>OY720029.1:4807536-5443527 GCA_963082485.1 Eudonia mercurella | reverse complement strand
GGGTGTGGTGTGCAAAGCAAAAAGTGACCTTTCGGCACTATTAACTAATCTGTGCTTTCGGCATGATCTATCGGCGGCGCCGCACTCCGCCGGCGCAGTCAGTCGGCACATATTTGATCTTTTCTCGCGATAAGTGTATACGCTAAATTATTTATTAGTATTGTGCAAAAAAATAAGGATAATTTTATTTTAATGAATCGGATAGGGAACCGAATACCTAATGTCCTCCCTTAATATAAGGGAGGACATTTATTGTTTTAACTAACAAGCTGTATATATGTATATATATTTATGTTACGAATAAATATATAAGTAAATAAAACAATAACGTGGCTTAATGTGCACATTAAGTTACAGTTATAAAAAGTTTGGTAAATAAAACAAAAGTTTTAAAACAAAAATAATATACGAAAAGTTTTACATATTAACTTATTACAGAACGACGAAACTTACCAATATTTAGTACGTGGCGCAAACCAGTTTCGTTTTGTTTTTTTAAATAAGTAATTTTTGTGTTTTTGCCTTAAAACGTATAATTAATGTGACAGACCGTAGGTTTCGGCGCCACTTCCATCTAGGTTGTAGAACCTAGATGGAAGTGGCGCCGCGTAGTGGCAGAAAAAAGTTTGGTAGCATAATAGACCTAATTGGAAATTCTGAATTGACGATCACTACAATTTATCCTCGTGAGGTAGTAAGGTCGGCCGTCGAGCGCCGGCGCACGCACTCATCTGCATCAGAATGGCGGCACGCGCGTCACTCACTCAGAGTGCACGAGCTCTTTTGCAAAGAAAAGATCCACCGAAAGGTCCTCTATCATCAATAACATACATTTTAATAGATTTAAGTACACATACTTCTAGTAAACGTAGTTATAGGTTTGATTTCTAGAGCGTTCTAATAGGAAAAATCGGGTCACTTTCATTTTGCAATGTCAAGTTTTTTGTTCGAGGTTGTTTCTAGTAAATAAACTAAAGTTACTGATTGATCTTGTTATTAATCTCACAAACGTTAAAGAAAAGTTTTTCCTAAGTGAAAAAAGCAGAGAAAATAGATAAAATTAATAAAATTTCCCAGAAACGCAGTATTAGACTGGGGATTAGAATAATAAAAAAAAAGTCAAATACACTAAACCAAGGAAAAATTAAATGTTTGTACCTTTTTCCTTACGTAGAACACCTAACGGTAGATACTTTGTTAGTTTGTAGTTTTGTCACGTTAGTAATAATTATAAAAAGGTTCGAACGAGATAATTAGGCGCGCCGTAAAAACTGATTGTCAATTTGGAGTGCAATCTGTTAATCGCAATTGGCGCTGGTCGGTCTACCTTGAACTTGGCGAGGACAGGCGCGTCTCACTAGCAGCGTAATCACTGTCATGTGACCACCGATTAAAGGCTCGACGGCTCGTGTGGCCACATTTAACTAATTTTGAGGAAGCTTGATATTTCGAGCTAAATGGTCAGTACATCTAAAATTTGAATTTCATATCATTTAAGTACACAGTCAAGCTACGAAAATTTGCTCGTATGAATGTCACTATGCCATCAGTTCGTAAGTCTACAGAGTTGGCGACCCTGTACTGTGAAAAACCGGCAAAAAACTCAGCAAGTTCACTTCTTTTCTTTCTTTCTTTTACAGCGTCAGAATATTAATTATAAAAATGCCCTATATCATAGAAGAAAATTTTCAAAAGTAATTCACTTCTCGTTTAATGCACGTTAATATCTTTCTTTTGTGTTATCGAGCTTGCTATCGAGCTCCTCCTACACAGAAAAAAAGGATTTCTTTAAGCAAGAAAAATATTTTTCTTGACATGGTAATTAATTATAAGGAAAATTGTCTTATTTCAAGTAATATTTGTTTATTTCTAGATATTGACTCTCTCAAAACAAATAAATAATACTCTTAGTGCAATTTTTACAATCAAGGAAAAATATTTTAAATGAAGTAAAAAAGTAAAATTAATCTAAGAAATTTAAATATTATTGTTTTAATATAATGAAATACTTACTTCAAAATGAAAGTTTATTTATCTTTCTATCGTTCCGCCCTTTGTTACTAGATGGCGCTGGCGGTAGCATCCTGAATCGCGCTATCGAGATGTTCTTTACGAAACTATAAGTAAAAATTGTAACTTTGATATAGTTAAGAGATTAAGTCTGTACTAAGTCGCTTCCAAGCTATTGGAACTATCTTGGTCTTCCTTTGATTTTCTGTGTTCCTAGTATAGTCTAATACTGCGGCACTAAACCCTGCGCTTTTACGCCTGTGAAACGTAGTGGTTGGGTCCGTACGGCTACAAACCCTGTCTTAAAATTAAGTATATTTTATATAAAGCGAAGTTGTTTACTTTCTGAATTCAAATCAACATTTTCTTAAAATAAAAAAACATTCTAAGCTTACACCAAAAGAGTCGTCGACTTACAATAAGAATACTAATAATTCTTGGTGAAAGATAGAATGTCTTAAATCAAGTGAAATTGTCTTCATTCAAGATTTGTTTTAATGTCAATTTAAGATATTTTTTTCCTATACGTAAGAAAATAATAGTTTCCATATATATGAAACAACCATAATCTTGGTTTAATGCAATTTGCTTTCATGCAAGTATTTTTTGCTTATTTTGAGAAAACCGTTTTTTCTGTGTAAGTTCGGTACGAACTTAGGAGGAGCTCGATAGCACGCCCGGTTTACGAGTGCTGAGGTTAAGCAACTTTCGCAAAGGCCGGTCATCGGATGACAGCTGAATTTTATTTTCGGGTAAAGAGTTGTTCGTTTGAATCACGGGAGTCATCTCAGAAGGTTTGGATGGTGATAAAAAAGTCAACCTGTATAATATGTCCGTGTGAGCGCGTTTGTTCTGCAGTCTCTTTATTTTGTGGTATTAAAAAAGAACAACAAATATTAGAGTGCCTAGTGCGAGTTTCATTCGCTATTCGATCACGTTAACGAAAACGAGAATTTGTATGGCAAAATGTTAATCCTCTCGTGTGTCGCCAGGAGGCACTGCTTCAATGTCGTACTAATTTTCGTTTTCGTAAATGTAATCGAATGAATACGGATTGTAAACAAAACTCACAGGCGTGGTTACCCTACTACGGCCATCGACACTCGCGGATTGGTACTTTATTGGCGACAGGTTTTTTACGCAACCCAATAAACAAATCAGACGTTTGAACCTTTAAACACTTATTTGGCGTAACGCGAAATTAATAACTTTACACGGATCTACTCACATTTCATTGACATACATATTATTTTATTAAAACGTTTCGAACCCTTTACAGGGTCCGAGGTAACAGCTATTATTACTGTGTGTATAAAATGTTTAATTTCAATGTATTGTGTTTACGTTAACGTACCGTACGTACGTACCTATGATAATATATAAGCACCGTATGTGAGCTTATTTGTTGGCTATGTATGGTTAGTCCCTGCGTCCTATACACCCAACTAAATTAACTTTGATACGTATGTAAAACCGGTAATGGTTGGCCGTTGTAGTAACCCATATAAATAACCGCGAGTTGTTCTCCGTATAATACATGAGATGCGGATTTGCTTAACTGTGTATCTAGTCCGATTACCTAGAATACAATATTCTTTAAGCTACAGAACATTAAGATAAACACTATGTTATATGTCTGATCTTATGAGAAAGTTTGCACCGATTGATTGTGAGATGAATGATAAATTAATATTGATAAAAAAATACAGTCCACTATAAATTACAGCATCGCACGCGCCACCAGTAATAATCCCGTTAATAATATGTATTCTAATAATATTCTATTTAAGAATACCGTAAATTCATTATTATCGTCATATGACCCAATCTCCTAATTAAAGTACATTAAGTGCAAACTATTTTCCACTTTATGATATATTTTTTTAAACATTTCAAACTTCAATTTATTTGATTCGTTTGAGTTTAATAGCAAGTATGGTAGATTGTAAATCATGCGGCAAATCAAATCACAGTAGACGATCTTCCACAAAATGTTTGAATTATTTATCACCTATCCGTAAGAGGTAACTTGATATGAAAGATGATTTTTAAATTAGAAGTGTTTACGATTAAACGAGGTCTAAACTCCATCTTGTGCCCATTGATCGATCCCGATGAGAAACGTTAGCTGTGTGTGATAATAATTTCAACTTCAAGCGGATAACCAAGAAATATGCACGCTCTCATACATTAGAATGGAAACGTGATAGAGTACGTGACAAGGTATTAAAAGAATCGCTACAAGCCGAAGAAAAGGATCGAGAAGCTATTTAAAAAGAGAGAACTATAAGTAATTCTGAGTGCTAAATCAACGTTACACGAACAAAATGGTTCGATAGAAGGCAAGTTAGAGCCGTATGAATACAACAGGAAATTGACTAGACTAAAGCTCGACAAACTTATACGAACCGCGAAAACCAAAGAAAAGATCATTAGAGAAATTTTTGACGGAGGTGGCGATACCATTAAAGTGTTGTACGGTGCTGGATCAACTTTTATGAATAATGCCAAGTTTTCGGGTCGTAATTCAAACACGATTCATTGTTGAAGCGTTTGAGGCATCATTACACAAAAGTGGATATAGTGAACGAATCTTAAACAACACAAGCGTGTTCAAAATGTAACGACCTGAATGGTACTTTTCACAAAATAAATATGAATCATCGTCTTCGTCGGGGTGTTTGCCAAAACTGCAACAGCTAATTCGACAGGGATTTTAATGCGGCAAAAATATATTGATAATCTTTATAAGGTCAGGATATCTCATCACCAATGAGGTATCGTACTTCTACTAACACTCTAGTGCAATAAGGTTGAACTACCCCCTTCAATCTATTGTAGCTTGTGTCTTAGGGGGTAGCTCGCTCTAAGCACCCTGCACCACAGAATAACGAATAGTACGTACCTATGTATGTATGACTAGCTTTTTGCGACTTTGCTCACGTGGGCTACACGACTTGTGTTTATTCGTAATAAAAGCCAAACTTATTAAAGGTAAAAAGCATGAGGATATAAGTGGGTTAGACAACTAAACATGCCATCATTAAAAAGTCCATCGATGCGAGGTAGAATTAGTTAATGTGTCTACAGAAAACAACGTAATAATTTGGGCGCAACAATGACCGGCGCGTTGCATCTACGGCTTTAAAGAGACGCCGCACACTTCCTTGTACAGCAAATGTTCCAAAACATTTGAGTTTACCTCAAGATTCCGATGCATACCGGCAACTGCAGACCGCAAGCGATTAAGTAAACAAAAGAGTAACGGCGCGCAGCGTTGAGCGTGCACCTTTAAGTTTTAACAAGAAACAATGAAGGCCCATGTGCCAGTGCCTGCACACAGACTACCTACCACAAACTGTAAAATTTCCTCAATAGACTTTGAACTTTACTTCTTAGGCATATGGTTGAAAATGTATTGAAGAAATTTGACAGTTTTGTATAGGTTGATGAGGCGGGCTTCTATACTAATAATATCATTCAAATAAAATTAAATAGAGTTTGTGTGCCCGAATTTAATTGTATACATTAATCGAATAGGTCGACAATAAATATGTTAAAAAAAATATGTAAAACGGAACGCACCTGATTAAATTTAAATGACAAGCTACTAACTAATTATGAGACGACGACAAACACCTGTCTCCACCTATGACCACGGACCCTACAAAGGGTTCAAAACGTCAGGATAAACATTAATTAAAAGTAATGTGTAAAATAAACGCGAGTAGATCCGTAAAAGTTGTTTCATTTCCAAATTAATAGAGTAAGAAATACGTTGTACTTATACCTAATTAGTTACACCGAACTATAGCTACCTTTCGTTTCACCTTTTCATTACCGTTATCCAAAAGTGATACAATAGAATGTTGACATAATATTGCACATGTTATATTATTTTTTATGAAATAGTAACATAAACACCTCAATGGCCAAGGTCTTGGGTTCAATTCCTAGGTTGAACAAAGCGTGTTTTGGATTTAAGCATAGCCCGGGTTTTGCGAATCCATCAATTGTAGCAATGAATTGATTTTAATTATGGAAGCCTTTGTTCAGCAGTGGGACACTATACATAGGTTATTTACTATCTGTTATAGTAGCTAAACGATTGGTGGTGACTGCCCGTAAGTCTGGTGTTAAAGTGAATGGTTTGAGCGAATGGTGCGGTGTTTGTGATGTTGTTTTTGCGCGAATTTAACTCAAAAAACGTAAGAGGTCAGTCTTTTGCTTCCTCGCTCTGCCTCACTAGGTAATTAGTAAAACCGATAATGATTTAGATTTATATAAATCATTTCAGTATGTACTAGGTAACTACGAGTAATTAGCTGCATTGTATGTCAGAATCAAGTAAGCCTTTCATTTATACATAAAGGTACCACATTCTGCAATTTATAATAAGAACATTGCATCGGATGAATGAGCTTAATTATTGTCTCAACCTCTTTTTTGAAATGAAATGAAATAATAATAAATATATTAGAACACAGTATAATAAATTATATTTTTAATTTAATTTATCACCGTTATACATACTTCATAAGTTATAAGGTGGGTGCTATCATTTAAATAGATCTAAGCGTTTTAAATTATCGTTTTTTTGTTTAGTTTTTAAAGTACTATAAATATACACATATTTTTTACAAGTAACCCATGATATAAACGTTGACATAACGTTAAACCTGATATAAAACGGATTCTGTCTCATTTCTGTAACTAGAGGCAGTTCGAGACAACTGATATATAATTCCAGGTTTAACTTTATTCCATCATCACCATCAAAAGTCCAACTGCTAGGCTTAGGCCACAGGAACATGATAGCACAACGAGAAATCAGACCATAACTTGGTACCATCGTTGCTGGTCTAATGTGTGTTGGTGGGTTTTAACGACAGTATAGTTAGTTTTTATTTTTTACTAGATGATCCGGACGGTCAAAACTTAATACAAAATTTTTATCTACATACAACCAACTGACACTTTTACACTTTTTTTATTTCTGAAACAGAACTGTTTTGTATTCCAACAAAACAGACCAAAGAGATCGGACCTCATACTACAGCTATGAAACAGATAAATTTCTGAACGCTCCTATAAATATTTGATAACCAAGTGACAAAAGACATCAAATGTTTCACAGCTTGGAGCATTTTGTATTGGAAAATTAAATTGTCGTTTTTAGTATTTTTCGTTACTTATTATTTATGTTTTTCATCGTTATTTCAAAACCAAAATTAGCCAAATCGGTCCAGCCATTCTCGAGTTTAGCCACTCAAACGAACAGCAATTGATTTTTATATATATAGATTTGTTGTATTCACTTGAATAACGAACTAATTGAGACAGTTTTGATGCACAGTCACAGCGAACTGGTAGACCGTGTCTATTCGGCGTTTTTATGGCACCACTTCACGAAATGGACCTCTCAAAGTACTTAATGTCACATTGTTTACTTATCTCGAACTAGACGGCTGTAAAAAATGTAAACTATACGAAATATTGTCTTCAAAAGTAAACTTGATCAAATTTTAAACGTCTGTACAACGACTGCACATCAGACTATTGATAAATGACATTTTTTTCAATAAATGTTCAACAAAGATTGAAAACGTACCTACTAACTATTATCTAATATGTTGATGAATGATACAAAATATAAATTTATCGTCAGTAGGTATATTATGCCCAACTCTCCTGAAAAAGCCACAAAACATTTGATTTGGATAGTTTGTATCTCATTTTAAGACGATAATCGGACAAGTACCTATGGCCTAGATAACTAAAACAACCTTCCACAAATCAGCAAGAAGAAAAATGTAGTAACAGCGCAGCTGCAATTTATCAATAGATCTTTACCTTCAATGAAAACTAATTACTCATCTTCGTCTAGCTAGATAGACTAAAGTATATATAGGTATACCTAACTGTTGGCGACGCAACGATTTTCCGCCAGTAATTTTGTCTTGGTTTAACAAGAATTAGTTTAGTGTGGATTTCCTTCTTCTGTTTTTTCGTTTCTCTTTTCAAATGGAAATCTTATTATCATCATCATCATCACAAGCTCATTTATGTCCCCCTCACTGCTGGGCACGAACCTTCCCTATAGATGAATAGGGAGAACAGATCACCACGCGGGTCCAGGTCCAGACCAACGGCTTTACGTGTTTTCCGAAGCATGGAGGTGCTCGGCACGATAAATAGTTTGTGATTATCCCATGACCCATCGCTGACCGGGCGCGTTAACCACTAGGCCATCGAGCTCCTTCATACATAGCTTGGTAGAATTGTTCTGACCACACCCAAGTTTTATTTTATTGCCCTATACTGTCTGTCTGTCTGTCTGTCCGACGGTATGTCACAGCCACCTTTTTCCGAAACTGTAAGAACTATGTATACTGTTGAAACTTGGTAAGTAGATGTATTCTGTGAACCGCATTAAGATTTTCACACAAAAATAGAAAAAAAACAATAAATTTTGGGGACTTCCCATACTTAAAACTGAAACTCAAAAATTTTCTTTTATCAAACCCATATCTATGGATAGGTCTTCAAAAATGATATTGAGGTTTTAATATCATTTTTTTCTAAACTGAATAGTTTACGCGAGAGACACTTCCAAAGTGGTAAAATGTGTGCCCCCCCCCCTGTAACTTTTAAAATAAGAGAATGATAAAACTAAAAAAAATATATGATGTACCATGCAAACTTCCACCGAAAATTGGTTTGAACGAGATTTAATAAGTAGTTTTTTTTAATACGTCATAAAGTACGGAACCCTTCGTGCGCGAGTCCGACTCGCACTTGGCCGGTTTTTAGTATTTTATTTCATATTATTATTTTTAATATAGCTTATGTTACTCAGCGCTAATGTAGCATTCTAATGGTGAAAGAATTTTTTAAATCAGTCCAGTAGTTTTTGAATTTATTTGTTGCAAACATACGTACATACAAAAATACAAAGGTTTCCTCTTTATAATATTAGTATAGATGTAGCGGTATCTATAGATTGATATGGAGTTCCTATGTTTAAATATAGCCATCATTGTATGATTGGTAATAGTTGTTGCCAGATACAACCGGTTACACCTAGTCTCTTATTCGACAATAAATAGGCTAAACCATGTTCCGACTACCTTCTATATTGCGGTTTAAAAGTTACAAAAACACAAATGTTGAAAAATTTTTCCCACGAGCAGGATTTGAACCTGCACCCTTCTGACATTGTCAGTTAAAATTTAAATTGAGTGAACAATTTATTATAGCCTACCTGCTAGGCTACTCTTGACGCAAACTCAATCTCAATACAATTCCAATGGGATTAATATGTATCGATATTGGGATAAGTTTCGCAATTTCGGAACGCCCCATCTCGATAATTATTTGTTCACTCAATTTCCACGCAATTTAATTCCAATGTAGCGCTATTATCGCTTTTAAGAGTGCCATTTGAATTTTTTAGATTTGGGATTGGAATTGTATTGAGATTGAGTTTGCGTCAAGAGTAGCCTAGCAGGTCCTGAAGACGGACTGACATTGTGGCGCTTTCATACAAACACTTCAACACTTCAATGTACCGGTAGTCAATTTGGCACCGCTGGACTCTCCTAATTGAAACATGGGCCCTGCTACAGTCTCCTGTAGCAGGGCCCATGTTTCATTGTTATGTTTATTGTTATGTATGTATGTTTATTGTTATTGTTATGTATGTTTCAATTATTTTTTTAAAGAGTTTGTATTATTTTAATTTCATTGTGTCATCTAGTAAAATTTCAATGACATGCTACATTACTTTTGACGACAAAAACTGGTGTCGAACACTGATGATAGGTACGTACCTAGAGAGATAATTATTTAGAATTCCATTAATGTCATCCTACGTGATGAATGACGTTGATAATGTTATAAAGAGCTTAGTTTTCTTCATCGCAGATCAGATAATTTAATCTATCTTGTGGGGAAATTAATCCGAGGATAACGCTTCATTAATAAGTCTTAATTGCTTGCATACTTTTTGAAACATTTGAGGTGAAAATATAACAGAGATAAATCATAAGAAACTTACATACCTATAAGTGTTTTGACAATTTAACGTCCTGATTCCTTAATTTGAGACAACCAAAAAATGTCACAGTAGTTCTTCAAAATAATAGAAGTATTTAATAAAGTTCATCAAAAGATATGTTTTAGATATAAATTCCTAAATAATATTAGCCCATTGAATTTCTAAGCATAAAATATTTTTCACTTTGTACTACACCATACAAAAACGTTATTTTCATAAATATTTGATAAACAAAAGACACTCGAACTCAAGAGGCTTGTTGTGTTCATTAATATGTATAATAAATAATCATCTAATATTCTAGTTGCTACGAGTATATCCACCCACATACTATTCCGATACCCAGGCGTTTTCTCATGACAAGGTAAGCGTAATTGTGATAAATACAGGAATTAGTTATGGTGTTATTTTGTATTGTTAGGTACCAACTCTTACAATTTGTAAACGATAATTAATATTGATTAATTATTTTAGCATTGTGACGTAAATGTTTTGTATATTTTGATAAAGTCAGTCCCAAGGAAATCACTTGATAGTATAAATATATATATGGCAATGCTACATACCAATTAAAACATGTTTTGGTATTGTGTTTGCATATTTGTTTTAAGCTTAGCAATTTTATTTTACTAAATTTTTATTTAACTTCATTTTATGTTACCAAACTTTGTTTAACCTATATTATTGTTTTCTAAAGCTTACGCGAACATTACACATTGAAACGAAACAACTTTTACGGATCTACTCGCGTTTATTTTACACATTAGGTACTTTTAATGAATGTTTATCCTAAAGTTTTGAACCCTTTGCAGGGTCCGTGGGTGGTCAAACTAGGGAGGCTGAGGTGTTGGTCGTCTCATAATTAGTTAGTAGCTTGTATACTCATTTTTTATTCATTTATTCATTTAAATATTAATTGCTTTTGTTTTTTGGTAAGTTAGTGGTAAATGCTGCGCACTTTTGTGCATGCGCATCTGTTGTCTGTAATTGTGCCTTAAAATAAAAATAAATAAAATAAATAAACATTAAGCCCCTTACAAATAAACAAAGAATAAGGTCCGAATAGTTATTCCGTGTTTTGTCTTTTTTACTCTAATTTGAAATGACATTTTCACACCTTCAGCTCTAGAATCTCGAATTACAAACCTAGTAATCTCAACGTAAAGCAAGTCATTGAATCCCAAGGGAGATAATGTTGTATGAAACTCCCTTAGGATTAAAGTGTTTTTGAGTTTGGAACGTTGAAATTCTCTTAATGGATCCGCAAACTAGGCGACACGCGACTGCGACAGCTCGGCGACTAGACGCGCCGATAGGCTGCGACCGACAATTTTCATGTATTTTGTTCAAAGCTCCGCAAACTTGGCATCAGTCGCAGAGTCACGACGACAAGCTAGGGGAGTCGCAAAACTGACGTTCACAACTGTCGTCGTCGTCGTCGTCGCACGACTGTCGTCGTGTGTGCGCGTGCACTTAGCACACGGGCATAATGCCATTCACAAAGTATTTTTTTTTTCATTCATTTCATTCATAAAGGCATTTGATTGGTCAAAAAAAATTTAGTAGGCTACGGCTTTGACGTAGGATCTCAGCAAATAGGTTTACCTCTAATATAAATGTACGGACATTGTAAAGAGTCGAGTTTTTTATAAAATCGATCTGGCCACCTAAAGTAGAACAAAAAAAATTGTATAGCTAAATTATAACAGTGTTTGGTGCAAGATTGGTGTTATTTCTATTGAAATGTCGTCAAGCGATGTGATTTGACTCCGGAGTTTTTTTACCTAAATCGGACGCTGTAGGGATAATTAATAATCTTCTACCGGAACAGTCAAATAAAGCCTTCAAAGAAATATTTCAATAAATGGAGGACAACAAAAGGAGTCAAAACTGTGTCGGAATCAGTCGTCTTAGTTTTAAGTTTACTTCGAACACTTAGCATCAAGTCGAAAATCAAGCAACATAAGATGCATTTATTCAATGCTCAGATCTACAATAAGCATCAAATACAATATCCAAATCAATACATACATACATACATAGTATCTAATTGCTTAGTTTTTGTTATAGGTTGCCTATCAAGGCATTTTGGAGTAAATGGCGCTTGTCGTGGCAACGAATTGTTAAACATAAAAGTCGACGATATAAAAAAACATTCAAATTTATTGTTGATTAAGTTGCCTGACATTAAAACGAAGAGAGAACGATCGTTCGTAGTCCATGGAGTGCAAGCAAGAATTGTCGAAAAATATCAAGATTTACGTCTTTCTAACATTAATACTAACATATTTTTTTCCATCTTACAATAATGGCAGATGCACCAAACAAGTCATTAACAAAAATAAAATTGGTAGTATTCCAAAGGAAATCGCCAAATTCCTAAAATTGCAAAATGCAGAAGACTACGCAGGACATTGCTTTAAGAGGACATCAGCTAATATTTTGGCAGATTGTGGCGCTGATATAACACACAAAACTTCACGGTGGCTGGCGGTCCGATACCGTAGCAGAGGGCTACATTGAAGATTCAGTTCAAAGCAAGAATAAAATAAGTTTCCGCATCAATGAAAACATAAATACGGCAACTTATTCGAATAAGCTTCACGAACGTTCACCGATCAAAACGAGACACAGATACAAGTTTCTGATTCTACTCAAATAAATTCCGCTACAACATCCATAAATGTGCCATACAAGAATATTACTCTGTCTCTCCATAATTGGACTAATGTATTTAATATTAATATTAACTTTTAATTTGTTTTTTATTTGTATACTTATATAATTAAATGCTTTATTTATGTAACTCTGGCTTTATTCTCTCGCAGACGTAGACGGTGTGAAAAGTAGAGTAGGTATGCACCTCGGGATAAAGCATGTCTTCGTCTTGGGCGGCTTGAACCCCTCGCTTCACTCAGAACTCTAAATAACTTCCTCGTTTCGCTCGGGAGTTAAGTAAATAGCTTGACTCGAGTCCCTCGTTACGTTCGAGGTCCTATATGCCACCCGTGACGTAAGACATTGCTTTACTCCCTTGGTGCATAATCTACTATTACACGACAGGAACAAAACACGGAATAACTATTCGGACCTTATTCTTAGTTTACTTGTAAGATAGGGTATAGGTAGGGTTTTGACAGATATAATAGAATAGAATAGATTTATTTATTTTGGCTACAAATAATGTACAAGTTGGTAAATAACAAAGCGGCCCATATTATAATATGAGTATTATATATTTAACTACAGTATCATTCATAATTACCTAATTAATCATAATTAACTAATTGTGTAGGTACTACTAATTTTCGGCGTATATTTTGAATTGACTTACTTTTAAGCATTTTTATTGATTTTGTTTGACATAACTATTATTGACAATTTGCACTTTAATTGGTTTCTATGACATTTCTTTTGTATTGATCTTAATTTTATATTTTTCCTCTTACGTGTAATTTATTTGACACTGTTAATTGAGTTATTCGTCAACTCGAGACTGTAAAACTGGAGACTGGTCGCGAGTTGGCACCTTCTTTATTTTAGAATGCTGGCGTTTTGGGTAAACTGTAAGTTAGCATGTGTAGGTACACTGTATAAATAAATAAATAAATAAATATTTATTTAACAATTTGAAATTATTGAATAAATTAATCTAGATTTAAAAACATTATTGTAACGTGTTTTAATTGTTCCAATGTTCTAATCAACTTGATTTTGTAACAGAAAAAGCCACAAATGACTAAGAATGTGCGTAGGTAATACTTTACCGGGAAAGTAGTTTTATTTATAGGGAAAACCTCTAAACAAAACGTTTTGTTTATCTTAAAAACAATTACGCAGTTTTTTTTATTTTATTTTGTTAATGTGACATCTTATTGCAATTTGTATGGGTTTAAGTTACCTGAATAAATAAATGAATTATTATTATTATAGTGCAAATTAGTGCTGTTGATTGTGATATTTGTTAGTGAAATTCTTATTAGTACAGAGAACTACCTACAGAATGTTGTTTTCCAGCTATTTATTACATAATAATTTATGTATTTAATAATTATATACCATTTATACCATTATTATTAAACTTGAAAAAAATTGAAGATTCGTTATTTAATTTCCCCCCTGCTTCTTAAAAGTAACTAAGTACTATTTTTTGATTAAAGCCTTATTTAACCAAAATATTAATATCGAACAACTTTTTTTAAGTATGAAGATATCTTGGCCATGGTCTTACCTGAAGATAAGTGACGATAAGGCCTTAGGAAGATACGACATGTGCACTTTGGCCGGACGGAAAGCTGGTTTCATTTTTCGCAAAAATAAGTCCAATGGTAAAGCTGTTTTTATTAACGGGTTATCTTACCCCACTCGGAATCTAATCCTTTTTCACAATAACCTGTACCATATATTAAGTAATAGTTCCCTTACCTACTGAGAAACCGATATGACAATTTTCTGATTTACTATGGATTCCTAAAAACCTTAGCACCTTGGCGAACACGTGAAGGTAAATGTCAACATTTTACATTGTATAAAATTATTGTAAGGAAACTCCAAAGTGGTTTAATTCATTTGAATATACTTTTTTTTACATGTTTTCTACTAACTATTAAGATCTGTGTATTTCCTATCTATACTAATATTATAAAGAGGATAAAGCTTTGTATTTTTGTATGTATGTTTGCAACGAATAAACTCAAAAACTACTGGACCGATTTAAAAAATTATTTCACCATTAGAATGCTACATTAGCGCTGAGTAACATAGGCTATATTAAAAAAAAAAATACCTTCACACCCGTGCAAAGACGGGGCGGGCTGCTAGTGTAAAATTAAGACGAGCGTAGACACCAACCGAAACAAGGACAGCCGATTTATCATACAGGAATAAAGAAAGCTGCAACTCCTTGCATCCAACACAAAGCTATGCAATGCTAGTCGACATCAGTGACCTGATTTTGACATTGGGCTATGGGAAAAGTTTCAGAATCGAGCTATTGAGAGACGATTGTAGACATTTTGAAGTATCAGTATCGAGACCCTGGGCGCAAACATGGCGCTAAGATGGGTGATAATAACTAACACTCCCATTTTGGCAAGTTTTAACGACTACAACCACCGGGACCAATAACTTAACGTGACTTCCCCCATACAGAGGACATCAAGGTATTTAAATTTGGTAACCCATGATCCGGCATTGCGGAATTTACTTAACCTGCAAGACCGTTTTTTCAGAGACTTTGCTGTTCGCCTCAAACAGCCTTAACAGCGTCATCGGGTTTGTTTGGGGGCGGCGAGAAACTAAAAGGTTTCCATAAGCCTTATGATCAAAACACCGTCAGATGGTTTCTAGAGGGAATGGCATCACGCAAGCGTCTCTCCGTTTCCTAGATACTCCAAGGGTTTCAGATTGGATTGGGAGCGGAGCAACCCGAGGGCGCCACGAAAGGCTAGGACCTCGACTCGAGTTGACGGGGTCGTGGGATCAGATCGGGAAAGGATTAACACCCTGACTGGAACGCGCAACCCTCCGCGCCATCGGGCTTCTCATCATCAAATAATGTATCATCATTAACACCTAAATCTGTTTTACTGAGGCGAATTGCATTGTCTAAAATTACGGAACTAATATAACAATCAAGCGCTCGCTACCGATTGCCATTACAGCAAGTATTGGTGCTCATTGACTGTAATTTAACGTTCTCGCGCACTTCCACACGTAGTACTCGTTACAATACTGTGCTTATACGCACACCTATTGCCTATTGTTTACATTTCGTAGATCGTTTTGAAGCAATCTTTGGGTCCATTTTGACCTCGGAAATATAGTACTTAATGATTTTGATATAATATATTTTTATTGCACAAACACTCAGATATAGAAAACTATGTATACCTATGGTGATCAAAGGTAGACTTGTCTCTTAAAGAGATAACTGTCCAAGCTCTTTCTTATCTCTTTCAGACAACCAAAGGCAACAAATTCAATCAAACATAATGATCTCACCATTGTATAGTTAATCTTGATGATATTCATGCTGTCTTTTGACCACTTTTTCGTAGCGCGATCTAATTTTGGGTCTTAATTTAAACCTCTGATGTAACCTCTTTTATTTGAAATGTGCGAATTCGACGTAAAAGTTAACAGATAAGAAAACAATTTACAAAGACATAGGTAATGCATCGCAATAAAAAAATCTAAAAGGATCTTTCCAACATAGTTCAACAATAAAATTATTTAAACAAAAGTTCCATAAAAGAAGAAAAGTACTTACGGTTGTATCTTTTGTCCAGCTGCTGTCGTAATCGTAACTAGTAATAGTAACTGACCAATTAATAACTTTTTCAAATTCATGATTGATCATTCATTGGTTGACCAATCAAATCAACATTAGTGTGCAAGAGTCGACAGCGCGGGCCGCGACAAGTCCACCGCGCGATACAGTTCCACTACTAATGCCCGAGATGCGCGCGCGCACACTGCAAGTTGTTCGCCGTGGAGCACGGATAAGGCTGCGCAGACGCCTGTTTACCTATATCCGAGCTGAGCTTTCGCATACAACTAAAGCAAATTTTTACAAGTTTTCATTATAGTGATACATGGTACGTGCGTCACAGGAGCTCTAACAGTTGACTCAACAAGACGTCATTAGTAAAAACCAAAAACAACACCATCCTCGAAGAAATAGTATGAGCCTTGAGCCTATAATATAGGCTATATTATAATGTCCCAATGCTGGGTAAAGACCCCATCATTGAAATAGCCATCGCTATAATTGATGGGTATTGACTTAATCACACTTGCCCAATGGGAGTTGTTGATCAACAGACTTTTCATTGAAAAATCCGAAACACACTTGGCCCAACTAGGAATTGAACCCCGAATACCGGGCTGAGCGCATACCGCACGGTCAACTAGGGATAAAAGAAGTAAAAATAAAAAATTTAATTACTTATAAAAAAAAATTATTTAGTTTTCTTTTATAGCATGGGGTTGCATACAATTTACAGTGTATGTAATAAAATTTAGATCTTGTAATAGATTTGTCAAACGTTCAAAATGTCTCTCTGTGTAAGGTAATGCTCCTTCAATAAAAGTAGCAAGTGATGGCACCTTCAAATTGCCACTGATTATTTCCGGCGATAAAATATTAAACACAAGCTGGGCAGCATGGCAATTTTTATTATTCGTATTCCATTCGGCTGCAAACTTTAAAAGGGTTTCTTTTTGAGTGTCATTTATTTCTTTAAGAGTTTCGTAAAGCTTTTCATTGCCGTTTTTCAACACTTCATTCACAATTTTTAAGACATGCAAGGGTCTTCCCATCCGTAGTGCTAACTTTAAAGCTTTCACCATCTTTTTATCATGTAGTAAATTAATTAATTCTTGTTCTTGCAACATTAATTCTTCCCTCTCTTTCGCCCTTTTCTCTCGACGTTCTATAGTAACATCTTTTAGAGTCACCAATTTGGAATCCGAACCGCCAGTTATGACCAGTGCCTCAATTTTATTGATCGCTAAAGACCAGACTTTGCCATCATGATTGTCCAAGGACATTTTACATTCTGACGATTTAATATTCCATAGTTTTAGTAAGCCATCAGCACCAGAAGAAATTATTTGTTGGCCTCTACTTAGAAATTCAACTTTCAATACTGAACTCTCGTGACCTTCAAACGTTTTTAAACAGCTTAGGTCAGCTATGGACCATAATTTGATAGAAGAATCTGCTGAAGAGGTGATTACGACTTGGTCAACAGGAGAAAACCGAACACACCACACCCCTCTTCTATGACCTTTGAGTACACCTAATAGAGACAAGTCTTCTGTCCATAACTTAGCTGTTTTATCTTGTGAACCTGTTGCAATCATTTTATCATTAGGCGATACTGTTACGCAATTAATGTCCATCTGGTGAGCCAACTCAGTATGACTTGACTTAATTTTTTGATCACCATCTAGCTCCTTAGGCACTGACCAAACTTTCAAGCATTTATCTTGACTAACGGAAGCAAAGAAATCGGTGGATGTTTGTGAAGTGAAAACGGATCCCACAGATTCAGTATGTCTAGTTCCAATCCCCACACATTGTATTTTATTGTTTTCAGTTTGATGCCATATTCTGACACTGTTGTCTTTACCTGCAGAAACGAATAACTCTGATCTGGTAGGAAATCCTGCTAGTGCTAGAACAATATCAGTATGGCCTTTAACAATTTGACAGTTCATGCTCTCCAATTCATAATATTTTAAATCTCTACTATTAGTAGCCACAACAATATGGGCTTCATCTTTGCCAATAAATATTATGTCTAAAATTTCATCAGTAAACCCAACCATTTGTTTCATACATGTGAATGTTTCTAAGTCATGAACTATGATATTATGGTCTACAGTAACCACGGACAGCATGTTGCGAGCTTCGTTGAATAATAAGTGAGTGATTGAAAGGCCACCTTCATCTTGAGCAGGTGAGGCTAAACTGTTCTCTTGCTCGTACATCAGACGACTCATTTGCATGTTCCAAATCTTTACAACACCCTTTTCCCCCGCACAAGCAACATATATTCCATCCATTTCGACTTTTTTCTTAAAGTTTGGTATTTTAAATGAAAGGGGTAGTAGTATGCAGGCCTCGATACTTTCGTATACTGGTATTACTTTCAAAGCTTTACTTTCATTTAACTTCCAAAGAATTAACACCCGATCTCTACCAGCACTAACCATGTGTTCATTGTCAACTGTAAACTGTATGGAAGTTATTTTGCTGAAATGCCCTGAATATACCAACATTTCTTTTCCCGTTTTTGAATTCCATGATCTAATTTTTGTGTCATCTGCAGCCCCGAAAATTAACTCTTTAGTTGAATCAGGATGATATTTTAGCACTGAGAAGACACCCATTGCCCCCCGAAGACTACTGGTGCATGTGTTATGAGCCAAGTTCCACAAACGTATGTTGCCATCAGATCCTCCTGACGCTATATTCTCATTGGTTGAGTCAAATGCCAAACGTGCAACAGGACCTCTATGTCCTGACCTCCACAGCTTTTGTTGTGTCCCTGTTTCTTTGTCCCATAACTTTAGTAAGCCACTTTTATGCGCAGTGACGATCATTTCATTACTATGGCTAAGTTGAAATGTATAAATCTGATCATTTTCAACATTTTCATCAGACTCGCCAATTAAATGTACTGTTGATAGACTATTGACATCTATAACTTTTATTACATCATCACATAAACAAAGAAGATGCACTCCATCAGTAGTCCATTGAATATCACCGCCGGTGTAAAGTGCTGTATATTCAGCAGTTTTTTCGTACCTACAACAATAAACAATCTGTTATACAAATATTACTGATAACGACGTAATCTTAGAAGATTAATTAAGATTCGTTTATACTTACTCATCTTTTAGCAAATTTGCCATGTTTTTAAGATAAATAAAATAAAATAAATTTCAAAGTTATTTCTTCCAAAACAACTACACGTGCTTGTCGTGATTTTGGAACGCATTGACATTAATATGACAATGACAATGGAGAACACTATTTTTAACCCTAAACTAAACCGCTTATCGCAAAAGTCCAGCAAAAATATACTCACTATAATCATAACAATATTACTTGTTTTATTTAGATAAATAATGGGGACGTAACGTAGACGTGTCCGTTAAGGTAGCGTACACATGTACACATAAATTTTTGTTTTATGTGTTCTCTATACTTACATAGTTTTTATTTTTATTTTAAGCTTACTAACAACATGGATCAATGGTCTGAAAATAAAGATATTATTATTATTATTAACGCTTGATCATATTGCGTTTTTACTCTTTAATTTTTAAATTCCCTTATTCTACAATTATTCCATTATCATACAAATGACTAAACATATAAAAACATCAATAAAATGTTGAAACAAGAATTCCGCTTTTTTTGTTGAAAATCCGCGTTTGTGAAGTACCGCTACCACATTTTCAACTTTCGCATCTGGCAACACTGTTCCTGGACAGTGCTCGCTCGCAGTGTGTATCGGAATCGGAACATACCTACCCAAGTTACTCTTAAATTCTCTTTGGTTACTCTATGGAGAACATAGTCTCTTTGACATAGAGGTTATGTTTATTTATTTTTGAAACAAATTGGTAGGTACCTATTTATTTAATTTAATAATTTAAAATGGCATTATTAAAGATTGTTTCAAATACCATGGTTTATCAAAATATTCTTCAAAGAGTATTCTGTAACGTAAGCACAACACCAATAACTGAATTTGAAACTGTATTCACATTTCCTACGATAAAATATATTTCAATAATAAATAGACTAAAAGTTTATCAGCTAGCTGGTACTGCTGTTGCCATTCCCGGCAGTGGAATTTTAGAAATGGCAGGTTTTATTTCAGATAACACATTTGCAACGACGTCTTACATTGGTAATTTTAAATAACCTTGTAGCTGGTCATTTTAGTTATTGCAAGAATAATACAGGTATTTAATTATTTCCAGGTTTAACTGCGGCTGCTGTTCTGTCGTTAGCGACCCTGCCATTCCGCGATGTTATTGGTTTTTTGTATATAAGTAAGGACAACAAATTTATCAAAATATCATCAGTAGACTTTTGGGGAAGGAGGGTGGATAAAACAGTGCGCACTGAGGACTGGGTACCAATTCTCGAAATGAAGCCCAAAACGATGGATGTAATTTGTCTTACACCACAACTGACTGATGGTTCAAAATATAAACTATTTATCAAATTTGGAAAAGTGTTAAATGCTAATAAAATTGGGCAAGTACTAGAGTAGGTAGGTATATAATTGATAATGTTTGTAATCATCTCGGCCAAAAGACGTCCACTGCTGGACATAGGCCGGGACAAATGTTTTGTGATAATACTGATAATATTAAATGTAAGTAGAACAGACCTGAATAAAGAATTAAATCAATATTAATGTACTTCTGCTTCTAATTTAAGCACATAATTAGCCAATATCTATAGGCCAATGGAGATTCATGTTGTAAAGGTATCATAAGTGATTTCATAATGTCACATGGTGCAGGTTTAGTACTCAATGCCAGCAAAACCAAACTAATGTATGTAAGCAAGTCAAAATAGAAAAGAACATCAAATTAATCTCATAGCACATGACCATGTGTTTGCATGGTAATATAAATGTTCTTAACTGTAACTGTGCCCCTATAGAACTTGTAGATAAACAAACATACTTAGGTCTTGTTATGGACAGTCACCTTAATTGGAAGGAACATGTTAATCATGTATGTGACAAACTGAGAGATTCTCTCCATATGAAAAAAATACTCGGAAAACCTAGATACAGCATGAAAACAAGCATTTACTATGTCTAATAAATCAACTACCTAAAAAACTTAAATTGAAAATGAACTATAAATAAATAATAATAAATATATAAATACAGCATATTGATATATGTCTAGTATTAAATAGACATCCTGTGAATGATTCGCGCGGTTACTGTCCCGCTCCCACACCACCAGCAATACACTAACGCATGTAAAGGCGCACAATGACACGAATGCGTGCTATAAATATTGTAAGCCGATTTGCCGGGAATCCTATACAAAATCGGACTCGTTCGCTTCTGGGCATATCGACTTAAGCTGAAGGTGGCGTAAATAAATAACAAAATGTCTATGTTGGTGACCATTAGTGACTCCAATGTGTATAAACAGACCCTTAAGGGTTTTAATACACAATGTATGTAATTATTTAAGATTATATTAAATGTAAGAATTTAAAAAAATCTACAAAGACAGTAACATTGAAAATAATCTCCACTGGCTTTTGTCATAAAATATAATTTTGGGTTCAAATAAAAACAACAGCATACTAATGTATTATATCATTCTATTCCTTAAATATTCAATAGTATTCAGAACCAAATTCTATAAATAGTAATTTTGATATAAATACAGTAAAAATTAATTGCAAGTGTGTTAAATTTTCATAAAGAGTTGCCAATTCAATTAAATGCATTCATATAAAAATGATTTCTATGTTATTTATGCAATTATTTAATTTACTCATAATTAATTATTATCTGTCTGTATATACAAATTTATAAAATTACCTACATCATTAGTGATTTGCATACAAAACAGTACTCAAACCATTTAGCTGGATGAATGACCTACAAGCAATTCACTTTCACATAACAACTTTAATTTACAATCACAAATCGAACAATTATTTACTGACATTCCCAATATTTACAAAATGTGGAGTAACTTTTATACTTTTATATTAATCATGAACTTGTTTATTATATTGGAAAGAAGAAACTGGTGATAAGATTAACAAACAGATATTGTTTAGGTACAACCTATAATAATAGTAGTTTGGGAACTCAGAAATATATAGTGCATAAGGCTAAGATGTGCACTGCTATGCACTTTTTATAAGATAAAAGATTACAGTACTATAACCATAATAAATGTATGTATAAAATACTTTGATACGGTAAACCTCATGATAGTTTCAAAGAATTGTCCTACTTTTCCTTACATGTATATGTTTAAATAACTACATCATTTCATACAGAAATACTAATTCACTTGTTTTACATTTCTAAGAAAGGTGTTGTCTCGGCAGGCATAGTAATAATGAGCAGGCTGCGGATTCGTCTTGTTTGTTTCTTTATTAAAATCGACTAGTTGATAAGATCCATTGGTAATCTACTAGTCTTAAAATATGACAGAACAACAAGTTACCTACACATAAGTTCAAAAAGCCAACACAGTGTTTTTATAATACTCTTATAGACTATTTTCTATAATAAATTAGGTGTGAAAGAAGTAGCATTCAATGATCTCTACTTAGCAGAGATTAATTAAATAATTAGATTTATCACAAAGTATTGTCAACAACGTCGAGCTAAATATTGACATTTCAGTGACGAAACTTGATTGTGACATTACTTGTAAAGTAGTTTTATTGGATTAATAAATATTGCTCTCATGTTAGTTAGTACAATTCTGGAATGAAAAATCCGCGTCCTGGATGTGAGACACCTGTCAACTTAGCCACAAAATCTGTCTATCTCTATTTCTTATTTATATGATCATGAAGCCGATGCGAAATGTGACTAAAACTTGCAAATAACTTATTACATGAAGAATGTCAATTATTCAGCCCAAGCCTGTGCCGGCTGATCAGTGGTGAAGGGACTGACACCATTACGTTCCATGGCATCCAAGACTTCACATACGTGCGCAGCCACATCAGCTCTGCTTTGGTCAATGCCTTTGATGAATGGGTGCTCCAGCAGTCTGTTATATTTGGGTCTCTGAGTTTCTTCCTTGATCAAACTGTAATCAAAATTTTTATTATGTAAGTATAAGTTTAACTCAATTTCATAGATTTAATTGGAAATAATTATTTCATCATCATCATCATAATCAACTCATTTTATGTCCCCACTGCTGGGGCACGAGCCTCTCTTATGGATGGATAGGGAGAACGGGCCATAAACCACCACGCGGGCCCAGTGCAGATTGGTGGTTGGTAACGTTGGCCTTCTGAAGCTTGGAGGAGCTCGAGATGATAAATTTTTGGTCACCCATCCGATGACCGGCCTTTGCGAAAGTTGGTTATCCTCAGCACTCGCAGACCGGGCGCGTTAACCACTGCGCCATCGAGCTCCTCGTAATCATTATTTAAGTTATTAATATTAAAATAATTTTTAATAACACTTACTGCCGTAACTATTCAGAGACGTCAATTAAGTTTTAACCCTTTGAACGCTGTTGACGGATATATCCCCAGACGTGAGTGGATATTTTGACGCCGCTGTACGTACGACGTATATTTCCGTCTTAAAGTTTAACGGTTAATTAAACATTGCAACATACGTGATTGTTTTAATTATTTATATACAGTACACAGTACCTTTCTTACATTTGCATTTTATTATAAAATATACAAAAATGAATGCGTTTTCACTGAGTGAAAATGTTTTTACTAGCCACCAAAAAGTACCGTACTTTACCAGCTACTATGACGCCGGTGACGCTTTAATCCGGCGAATAGTGATGTGATGCATGCATTTATTCTCTTATTTATTCATTTTATTTTTATTCCCCCACGAGAAAGTACGTGGCTTCAAATGCCAATAGAAGAGCATTGGTTGACTGATCGTCTTCTTGCGGCTCCTATTTTTGGAAAATTGATGTCTCGGAACCGATATTGTTTGATACTTGGAATTATTCATTTCAATGATCTCAGACCATGAGGTCCTTATTTTTGCCCAAGAATCAAAGCTAATAAAACTAAAATATATTATTGATCATGATCATGCAAGAAACAAGTCATCTTTAGTTCCTTTCATAATCACAAAATAAAAACACTGGAATAGAAAATTATTGTTTATAGTTACACCATAGTACTCTCTTTATTTCTCTTGAAACTAAAGTGGGTATACTCCTTCTACTTTCGTTTCGTGACAGAAGAGAAGTGTAAAAAAAATATATTTAGTATTTTGTAAAAAGTAATTTTTAAGAATTTTACTTTCGCAAGTCTTTCGCGCAAGTGGGTTGAAAAATGACGTATGATAAACGTAGGCAATGTGTAACCACACTTGGCTTAATTAAATTCTTGTAAGTTTTACTTGCATTAACCCTATTTATTTTTACCTTCATGTCGCTCATTTGGAGTTACAAAGACGAAATTAATATAATCCATATTGTGCAGTTTCGTTTTTGTAACTCTCGATGAGCGATGTGTACACACGGCGTCACATCGACCTTCCAAATCTGTCAAAATTCCTTAATTGATTTTGAACTCAATGTCTAGGACATTAAGATAAAAATTGGTTGAGGAAATTTGACAGATAAGGGTAAGTCGATGTAAGGCTAACTGTAAACGTACACATAAAAACAGAAATTAAATTGTGTAGTTTCGATAATTTTTATTTATTTTAACTTTTATCGATTAGCAATTTCACACCTCAATATTAATAAAAGTTTAAAAAAAAAATAGAGGTAATGTCCATCACCACACGCCGTTGACAGATTAATCCACTACTAGGGATGGGTATCAACCACTTAAATAAATTTGTTTCTTAAATGTTTTCATTATGGGCACTGTGTAATTTTGATTGTGTATTTTTTTAATAAATGTAGTTAACATCCGTTGTCATTCTTTTTAATTTATTGCAAAGTTTACTTTGCATATTTATGCCCTTACGTCTACCTTATAGATAAGTGTAGAACAACACTAGTCCTCGGATCTGTCTATCTCTTTAGAATAGTGCCTGGTGTGCGTTGGTGGTATTCATTTTTGAAGGATGGCGTTCAAAGGGTTAATGACAATTAAATGTCTTTCCGTCTCTATTTAGCACTATAGGTACATAAGAAAATGACAGCAAGAGACTTTAATTGTCATTAAAACTTAATTGACGTCTCTGAGTATGGCAGTTAGATAATAAAAAATTAAAAATATTACAAGTATTAAGGTTAATTTAAATAAAATAATATTTTACTTTACCTCTAGCTGTTGGAATAAGTACAACAGTGCTCCTAATAGCTATCTACTAACAATGACGACAGACTTGGAGACCTGTAGTAACTAGCTATGCAAACTTAGAATTAGCCCTACCACCAACCAAATCGAGTTTTATGTAAAAAGATATTGGGCGTCTGACATTCTAACATGACATATTTAGGTAGTGTTAAAACTACTACCAATGCTGATATCATCACCATCAGCCTACACTGCTAGACATAGGCCTCCAAGTGCAGACCACTGAGAATGATTCGCAGATACTCTTGTCCGGTTCTACCAGTGTCTATAAAAAAAATTATTACTAACCATGTGTTAACAAAGTTGACAAAACTGTTGGAGAATGTGTTGTTGTTATTGGTAAGGCGCGGCGGGTCTCCCTGTACAACTTGTTGCAACTGTTCGAACACCGAACCCCAACGCGGGTAGGGGAAAGCGCCAGTAGCCACCTCCATCAGTGTGATGCCTAGTGACCACACATCAGATCTTACATCATAGCCTCTAGCTCTTCCAGGATCAATTCGTTCCGGCTGAAAGAAGACACATTAATTACTCAATGGAGTCATCATTACCAGCTCATTTTATGACTCGGCTGAGGCCATGAGCCTTTCCTAAAGATAGATAAGGAGACGGGCCATAAACCACTACACGGACTCAGGACAGATTGATGGTTGTTAACGACTACAACATGAAGCCGGAACCAACGGTTTTCATGCCTTCAGAAGCACGGAGGAGCTGGAGAAGACAAATTTTTCATTTTTAGTCACTCATCCTATGAATGGCCAACTGGCTAGAGCCAAGCTAGCAGAAGTTACTTAATCTTAGCAATCGCAGACTGGGCGCGTTAACCACTGCGCTATCGAGCTCCTCATCAATGTAGTACAGATAAACAAATATTACAACATAATCTACTTCATCATAAATGTGTTAAAGAACTTTTTTTTAAATATAGTATATTAAATTTTTTAAGAGTTGTGAATTTGTAGTATAGGTATTAGACACTAAAATAAAAACAAATCTTAAGAAAATTATCTATATAAAAGAAATTATTTTCATACTCACTGCCATATATGGTCTGCAGCCAGCATCACGTGTACGAGCAATTGAATCGACTAGCTTACCGGATATACCAAAATCACATAGTTTTATATTGCCTCTTCGATCTAGCAGGATGTTTGATGGTTTGACATCTCTGTACATTTTGGAATGAAAAAATAAATACACATTATGGTCATTTACACAATAGTAACTAGAATTTAATAATATTATTTATCTAGTAAATATAACTTACAAAGTAAAAGTAGGTAGTGTTGATTAATTTCGGTGGGTTGGACAGAGCCAGGATAGCATAGTTGGAAGTGCACTTGACCTGGTATGTCAGGGGGTGCGGGTTCAAATCTCGCTTGTAGTCATTTTTTTCAACAATTGTTTTTAAAATTGTAACTAATTCACAACAAAATTTGCTTAAAATTATTTATAACATAAATATAACATTATAATAAAGACTTTTCTGTTTGCGCTTGTTTGTTGTTGTCTGTTTACGTAACAATTGATTTAACAATGGTTAAATCAATTGTTACGTACCATAATATGGCGTTTCGACATACTAGAGGGGTTATCAGAATAATTTATGATGTCAATATCAAGAGGCCTTGGTTCTATTCTATAATAGGTAAGGTTCAGTCAAAAAATATAGGTTTTTGAATTGAATGCATGGTTATTTCGGTAACCACATTGGCAACAATAGTTGCTGTTCTTTTTCTACTACCTCTGTCTGCACCACAGAAGTGTATAATGTGGGTCTTAAGAATACATTATAAACACAACATTATTTATTACTTATTACTTACCTATGAATTATCTTCAGTTTCTCTTTTAAATAATTCAAGGCTTTCACTGTAGCAAGTGTTATTTTGGCTATGATATTTTCTGGTATTCGAGTTTGCATTCTTTCACAAATGAACTTATAAAATTTGTCTAGAGAAGTATCCATTAGCTCCATACAAATCCAGCAATCACCCTAAAAATAAGTGTGGTGTATAAATATTAAAGAATAGCTTATTTTAGAAATTATATTTTCAACAATCAATCAATTACTAAGGACTTGATTCTTTCTTCTGCACCTCGAAAGAGACCTTAAGTAGTTAAACTAGGCTGCCATCATAGGATTGTAATAAAAACCAGTACTTTAAAAAGTCTGATGCCCGATGGGAGTTCTCCAGGTCAAACTTTCCACTAATAACAAATAAGAATCCACCATTTCATATAGCTAATATAGTTGTAAAAAAAACAATACATACTTCTTTAAATAAAGCTCCATAAAACTCTACAATATAAGGGCAATCATTGCTTTTCATTACTACTTCAAGATCCATTAATAATTGTTTCTGTTCTTTTTCATCTACTGTTGACCGTATGCGTTTCACAGCCATAACTTTGCTTGATCTAGAAATAAATGGTTATGTTAGAGTAGTAAATAATACATTGTACATATTTATTTATCATGATATGTAGTAATTTATGCGAGCTATATACTAATGCACCTACCAGTTGTGTTGATACATGTATTACAAATTAAATTTAATTGATGCAAATAACTTCATTTAATTTTAGAGTTCAGTCAGTCTTAACAATATTTACAGTTTTCTTTGAACACCCTTTTGTAGTTTTGTAAAACAACCACCTCTGGACATGTCTTGTTTTACCAATAAAATGCTGCCATCCTCTACAGGGGTTCAATGATATTAAATAATAAGAGCATGTTTATGCCTCATGCGATATAACAATTTGCAAGTCTTACTTTCTATGTTCCATTTTATTTACTGCCCCAAATGCTCCCCTTCCTATCTCACCAAGGTCTTGCAAGTCATCTGCTGTAAAATCATACACTTCAGTAGCTGACAACTGCAATTTGCCTGATGACTGCATGGATGGATAGATTCTAGATCTGTCTCTAAAATAAAACACATCAATCGATAACATACACTAGATAAAAGAAGAAGGGCAGGAAAACAATAACTTTAAACTCGAAAGTTTTAATTGATTTGACATAATTAACATCTTAACCTGAGTCATGTTTACCTGGTATTTTCCGGCAATACATCTCTGATAGTACGTGATGGCACACGAGTTCGTGGTGGAGTGGCTGTGCTCGCAGTAAACGGAACGAATGCTGCACTGCCACCGGATGGACCTCCTATTTGAAGATCCAACACTTTACGCCTTTCAGTAGGGACTAAATTCAAATCTGGTCTAGGCAAGCTGGGTCTACTAGAACCTAAAACATAACAATATTTAATGATTTAAATATCACTAATAAAGGAATTGCAAGTCAAAATTTACATTTCAAAATACGTATGTATGCGCTTTTACCTTGATTTGATGTCACTTCGCCATTCTTCGACATTTTTGTATTTGAGAATAACAATCGATTATACAGTTCTGACTATTCTTTGGTGCAGATAACAACTTCCCAATTATCCATTTGAAAATTAAACTACAAAATTGGTCACGTTCTCGATAAAACACTTGGAAAATTGTTATTAATTTTATGCATTGTATTCTATCGACAACACATCATTTTGACATTTACAATTACATAGAGTAAGTTTACTTGTCTATGGACGAATTCGTTTTTAATTGTTTTCTTTTTCTATTAAGATGAGGCAAAAGAGTTTAATTTATACAGCCTCTTTTTAAATTTTCTTTATCAAAGACATGCAACTTCATTTTGATTTTTTGTAATATCTACGGCCATAATGAACGATGGTTGATATTCTCTAATTTACCAGGAATTTAAATAAAAATGTCCGATAACCTCTTGCGGATATAATAATGTTCTTGTACTATCATTGTATCATTCATGACATTCATTATCTATGCGTTTGCAAACATGCTAATGGTCAATTAAAAATTTATACAATCATAAATGCCAAGAAGTTTTTTTAAGAACCCCTCAGGAGATAAAGCAGTTTCATTTATCTAGTTTACTATATTGAATGACATTGTGTTTAATGGGACACTCAAAATCGATTATGTGGGTTAGATTAAAATCATTCTTAATTATATTTTTTATAAGGACAAAAGTGGACTAGCCCATTTCACATCCACTTTTGAAGTCTACCCTAATCAAATAATAAGTTTTTGAAATACCGCTTCATAACTGTTTAAGATATATACTACTCAAAACAAAATAAGGGCCACGAGGTATTTTGTCTGTACCATGAAAATAATAAAACCAATATTAATTTTTTTGCCTCCATAACGAAAACTAATGTTGTTTTTACCGTGTAGACCAATAAATTTATTCCAATAATAATGATTAAAAAGTTTATTTGCTTTTGAAAGAAAAAACACATTTAAGGTTAAAAATAAAAACAATGTAAAGTTACTGAAAACAAAAGAAAATACTCCATGCTCATCTTTTAGTAACGGGTATGCCCCCCTCGTTTCGTTACGCACTCCTGAAGCCTGGAGTGCATGCTCTCAATCAAATGCCTGACATTTTCCATTGGAATCTCTTCCCAGGCTCTTTTAACAGCGTTGATGAGTTGCTGTTGGTTGTGGATTTCCTGATCACCGTCTCTAACTCTTCGTTTCAACTGATCCCACATGTGCTCTATTGGATTTAAGTCCGGACTGTTCGCCGGCCACGGCAAGACTTGAATTTGAGACGCTTCCAGTACAAACCGAGTCGCTTGAGCCGTGTGTGCACGAGCATTGTCTTGCATCAAGATGAATCCAGGACCCGCTCGCTGGGCAAATGGGATCACATGTGGTCTGACAACTTCCTCAATATACCGCTGAGCAGTAACAGTACCCTCATTTAAAATAGCGAGCTCAGTTTTACCGTGTAAGCTTATCCCGCCCCAAATCATTACATTTGGACCACCAAAACGATCGACTTCATGGATGCAGGCTTCTGAAAATCTCTCGCCGCGTCTTCTCCATACTCTAATACGCCGATCGTCGTTAAAAAATTTAACTTTGCATTCGTCTGTGAAGAGCACCATGCCCCATTGGTTTATGTCCCAGTCCAAATGTTGACGGGAAAATCTTAAACGATTTGCACGATGATTTCTGGTTAATGGAATACGGACAACTCGCCATCTTGATGCCTGCTGGTCTTCATGCAATCGATTACGAATAGTTTGTACCCGTTGTGAGCCGTAAACGATTTTGCAGCTTGCGGACCGTCGTTGTGCGATCTCGGCGCGCACTTAATCGAATGTAACGATCCTCTTGAGCTGTTGTAATGCGAACTCTGCCCGAACCAGGTCTTCTTCTAACACTGCCGGTCTCTTGGAAACGATTCCATAGATTTTGAATAGCTCTTCGAGAAAATCCCAATTGCAAACCCACAGATCGCTGCGAATGACCTTCTTCAATCATTGTAACGGCTCTGGTTGCTGTCAGCGAGTCCATATGACGCCTGCGTGCTTGTGGCATATTGCAAAAGATGTTTCTGACTCGAGATATCAATGAACTCTGATAATTTCTAATAAACCAAGAAGCTAAGGAAAGCAAAACGTCAAAGAAAATCAATCAAAATTTTCAAAAATAATTTTAAATCAAATTTTATTTAAAATTGTTGCCAGCATTAGATGAATACTACAATATTAAAAGGTAGGTATCAAAGAGTTTGTATACTCAATATTTTACTACTTTCAATATGTAAATGTTTAATAATTTACACCAAAATGAAAAAATACCTCGTGGCCCTTATTTTGTTTTGAGTAGTATATAATAAAAAAAAATTAACTACCAACTCTCACAACAAAACCTAAATTTAACTCAGTTTAATTTCAATGTCACCCGTAATCTAATTTAAGCCAGATTACTAGTTAAATTAAAGCACATATTACTAAACTAATACCAAATCCTCAAAGGGTGAACTTAATAAATAATAAAAAAGTATTTTATGAAATTTATAAATAAAACAATGTCTCTTTTAAAATTAAAAAACAAAGTATATTGTAAATAATACTTTAAAGTTATGTAAAGGTATTAAATGTTAAAATTATAAAAAATATTTAGTTATCCTTTTTGTGCTTTTTAGATTGTCTTATGTTATTAACTTCAGCTTGCTTTGTGTCTGCCTCTGGAATCTTACTTTGCCTTTTAGTCTTTGACTTTTCCAGTACACTTACATCACTCTCATTTTTCTTACATTTTATTGGACTTGTAATATAATCTTTTAGTACTTGACTGTCTGGAGTTATATTTCTTGTCAGATTTTTACTAGGTGAAAATGTTTTGGCATGAGTTTTGTTTGACTTCGATGAATTTGGTAGCCCATCCCCAATTTGTTTTTGAAGGAATGGCTTAGTTTTATCGAAGTTAATGTATGAAACATTCATAGGTTGATTGATGTGTGCCTCATCATCTTCATCATCACCATCTTGCCCTTGTTTCAGCCATCTGTAGGTAATAATAGCAATATTATTAAGTGTAATTATTAACATAAAAAATTTGATGAAATGATTATTATTACTGACAAGCATCTACAATTAATACTTTTTTTCGATATCATTATAAATAATCAAATGGGATTTCAAAAGTTAAAATTGAACTTGGCTTGAACATAATATGTTATTATAAGTTATTATTTTCTCTACCTCTCATCCAACTCTCCTCTTATGTAAGGTAGTGCCCCAAACAAGTCAAGTACTACTATTCGAAATACCACTTGTTGACCTTCTTCAACGCCTGCACCAATCCACTTGTTTCCTGGCTCTTCAGTTGGCCGTGGAATGACAACATTGAACACTCTGAAATGTACCAAACAAATCACAGTTGGACTCAACCTTTGAAAATATTTTTTATTGTGACTGAGCAAAATTAATTGCAGAGTTAAAATCAAAAATTTGAGATCAGAGAAAAGTATTAGTTTTGTTTATATTCATTATAGCCCTATAAATATTGCAATAAAATGGAGTAACATCTGTTAAAAAATATATTGTTTCAACAATAATGTTCTTTTTTTGTTTCAAAGAAAACAGCTTACCGATGCACTAGTATCCCTAAATGTGTGGTGCTCTTTTTATTAACTACTCCTTTTAATGTAGCTCCTACATGTGGTCTAAAAATGAAGTAGTCAGCTTGTACTTGAAAATGGATGTCAGCATTATCATTTCTTATTGATCCAACATTTTGTAATATACGTAAATTTTTATAACTCAAGAGAATGCCATTGAATCTGTAGAAATAAAAAGTATTAATGCATAAAATCTCGTATGATGTTAACCATCATGTAGAATTGCAGAGTCGATTGCAACTTGATTTAACTTGTCACAAGGCATGGGGTAGAAGATTTCTTTGAATTATTAAATAAATTTTACTAACTATAATAACTTACTCTTTGTCAAATTTCCCAATTTTGTAATCTAGTAAATTTTTTACGGATTCCTTTAGGTTGCCAAGACACCACGGTTGCAAAGCCAGATTTTGAGTTACTTTCTTTTCAACAACACACGAATTCTTGTCAATAGATAATTTTTTCAATTCTTTGAGATCAAACTTAATAATTGTAGACATTTTATACGCATTAATAATTTAAAATTAAAATAGCAGATAAAATTCAAAGCTGTTTTTCTGAATATTGTATTTGTATTACGTGATTTTGACAGTACAGCGACTATATTTTGTTTTTGTTTTTTTTTTAAAAGGTCTCGTTCCGAATCAGTGTTTTCATCACCGAAAGAATGAACAATCGATGGCATGTGGTTTTTTAGCACAACAATATTAAGGCTTCTTCCTCATCAGCTCGGTACGTTTTCGGTTCGGTACCGCCTCTGCACCGAATCTGTACTTTGTGATCTGTACAGATTGTTTACCGAGCGCATGTAATCAAATGAGAGCTTTCATACCGAGCCGTATCGGTACTAGTCTTGTGTAGTACGCGTACTAAGTACTAATAGGTAACGATACTTGGCACTGTACGAAAAGAAACATTACCGAACGCAAGCTCTTAATCGGACAGTCGGACTATTAGTACACCGACTCCCGCTACACTCAAATCAAGTGCTTATGTTGCTTATCCGAATTACTCCGAATGTCCGAGCGAGAACGAACAAGGAATAAACGTACTGTATGTAAGAAGAAAGCAAGATACTTGTTGCCTGCCAATCGCTATCGAATACACACACATTATGCGAGATAGCAAATCAATCGCTTACGCTGACCGTGCGTTTTATTGATAGAAAATCTTGCTCAGCGGTATTTAGCGCTAGGATTACTGAAATTGTTCAAAAACCGTAAATAATTTTAAAATAATTTCGAAATAAAAGTGGCTACTTTTGGCAAAAAACAGTTTTAAAGCTATTTAGTTGGCTGATAAGATAACAGTGCCAAAATAGATTAAAACAGCAGTGAGTCTATAGAGGATAGCGCACTGACCTCTATCTTTATTTCCGTGTACTGTTAGGTACCTACTTTTAGTACTAATAAGGTTTACTAGTACTTTACTCGGACTGTACTAGTATAGTACTAAACCGAAAAGTGTCCGATTAAGCTCAAGACTAATTGGTACAGATTTTTATACCGAGTGCATCGCGCAGTTCTGCATAGAATCTGTACAGAGCGGCCGGCCTCCCCCCGTCTCACCCCCGCCAGCTCCGCCCCGCGCGCCTCACTCACATCACACCAGTCACACACCAGCCACACTCAGCGCTAGGGTTCGAAGTATCGGCTTCGGGTATCGATATCAAGTACTCATGTTGTATCGAGAGACAAGTATCGATACTCAAAAAGTATCAGTCCTAAAGTATCGATAATACTCAGTATCGAGTATTTGCGGGAATCAATTAATATTTGGACCTGCAAACGCGTGAACTTCGATTTTTTATATGCATGGGATATGTAATATGGGAGATGTAAACTAATAAAATATTTAATACAAAAGTAAAAACAATAATTCACTTAAGCGCTTCGGCTTTAAACGATTGTGTGTTTGAGTCATTAGCTATAATGACCCAACTTTTGAAAACAGCCTTTCAGCTGGACAAAAGTGGCTACAGCTACAGCGTGACGCCTAAATTCCGTATAGAGACCTGGAAAGACTTCCTTCATATCTTCCCAGGTTACAAATCACGCGATATTGAGTAGGTAGGTACTTTATTTTTATCTTCACATTAAAATTTTTCGTACCGCACCGTGTTGGCTACTAACAATAAGTATATTACGTATTGCAACACTAAAACAGCTGTTTGTTCATTCTGTTTGATCCGTTTACGATTTCGATTCTGTTAGAGCGGTCCCACACCACTACATTAAAAGCCCCGTAACTCTATTAAAATCCATACCCATAGAAACTCGATGCAGAGGCGGTATCGAAACGAAAACGTACCGAGCCGGTGAGGAAGAGGCCTTAGTTTTTGTTCTAGGCATTCTGAAGGTTTTTAAATAAATAGCCAAAAGCTCAAAAGGTTCACAATCGTGCATACAGCAATGTAAATTTTCCTCAAGAAGTCTACATAAGAGACCTCATGCCATGTCCCATTGAGTTCTAGATATTTATTGAAACTCAAGATGATCAGAGAAATATTATTTAACATTCATAATCCATTAAATATAAATAATTCATCTTTATAATGAATTATCAAGACAGCAAATGACCCTAAAAACAGGCGGTTTGATCTATACCCCTTTGCCCAATTCCTATTCGAGAGGTGAAGAAAAGAATAATTTATAGAATAATCGTAGAAGAAAAAAGAATTGTAAAAGTATTTAAAGAATTAGTAAACAATGAATAACTTTAATAATAATTTACAACTTCTTAACAGATGTATATCATATTTTTCTTTTCACCAGTTCAATAGGTATAATTGTCATAACCTCAAAATTGTGTATGTTATACAGTTTGCTCGCACTGCAGTATTTTTCATATTATTCTTTTCCACAGGAGTTTACTGACACAAAATAGACAATATTCGAGAGCAACAAGCTTTCCAACCTTTTTTAAAAACCCAATATTTAGGAAAGAAGATCAAGCAAAGCTTATTGAAAGTTCAGAACTATCTAAGCTTGCTGCTGTGCCTGTTAAACCTCCTGCTGTTTATGAGACATGCTCAGCGTATCATGATCCTTTAGTCAAGTAAGTACATACAATAATATATAAAACTAATTGTAATATTTAATCATATTTAAAATAAAAAAAAATAAAATAAAATGTTTCCCACACTCACACCAATTATCTAGCCCCAATAAGAGCTTCCTTAAGAAACTCGATAAAATGGTTAACTAGACAACGGATAAACATACTTAATATACTTAATATACTTAAATACATACTTATTATACATAGGAAACACCCAGACCCGAAACAATTTAGAAAAACAGGTATTTCTAAATTGACCCGACCGGGGATCGAACCCGGGACCTCAGAGATGGCGACACCATGAAAACCGGTGTGCAAGCCACTCGACCAAGGAGGTCGTTTAATGTGAAAACAATCCCATAGTTTGGGCTTAGCATGTATATTGAGCAATTTGTGCTTTTTTCAGTAAAGTTATCAATCATGTTATGGAAATGGGTAAAAAGCAGCTGGCCCGCAGTCTAGTGGAAAAAGCTTTTGAAAACATCAAGAGGACGCAGATAGAACGATATCACCTGGCCGCAACTCAAGAAGAAAAAAATAAGATACAACTTAATCCAAAGATTGTATTGCATACAGCAATTGAAAATTGTAAACCTCTTTTGCAGCTATCACCCATTAAAAGGGGTGGTATTACATACCAGGTAACTTTACCTTATCATTCAAAGTAAGACAAAAAGAAACCTGTTCACCAAATTGTTTTTCTATTATTATTTTTTATCTCCCAAGGTTGCCTGGAAGAGATTACTTGTTAGCAATAAGGCTACTTATTTTGTACTCTTTTTTTCTGTCAACTTATTTGTATCTGTTTTGAATTTGTGTGCAAGTGAATATCTGTATTTAAATGAAAAAAAACAGGTTTTATAAAAAAATATAAGTAAATCAAATGTAAAAAATATAATAACAAAATTAAAACTGCTAAAAAAATTAAATTTAGGATGTAAATATTAATCATAATCATTTTAAAATATATATTTTTTATCACACCTTGTTTGACAGAGAAATAGGATAGATAAATAAAGTAAAATGTATTTTTTATCCGGTTTGATAGTTGTGAGTTTTAGAATTCTCTGCGTCATAACCAGTGGTCGGAGTAGGTATATTGATTTTAGATACTTGCGTCATGATATCATAACATGGACATGCATTTCTTCCGGAATGTACCGGAGTTTCCAAAAATTTGGTAAATAGAGTAATAAAATAAAAAACCATATGTAAGCAAACAAAATTGTTTATTGTTAATACAAATAATCATTATTACAGTTTTATTAAAAATAATTATTTTTAATCCTCATCGGTTACAAGTTCTACATTTTGATTTTCTGTCTCTATACAATTAAAATAAATAACTATAATTTTTTCAATATTTTCTAATTTTAAGCTATTTCTTTTAACATCTAAGATCCATTTGTAAGTGGAAAATGATCGTTCAACATCTGTAGATGTCAATGGAGCGAATTTGAAATAAAGTTTCTGATTATTTGCTACGCTTTTTTCAATACTCTCGCTGTATTCTCTAATTGTATCTAAATCTGGATTTCGTTCCATAACTGATTCTATTTTATTTTTTATATTCTCATTATTGCACTCGTTAAGCGTAGCCCTTACTTGATCAAATACTAAAAGTGAATCAGCTAGAGATAAATTTTGTTTTTGTAACTCTTTTAGGGCTAGTAGTATAATAGAGTAATTTTCTTCAATATATTTTAAATCATTTTCTAAATTTTGTTTTTCCAAAATGTTTTTTGCGTTTCGTATGGCTATAGCATCAGAACTGCTCAAGCAGGATAAAACTTCTTTTATTTTATCTAAATGTTGAGCGTAGTAAGATGCTGCCTGTAACCAAGTACCCCATCTGGTAATGACTGGTTGCGGAGGCAACGGTAAGTCAGGATATTTTTCTTTTAAAATGTTTACCCTACTAGGAGCCTTTAAAAATACTTTTTTAACATTTGATATAAGAATATCAACATCGTTGTATTCTGACCTTATCTGCTCACTTACACGATGAAGAGCGTGCGCCAAACATGTCACATGCTTCATTTCAGGTAAGTAATGTTTTAAATTTCGCCCTGCAGATAGCATGTACGCTACACTGTCAGTGCAAAGCATTAAAATATTGTCAACTATCGCTTCAAAAGTGTTTTGCCATAAATTTTCTAGACATTGCAGTACAAATTGTGTTATTGTTTGTCCATTTACTGCTGTTAGCATTTTACAAGCAATCAAATAAGGCCGGCCTGCACTATTACTAGGATGCAATGGTTTTATTAGGAAATTGACTATGTATCGACCAAAAATGTCTGTTGTCTCATCCAGCGATATCCATAGTTTCTCATTTTTATTAGTTTCATAAATCGAATTGATTTTATTCCTATAAAACTTCTCCAAATAAACTTTTCGTAACTGTGATTCGTCAACCACTTTACGATTGGTACAAACGCAACAACAAGTACTGCACATATATTTCTGAAAAAACTCTTTGAACGCTGGATTTTTCATTTGCGACCAAGGAATATTGCATAGAATCAGGAACTTAATGAGGTCGAAGTAAAATTCCTCTTGCGGTCTCTTAAATTTTCCTTGATGTACAGCGCCTTCAATGTGTTTGGTAATGTTGCCTCTATTCACAGCTTTCAAATAACTTTCACACTTTGTACAGTATATAGTGCCACTAGCGTTATCGTAAAGTAGCTCAGGATAGTGCAATAACCACTTTTGCACTGTTTCAGCCTTGACCTTTGCCATATTTATTTATATCTCACCTAAAACAATGATTTAAATTTACAATATATACATACACAACTGTAAAGTCGATAATGAAATTCTGTTTCATATAAAGTGTTTTTTTTAACTGAAGCGGTGATAGCCCTGCGGTGTGCGTACCGGACTCTCATGCGCTGTGATGATTGCTATAAAGTGATTTTTTTAACTGTTTCCAAGTTCTAAAACCTTCTTAAATAGTGAAAATAATTAAAACTTACCCGTACAAAAACAACTTCAAATGGGCCCAATCCAAGAGTAATAAATCGATGTCCGTAGTTATAAGCCAAATTCGTCGTTTTAAGTAGATTTCAGAAGACAGTAAACAAGCCAGGGTCAAGTCAAGATATTCACAACACATAAAATAAGCGCACTCCACGAACCGAAATAAGTGAGTGAGCCACTTGGTCTGGATGTCGGTGCGAGCGCATTGTTTTCGAACAAACAGTCAATGAGTCATCCTGGATACTTGATTCTAATTGGTCAGATGCGTTGAGCATAGAGATAAGAGGACAAAAGACCCTGTTTGCCGGATGTCGTGTGTTGAAATGAATATTATTATTATATCATTTTATACATGCTTAGGCTTTTACTCCAACACTTTTACTACAACAAGGTTTTTACACACCAGTCATTTTTTACTATTAAATTCTGGTCATCTACGCCACTAGCAGCATAGCGTTGAGAGTATTGATACATTTTTAACTAGTTTCATGTAATAATTTCGATGTTTCGGTATTTTTATCATAATAATCCGGAAACTCGGAGGAGTATCCATATTAACATATACGTTTGATGTCAGTGACCTTAATTCAATATACCTACTCCGACCACTGGTCATAACATGTTGTGAGACTCCATTGAATTGATAATGGCTTAATGCTAAATGCAAAGCCATTAATTAAGATATAATAATAATAATGGTTTATAATAATATTACAGGTTCCCGGACCCATTACAGAAAAGAGATCTCTGTTTCTTGCAATCAAATGGTTGTTGGATGCCGCAAATGATAAAGACCGAACCGTACATTTCCCACAGCAGTTTGCGTGGGAGCTATTGGATGCAGCTAACAATACAGGCAAAGTGGTGAAACGAAAACAAGATTTACATAGACAATGTGAGGCGAACAGAGCATATGCCCATTATAGATGGCAGTAAATTATATGTTTTATATAAATCTAGCGTAAATACAAAGAAATTGATTGATGACCAGTGATTGGAGTAGGAAAAGCAATTTTTTGTATTTGCGATATGTTGTATTAATATGGACATTCCCGAAATATTGTCGATAAACAATTTGAATGCTGTAGAAAAAGACAAAAACAGGTGAGTTCTTCTAGCGGCGGCGGAGCCCGCTATTGTATTCTTTTGTTTGCAAAAGCCGTTTTGCGCGGCAAAATCGTGCGGCAACATCGCGCGTGTGTGCAATGGACATTGGCAACACGTCTCTAAGAGCACAAGCGTCAAATACCCAGACAATAGAATTTCAATTGTTATCGGCCACCTGCTGATCGCTCGACACTCAAGGGGCTAATGTAAGTTTGACAACGTCTTGGCGTAGTGATTACTTGCTTAGTGGTCGTGGCGCCCACTGCCAATACGTAAGACAAGCCTTCTTTTATCATGTTTATAAAAAAAGTTTCTATTAGAATCTCGCAGAATGTTTATGGTCAATAAACCAAAATAGCTCTACCTACTCCGATCCGAAAACAGAGTCCTATGAAGTCACATGAGAAAATTTGTACTTTACACATGCTGAATGAAAGTTTTATATAAAGATAATTGTAATGTAGCATTCTTAAATATAGTTGTTTATGATATCTGACCTGTTTTTTATTGTCACTTAAATTATCACAATTACTCTTTCGATCTGAAACGAACTCCTTGGCGAATCAGGGTGCCAGGTGCGAGTTTCATTCGCCATTCGATCACGTTAATAGGTATTTGGTAATAGGTATTTGGTAATAGGTGTAAATTCCCGAAACATAGCCACACAACCAGTATATAGAACACTGTGATAACATGCAAAATCATATTTACATAGATTTACTTTTTCATGCAAAAACAAATTTATTTAATCACATTTTTTTTGTTGACTCCTGCAAGGTTTTGACTTCTGTTTATGTTTGACTATGAGGTTGACAACCAAGAGCAACGTATCAGCTCGACTTAGGGTTGTCACTTTACAGTTTTACTTAGTAACTAAGAACCTCAATATCTGGGCTATGTAGTGATTTTCAGTTATGTCCATAATTTTCCAGGGTTTAATAACCGGTACCCTATCTGCGATATTTGGGATTATACAGGTACTTATTACCAAACACCCTGTATTTAATCTTACCTCGGTGGCCGAGTGACATCCAGCTCGGGTCTAGTTACGTTAAGATGACGTCACCTTCGTCGTCGCAGCGAGGTCGCAATACGATAGCGAACTGTCTTCGTGCTACGTGCTAACATTGTACTGCGTTATCGTGGCATCGCGCTCGACCCGCCTGATATTCGGAGGTTTTTTTTACAAGAGGTAATAATGCATAACTCATACCACTGCGCCCGGGGGAGGCGCAGATGGTAATGTGGATATCTGGAGCTCCTGGGTTCAATTCCCAGTGTGTGTATCGTATTATTCGATGCGTAGCTCAGGTTTGTGATCACACGATAGCACGTATCTAGACTTACCAAGACCATAGAACCACTAGTTGTTCTCGCATCTGGACTCTGCTTCTGTATACATCAGGCAGAGTGGTAGACATTTGCCATTAACAATAATATGGCCGATGTCCTCCCGCAAATGCATAGTTTATTAAAACGCCAAATCAAAGTTATCTACTCGTAAAAGGCACCACCGAGGTGGTGCGCTACTATAACTGCCTCTCTTCTAGGGAAATTAGAAAAAGAAAGGAGGGGAGAGGAATGCAACTCCCACTTGGTACTCTGGCTTTTTTATTATTATAGATAGCTCGGCAAATGACTCCATCCCACCTGATGTTAAGTGGAAATGGAGTCCAGACGCGAAGATAACTGGTGCAGCGTGAAAACAAACGTAGCATCAGTTAACCTCACTCTGCCGGCCCACAAGGTGCTTCTTCACGCCTCTTTTGAAGGACCCCATATCATAGGAAGGAGGGTAAACGTGTGCTAGTTGAATATTACAACGTTTGGAGGTGCGACAAAGAAACGAGTCACCAAATTTCTTTGTGCGCGAAGGAAGGGAGAAGGTCGGATGAGGTCAAAGAGCTCTTCAGAGCACTCGCCATGGTATAAGCGGTAAAATACGCTGAATGACGCAACATCTCTACGCAATTGCAGAGATTCGAGAGTATTTGCGACTTCTGTATTGCCGATAATGCGTTCAGCGCGACGCTGCAATCTGCCCAAGGTATCGAGAAGGTACTTTGCGGAACCGTCCCAGATGTGCGAGCAATACTCCACGCAAGACCGTACCGTCTTGTACAAAAGGTACAACTGGTCCGGAGTAAAGAATCTCCGCAATCTGTTCAGAATACCGAGTTTTCGTGAGGCTGTTTTGATCATGGCTTCGATGTAGTCCCTTTGGTTCAGATCGCAGCGAATCGTCATACCGAGCATGTTGATACTGCTTTGCAGGCTTAGAGATGTACCGCAGAGTTGGAAGGGGAAGAAATGGTGACGTTTTTGCCGTGAACGCACATACCTGTGTTTTATTAGCATTGAACTCAACCAGATTATTGGAGCCCCAATCAAATATGAGGTCCAGTACCCGATTGAGCTCAATGACAAGATTCACTCGATTCACTTCGGTTTCGACCTGCCCTGCCGCTGGGGTATGTATGACAAGGCTTGTGGTACCTATGTATGACACATCTGGACGGGGAATCCTCCAGAGAAGAACCCAGAGATGGAATGAGGGTCCGTTTGATTGAAACCTGTCACAAATTGCCAAGTTTTTATTTGATAAGCTTATGTAAATTTAAAATTCCTTCGTGCTTCGAATGGCACGTAAAGCCGTTGGTCCCGGCTGCATTAGTAGGTACGACCATGGCTTGGAATACCGGTATTTTCAGATACCGGTAATACAGACCTTGATGTAGTATCGGTAATTTAGTTGGTACCGGTATTAATATACCGGTACTTTACAGATACCGGTTCCAATTAACTTGATACAGTACCGGTACTCGAGTTGGTACCGGTATTGATCATTTGATCGGTATAATGCGGATGTTCTATTACTGAGAGCAAATAGGCGTTTACATAAGTGCGAGCGAAACAGCATAGTAATCGAGTCCGGGGTGGCGCCAGGGCTTGATACCGGTACCAAAATACCCTATGTAAACCCGAGCCCTTAGCCTTTAAAAGGCGCCCTCGGGTTGTTCCACCTCCCGATCTGATCCGAACCCCCGGAGAATCTATTAAGGAACGGGTACCTACACGCACTAGCGCGTGATGCCATTACCTCGGGAAAACCTCTTAAGTTTCGTTTCACACGGCTTGAGGCTTGAGGAACACTTTAAGTCTCTCACCGCTCCCAAGAAAGTCCGGGTAGGTACGCTGAAAATGCCGCCTGCCTGCCTGCCAATCAGCAACATCAAATACAGGCACGGCATCGAATGGAAAGAGCAGCCGGGTATTAAACACTCCAAATCCTTCTTAGGCGAAAACGCCTTAGGACGGAGTAAGTTCATATGCGGAGGCAGTAGGGGGCAGGCCTGATTAACCATCGGTGCCTTGACAGGGCACTATGCCACAAAACAAATGCTTCACAGAATGTATCTATCATCAAATAGCTTGTGTAGGGCATGTGGAGAGGAAACAAAGTCAATGCAGCACCTACTGTGTGACTGCGATTCTCTAGCTAGGTAAAGAATGGGACTCCTGGGGTCGGCTTATCCGAAACCGGAGGACTTCAGGCTCTTCGCTCAAGGACGTTGCCAAACTTATGGCATCTATCTTTACAGAGGAAGAAGAGAGAAAGGATGGGGTTGCACAAAAGATCTCGATGGGTCGAAGTGTTACTGTAAGAGGGAAACCTCAGCAGGCCCCACTAAGATAAGACAAGGCAATCAGCAAACTCTCCTAAAATGGTGATATAATTTAAATACATCAAATTTTGGATTGTTTAATACTTAGTAGGTAGCCCTGATAAAACAAGTTGTTACACATTTACATGAGTCACTTGTCAAGGATAAGTGCAATTGAAATATCTGCGCGCCTAATGACTGATGATAGCAACGATGAGTAATTCGCTGATTCTCATATTTCATGATGAGTTATCGATCTTCCTGAATTTGAGTCTCTAGGTACCTCGAGACTTTTTTGTTTATTAATTTAAATCACTAAGAACCTGGTCATTCATATACTCACAAAACATATAGACTTAATAAGGGTTCTTAAGATTTTAGGCAGTAGTTGTTAAAAGCGTTCAAATGAATAAAAGGCTTTTAATAAAAATACGTTATGGGAACTAATACCTCCTTCATCCAAGGAATGCTCTCCCAGCACACGTATTCCCTCCTTTCTACAAATGGAGTCTTTTTAATGAGTTGTGAAGATGGAACTTAGGGGTCGGCAAGGTGAAGGCTGCTAGTGAGGCAGGATCCTGCTCAACAAGCTATCATTGCATCTGGACTCCCCTACTGCTTAACATTAAGGTAAAACGAAGTAGTGGTGAAGAAAGAGCCTACTCATCAATAAATAAAACGGGCTCCACTGCAGAGCATGGTTGCTAGCGCCATCTTGTGAAAAGTTTATATTTTTAAACTTACTTGAATTACGAATAAAACTTTAAACTCGCACCAGGCCGCATGTGTGCAATTTTTATTCGCGCTCATGTTAAGAAAAAACGAGATTTTATACATTATGCAACTACGGTATTGAAGTAGGCAGCGCCTACACTGTACTGGTGACAATCGAGGAGAGTTAACTTAGCTTTAGAAATATCTTGTTTTAGTAAAATCGGTGTATAAATGACGGAGATATGAGGTAACAAACTTTAAAAAGGAGAACGGGCCAGAAACCACCACGCGGGCCCAGTGCGGATTATCGGTTGTTAACGACTGCTAATGCAGCCGGGACCAACGTCTTTACGCGCCTTCCGAAGCACGGAGGAGCTCGAGATGATACATTTTTGGTCACCCATCCGATGACCGGCCTTTGCGAAAGTTGCTTAACCTCAGCACTCGCAGACCGGGCGCGTTAACCACTGCGCCATCGAGCTCCTCTATATTAATTACGTAAGTACTTTGTAACTTATGCATTTTTTAAAATATTATTTCTTCAAACCTTCTCTAAGTATCAGTCGTGACTTAAAAAAATATTATAGGTAGGTTGATAGATATTATTATTATTATAATGAACAACTTTTTATTATAAAACTGATTTAGCTAAAATCATACCGATATTTTTAAAGATTAAGGGTGCCTAGTGTGAGTCTTATTCGCCATTCGATCACATTAACCAAAAGAAGAATTTGTAATCGAATGAATACGTATAGTGACCAAAACTCACGCTGAGGCTGCGTAAACGCTCAAATAAGTAGGTAAGTACTTATTGTTCTACGCAAAACGTATCTCCTGATAATAATATGATATAATGATAACGCTTAAATGATTTTTTTTAGTATGGTTTATACTTTTCGTGGAGAAACGTTACAGTGCGAGTGTAGTGCATAAAAGTATACCTCGGTCATAAGAGTATTAAATTTAAAAGTACGAAACTACATAAAAGTATATTAGTTTCAAAGTTAATTTATAATTTTTTTACTTATTACGTAAACATATTTGCGTATCCTAAACTAATTAATTAGTAAAGGCCTAAATACCTACCTACTTTTTATCCAAACTAATAATAAAAAAATGTGAAAGTGTTTATCGGTTTTCCCTATTTAAACATCAAAACACAAGACAATTTTCCCGAGAGGACGTGACAAAAGATTTTGGGAGAGACATACCAAATTTCGCAGGGTGAAGCCAATGGCCGTAGCTAGTTAAACTTTATACCAATTGCATAAGTGAGTGGCTAATAGTGAAATATTTTTATCATAATCATCAACTCATTCTTTATTCCCTTTCCCTATGGATGGCAACATCGTAAGAAGAACGGGCCATAAATTCCTACGCGGGCCCGGTGCGGATTGGTGGTTGTTAACGACTGCTAATGCAGCCGAGACCAACAGCTTTACGTGCCTTCCGAAGCACGGAGGAGCTCGAGATGATAAAGTTTTGGTCACCCATCCGATGACCGGCCCTTGCGAAAGTTAACAGACCGGGCGCGTTAACCACTGCGCCATCGAGCTCCTCATCTGCCAACCTTACTATAAAAAGAGTAAGGGTTGGTGGTTGCTAACGACTGTTTTATTAACCTAACCAATAGACATCATAATGAGTTGTAAATTATTGTATGATAATTCATAAAAAGTGCTTCAAGCTGGCTGTGACCCTGAGGTTAGGACTGTAGGTGCTTTAGGCTGCCTATTGCGAGTTTTATTTGTCATTCAGTCACGTGCTGCGCCTCCTGATGACTTCTTCAAGTGTTTTCATTTGTCTTGTAAAAGAAATTAATCGATTCTTATCTTATTTGATAGGTACTAACTAATCAATATTTGATAATTTTCATGGGCGGGACCAGTAAGACGCATATGATGAAATATATGTCGCGAGGGAGAATAATAAGCTTTATGCGTGTCTAGGACTTTGCGGTAACTAAGATTTTGATTGATTTGAGTTTGACGGAAAAAGTACACATTTATTTATCACTGTTGGACAGTTTCCACTTTCCATGAGTGCGAGTTTTTTCCTCATTTGATCCAAAATTGCAACTTACCTCTTTTATTAGATTTTAAACAATAAACAAAACATAGATGTATATATACTTATATGTATATATAGATAGATGTACATATATATAGCTTTCAAAAATTCAAAATCATTTATTCAGTCTAGGCTACAAATAGCTCTTTTACAATACAATAACTTAGATAAACTATAAGATATCAACTAAACGCCGCCACTTGTTTTCATGATTTTTGCCCAACTTTAAATTATATTGTGGAAAAAAACTAGTGTGTAATGAATTTATGGATTGGACTAATTGTAAACACGTTCCCTTTGATACTAAATATATATTTTATTTATTTAATACGATAGTATTTTCAATTATATCAACTTAACCGTGACTGCATGTTTGGCATTTTTAAGTCGGCGCACCCTTTAACACTTTAGCGGTGATCTTCAAATTTAAAAATGGTAATGCATAAATGCATAAATTAACATCTCGCCGACAGATTGCTTCTACTTGCAATTTAATTGTAGTCAGCACATCAACAATTTTATTTACCAATTCAAATTCAACATCTTCTAAACGAATTGGATGATTGAGATTTATAAGAGCTTTTTGAATGTAAGTTTTTAAAAGATAAAATCGCTCCAGCATTGTTAAAAGACTATTCCACCTGGTTTTACAGGCTGTATCTGTGTAGTACGTATCGTACGGCGTTTCTAAGGGTTGTTTTTGTCGTTAAGTAATAATTTAATAAATGCTATTAAAATAATCTAGGCAAGGTTATTGTCAAGGCGCACCGGACTACGGAACGTAAACTAGACCTGTTTGTGGCAATCCCGAAAATCCCGAGATTAGCCAAGTACAGTCCCGGGATTTTCGGGGCCAGAAAACGGCCGGGATCCCGGGATCCCGGGATTGTAGCCTCTAGTACCTAGGTATGTATAAATAATGAGTCATCTCCAAAGCTATGCTGAAATATATATGTTATGCTTTATGCTATACCTCGTAATTTCGTATGTGAAATGAGCATACGTAGACGGGTGGCGCGTATATTGATTTTATGTTGAAAAATTGTCAGTCATTGTTGGAGGTTATCGTTTCAATTGAGATACACTTCACTGCTGCTAGTTTAGTAGTAGTTTTGTAGCGATACGCACAGCACTTTGTATTTTCAAAAAAGATAGGATTTTGATAAGACGGGCGTTGACTTGTTTGTGGCTACGCTAGCTCTAGTATAAATGTCTAACATTAGTATATAATATTAATCCATGCAGTAGATAAAAAGAGAAGTGCAAGCTGAAATAATGAAAATTGGCAACTATTATCAAGGGTAAGATACCTTTATTAAATCACCGCAATTAAACTAACACATCATACTAATATTATAAATGCGAAAGTTTGTGTGTATGTGTGTATATTTGTTGTTTCTTCACGCTGCAACGGATGGATGGATTTGGATAAAATTCGGCATACAGATAGTTTATAACCTGGATTAACACATAGGATACTTTTTATCCCGACATTCCCATGGGAACGGGAACCACGCGGGTGAAACTGCGGGCGGCCGCTAGTCAACTAATATAACGGTTTGCCGCTTCCGTATTTCATAGGAAATTTTTCAAAGAAATCGCAAAAAACATTTGAGAAATAATAAATTGATCCACAAAAAAATAGTAGGCTAGCACCTAAAATGCTAAGTTAGCATCTAAATAGTAGTTTAGGTGCTAACTTTGTATTTTTAGGTGCTAACTGAGTATTTTTGTGGGTTAGGTTAGGTTAATTTGGTGATCGATTAAATACAACCCAAAACATTTTACCCATATTTTGATTTATTTTTTTATTTTGTACACTTTCCCCTTTTATACATTTTTTGTATAGCTCATACGCCTTGCATGCCACCATACACTTGACTATTAGTGAACCCGCTAGCGGGGTCCTTAGTATTAGGCATGGACGAGTGAATTACTGACTACATTTCTAGACCTTCCAACTAGCACTCGGAGTTTCATAGTTATTAGGTTCCTAGACCCACGAATGTGGCAAAAGCGTACCCTCACTACGTAGGTCTCTGGCATTGAACGTGTATAGATTCTAGCTGACTGTTTACCGAATTCAAGTTCCACTTTTGATTTTGTTCCTTCAGCGGACCTGTAGGACGGGAACGGGCTCCCTTCAGAGGTGATTCCCTTGCGTTATAACATGAGGTTATTCAGGAAGCAAATAGGGATAAATTTGGATAAGTAATAGGGCTCTCAAAGCCAGAATAAGACAGCTCCCTGGATGCTGCAAAATTTCATAGCGCCGTCAATGAAATTGACCACTTCCCATCAGGTGGCTCGATTGCTCGTTTACCGTCTTTGCACATAAAAAAATCAACCATCAATCATCATATTACAGAGGAAGAACAATGAGGTCGCAAGCCGAGGGCCATGGCGCCAGTTCGTGGACTAAGTTCCGGCTGCTGATGTGGAAGAACTTCCTGCAGCAGTGGCGGCACCCACTGCAGACCGCCACCGAGCTGCTGCTGCCGGTGGTCACCATGTGTCTGGTGCTGCTGCTGCGGGGGCAGATAGAACCAGAGATAAAGCCAGAGGTCACGTTTCCACCCTTCGCGGCACACACTCTCAATGACTCATTAGATATATTGTAAGTGTCTTTTGTATGCTTTTTTTATAACTATCACAGCAATTGACTCCACCTGATATTAAGTGGAAATGAGTGCAGACGCAAAGATAACTAACTGGTGCAGCGTGATAACGACGCAGCATCAGTCACCTTCACTCTGCCGGCCTCACACGCCTCGTTTGGAGGACCTCATGTCATACGAAGGAGGGAAAAAGTGTGCTGGTAGACTATTCCATCTTGTGGAGGTTCGACTAGGAAAGGAGTCACCAAATTTCTCAAAACGCTGCGGATACCTTATTAAATGAACCGAGCGTCTAGAAGATGTTTTTCAATTTAAAACAAAGTCGTATGTCCATAAAAAATAGTTTAACACAGAGACAAAATATTATTACTAGCATCACAATATTCATATACCTAATTCAGTTGAATAGTAAGCCAATTATTATTAATCAACGAAATAAACTTGACATTCTTGACTTGCAAATGTCTTTCCGCATTAAAATCTGCCAAACAAGTAAAAGCAGTTCCCAAAGTCTGATTCTCAAACGCAGCAGCTAACACATCTTTTTACCTTATTATTTTAACGAAGTAGTCTACTGGGTGCTCTGTCACCTTCGATCAACAATACACTGTTGATCGAAGTCTGTCACACACGCAGAACGCGACGTTGCCGCATTGTGTTCGAGTACCTATTCGTCCATTTTGGCTCCGTATCAACTTAGTCTAAATAAATGTCGCATATATATATCTTAATTATTATTTTATCTTAGCTATTTATATTTCTTTCAGATTTGCTATGGATCGTTTCAACCTCTCTGTAGCGTATTCTCCCGATAGTGAAGTAATAGATGACGTCCTCAGAACATCAGTAGCTAATTTACTTGTTCGCAACGCATACGATTTAGCTAAAAGATTCTTGGATGTACTGGAACTAGGCGAAATTACTCTACCCCCAGATATCGACTTTCCTAATTTAGACATTACGAATAGTAAAATATATGAAATAATTAAAAGGTTAATAAGAGTAGATGCATATAACACCAGTGCAGAGCTTAGGTCCATCTATGCTGATGAAGAAATAACAAAAAAAGTAATAGCAGCTGTAGAATTCGATGATGAGCTTCTTGGTGAGTATATCTAGTATAATAATTTTATAGAGCTGAAGAGTTTGTTTTATTGTTTGACGCGCTAATCTCTAGAACAGGGTTTCCCAACCTTTTTTTCGTCGAGCCTCTCCGGATTATAAATAATATTTTCATGCCCCCCTTTCATTTTTTCATTACGAAAACACATTTATTTAATTTAATTTTAAGTGTAAATAATTCTAATCAAATGTTAAGCCTTTTTATTGAAATTATTTATTTGAGTACTAGTGAGATATTTGAGCTTGCATGCTCTGTACGAATTGGTCGATTCTACTTCAGTTTTTGCCAGAGTTATTGTCAGATCGCTATCGAGGGCAAGACGCTTTCGCTGTTTAGTTTTGATTAAAATCAGAGCTGAAAAACCTGTCTCACATAAATAAGTTATAAAATGTAAACGTATTATGAAACGAAAATGCCCCCCTTGACATCTCTCTACGCCGCCCTGGTTGGGAAGTCCTGCTCTAGAACTCCAGTCGGATTTGAAATAGTTATTTGTTATACAAGAGTGCAAAGTTGCTTTTTAACCGCGTGCTCAATTTTGATGACCGAGCAAGCGAAGGATTCTAAAAATATTCTAAAAATAGAATCCTGAGCGTTAGCGAGGGAATCAAAAGAGCACAAGGTGAAAAATCTTTGCACTCGAGTGCAACACGTAACTTTTCATCCCACCTCAGCGAGGAAATGACTAAATGCAAACAAAAAACATTTACAATCACAAGATACTTTTATTTCAGTTTAGGTATTAACTGCTACATTACGAAAGGTAAGTATTACAGAATAATCTTTAAATTATAACAAATAATACTTAGGTATAATTAAGAAAAATTTAAAGTAACGTTGCTACAGTTACTTAAGTTGAGTGTAATATTTTTGTTAGGTACTGTAATGTTGATGTTAGTGACTTGTGTACTGATAAATTCTCGGAAAGAGTATTTTTGCTCTTCGAAATCTGAGTGCAAAAGCTGTTTTTATCCGCTAGAGGATAAAGTAAATTGAATTTAGAACATCGTGTGCACTAAGTTTGTGAATTTAAAACATCATTAAACCTATTTACTTCTACCTCCATGGTGCCGAATTTATCAGTACACAAGTCACTAACACCAACATTATGTACAACAAAAATATTACACTCAACTTAAGTAACTGTAGCAACGTTACTTTCAATTTTTCTTAATAGGTCTTAGGTACACTAAGTATTATTTGTTATAATTTAAAGATTATTTTGTAATACTTACCTACCTATCATGATGTAGTAGTTAATACCTAAACTGATATAAAAGTATCTTGTGATTGTAAATGTTTTTTTTTTTTGCATTTAGTCATTTCCTCGCTGAGGTGGGATGAAAAGTTACGTGTTGCACTCGAGTGCAAAGATTTTTCACGTCGTGCTCTTTTGATTCCCTCGCTAACGCTCGTGATTCAATTTTAGAATCCTTCGCTTGCTCGGTCATCAAAATTGAGCACGCGGTTAAAAAGCTACTTTGCACTCTTGTATAACAAATAACTATTTTACATTTGATAGCCCATTTTTTGTGGATTTTACAATACGCTATGACCTTTACAAAATGTCAGAAAAAACGCTAAGTATATATAGCTATAGTACTAGCGCATTCGGGCCATGCGATGCGACGCGGAGGGTCAGGAAACAGCTAGTTTGAAATAAAATCTAAATAAATGTGTACAAATTAATTGCAGTCAAACAGCTAATTGCGCTATAATAGTTTTAATCTGTATGTGAGCGTTAGTTAGTAATATTTGGGAATTAATCTTTTTACGTATCGCTTTTAGGTGCCACCGAATTACCTGAAAATATAACGTACTCATTACGATTTCCTGAGAGACCTCGTTACAATTATTTCTACGCAAGCGGCTCACGCACTTGGAGGACGGATCTGCTGTTTCCAGTTTTCGAAGTTCCCGGACCAAGAAGTTCAAATGCGAACGGTGGTCGTGACCCTGGTAATAACAACATTGAGTAGCTTCATCAAGTCTGAATAAATTAAAAACCATCGTACAGTTAACGGTTTTTTTTTGCAGGATATGTCACCGAAATGTTTATAGCATTACAGCACATGATATCATCTACACTAGTATCAAAATTAACTGGCGACAATCTGCTATCGTTCGAAGTGCAGCTGCAGAGGTATCCGCATCCGCAATACATGCAGGACTTCGTCGTGGAGGCACTGCAGCTGATGTTCGCCCTGTTCATCATGCTCAGCTTCAGCTACACAGCTGTCAACATCACTAGAGCGGTTACTGTAGAAAAAGAATTACAATTGAAGGTACACACGCTAATGCTACGCTGATGCTACTTATTGGTTCTCTGGGCCTACCATGTTTTCTTTTATTCCGCTGTAAGATAGATTGAACAATTTAGAACCACGATATCTAATTCTAAATCTTTCTATAGTAGGGTAGTGGTACCAGTGATGACATTTTTTCCTTTAACCATTAAAAATAGGGGTCAGCAACTGATTTTGTCTTTTGCGACCATTTAATGTAGACCATCTGCTTCTTAGCTGTCATCCCGTAAAAGAACAATAGGTACTCAAAAATGTATGGACACCGTCCCCAGCCTTGTAGCACTTTAAAATCTATGTTAATCGAAGGGCCGTAACCGTCTTATCATTTTATGGTATGACAGCAAATCTAAAATTTTCTTCAGAAAAAACTTATACCGACATGAGAAACCGGAATCTGCAGTCACAAATTATGATGATGATGTTTTAATCAAAACACTTTCACGATCCAAAAAAGTTAGAGATGAGCAGGATAGATAATTCTATCTTGCTCATCTCTAGCTTTTTATTATAATTAATAACAGCTGTACGCGCAGCGCAACACAGTGCAGAGGGTAGTTAGTGCGGGGCGGTCGAATTTAACTTTTTCAGATGGACATTTCAGATTTGCTGGCATACTCGTACAATAAAATGATACGATGGCTATGGCCGTTCGATTAATATAGGTTTTAAAGTGCAACAAGGCTAGGGACGTTTTAAGTATTGTTCTTTAAATGAAAATCAAATTTATTTTTTGGCGACGAAAACTGTTGAACACTGGGCTTAGAGTATCGAAGACAAACAAGCAGATGGTCTATATTAAATGGTCGCAAAAGACTAAAATCAGTAGAAAGGCTAATGTTATACCAGCTGAGAGAGATATAATGTGATAGACTATTTTCTGTTTTAATGTTTATTTGTTAAATTCAAACCTTACCATTATAGGAAACATTGAAAATAATGGGCCTGCCAACTTGGATACATTGGACGGCGTGGTTTTGTAAACAATTCCTCTATCTGCTTGTGGCTTCCGTGCTCATAGTCATCGTTCTAAAGGTAAACACTTGATTAAGTACTTTATGTTTAGATACCGTGGTACGAGTGCATAATAGTCAACATTTACAAACATTATAATCATGTATGTCTCGTCAAATTAAGTTATGTGCAACTCTTCTTCTTGACCCAATTAAAATACCTAGCCCTTTTATGATGTAAGCAAGAGAAGCAAGTGTATACGCGGATAAGGTAAGCTAAGCTAAAGTTAAGTACTATTTTGCAGGTCAACTGGTTCTCAAACGACTACGGCTTCAGTGAATACGCCGTGTTCACGAACACCCCTTGGAGCGTGTTGCTATTCTACTTGCTACTGTATTTGGCTTGCATGATATTCTTCTGTTTCATGTTGAGCGGTTTCTTCTCACAAGGTTAGTGAAGCTACTCGTTTGACGAGAAAATGAGACATGACACCGTTGGCCCTGGCCCAATTAGTAAGTAAGCCCATACGTGATATTCATGAATCTTTTTTACTCACCGATAGAAAAAGTTTTTTGGTTTTTAAAATATTGGTGTAAAGTAGGTACCTACATACACTTGCGACACGGTTCGATGTTTTGCAAATCCATTCATTTCTTTTGCCAAATTAGAAGACCTCCTCTCTAATGCAATAATCAAGTCTCACAACACATGCTGCTCGGAGCAAGTAAATTTATGGGCTTTAAGGACCCCGACCAAATACATTTATGGATGAGAATGATTACTGCGAAAGGGACATCCTGCAAAAGAGACATTATGAGACAGAGATATTTCTCGAAGTAGGTTTTATGCGAATTCCTACCCAATCATAGTCATACACGGAATGGTTCGAGTACAATATTTGTATGGTTTGCAGGCAGCACGGCGTCTCTATTCGCGGGCATCGTGTGGTTCCTGACGTACATACCGGCGTTCATGCTGGCCATGGACATCAGCATGTCGGTGCCGGTGCAGATCTTCACTTGCCTCAGTATCAACTCCGCCATGTCTTACGGCTTCCAGCTCATGTTGGCCAGGGAAGCGACCGGTGGTGAGTTCGAAATTTTTTTTGTCTCATAATGAATTTGTTTCTTGCTATTGCCAACTGCTTTTAACAGGTGCGTTTTGTTTTACGAAACAATGCTTATGGAAAATATGATATTTTATAAAAAATATATAGTTAGGAGTAGTTATTATGCAATATTTAAAACATTATTTTGTGTAAATCTTTTTGTACTGGAATATTAGCATCAAATCCAATTTGAAATTGACTTGGATTCTGATATTTTTGAGATTTCAACCATCGATTTGAAATCTCAAGCGATCTATTATTCCATTTGTGATTCTTCTGAGTTCAAGTTTAGATCTATTCCTTTTGTATTTAATGTTAGCTCCATAGTGATCAACTAGTTATATAGCTAATCAATACCACAAATTTACGTGAAGAAATTCCTTCTGAAAATAAAATAAAATTATTTAAAAATAAAACTGGCTATGAGTTTTGAAACAGTGTTAAGATCTGTTCTCTGCCTAGATTGTCCATAAACTTTAATGTGATGATGTAAGTCGTTCCTCCCAGGTTTGCAATGGGGTGAATTCATGTCGGCCCCCTCTGTGGGCTCGTCGCGTCTGCTCTTCGGGCACGTGGTCATCATGCTAGCGTTCGACTGCGTCCTGTACATGCTCATTGCTCTTTACTTGGAGCAGGTGCTTCCAGGGCCGTATGGTACACCCAAGAAGTGGTACTTTTTGTTCCAGAAGCAGTTCTGGTTTCCTAACAGTAAAATTCAATCAGGTACGTCTTTTTTCTTACTAAAAGGTAGACTTTTTATGTTTAATTTTAGAACGGATAAGTGCTATTAGCTCCATTTCACCTGATGGTTAGGGACGATAAATTTTAAGATGGAATCGCCCTTCACCTGGAATATTCAACTGCTGAAGGTCTTATGTGATCTTAACTCTAACTGACAGAACAATATGATGTTGTTAGCATTGTTATGGCGAGAGGCTGTGTTTAGATGATGGTAGCTACGGAGAGCCAGCCAGGTAGACTAAGAACAATCCAAACAAACTGAGTACAATATGTACCTTTGCTAGGAATTGAACCCGTGACCTCGGCACGGGGTCTATGTGTGCGTTGCTTGAACGCGGTATGAATTAAGCTTACCATCTGGTCTGAGAGGGGTCTGAAACCGGTGGTTCTACTGCTAGACCACATCTGTTAAAAAGTTTGATATTCTATTGTATCTGTCATGAAGGTTTTATGCATGCTGTACGTGTGTTTATTTTTTTTCTTTATATTTTAGATGACATAGTTCGTAATATACCAGTAACTCCACAAGTGACGAAAGAGTTAGATCCTTTAGATCTCTCCGTTGGCGTGAAAATGACGGTGAGTAAAAACATGCAAACAACAATTTGGATTATTTTCGCAAAAAGTGTTCAAAATATCTACGATTCGATCTTTTTTTAAATTAATAACTTGCCTAATCTTAACTCGTCCTAGATAATTGTAAAAATAAGACTCCTTTGTATTAAACAGTAATTGAGTGTTGATAAATTGCTCGATCATCATACCCGGTATTGTCAGAAGAACTCACTCCGAGTTTCACTCCTAACCATGGATATTTTTTTAGCCTTTTTCCTAATCATAATTTGATTGCAACAATATTTGCGTTAGATTTATCTAAATATTTATACAAGTAAATGAATTTCAGAATCTGACTAAAGTATTTGGGAAGAACGTGGCCGTCAACGATTTATCGTTAAACATCTACGACGACCAGATAACGGTGCTGCTCGGCCACAACGGTGCCGGAAAATCTACCACCATTTCGATGCTGACAGGTGCGCACTTTTCTATCCCCATCTCGATAAGTACTGACAGGTGCGTTCATATGTATCACTGTGTGATAGGTACGCACGTATCTACCACATCTCGATGCTGGCAGGTGAGTACATATCTATCACTGTCTCGATGCTGATATGTGTGTACCTATCTACTACCATCTTGATACTGACCGGTGAGTAAATGTCTATCACTATCTCAATGCTGACAGGTTCGTACATATCTGTCACCATTCTATGCTGCATATCAGTAGATGATTACTATCTATGCTGCACATCGAGATGATTACTATCTATGCTGCATCGAGATGATTCTCGATGCTAACATGTGAGTACATATCTATCACCATCTCAATGCTGACAGGTGCGTATCTATCTACCACCCCGTCTCGATGCTGACAGGTGCGTGCATTTCTATCACCATCTCGACTGACCAGTGCTTACATTTTTACCACCATCTGGATGCTGACGGTTGCGTACATATCTACCACCATCTTGATGCTGATGGGTGCGTACATACATTCGATTAAACCTTATGCTTATCTTTTTACTATTTACGGATTCAGATAACCGTTTCGATTTCAATGCATAACCGTTATTGACATAGTTTTTGATAAAAGGTAATGTAATAATCTTTTACTGTTACGTACTGTTGAGCAGCATAGCAAATATTGACAACTCAATATTCTAATGCTGACTGTACAGTCACGAGAATAAATATGTTACCTACTATAAACAATCGACAACAATATCTGAACCAGAAAATTGTTAAACAATTTCTATCTAATGGTTAAATTATATGATAATTCAGAGGCACCTTGTAATTCTAGTTTGAAATTTTAATAAAATTAAAATTAAAAAATATTTAGAAGTGACCTTTTTCCTGAGAAAATATTCTCAATGGCCACAATTTCCTATACAGCCTCGTACTTTTTTAAAGCAATCTGGGCTTTTGGTCTTAAAGGAAAGTCAACGACAAAATTTCTTTTGTAAACAATCTTAATGTATGCACTTTGAATCGAATATGTCGTAAAGCCTGTATTGTCTTGGTCCAGGTAATCTGCCAGCGACGCGCGGCTCGGTGTGGGTGGCCGGCCACGACATGTCCTGGCACACGAGCGAGGCGCGCCGCCACATCGGCCTGTGCCCTCAACACAACGTGCTCTTCAACGAGCTCACGGTCAAGGAACACTTGGAATTCTTCGCCAGGCTCAAAGGGTACACGGGAGAGAAACTGCACAGCGAGACAGACAGCCTCATAGAGAAGTTGGAGCTGCAGGAGAAGGTATGGACTGATGTGGTTGTACATTTCTGGAATAAAATTCGATGTTGTATTTCTAAGTTTGCAATTCTTTATATTTTTTAAGCAACACAGCACGGTGGTTTCCGTATCCATGTAGGATGTTGTTTTCTTCCGAAATATCAATAGCTATGATTCAGCTAACGTATTTAATTGACTTTACAAATTTTATAGTAAATTGAAGTGAACCAAAAATGATAAGCTCAGTCTCAGAAGCATTTTTGAATAGTCATTCTTCTATCACAAGACCCGCCCGCCGCCGGCGCCAGTTCGAACTAGCAGATTTCATATTCTATCGAAAAGTCAACTCAACCAGAACACCTCACTCAACCTTCAACCTCGACAGTTGCTCTGATAAAAATATGCTTGAATATAAATTATTGGGCTTTAAAAAACGACTTTCTTTATGTCATATCTCGGATTGAGTCAAAATCTTAAAAATCCATGTCATCATTATCTGTCGTAGCGTAACTATCAGGCGCATGGTCTCTCGGGTGGGCAGAAGCGTCGCCTTTGCGTCGGCATCGCGCTCAGTGGCGACGCGCGAGTCGTTCTTCTCGATGAGCCTACTTCTGGAATGGATCCCTCTTCGCGGCGAGCTCTATGGGACCTCTTGCAGAAGGAGAAGCAAGGTAGATAAAGTAGCCACTTATAGGAAAAGCAAGGGCCGCGTTACTAACTGTCGTAGTCACATGTAGACATTCGTAGACATTCGTAGCCACTCGTAGCCAATCGTAGCCCCTCGTAGCGTAACCGTTTAGAACAGGGGTTGTAGCCGGCTCATATTGTTATCATTAAAAATGCATGTCCCATGCATGTGCATGTATTATGCTCAACCACAAGTCAATTTCAAGCAAGAAATGTCTCTTCAGGTAGTTTCTTTAGAAGCAGAAGAAAAGTATGATCTATCCAACGATTTTTTCATAGTCACTTGTGATATTACGTTATGTTGTCTTTTTTGTAGCCAGCTTTTTGAGATCTTTTAGGAGTTTTTTTTATTCATTTAACCACTTTAGCAGTGCCAACTGGTAACAAACGATGCGAGTTACATTTTTCTATACAAAATTCTCATTTTTGTTAACGAATCGAAAGATATGAGTAAAACTTGAATCGGTGCGCTTGTGTGAAGTGTCAGTGTTGTTCAAGAACTTTGTCAACCTTGAAACACATTTGACATTCACAGCTATTATTGATAGCTGGATAGGAACAGCCAGCAGCAGCAAAACCGGTCGTTCTGGTAATCCTTGGGGAAGGCCTTTGTCCAACAGTGGACGTCTGTTAGCTGAGATAATGATGATAATGACGATAATAGATAATAATCGAATTTTAGACAGAAGTATTTCAATGTCACCAAATGAAAAAACATTGTACTAGAAGTTTTCACAGAGAAGTAAAAAACGTGCAGACAAAGCTTATTATGTTGATAAGATTAGCTAATAAGTACCTATTAATCGATATTGTCACTGATAAAACATGTAATATCGTCGTATTTTGTTTGCGTAATTAAAAAAAGGAAAACCGTTATTGCATTGTGCAATGTGCACTGTACCAGATTGTACCATTGCGTAGGTATTGCACATAATCTTAATATAAAAAATCCGATATGAAGATAATTAAGTACCTACTATTATTTAACAAGTTGACAATTGTTAACCGTCATCGCTATCGTTAACCATTATTGTGTAATCAGAGATAAGATAGGCAGTGTCTTAGTAGTTGAGGACCCCGGGTGAAGTGCGTTTACACCTTAGAATTTAAGCCAAGCGCAAGGACAAAACAATAATCTATATTTTTGATTAGTGACGGTAGAACGGGCCTACTTTTGAATCAAGTGTAACATTGTACACAGCTCCAGGGAGGCATCCTGGAGCTGGGTGCGTGTGTGTTTAAGTTATCCAGAAGAACACAAATGTTGAAAAAATTTCCACGAGCAGGATTCGAACCTGCACCCTTCTGACATTCCGGGTCGGTGCTCTTCCAATTGAGCTATCGTGGTTCTAACCAGCCCGCCGAAATTATTCAACACTTTTTACTTTGAAAGCCAAAGGCGCCCATTCAATGTCAACAACTACCGTCACTAACATTATAGTAGTAACACGGTTCAAAGTAAAAGGTGTTGAATAATTTCGGCGGGCTGGTTAGAACCACGATAGCTCAATTGGAAGAGCACCTGACCCGGAATGTCAGAAGGGTGCAGGTTCGAATCCTGCTCGTGGAAATTTTTTCAACATTTGTGTTTTTGTAATTTGTTCGCAACAAAAGTTGCGTTAAAAATTATTTGAACATTTTATCCAGAAGACTAGATGAAGAGTCATTATGTAGGTATGGTAATGTCAATATTTCTTTTGGAAAGAGATGGCTGCTGGCTCCGATTGCTTTTACAGCGTAACCGGACTTTTGGCGACGGCTGCAGTTACTTACGCATCGTCGGCAAACTGAGTGCCTAGTGTGAGTTTGTTTCCATCTGTCCGTATTCATTCGAATACGAAAACGAAAATTAGTATGGCATTGAAGCAGCGCCTCCTGACGGCATACGAGAAGAGTTAACATTTTGCTTTTCAAATTCTCGTTTTCGTTAACGTGATCGAATGGCGAATGAAACTCGCACTTGGCACCCTGTTCTCTAAAGTTGTCTCCCACATAGTTCTACGGTATGATGGTGGATACGCTTAGAACCACTTAGAACCCTAAGGATACCCATCTTAATAGCTAGTTAAGGATCTTTGAGTATAGCTGCAATCAATGTTATACAGCTGATTTGAAAGTAACCCCATTCTCCGGTACGTGAAAACACAAGTTTAATGGCTTTGAGTTGAACTAAGTTGACCCTAAATATAAAAACACATCGATATACCAGTTTGTAAGAGGCAAACAAGCATTATAATAAGCCTATAATCGTAGTTACTTTTGTTGATTAAACACAACTTCCTGTTTCTATTGATAAAAAAATAATCTAATCATACACCTTTACAATTTAAATACAATATTTGTGGCACGTGACTAGAGAGGCCTGTACCCAACAGATGGGTGAAGGGCGAGTTGATGACGTTTATTAATGCATAGTTTGCTGATATGTTGGTTGATATAAAAATAGAACCGAGTCCCTTCGTACACGACGCAACACAAAATAAACTGTTAAGTACAAACTGGAACTACCAATGAAAATCTAGAATGTCACGGCTTTACACGTATTAACGTAACAAACGTGATTAGTTGCGTAGTGTTTATGTATTTATTTAGGAAATCAATAGCACACTCAAAAAAATACTTACATAGTTTACAATAATTAGTAAGGCCAATGACAGTTTTCCAGTTATCCCCATGAGTACCTAAACATAACTTAAAAGTGAAAAACATATGTACCTAGTTGCTATTTTTATAATTTTACCAATAATTTTAACAATTTTACAAATTTTACTTTTAATTTTAATTATAATTATAATTAAAATTTTGGATAAGCTCTAAAGAGCACTGACTGTAATGGAAGCGATCTTCACCCGGAATCCTCAACTACTGAGGCAAAAACTACAAATACAAGAAAATACTAGGTAGAACATATTATAGACTTAAATCTAACACCCGTTTGCACTAAACTTATAAATCGCCTAAGTCTTTGCCTAACTACTACCCGGTCAAGTTAAGTTGGCACCTGAGTGTAAGCGACGTTTTCGAGCCAGGTGCCGAGTTAATTTGACCGGGTAATAGTTAAGCCAAGACTTAGGCGATTCATAAGTTTAGTGCAAACGGGTGTAAGTGTCGACTCAAGGCTGCTCAGAGGCTGCTTAATGACAGCATGCAACGTGGATCGCATTACTTTTGTTAATAAATCATAATATCTACACACTATTTGTATAACACTACCATTCGATATTACACGTGTATCTCGGTAAAGATAGTACTTACCTAACTCATGTGAAATGAATACGAGTAAGTATTAACTAAATCACACATTTTTCCAAAGGTCGATCCATGATACTGACGACGCACTTCATGGACGAAGCTGATATCCTCGGAGACCGAATAGCTATCATGGCGAGTGGGCAGTTACAATGTGTTGGTTCACCGTACTTCTTGAAGAGGCATTACGGAGTAGGCTACACTCTCGTTATAGTCAAGGACGAAGGGTTCGATGAAAGCGCTTGCACAGAGATGATCAATAGACACATAGCAAACACACCGTTGAAAGAAGATCGGGGTAAATAAGTATAAGATGCTTACTGCTATCTGTGAAAATATTAATTCGATGTTCTAGGTGTAATTGTGTAATACATATATTGGTGAAACAATGCGGTGTACCTAATAGCGTTTTTAAACAAGCAATTGAATTTTTTTACAAGCAAACCAATGTCTTGTTAGCTTTGTTGGAAGAGCTTTAGCCCGGATTGAGAAGGTTGTGGGTTCGAGTTTCAATTAAGCAGCCGTCTTTCTTTTTTTTCTTTTCTTTTTTTACTTGTGACTTGCAATAAAATAAATGTTAATCTAAATCTAGCACAATGCAAAAATAAATGTGTTTCAACCGTATCTGGAGTATTTTTTTAGTCTCGCAAAGTATATATATGCATTGAGTCAGTTTCGACATAAATATAAAAATTAAAAGTTAGGTTTATTTGTTACGTGAAGGTCTGTTTTAATATTAGTTTTGTCTTCAGGAACTGAAGTAACTTATAATCTGAAGAACGAGAGCTCACATATATTCGAAGTAATGTTGGACGATTTGGAAAGTAACACTGCAACTATAAAGTTCAAGAATTACGGTTTACTTGCCACCACTTTGGAGGACGTATTCATGTCGTAAGTATCATGTTTTTTTAACTTTTACTATACCATACTAACTTACTAACTCGAGCAAAAAAGCGGCACGGCCTTACCATTCTTTTCTCGAAACAGTTCAGGCCATTCATTGTGGATAAAACTAGAATTCTGAATTTTCAGTAACCAAGCAGGCATTGTATAAACACGGTATATTTAAAATTTCATTCAATTTGAACCAGTAGTTTAAAAATTATAACTAGTCAAAGTGTCTTAATTTTGTCACTCACTCACTGACTGACCGATCATCAATACTCTGAGGCACTTCTAGCAGACATAGAAGCTTCAAATTTAGAACACAATTAGTGTTTAGCGTATAAATCAAGAAAAAACTAAAATATTTTGCAATTTCGGTCCAGTTTTCTAGATACAACATCATCATCATTAGCTCATTTTATGTCCCCACTGCTGGGGCACGAGCCTTCCCTATAGATGGATAGGGAGAACGGCCCATAAACCACCACACGGGCCCAGTGCGGATTAGTGGTTGTTAACGACTGCTAATGCAGCCGGGACCAACGGCTTTACGTGCCTTCCGAAGCACGGAGGAGCTCAAGATGAAAATTTTTTGGTCATCCATCCGATGACCGGCCTTTGCGAAAGTTGCTTAACCTCAGCACTCGCAGACCGGGCGCGTTAACCACTGCGCCATCGAGCTCCTCGGACTGAATAAATTAACCGACTTGGTATTACATGGATCTTACAGCTTTTTACGGTAGAAGAACTGAGTTGCGAGACTTGTTTTTTTACAATTCTGTTTTGATGGCATATAGTATACGTATATTTCTACACAATTTTGAGTACTACGAGGAAAAAAGAAATCTTAAAATAGGCAATTATGATTTTGTTTTGTTGTTATTACAGAGTAGGATCAGACGTGCATACAGAGATAGACGATGCTGAGACGGTTGTAGATTCAGTGAGCGATGAAACCTCGAGGTCATACGATTTCGACACGACCTCCATAGATCGATGTAAGTTGCTTTTTCTTACTAACTGAATGAAATATTTTTTTATCCAGTTAGCAGTTTCCGACATCGCCCCCTACATACAAGCAAATAAGTTAATGTCCTTTTATGTGAAGAAAGGTTACCATTCTAATATACTATCTATACTAATATTATTAAGAGGAAAGCTTTGTATTTTTGTATGTATGTATGTATTTATGTTTGCAATGAATAAACTCAAAAACTACTGGACCGATTAAAAAAGCTTTCACCGTTAGAATGCTACATTAGCGCTGAGTGACATAGGCAAAAAAAAATGCGGTACGTAGGCTACGTAGGCTACGTAGGTAAATGTACTACGTACCGAAATTTTATTCGGGTCAGCTAATTATATAAATAGATTATAACATCTGCTGTAGTAGGTGTTTGTAAATCACAGCTGTGCAATGTGGTCTCAGATCCAGTGGTAAATTCGTCAGGAATTTTTTTTGGGGCTACAACAGCCCCCCAACCGCCTAACACTCTCGCTTTCGATTGCTTTGAAGGCGAGGCCCTCGCCTCGCTTTCTAATATAATATCGAAATATAATATCGAATAATATCGAAAGCTATAGCCTATAGCTTTCGATATTGCTTTCATATTGCTTTCGAAATGACAAGATGACGCCTCCTCCTCGCCTCGCCTTCAAAGCGATCGAAAGCGAGAGCGTTAGGCGGTCGACCCCCAGATTTGATTGGTGGTAGGGCTTTATCTAAGTCTGCCTGTTTAGTTACCTTCATCTTACCTAAATTTGTAGCCTCAACAACAAGGTATTTGTTATAGGGTTATCTTCCCTCTGTCAGTTTATTCCCGTTCTAGAAAATTCGACATTTTGTAATATACACTACCTTAAAATCCAGCAATTGAATTGACACATTTTACGAATCGAAAACGCGAGTATACGTTTAGTTTAAACAGTTGCTTATTAAAATAATAGTTAAATTGAAGTTTCCTTATAGAAACAGTCAGATTGAGTGCAAGTAAACTTGTCGGTACCATCGGTATCCATGCACTTAAAAGATCATTACATATACACACACGATTAACTAACCACTAGAAGGGTAATAAATATCATATTGATAATTACAAGTGGATATCTAGTCACAAACAATATAGATTATTATAAATCTAAGTAATATTATGTACATAACAGAAAAATTACAGATTACAAGTACCAACGCGTTGGTGTTTGCGATAAAACCAATAAAACACACACAAAACACCAAGTGCGACATGTAAGGTGCCTAGAAGAGTTTTTTTCTCATTCGAAAACGCATTGCAGCAGCAACTCTATTTTGCCATATAAATTCTTGTCTTCTCTAACCGATACAGTTTTCAATCCAATCACGTTTAAGAAAACTATTTGAACCACCGAAAAATATTGTGTTCGGTTCCACATTCGGAGGTCCTATTAGTAACTATTATTTTACCTGTGGGCCTGGGTTCAATTCCCAGCTCGAACAAAGTCATCGTCCCATTCTCTAATAAGTGTCATTATCATCATCATCATTGTCAGCCCGTATCTACCCACTGCTGGGCATAGACCTCCTCCATGTTACGCCAATCCCTTCTGTTTTGAGCTGATCGCATCCAGGTTTTTCCAGAGACGAGCTCTATAATGTGTGTTTCAAATTTTTCGATGCATAGCCCTGAGGCCCTACCACGAACCACGTTCGGCGTGTTGCCTCTCTGTCGAACTTGTAAATTCGTGCGTAAGAGTGACAGGGAGGCAACACGTCGAACGTGGTTCGTGTAGGCCCTCTGGTTTGTTGATTACCAACCCGCATTTGGCAAGCATCAATAAGCCATAACCCATCAATTGTAGCGATGATTGTTGAAAAGTATATATTAAAATATACCTACTTATTTAACTATTTAATCCACTTAAATAATTATTATATACTTTCGTTATTATTTCTATCACAGATGACGATCAAAAGTTACGTTTTTACGCGTTAATAAATATTTCTTTGTTAGTCATGATGATGTGCGATTTTTTTTAAATTTGTTATGTCAATACACCTACTTATGATATTACTTTAATGATAAAGACAAAAGTATTTTGGAAGTGAAAGTTTAAAGCGTGTCGGTAGCCAAACTGCATGCTTGGGTTGAATGCGAGATATCATGGTTCAATCCCTAGGGATTCGTTAGACTACTGACGACGTGAATCCATTCCTAGCACGATCGTATACAATTATTTAGTTTTTAATGACACTCAACAATAATATTTTCCTAAAACAAAATACATAGGTGTTGTACTAAAAATAGATAAAATTGGTTAAAATTTCCTTAACATTAACATTTTATACTTTTTTAATTCAGGTAATGTCAAGTTCAGTTATATATGCAAAATATTCGCAATTATTCCTAGCTACGCACTTTTTTAACTCAAAAATTAATTTAAGTGATAAATTATGTATTGATAAACTATTTGTTATTATCAATAGCAATCAGATAAGTAGTGTGATTCAACATTTAGCAATCTATTAAGCCAGGCGACCGGATATGCTATCGAATAAGTAGATATTTACTGCTAAAATTGCGATCGATCTTCTAATCAATTTCCTTAGCACATATCGATAACAAATAAGATAAAAATGATAATTAATAAAAAACGGATTTTCATAACACTTCCGGCAATCTAAATGAGGTAGAGAAAGAGAGAATGTTATCCGAAATCAAAGTGAGGTAAAATCTTCCTTATTAGCAGAGTGCTCATAGTGCTAATTGTTTTTTTTTCATTGTTCCATTGAGCTTAATTACGAACTGTATGAAATCTAAGCAATTCCACCTACTAATACTAATGAACTAGTGAAACTAACTTGTCTATTCTATGTATATTATACTCGTATTCTATAATGATTTAGGAAAACATAAATAGTAGCATCAGCTACAAAATAAATAAAATTTTATTTACCATAAATTTTACTTTTTATTTTTAAGTGCTAATTGCTGCACTGAAGCTGAATTCAATATTTATAAAATACAGTAAAAAAAATGGTGGGCGCTTAATTTTTTCATTGTATTTTATAAATATTTATTTACCATACTTCGATTTGGCACCAGATTCATTAATCACTGATTATTTAGAAATAGTATTAAGACTGTAAAGCAATAGGTACCTATACTTACTCAATGTAACTATTTTTGTGTAACTCGAAGTTAAACTTTTTCTTTACATCGTAGGTAGATACATTACCTACGGGCTACGATAATAATATACATAATTTAAATACTTTTTTGCTTATTTTATGACCCCACTGCTGGGGCACGAGCTTTCCTTATGAACATCTCAGGGAGAACGGGCATAAACCACTAGTCCACCACGCTGGCCCTTTGTGAATTGGTGGTTATTAACAGTCGCTAATGCAGCCGGGACCAATCGCTTTACGTGCCTTCCGAAGCACTGCCGAATACTTTTTTTTAAGGTAAATTGCAATACTGTTACAACTTTAATGTCCGCAGTGAATCAGGAAGAGTCGCTTAGCGGATACCGCCTGGTGTGCCAGCACATTATAGCCATCTGGCTGAAGCTGTTCCTGGTGTGGACCCGCTCCTGGGGCATGGTGGTGTTGCAGGTGTTGGTCCCCACTCTGCAGATCACCGCCACCCTCGGCGTGCTGCGTTATGTCACCTCCTTCAACCCCACCATACAAAGGAGGTCGCTCTCATTGACAGACGGGTAAATATAGTGATAGTGTTTTTTTATATATTCCTATCGGGTAACCACTTGACCTGTATCTCACATAATCTGCAAGTGTTGAGGCCTACGCCACCACCACCACGCTCGGCGTGCTGCGATACGTCACCTCATTCACCCCATAGGTAAACAGTGATGGTTTTTAATTTTTTTTATTTTCCTATCGGGTAAGCACTTGGCCTGCATTTCACCTAATCTGCTGCTGTAAGTGTTGGTGCTCACGCTGCAGAACAACTTTCAAAGAAGGTCGCTCTCATTGGCAGACTAGTAAATATCTTATAATAAACTGTGTACCCCTTTTTAAATACATTGCGCGTACGGTTGAGTGTGATGTTTGGCCACAGACTTTTAATCTGTGGGTTTGGCCACAGACCTCTGGGTTTGGCATTGTTAAAATTCATATTAGAGGAGTGCAGAAAGATAAAATTGCTCTTTTGCTTAATATCAGTTAGAGCAGCGTCATTTGCGTTCTCTTCGATAAAAGTAAACTAGCACCGATTATTATGTAGTCATCTACCTCAGGTATACCAGCACAGAGAGCCTCCTGTCGTTCAACGGTAGCTCCCAGTCATCCCTGGGCGGGCTAGCCTCGGCGGCGTACGAGGCCATGATCAGCGGCCTGGGCGCGCCCAACCAGGAGGTCACAGTGGTCGACCAGCCCATCGACGACTATTACATGAATATTGTGAGTATTGATATAGATAGCCTTTTAATGAAATTTAAAAACATTTCGGGCCTCGAGGGCGCCTCTGAAAGCTAGGACCTCGGCTCAGTTTGACAGAGTCGTTGGATGGGAGGCATCAGGCCGCCATCAGTGAGACATGTATGAGACGCGATTGTGGACCTTTTATAATAGAAGAATTGAGACCTTGAATGGTGGGTACGACGTTAATACTTCACGTTATATTATTTTGATAGCGCAGATAAATTTTGCTGATAATAAAATGACGCGTTTGATACTTTATTGACGTGATAACAATATGAGATAGACGATTAAAAGGGCAATGTCGCCTTCGCAAGTTTTGGGTTTGGTTCGATATTGAACCCTCCATATGTTTTATTCAATTTTTTAATAAAGATTGTACATATATTTCTGTACTATATGATGTTTAAAGAAATTTGACTGATGAGCAATAAGATACGATTTACTACTGCGTTTTATTGGCATCGTATCTTATTGCTTCATTTTAAATCATCATCAATATATAAACGACCCACTGCTGGGCACTGACATTCCCACACGAACAATAACACATGGGGAACAACGCTGACCGAACGCATGCTTTCCGAAAAACTAATCAAAACGTATTAGCCTTACTTTAAGGAATGTCAAAGTCAAAGGACAAGGGTAAAGTCTCGTCTTATTCTTTATCTACACCAAAAGGCAAACCTCTTCGCAAAATTTCAGGCCCATAGCATATTTTTTCGCAATAAATAATTAAATTATTTATAGGTTTGGGTTGAGCGTTGATGAGTCAGAGATTGAATCAGCAGGAAATTTATTTTTATACTATCTTAGGACTTAAAACATGAGTATACGGTAGTTTGTTGGCCTTCACGGGTCACCATAAAATATGTACCGCATGTTGCCGACCGCTGATTTATTGCTATTTGCACGGGCACAAATATTTCAAGGAAATCTTTTAGAGACTCTTCTAGAGACTATCCTTCGACATCTTATAAGCCTTATTGACTTTGCAATGCCAGACTAACTACTGTCTTTGTATACATTAATTTTTAGATATGAATATAGATCCTTACATCTCTACAGGTTGCTTGGTGTAAGTTCTATACGCCATTCCAAACGGGAATTTGAATGAATTTGAAGCAGCGCCTTCTGATAACATGTTTGCCTGCTTCAAATTCAATTTAAGAGAGTTTCAATTTTGCCACACAAACTCTTGGCTGGCAACCCTGATCAACTATGATATACGAAGTCCTACCTAACTCCAATTACGCTAAGCAATAAGTCTTGTATGGTAAGTATAAAGGTTTTGGCAACACCACAAATCGGTAATTGTTCCAGTCTGAAGACGCGGTCTCAATGGGTAGCGTCCGACACCGCGTGATGGCCGGTGCCACCTTCTCAGACGACTCTGCCATTGCCTGGTTCAGTAACTTCGGATACCACGACATTGCGGCATCCCTGGCCGCAGTCCACTCGGCCCTGCTCAAGGCGAGGCTTCCGACTGCCGAGATTAAGGTGTTCAACCACCCGCTGGAGGTCAACTATAAAGATCAGGTAATGAGCAACCAATTCTTCGTCGCACCACAAAATTAAGGAGACTGCAGAAGGTGAGCTTCATATATAAACGCGCTCTAGCAACGCAACGGAATTTCGCAACAGCTGCGCTCGGAACTGTTCCGAGTTGTTCCGTCCGTGTCTCTCATCTCTTACGGACAACAAGGAATAAAAATAGAAAAACATTTATTCAGTACTTATCACTAACTAACACATTCATACAAATAAAACGTTTATAATACGAGTACGTATATGATACATGGTATATGATAATGAAAAGGCATCTTCTCAGCATATGTCATAGCACTTTAGTAATGCTTCGACGCTGCTCTTCCGAAAATGCTCAGACTAAAACTAAATCTCTATCTCAAAGTGTAAGCTTTACATGACGGAAACACTAGGGGAAGGTGGGGCTCAGTGTAACAAGGGGCACAGCATAACAGTGGCTATTACTGTGTGGCTTTCTAATATTTTACTAGCGTTTCTGAACTGAATTGTCAAACACCTGTCGCCACCTTAGGCCAGTTAGCAGTTGTCTCTGGGTAAGACAAAATAAACGACTATTATTTTTTCTGTATTTTGAAATTTTATAATAGCTAGAGTATATTTGTGTTTTAACCTACATTATTGCAGCTTTGGTGAGTAAGTTTATTTTATATTGTACCGCTATATTATGACTCGTTTTAATACTAAATATTTTGGCTGAAATTATAACTTATAAATTTTGAGCATGTTTGTTATTAAACTTTGATACCATGGGGTACTCGTACAGTGTAACGGGGTACAGTGTAACATGTTATAGTGTGCCCCTTTTGTAATATCTTTTTGTTTTTATAGTAGGCTTCAAGGAAAAAATGGTGTGAAACCGGAAGAGGAAGACTGATATAGGATTCCAAAATGAAGAGGATATGAGAAAGGCCGTAGCATAGGTAGAAAAAAGCTTAAGAAAAGCGGCGGAAAAAAAAGAAATAATGTAAATTACATCCTCATAAAATTTTAAGAAAATTAATTTAGAATAAAGCGTTTTGTAAGAAACTTAATAATATTTTTGTTCCTTTTTTTAATTTGTTGATATTTAGAATTTCTATGTTAAATTAGAAATACTTATTGTTTATTTGAATAATTTCTTATTTTAATAATCTTTGTTGATTTTTTAGAATTTCTATGTTAATTTTGATAATTCCTTATTTTCATAATTTTTGTTGATTTCTTAGAATTTCTATTTTATCTTTAAGATTTTAAATGTTTTTCTACACAAATTTTGCAGTACTGTTATATAGTACCCCAGGGTATGTTACAATGAGCCCCTACCCTGGGGTTCAATGTAACAAAAGAATGTTTTATTTAAAACGATTATTCAGATAGTTTGTAAGGTTAAATAGAGTGATATTTAGATTCCAAATGAAAGACTAAGGACTGAAATTATATTGAGAGACTTTAAAAGTGCCATATAATAAATAATTTGATTACAATGAGTGTTTATATCTTTGTAGTTACACTGTGCCCCACCTTCCCCTACTCGTGTTTCCGTCATGTAAACTTCATTTCATATTAGTTAGAGTAAAAGAGACAAAACACAGAATAACTTCTGCAAGCTTACACTTTGTTTATTAATATGGGGGTATGTGTACCTTGCTCGAGCGCGGTATGTAGGTATTAAACTTACATTTTGCGTCTCCTTATTTTGAGGCGCACGCACTATCAAATAATGGATTGAGACCAGGTCACAGTATTAAACATAACATTAAAAAATAATGTGTAAAATAAACACGAGTAGATCCGTAAAAGTTGTTTCATTTCAATGTGTAGTGTTCGTGTAAGCCTGGAAATAGCCAGTCTCCCTGTGACCACGGACCTGCAAAGGGTTCGAAACATCAGGATAAACATTTAAAAGTAATGTGTAAAATAAACGCGAGTACATCCGTAAAAGTTGTTTCATTTCAACGATGTCTTTATTTTGGTGTGTAATACAAATCACTTGTAGCCGTTGTTTATTATTATAGTTCATTAAGATATGATGTTTATTTCCAGACTGATATGCAATTAATGGTGCAAATGATGTCCATGCAACTGGCCGCAGGCATTGGCTCTAGTTTGGGGATAGCGTGCGCTGTATTCGTAATGTTCTACATCAAAGTAAGTATAATATTATAATTTCGTAAACATGTTATAAAACATTTAACATACATTTTACACAACAGTTACATGATCTTTTTTCCCTTCAGTACAATAAAAGCATTATTATCCGGTCGGAACGCCTCAGAGATACTAGTTGAAGACTAATGGAGACAGGGTCTTTCAGTTTCTCGCCTCCCACAAAAAGTCCGGTTACACTGTTAAAGCCATAGACGGACAACAGCAATCTCCACTCTAACACATCCACCTACTCGTATATGGTCTGTGACGACTCCCTATTTTCCTAAGTTACTGACAATATTGTAATTGGATAATAGTTGACTGGGTTCGTCAATAGATAAACTTTTTAGCATCTGTGAAAACGTCTTTCAAAAAAAGCAGATTAGGGTCCATAATACAATGAAAGAAGAAGAAGAAATTGTATAGGAATGGAAAATTATGACGTCACTATTGTGTTCCGTAAATTGAATGTTTAATAAAAACTTTTTAGGTATGCTAGATAAATAAAAAATAGGTTAACGTTTTAAAGAACATACGTTATACGTTTAATATTTAGGGTGCCTAGTGTGAGTTTCATTCGCTATTCGATCACGTTAGCGAAAACGAGAATTTGTATGGCAAAATGCTAACTCTTCTAGTTTGTCGCCAGGAGGCGCTGCTTCAATGCCATACTAATTTTCGTTTTCGTAATCGTAATCGAATCAATATGAATAGTAAACAAAACTCACACTAGGCACCCAGGAATTAATTGTTGTTGATATCAACTTGTTGTCAACAGGAGCGTGTGTCGCGTGCCAAGTTACTGCAGAAATCTGCGGGCATCCAGCCGATAGTGATGTGGGGCAGCGCCGCGGTGTTCGACTGGCTGTGGTTCTTGCTCATCTGCGTCACCATCGTCATCTCCTGCGTCGCTTTCGACGTTATGGGGCTCTCTACGGCCGCTGAGCTAGGTAATGTAGCAACAACTTGGTGATTGCCGTTCGTGATCCTGTGCTATCCTGGCAGAGAACTTGGGTTGACTGGTTACCTGGTTACCTTGGCAACATCAACCAAACTGTTAAATTTCCTCAATAGACTTTGAAATGTATGCCTAAACAATTTAGTTGAAAATGTATTGAATAAATTTGACAGTATTGGATAGGTTGATGCGCAGGCGTCTGTATTGGTACACACGCCTGCGCATTAGACTACCACAAACTGTCAAATTTCCTCAATAGATTTGGAACTTTACGTATATGGCATATGGTTGAAGATTTATTGAAGTTTGTTTGGATAGGTTGATGCGCGTCTATACGAGTAACGTAGTTGCACCATTGTCTGACACTAGTTTTAGTCGCCAAACAAATATCATGGGAATTCATTAAAATTTTACTAAATGACAGCTAGGAAATAGGTGGTTTGTATTCAATTGCTGCTTTAGGTTAAAATCAGTTGCTGACCCGTATTTTTTTATGAATAAAAGAAAACAACCAACCGCCTCTGTAGTCTAGTGGCTAAGGCCACCGGTTTAGACCCAGAGGTCCTTGCTTCGATTCCCAGCGGCGGGTACATGTTTGTGTACTCAGTTTGGTTGGTAGTAGGGCTTGTTTGTCCACCTGGCTAACTAGTAGCTACTTCTATCTTATCTAAATATGTCGCCATAACATCAATGTTTGTAGCATTGTTGTGTTCCGGAAGCTAGAGCTAAGATAGCCAGTGCCTCACTAGTTGAGGATCCCGGGTGAAGTGCGCTTCCATCATTGACCTTATCATCCCTTAACATCAGGTGAGATCAAGGCACTGTGCTTACCCGTAAAATATTTTAAAAAAAATATCGGTCACTGGTATAGGTCGCGCCAAACTTCTAGTCCCCTCTGAAGTTGGTGCGATTCGCGTCGCAGTAGTAAAAAATAAGCGTTAGTAGGGCGAAGGCGGGGACGAGCGGTAGGGCCTGACTGTACAGCTGCGCAACGAAGCAACTTCAGAGGGGACTAGAAGGTTGGCGCGACCTATACCTGTTAAACAATGGTGCCACAACCCTTTTAGGCTTTTTAGTAAACCTGTCCTCCCCTCGTCGAGCTTTTAGTAGCTTTTAGTAGAGTCCCACATAACTCGGGGTTGCCCCTAGCCCTAAGTGTAAAGTGCAAGGTGCAAAGCATTACACCTCTTAAAAAAAATGTTATTACACAGCTTTTATACAGGTTGCAAATTTTAACTCTCCTCGTTCGTCACCTCGTATGTGTTTGGAAGCGCTACTTCAATGCCATACAAACTCAAATTGCAAATATATCTCGCGAATAAATTAATGCAGTTATGTATCCTCATTGAAATGACTAATAACTACTCGTTGCAGCGCCACCTAGTGCCGAACTTTTGAAACCAAGCGGGCTCACAAAATAAAAGGGGTTCGTGGGTTAGGCCCCCGGGTTGTGATGCCCCCGCACGGGGCCCCGTGGCGAAGGCACCCGATTTTCAATTAAGTTAATGCTTCATCATCTTTTATTATTTATTTTTAGCATTTTTTTATTTAGTGTGAACATTGCCTTGGTCTACTTGTTATGGTGTTAAAAATGTGTCTGAATAATAATAAAAAAAACAAAGTCAAATATTTTTTGCTGGTTTTCGTCTTATTTACCAAAGGTTCTGTTTTCAGGTCGCCTCTACATTTGCTTAATGGTGTACGGCGCCGCCATGCTGCCGATGAACTACATATTCTCCCACATATTCAACGGCCCAGCTATGGGGTTCGTGGTGGTGTTCTTCATAAACGTTCTCATTGGTAAGTGGGCAGAAGCTTTCTTTTTAATTTAGAAATAACCTTTGAATTGACTACTATGTATTATTTATTATATTTAATAGTCACAGTTCACAGATGAAGATCCAAAAAAAGAAGGTTTTTTTCAATAAGTATATTTTACACATGTAACCCTTATCTATTCTAAAGTAGTTTTTTTTGGAGAGTTTGCTGATTGTCAGCGTCACCGGACTTTTTTGGGGGCGGCGAGAAGCTTAGGCGATTAACACACGGTACCGCGCATCGCCGCGGTAGGCGGTAAAGCGGATCTCAAGTTGCATTGGCCTCTATTAAATCCGTTGATACCAAACACACGTACACCGCCCGACCGCGCGGTCGAGCGGTGCTCTCGCCGCCACCGCCCCTCCGCGCGGACGGCAGCGCGGAGGGGCGGCGCCGCATAACCGCGCGGGGGTCATTTCGCGAAACTCGGAAAAAAATCATGGCTTTGATAGATATGATGGTCTCTAACCACCCTTTGGGGAATAATGGTTTTTAACTTTAAAAATACATCATACAATATAATATTTTATTTCAGGTAGTCGCTGTTTTCAAAAATAAAACTTCAATACTACATAGTACTACATATTGAAACTAATAGAAATGTGAAAAAAGACAGTGCTGAAAAAATTCTTGCCAGTGTCTGTGATCAAACTGGTCGAAACCGCGTTAAATCCATCCGCTCGGACAGGCGAGTAAACCGCCTTACCGCGCGGAGCACCGCTACGAAATCCGCTTTACCGCCTCCGCCCGACGCGGCGGTGCGCGGTGCCGTGTGTTAATCGCCTTAAAGGGTTCCTCAAGCCGTGTGAAACGAAACACCGTCAGAGGTTTTCTAGAGGGAATGGCGTCACGCACAAGTGCGCGTCGAAATCGGACGAAAACTGGAGTTCAACACTAAGCTTAAAGTGTCGAACACTGGCGCCACTACAATACATACGATTTATTTATTTATTCCAAAAAGGCACAACTACAGAATACAATTCCACACATTTTCATAAGTTAATAGACGCTATACATTAAAATTGAATTCCGATAAAAGTTGTACACAGCGTTTACATCTATATTATTAATGAATTATTAACATTATAAAGAGGAAACCTTTGTATCTTTGTAGGTATGTATGTATGTACGTATGTTTGCAACGAATAAACTCAAAAACTACTGGACCGATTTAAAAAATTATTTCACCATTAAAATGCTACATTAGCGCTGAGTAACATAGACTATGTTCAAAAAAATAAAAAAATGCGGTTCGAAGTCCGCCGGGTCAGCTAGTAAAATATAAAGAATGTTCTACTTAAACAAACAAATATTTCTTACTTAAATAAACAGACGTTTGCATCTACGAATATTAAGACACAAATAATTATTATTAATTATTAATTAATGTTCAGTAAAGGTTTGAGGAGCTCGATGGCGCAGTGGTTAACACGCCCGGTCTGCAAGTGCTGATGTTAAGCAACTTTCGCAAAGGCCGGTCATTGGATGGGTGACCAAAAATGTTTCATCTCGAGCTCCTCCATGCTTCGGAAAGCACGTTAAGCCGTTGGTCCTGGCTGCATTAGCAGTCGTTAACAACTATAGTATACCAATCCGCACTGGGCCCGCGTGGTGGTTTATGGCCCGTTCTCCCTATCCATCCATAGAAAAGGCTCGTGTCCCAGTAGTGTGGACATAAAATGAGCTGATGATGATAAAGGCTAAAGTAAGTAAATAAATAACTAAAATAAATAATTTAATTAATTAATTTCTAAGTAAATCAGCCGCAAATTCTTTGTACCTCTAATATTTGTTATTGTTCCAGGCATGATGGGCCCGCAGATCGTGGAGGCGCTCTCGCAGCCGCAGCTGCGCACGGTGGAGGCGGCCGCCGTCTTAGACCAGGTGTTGCAGTTCTTCCCGCTCTATAGTCTGGTGTCCGCTGTAAGGTACGCTAGTAGAAAGTTTGTTTACTTGAAGCATGTTAAAATGTTTAAAAATAACGGTACAAAACAAACTGCTATTATAAGTATAGCGATAAATAATCGTTTTGCGACAGTTGAATTCCTATTAATTTATGACACTCAATAGGGACTTAGTTGCAAATTAACTTATTTGTATGTTAAGTGAAAAGCGTCATTATAAGTTAACTATGATAAGAAACGGTTAGTTTTAGCCCGCGGGTTAGTGATTACTTACCCGCATTTGGCAACCGTGAAGGTTTTTTTTAAACAATGCTTCTTAACTTGGTTTAACGCAAACTATTTATTTATCATATCCATTTTACACCCGAGACGTTTCGAGTCAGTAGCACCGGCCGTGGTCACTGGCCGACTTATAAATGTAATGGTACCAGTAGATACTAATAATTAGTTTGCATTAGCCCCATTAAAATAACTAATTTTATTGAAACACTGGTGAACCCTAGCGATATCGTGAGTGTACTCGCAGGTCGCTGAACCAGATCGGCATGACGGTGGCGTCGTGCGAGCTGGCGTGCGAGTACCTTTCGGCCGTGCTGAATGTGGCCGAGTGCAGCATGCAGTTCATGTGCGAGGAGTACTCCGAAGCATGCTGCGGTGAGTTTCTTCCCATGCAGGTAATATCATAGTAGAATAAAATGCCTTACGCATACCACTGCGCCCGGAAAAACGCAATAGTTAGGTATGTGGGATTTTCCATAGGGGCACGCCGTCCGTAAGTGACAGGTGTCATATATTTTACTTGAAATGTCTTCGTCCACATTTATTTGATCCCGCGCGGCCATACTAACTTTATATATCCTGGGGCACGAGCCTTCCCTATGGATGGATAGGCAGAACGGGCAGGGCCATAAACCACCACGCGGGCCCAGTGCGGATTGGTGGTTGTTAACGACTGCTAATGCAGCCGGGACCAAAGGCTTAACGTGCCTTTTGAAGCACGAAGGAGCTGGAGATGATACATTTTTTGGTCACCCATCCAATACCTTTGCAAAAGTGGCTTAACCATACCAATCGCAGATCGGGCGCGTGAACAACTGCGCATCGAACATTGAGTATACTGTTTGTTCAACATTTTTGTTACTAAGGTATCTCATATCTACTGTAGTGAAGATCTAACTGTTAATTCACTTAAGAAATAAAAAAATCATAACGATTTTTTTCTTTTTAGTTCGCGAGAACCCGTACTTTGAGTGGGAAGAGCCGGGAGTGCTTCGCTACATAACAGTGATGCTGATTTCCTGCATTGTATGCTGGGCTATCTTCTTGGTTATCGAGTACCGTCTCCTACAAAAGGTACCTATGTATAAAAAAAGATATGTAATATAATGTCGCAGGAACGGACATCGCCGTTTTTTGCCCTATAGAACCAACAAACATTGACGTAAAAATAAATTATTACTTACAATATTTTTAATAGGTAGCTACTAGTTGCCTAAATGCCTCGAAATAGTTCCTTTTCCTTAAAAAAAAAACATTCTTCGAGGTGTCGTTGAATAAACTTTGTTTTTATAGTCAATTTTATTTGTTATTTGGAACCCGTAAAGTAATTTTTCTTTGCTCTTTGTTCTGAGGTGAGCGATGTATGGACGCATAACAATAATGTCCTTTGTGCAACAGAGATGATTCATGTTGTCCCGTGACATCACGAAATCACGAAAAATGTTGTATGAATAACTAAATGTCATGCGCTAGCGACGTCACTGCCGGTGTGCCCTAGGGCGGTGTCCTTTCTCCTTTCCTTTTTTCGATATTTATCAATTTTCTCACTCCACTCCTTTCTTGTCAATTCCACCTGTATGCTGACGAACTGCAAATCTATTCTCAAGCCTCCGTCGATAATATTACGAATATGATCTCTAGCCTCAATGCTGACCTTGCGACAATTTATGAATGGAGTCGAACCCATGGCTTAACGGTCAACCCCAACAAGTCACAGGCTATCATCATCGGTGGCTCAAAACAGATAGCTAAGTTAAATAAGTTGTCTATCCCTCCGCTCATGCTCAACGGTGTCACACTGGCTTATGGTAACGTTGCCAAAAATCTAGGAGTTCTTTTCGATTGCACCCTCTCTTGGGCTCCACATGTATCGGAAATAAGTCGGAAAGTGTTTGCGGCCTCTGGGTCGCTTAGGAGGTGGAAAAACTTGCTTCCTGTGAAGACCAAGGTTGAACTTGCGCAATCTCTCCTTTTACCGATCTTAGACTATGCTGATGTCTGCCTTATTGATTTAAATGAGGACCTACTCAACAAACTACAACGCCTCCAAAATCTCTGCATCAGGTTCATCTACGGTTTGCGTAAGTTCGACCATGTGTCTGAATACAGGCAAAAGCTTGAATGGCTTCCTATTAGGTTGCGTCGTGAAGAACATATTCTCACTCTTGTTTTTAACGTACTGTATGATCCTCGTACTCCTTCTTACCTCAAGGAGTGTTTCCGATTTCTCGGGGTGGATCACAACCGGGATCTCAGGTCAAATACTGATAATGTCCTAAAGCCTCCTTTTACTCGGTCTGGATATTTTAAGGACTCTTTTAAAGTGAAAGCTACGTTTATTTGGAACAAACTACCGCCTGAAATCCGTCATTCTAAATCACTTTCAACTTTTAAATCCAAACTGCACAAGCATTTACTACTCCAGTCATCTGCTAGTAACATATTGTTATAGTTTTTTTTAAGTATATATTTTTTATTTAAGTAGGTATGTATGTATGTATGTATGTATGTATGTATGTATGTATGTATGTATGTATGTGTGTGAAGGGTATTATTTGTACTTATCTATTCAATGTTAGCGCACTTCCTCTTTCTCTTTCTTAGATTTTCTAACCAAAGGTTGTCTGCAAGAGATCGCTTGTAGCGATAAGACCGCCTTTGCCCATATTACTAGCTTTAAGTTTTTGTTTAATTAATTCCAATTCATTTGTGTGTGAGCAATAAAGAATCTATCTATCTATCTATCTATCTATCTATCTAACTAACAGGGTCATGTGCTTTACCACCTTTAAAACATCTGTTATATTTTTGTGCATGTAGCAAATAAATGAATATGAATACTTAAACTTAAATTATGATAGTTTTTCTAACGTTTCAATGTTTGCCCAGCTGTTCACACGTCAGAGAACACCACCGCGTATAGACGAGAGCACCGTCGATACAGACGTGTTGGACGAGCAGCACCACGTAAACAGAGTGGGCGGCAGCGTGGACGCGCCCAGCCCCGTAGCCGGCCACGCGGCGCCCAGCCTCGTGGCGCGCGGCCTCACCAAGTACTACGGGAAGCACCTCGCCGTCAACCAGGTGTCCTTCAGTGAGTGATGGCTCTTGTTCATTTATACTATAGACGAGAGCACCCCGTCGTCACCGATATACTGGACAAACAGCGCCAAGTGGGTGGTAGCGTGGAGCATAGCCACGCAGCATCAGCAGCACGATGCCAGGCTCGTGGCCCGCGCGGCCACAACAAGTATTATATACGGGAAACTTTTTGCCGTCAACCAGGTGTCCTTCAGTGAGTGCTTGTGCAATATTTAGCAATGTATCTGCAGCACAACAAGCAATAATCTTTACAGGGAAGCCATAACTTAAGTTAGTTCTTGTTAACTCGTGACATGACCAATTCGGTGAAAACGGCGGGTACTTCAAAAGGATGCCTAGGAAAACAATTTATAGTTTGCGTTAAACCTTGTTCAATATTTTTTTAAGTCGTATAGATGACTAGATGAAGAGTAATTATGTAGGTATGGTAATGTCAATATTTCTTTTGGAAAGAGACGGCTGTTGACTCCAATTGACTTTAGAACGTAACCAGTTTTTTGTAGCCGCCGCCTCATGACGACGGCTGCAGCTACTTACATCGTCGGCAAACTGCCGTTCGTGAGTAAGATGGCTAAAGGTTTCACAATCCGTAGTAATCGAACGTCTTCAGAATGTTTCTAGAGGGGATGGCATCACGCAAGTGTGTTACCATCCCTTAAGCCGTCGTTATAAGGTTCTCCGAGAATCGGAATCGCTGATAAAAGTTTATTTTAACTTTGCTCACTTTAGCCGTGAGCGACTCGGAGTGCTTCGGGCTGCTGGGCGTGAACGGCGCCGGCAAGACCACCACCTTCAAGATGCTGATGGGCGACGAGTCCGTCTCCAGCGGCGACGCCTTCGTCAGCGGCTACTCCGTGCGCAAGCAGATCACCAAGGTTCACGAGAATATTGGTGAGATAACATAAGATCAAAATTCAAAATCATTTATTCAGTTTAGGCTACAAATAGCTCTTATGAACGTGATTATACCATCGGTTCGTAAGTCTACTCTGGGCGGGAGACCTAGTACTAAGAAGAACCGGCAAGAAATTCAGCAAGCTCTTATCAGATAAAGCTTTGGATTTGTTCTGAGACTGCCTCTGGGTATATAGCAATGCTGTGTCCCAGAATTATGGGAAAAGATTGTCAGTTTTATTTCTCATTACCTGAGGATTCCGGGTGAAGTTCCATGATATAGCTAAGTTTTACTTCAGATGCGTGGCTTCCCTTTTTTTATACAGGAGAAAATTCACTAGGCATATGTCCCACTGCGCCCGGGGAGACGCAGATGGTTCTGTGAGGGAAGAAATTCCCCCGACCCTCAAAGCGGAAAGAAGGGCACACCCACTAAAAACTTCTGCACGTCCCCCTCACATACCGCCTGGATGATCCGTGATCGTTATAACATTTACCGGAGTAGATGTGGTTATTTTAAATTAGTAGTTCGGCAAATGACTCCACTCCGCCTCGTGTTAAAGTGGAAATCGAGTCAAGACGTGACGACAATTGCAGCAGCATCAAAACGACATAGCACCTTTACGTCTCGTTTGAGTTCTTATCTTTGGACGGAGTGATTGTGGCTTCCCTGGCCAAGGGTCACTCCATTGAAGCTGAGCTGAGCTGAGCCGAGTTTTGTGGAAATCAACTAATAGATTCTCTTTAGTTGTTTTCTCTTTAGTCGATTTCCACACAGCTCAGTCCAGCTTCAATGAAGTGTCACCCTAATGCAGCAAGTTTGTCGCAGGCTACTGCCCGCAGTTCGACGCGGTGTTCGGCGAGCTGACCGGGCGCGAGACGCTGCTGCTGTTCGCGCTGCTGCGGGGGCTCAGCTCCCAGCACACCGCCGCGCGCACCGCCTCACTGGCGCACTCGCTCGGCTTCACCAAGCACCTAGATAAGCGGGTCAGTATTCATGGATTAGTTCCAAGACTTGGATCCTTACTAATAAACAGAGTCATCATTATCACTAGCTCATTCTTATGTCCCAACTTCTGCGGCACAAGCTTTTCTTATTGATGGATACTATAGAGAACGAACGGAGAACTATGGAACGTGAAAGTTTAGAAATGTATAGAGAGAACGGGTCCGGTTACATCTTATCTTAGTGTCCACTTCCTCTTCAACCCATAGGGATCTTTTGTGAAATTCTATTATATCACTTTTGTTCCTCAGCAAAGATAGATACCATAACATTAGCAATGGGTCATACATAACCACCACGGGAGCCCAGTATGGATTAGTAGTTGTTAACGACTGCCAATGCGGCTGGGATCGACGGCTTAACGTGCCTTTCGAAGCAGGGAGGAGCTTGAGACGATACATTTTTGGTCATGACCGGACTTTGCTAAAGGTGCTCAGCAATCGCAGACCGAGCGCGTTTCCTACGGCGTCATCGAGCTCTTTAAGTCTAGTTTCCTTTGAAAGAGCACATTTTATAAATCTTACGTTTTTACACAGGTGCATCAATACTCTGGCGGGAACAAACGGAAGCTGAGCACAGCGGTGGCACTGCTGGGGCGCACGCGGCTTGTGTTCGTGGACGAACCGACGACGGGCGTGGACCCCGCCGCGAAGCGACAGGTCTGTTCCCTGCTTTTTTATAATGAGAAATTCAAATTTGTTGATCAATTTAGATTTCTGTAAACAATAGCCGGAAGACAGCTCTTCCGACCATTGTATGCGGCCTCAAGAGGCAAGAAGTGTGACGATTATATATACTTATGTATATATTTTTTTACTTTTGCATCATAATATTACATGTCGGACTTATTGCCTTAGGCATTTTCTACCTATTATTATTTTTCATTTTCTATTTTTTTATATAAGTTTATAACTGTTTTTTATTATATATTAGTCATGCTCGTAGACACCAATTGATAATTTGGCAATTACTAACGGACCGAATCTTTTTTTAAACATTGCGTACCGTCCGATAACAGGAAAGCATCCATAGTATTTATTTAATAATTGTGCACTACTTTTTGTTGCGTGGTTTATTCACAAAACGGGCTATCGCATTTATTCACAAACAATGGCCCCTTTTGGTGTTAGCAAATGAATACAAAAACAAACCTAAAAGTAGTGCACAATTATTAAATAATAGATGTTTGCCTCCAAAATCCAGTTAGCAGTCATCAAATTAAATCCATTAGCGGCGCTAGTGTGCCTTACCATAAATCCATTGCATCAGCCATCAGCGGCTATTTCTGACCATACGTGTTTCGGCATCGTCCATTGTGAAATATCTATAATGAAACATCATGGTCATAATTTAGTTATAAGCTTCCCACTGCTGGGTTCAGGTCATCCTACGTAAACAATTGCACATCGGAGGTTGAGCCATAAGGTCATGTCATGGAAGGCTGTCATAAACAAATGTCGCAAATATGTAGCGCCCGCGACGATTGCGACCGCTTAGAAATTAACAGAATCTTAAAATATTTAAAAAATATATTCGTTTTAAGTAGTTATCAAAATATGAAGCTACTTTACAAATATTGATGTTATCAATGTATTTAAGTGGTTTCCAAGCATAAAAATTAAGTTTCTTCGTTGTAATTTCAACAATAGTGATTTTTTAGAAGTGTTTTCGAAAATAATTATGATTGACTAAAAATTATACAACCGTGTATTTGAGCTATCCAATTCAAGATAAAGACATGATTTTACCTATATCAACATTTCGAATTCGTTAGTCATATTATTATAGTCTTAAACTATTCAGCGAAAGTAAGGTGCGCGCCTTAAGGGTGCGCCGACCAAAAAATGCCAAAAGTGCAGTCACGGTTAAGTTGATATAATTGAAAATACTATCGTATTAAATAAACAATATATATTTTTAGTTTCAAAGGGAACGTGTTTACAATTGGTCCGATCCATAAATTCATAACACACTATAGTTTTTTCTACAATATCATTTAAAGTTGGGCAAAAAATATGAAAACGAGTGGCGGCATTTAGTTGATATCCTATAGTTTATCTAAATTATTGTACCTCTGATTTTGTCTAAACAATCACCAATGTCTAAACCACCAATCCAATGGTCAGTCTCACATTTTCGATTCTTCGAGCGGTTTTTTAAATTATTATTTTTCAAATTAACACATAAATTCCCTATACAATATTAGTATGGCCGCGCGGCATCAAATAAATATGGACGAAGACATTTCAAATAAAATATATGACACTTGTCACTTACGGACGGCGCACCCTTAAAGCGGGCTTGATTTGATCCTTTCTATTTCCTGCATAGGTGTGGCGCGCAATCCAGGGTGCGCAGAGGGCCGGTAGGAGCGTGGTGCTGACGTCACACAGCATGGAGGAGTGCGAGGCGCTGTGCTCGCGGCTCACCATCATGGTCAACGGCCGCTTCCAGTGCCTCGGCACGCCGCAGCATCTCAAGAACAAGTTTTCTGAAGGTAAACAGTTGGATAATTATAAATTCATAATAAAAAAATGCCCATGCAAATGTTATCTGTATTGGAACGACGAACGCGTACTACCGTACTCATACGCATGTACAGACGCCTGCGCATCAGCCTATCAAAAACTGTTAAATTTTTTCAACAAACGTTTCAATAAAGTTCATAATCTATTGAGGTAATTTCACAGTTTGTAGAGCCTGATGTGCAGCCGTGTGTACCTGGGTGCCTAGTGTGAGTTTTGTTTACTATCCGTATTCATTCGATTACGTTTACGAAAACGAGACTTAGTATGGAATTTTAGCAGCGCCTCCTGGCGGCAAACGATAAGAGTTAAAATTTGCCATACAAATTCTCGTTTTCGTTAACGTGATCGAATGTCAAAATTAACTCACACTAGGCCATCTGTCTCCGCGCTTCTCACTCAAGATTTAGAGATCCCTGTAAGTAGTTATTGCATCGATTGACAAAGTAAAAAAATACTTTCGAAACACAAAATATGTTTTGTTTTGTTACAATTACACGAATCCTTATGCATTTATTGTTTTCTAAAGTTTACGCGAACACTACCAATTTGAATAGAACAACTTTTACGGTTCTACTCGCGTTTATTTTATATTATTTTATGTGACGTCACAGGGACGTTATGCATTTCTGAATTTGTTATACCTATAAACTATAACAAACATAATTATGACTCAAACAGTTGACAATTATCAAGATGTCTTATTATCTTGATATTTTCGAGCCCTGGTCTGAACTCCAATAGGAAGCGTGTTTAAAACATAACAGGCTGTATTAACAAACTAAAATAAGATTGAATCTCATTATTTTAAATTTAATTCACAGGTTTTACTTTGACAATCAAAATGAAAATGGAAGATACACAAAATCAACACGCTCCATCATCTAGTACTCAGGATGCGTTGGGAGTCTTGGGAGCCACTGACGTAGTGAAAACATATGTTGAAGACAATTTTGTGGAGCCGAAACTCATGTGAGTCTTATTTCCATTATGGTCATTCGAGCCAGATAATACTGTATTGTGTACGATAGGTACTTAATATCCACGTACGGTTTTAATTGTTTATTATTTGCATTTTTTTATACTTATACAAACGATTTTTGTTTGTTTCTTCTTATTATTTCATGATTTCTTCTTAGTATTTTATGATTTATATTGCATAAGCTCTGTTTATTATATTTATTTCCCTTTTCTATGTTTTATTTTTATTTATTTTTTATTTGTTGTTATTATTATAATTTAGTTTATTTTTACTTGCACCCATTTTTATTTTCTTTATTTTATTATTTTTCGCCCAAGGTTGCCTGGAAGAGATTGCTTGTTAGCAATAAGGCCGCCTATTTTGTACTATATGTTTTTATAAATTTGTCAGTATCTGTTTTTTTGTGTGCAAATAAAGTTTATTATTATTATTATTATTATTATTTTTAAGAATGCAGCCAGTAAAGTACAGTAAATAACCAACTTTCCAATATACCTTATCTCTTCCAGGGAAGAGTACCAAGGACTTCTGACCTACTATTTGCCAGATAGAAGTATAGCATGGTCTAAGATGTTCGGTATCATGGAGCGTGCCAAGCGGGAGATCAGCGTGGAGGACTACAGCATCTCACAGACCACCCTGGAACAGATCTTTCTACAGTTCACTAAATATCAACAGGAAACATTAGGAGTTACAGCGCAAAGCGCAAATCAATACTTAGATGGAGCCACTCCACTCCAAAAACAACGATACTTTAGTAGAAATCTCACATTGTTAAGAAATAATTTGAAGTAGTCTCTACATTATTGTGCCGATGTCACCTCTAGTGATAAAACATTGCAGGATTATTTTCTGTCTTTCAAATGGACATTTACAAAGTGTTGGAAAAATCTCTTTAGCCTTGTTTGCAATAGGCTAGTAGCGTCGTAGTAGGCGTATATTATTTCGCTACTTTGCTTATTTTAACCGAATTTCAAAATAATGAAAATAGCGAAGCAATATACTCCTACTACAACTAGATTACTCGCCTAGTGCCTTTGAACCTGCAACTGTCGATTCGGGTCAGGTGCCTCACAAATCGGGCTATCGTGGCTAAAACGATCCTTTTAATATTGAATAAGGTTTATTTTGGCTTACAAAGTAAGAAAATATTGTTGGGTCCTAACAAACGTTTAGAACACAAGCAGGTCGGTTTTGTAAATTACTTATTAACTTTTTAATATACTAGAAAGTGTAATAAATAGTTATTAAAGAAGGAGCTCTATAAACTAGGTGATATTTTAGTAGATATTTACTTTTAGTTATTAGTTTTATTTATCAATTTGTTAATACAGTAGGTAGGTACTAATTTGCTATTTATTTTTATTTAGATTAAGTATAAAAATTTATATGACTAACACTGTACAGTAAAATATATTTTATTTGCGTATGTTTAACCATAATAGGCAAAAGTGAGCACACAAATAAGGTTAGTATTAAGTAGAACAATTATTGTAAAACATACTGCCTTATTTTATTTAATCTTAAGACATTAAATATAAACTTTTTAAATATAAGATTTTTTTTATAACGTGTCAAGCAATTGACCAACGCCTATGTACTCAGACCATAAATATAAGGTCTAAGGCTATGTATCTTTCGAAATTATAATTTACTATTTAAATAATGATGTACCTATAACTATGCATAATGATTTTTGTATAGACCTGTAAATAAATGATTTGGTCAATAAACTCTTTTTACGAATTTACAAGCGTTTATTTTACATATAACCTATATAAAATTGTTATAGAAAACAAAATTATTCGCTTCTTTTTCTTATTTATTTGAGAAATTAAATTAAAATCTCAGATTTGGTGAAAAATCATGACAAATTGATTGATTTGAAAGGTCGATCTAGAATTCTAAAGGTTCCAAAAGTGTTTTTAAGAGACTTCATTAATTTCGATACCCATACAAGAAATTTTCGATGCTGCTGGTGCGACGAGCTTGTATGACAATACTGATACAACATTGCGCAGGTCCGAGGTGTAGATAAATTGTACACAAAAATAGGGTGTTCCCAAAACTGATGAGCTATGTGTAAAAATAATTTCATTAAATTGTAAAGAAACCTATGCATTCATGATATCATAGTAGCGATAATAATGTAAATCAAACAATGCAACACATTCAATAAAATATTCTTATTTATTTCATTAAAAAGGTCTAGAAATGCTACACAATACGAACACCGTCCTTAAATAATATTTAGGAATATGAAAATAACGTTATCTATTGAAATGTATCAAAATAACTTACAGCCATATTAATACGAAATAATCACATTGCATTTGAGAAACTAAAGCATTTGTTGCAGTAACTGTAAACTGTAATACTAAAGTTACTTTGAGTAGTTTCGAGAAAATATTATATATTATTGCACATTCTAGTAGGTAGGTACCTATATTTAATTTGATTAGATGGCAAGTTACATTTATATCAGATCTTGCCTAAAAATAACAATTATAATACTGAGATTTGCCGTTATGTTTTGTGTTTTTGTAACACTTCTATTAGTAAATTATTGAGTAATTACTTTAATCAGTGTTTATTATATTATTTGTCATTAATTAAATATAGGAACAAATAATAAAAACTTAAAACTTCTTAAAGTAAACTCCACGAATACGGCAGCAGAATATCGATCACAAATAATATCACACACACAATTATTTTACGTACGTTAAGTATACATCAGATTGTTTCATTATAATTATTATAAACAAGCATTCAAAAAATTATCTACCGACATGGCAAACTTATAAATGGCAAATAAATTAATAAAATTCATTGTTAAATATATCCTAATAATGTACTATAAATTCAATTCGAGGTAAATAACAATTTCTTTCAATTGAGAAAATAATCGTAAAGTATTAAATATAAAAAGTATTTTTTAATATCTTTATTTTGCTTCAAGTTTGTAAAAACGATTGCTGTAATAATAATTGTACAATTTAAAGTAATTGGGATGGCTTACTCCAGTCTCGATTCATCGCCAGAAACGTAATTGTACTAGACTTGAAATTTAGGGGAAAGTAGCCCTTCGTCAATATTCATTAAACCCTTCAACGCCAGAGTTTGAAATATCGGACAATTCATTTTCGTTCCGAATCACTACAATAACAGATATATTTGTCAGATAGCTAAACTAAGCTTGACTTGGCGTTGAAAGAGTGCTATGGAGGCGATTCAGCAGCGCCGGCCATAGGGTTAGAGCGAGTGGAGCGGTCGCTGCAAATTGCTAAATGCGAAAGAGTGATAATGTGCTTTATTTTAATTCTCGCTCTACCCTGATCAAGGTCTAGGGCTGGCGTTGCGCCTAAGATCCTTCATAGCTAGTATTAATTTCCAACAACAGAAACATCGGTGAAAGATTAGTAAAAACAGGACACATACAAAAATATGCACATCTAAAGTGAGGTACGTCAAAAATGTACAAATTGTTTCAGATTATTGCATAGTCACGAGCAGTTTTCTATATTTTTTATTACTCAGTGCAATGAGATAAGTTTTACGAAATGAGGTCTTACATACTGTGCTTCGTGGCCGCATAAAAACATTAAATATTGTAAAACGTTTCTTTTTCTACATTCCCATCATACAGTCGTATGTAGAGTACAGACAGATAAATAATTTGTAAAGCAAAAATCAACAAAAAATGTAACAAAAAATAAAAAAACACAGATGCTCACATCAAAACAGTGGAACACTTCACACAAATCACTTACAAGTTAGCGAACAGCAACTCAGTCAAAACATTAGTTGCTGTAGTCACGTGCTAGGAGAAGATCTATGCTTGAAATCGAAAGAGGTCAACAATTTTTTTTTAAAGAGCTTTTCATATTTTGTTATAAATACAAATTGACAAAAATTATAATTTGTGATAACTAAGTCTCGTCGGCCGCATTAGGATATATTTTGCAAGATTATAATTCTGCAAATGTTTTAAGTCACTGAACAATTGGCAGTTTATGTTACCAAGATACATTTTACGTGGTTAAAGTAAAATAAGTATTAAAAAAAAAATTTCAACACGAGACACTTCAATAATATAAATCGTTCGTCAAATGATCCGTATATTAACTTTACAATGACAATAATTTATAACAATCTTCAGTTTTAGCGTTCACGATGCTAGATTTACATAGAAACTGAAAATTGTACTTGAAAAAGACGACTTGCCGCCTGAAGTGAGACTTTGCTGTCGAAGTCGAAAAAGTTACGTTGACAAGGTGTTTTGTTTGTTGCGACTTGTTTATTACTGACCACGAGAGATCACCGTGTTCTAAAAGACAGAGGCAAGTCATTTTTGTCAAGTGCAAATTTTCAATATAAAATTTACATTATAAAAATAAATAATTAGCAATCAGTCATAGAGTGTGAATACCCGAAAAACATCGAATGTTCTTATTTTCACACACATCAAAGCACCATTGCTAAAGTATAAATAAAATAAGTACTTTGTTGTCATTAAGTAATAAAGGTTCCTTTAAATGAATTCACTCATAATAAATACATCTCACATTTAAAAAATGCGTACAAAATAATACTTTCAAACGCATTAAGAAATACTTTGGTTTACAATTAACATGGTACAGTATACTTTCAGTCATATGTACCATTCAAGGCGAGGCTAGTTTACTTTTAAGTAGGTAGGTACTTTACAGAATAGTAAGCTCTATTACGAATGAACAGTGATAATTATATGAAGATCAGTACGAGATTCAAGATGGCAAGTTTTAAATGATTACTCATTAGAACACGCTACGCCAAAATACTCTGCCCACAAAAAACAATTTATCAAATTGAATAGCTATCTTTATTATTTAGGGCTGGATTTATTAAATATCGGACAAAACATAATATCCTTCTTATTATAAAATAATATCCAACAAATAAAATTTACATGTACCTAACCTAGTATCTTAAAAAAAGACAGGAAATGATATCACACTTTCAAAATAGCTGTATATCAGATATCAGAATAATAACATTCTAGGGATTAAAAAATCAGATCGTGTTTTCAATATTACAAATAAATGAATATATTCATTATTTTTGTAATTATTATTATGGTTTACGAGAAACAAAAACATTTCCATGAAAATCATTTGATATTCGACGTAGCGTGATAATATACAATTATACACGTATTAAACACAGTATCAAATGTGACAACAATAACATTTAAAATAGAAAATTCTAAATATACCAACGTCTAAACGTCAATGCAGTTTATTTAAATACTCGTATATAAAATGGTAAACATTAATATTTAACTGAGTTCCCAGTTTCCACTACAGCATATAAATTATTTTATAATTCTTACATAAAGTTCGCACTTTCAATACTAAAAATCGGTTAAAATTGTCAAAGAATAGTAAATAGATTTAAAGTCAGCATCGAAATAATAAATACTACGTATGTGGTCAAAAATATCTTAGCGTTTAAAAAAAACACCTCTTAATTGTATGTTTTTATCTTATCGACTGATTTTGCAACATTTTTTTAATAAAACATAAATTTAAAACTCATTTAACTTAAGAGCGAAGATCTTTTCGACCAATTTATAGCCGACTGTAAGTACAAGAACAAGTAACACATTGAAAGTGTATTTCGATCGCTTGCTGTAGTAGATTAACATTTTGTTGTTGTGTAAACAGACTATTAGATTAAGTACGGAAGTACGCACCTCAGATACATACAAGATACAGAGTACAAGATTCATTTTTCCTAAGTTTCCCAACCAGCATTGGTGGTTTATGTTATTTTATTGCTATTCTTTCTGGTGGCTGTCTGTAATATAGAAAAAAATAGTAATTAGATAACTTCAGTGCGCTCTATATGTCAAAAAACCATAAATCAAAAGCTTTTACTATGTGCGTACGGTGTTTTACAAAAAATTATCATTTGAACTGCTAAATATAGCTTTTTTTTTATATATTGGCACGTCATAGTGACCACATCCTGCCTGATGGTAAGCAGCCGATGCAGTCCAAAATAATGAGAGCGCTCCTCACCGTGGAACAAGCACGGTGACAAGCGCACCCACTCATGACGGCCTGCATAAATGCCGTTTCACGCCCCGCTTAAAAGACCCGGGACTATAGGAGCTGGGAAACACATGCGCCGGCAAAGAATTCCAAAGCCGAATGGTCTTACAGAGGAACGACTTGCCAAATTTTTTGGTACGAGTACTGATTGTCTGTACAGTATGATGGTGGTTCCTAAGACCAGCACGTGTAGTCCGGGAAAGGAAAGGAGAAGGCGGGATCAGATCAAAAAGTTCTTCAGAACTGCTGCTAAATATAGCTGCTAAATATAGCAGTGTCAAATGATAAACTTTTCAAAAATTTATAAAAATATCAAAAAATATCATAGCAATAGATTAATCTATTTAATTTATCATTGAACGGCTACGATATTTTTTGATACTTTTACAAATCCGACTAAACTAGTCAAGTGTTATACATGTCGATGCTTGTGACTGTAAATTGAAAGGGGTTACTGTTGACCGCCGATGGCCTTTACAGCATCACCAGACTTTTTAGGGAAGCGGCGAGAAAACTAAAGGTTCCTGAAGCCGTAGCCGTGGTGATCGATTATCCTCAAAGGGTCTCTAGAGGGGATAGCATCACGCAAGCGTGTCCCGTCCCCTTTTTTATTGAACTAGCTAAAGTACTTTTTGATCCTGGGTTATGTGACTCCTCCTATTCCCTTGACTAGCTACTAAAGGCTCGATGAAAGAAAGGGAGGTGTACCCACTAAAAAACCCAGTACCATCCTTATTTTGCCACAGGGATGGCTCGGGATCACGAATGGCAAGCACCAAGTCCCCGTTTGATTTGCGGGCCGTAGGGTAAAGCCACCAAATAGCACGCATTACCAAAGAGTATCGTAGAGCTACTAATTGAATAATATTAAATCTGTGAGCAACTACTTGCCTGTGACATGTGTATGCATGGAGTCAATATACACTCAGGGGCACATTTAACCGCCCACCCCGTTATTTTTATACAAACGTGCTCATCTTACGAAGAGTCGTAAGATGAGCACGTTTGTATAAAAATAACATAGAGATGCATAAAAATTTCAATAAATTTCTGCAAAGATCTGTATGCTTATATTTAGGTTAAGCGCTCGACTGTCCAATTAGCATTTTGAAAGAGTACCGAAACCATTACATTTGTCCATAGAGGCAAAACAATGAATGCTTCATCACATTCCATACAAAGTGCAATGGCAATAAAGTAATGCTTTGCTTAAACGAAGATTTGGAAACGGGAAGAATTTTTAAAACTGTTCAAAATGCTAATTGGAACGTCGAACGCTTAACCTAAACATTAGCACACAGATCTTTGCTGAAATATATAGACATTTTTATGTATAGAGTCGCAAAGTGAGCCTGTTTGTATGAAAATAACGGGGTAGGCGGAAAGATGTGCCCCTAAGTGTAGTACGTAGAACTTTATTAATCCCATAAGGGTGTTTTTTTGAGAAAGTTTGCTGTTTGCCACTGTGCGTTTTCAGCTTCGCCGGGCTTTTTTGGGAGCGGCGAGAAATTTAAAGGGTTCCTTGCAAGCCGTGAGAAACGAAGCACCATCAGAGGTTTTCTACTAGTCTCCGAGGAGTTTAGACCGGATCGGGAGCGGAACAATGCGAGGGCGCCTCTAAAAGCTAGTACCTCGGGTTGACCGGGTCGTGAGGTGTTTGCCAATAGGAAAAATAGAATTGCAGATCGTACTCTATGTTAGTGCGTACTTTTTGGTGGCTTTACCCTATGCCTGTACTACTGCGCTAATTGTTAGTAAAAAGGTTGATTTACTCGACGTTGCCCTGCATCCGGGTGAACCGCAGGAACACCTGCTCGAGCGTGGTCTGCGACACGGAGTAGTCCTCAACCGGGAACTGACGCCGCGCCTCCTCCATCACGTAGAACACGCGCCACCACTCCAACCCGCTGTCGTTCAGGTAGTACGTACTGATGCCGAGGTACGTCTCACTGTTACAAATTGTATGCAAGTATTACTAGAAGCCGCTGGATGTGAGCCGCACAAAACCGGTCGTAATGGAATAGAAAGAATATAATAGATTTTTTTTCATTAACATACACACTTAATTATAACAATTATACAACAATATAGGAAAAAAGAAAAAAAAAGATAGACAGAAAAAAAAAGAACAGATGAGTAGTAAAAAATAAAATAGGTAGGTAGTGTGTGAAGTTATGGAGAAGCTTGTCGGTCTTTTACAGGCTATACTTCGCAGAGAGCTCATGCAGCTCAACAGCACATGTTGAGCTGCATGAGCTCTTTCCACTTTCGGGAATCCAGACGTACGGCTGGCTACCACCCTTACCTGGTTGACATTTCACTTTCCCGCACCAAGCGTTTTGCTTCTACATTTATAATGCGTACAGCCAAAGAGTGGAATTCCCAACCGGCGTCTGTGTTCACGAGTGCATATAACCCTATTTCTGGGCAAGCTCGTTTCATCGTCGACCTCTTCTTAGCCCTAGGGATTAGAATGAGGCCAAGAGCAAGCCCATCTTACAATAAAAATATATAAACTTGGGGGAGGCCTTTGTCCAGTGCACGTCTTTTGGTTGAGATAAATGAACGAATGAATGAAATTAATTCATCACATCATCATCACTAGCTTATTGTATGTCCCCACTGCTGGGGCACGAGCCTTACATATGGATGGATAGGGAGAACGGGCTATAAACCACCACGCGAGTTCAGTTCGGATTGGTGGTTGTTAAAGACGGCTAATGCAGCCGGGACCAATGGCTTTACGTGCCTTCCGAAGCAGGGTGGAGCTAGAGCTGCAACCATGGTCACCTATCTGATGATCGGCCTTTGCGAAAGTTTCTAAACTTCAGCAATCGCAGACCCGTTAACCACTGCGCCATCAAGCTCCTCGAGTATTTCTTACAGTGCGTACAGTTAACTGTTATAGTACTTCGGGAAACATTTTGAAAAATCTTCAAACTTAATCCCTAATTTTCAATTGGGCTATCGTAGCTATATCTGTCCTGTTTAAATTTAATTTATATTATTAAACAACAAAATTTGTGTCATCATTATCATCATCTCATCATCTCGACGTAGCCCGAAGAATTGCTTAACTCAAGTTGATTTTTTTTACAAGTTTGTTTTTGATAGCATATATCTTACAAATTCTCGTTTATTCTCCTTGGCAGGGCAAATCACCTAGCCAGTTCAAAATCATATCTTTATGACGTTGGAATTACTCTTAGTGACATACAAACCTACTTTGCTAATGGGATAATATCATGGAATCTGTACATTATGTTATAAATAAAAAATGTTTACTTACATAAGTTTAGCGTCGCCGAACTGCTCCATGATATATTGATTGATCATAGCTATGTTTGCTTCTCTGTCCGGTTCTGTTTTACATTTCACTATCAGTGTGTATCCTGCACAAACAAATTTGGTTTAATAAAGAAGAATACATTGTATGCTTACACTAAGGTGTAATACAATGTATTCTTTTTTCTTTTCTTTTCTTTACAATGTATTTTTAAAGGTAAGCCTTTACCGAATCCCTGATCAATGCTATCGACTTTGTCTTTCAAGCTGATGTAATCTACACGGACTTTAGTAAAGCTTTTGACATTTTCTCGCACAAAATACTCTTGCTCAAGTTACTTAGCTAACGGTATCTCTGGCAGACTGCATAAATAGTTGATAAATCTTTCTACGTTATTGTCAATGGTTTTCGATCTGGGGGTCGACCGCCTAACGCTCTCGCTTTCGATCGCTTTAAAGGCGAGGCGAGGAGGAGGCGTCATCTTGTCATTTCGAAAGCAATATGAAAGCAATATCGAAAGCTATAGGCTATAGCTTTCGATATTATTCGATATTATATTAGAAAGCGAGGCGAGGGTCTCGCTTTCAAAGCGATCGAAAGCGAGAGTGTTAGGCGGTTGGGGGGCTGGTCCATGCATTACTTTATCTGATGTCTACCAACCAAGGCTCATCTCACATAGGCTCAGTTTTATTGAAAAAAAATTAAAGAATATTTCTAATTGTTTTCTCTTTTCTGCTGTATACGAGTATATGTTAGCGGATGCCTTGAAACTTCTGAGAATCATTAAGTGTCAAGAAGATACCAATCGTCTGCAGAGAGCACGGCGCCTCGCACTGCTATAAGATGTGGGACGTCAGAACGATGGCAGGCCCCTAAGACAGTTGATGGCACTCGATGCGTCTTAATGCTGTATGGAGTAATTACTAGAACCTACCTTGCGAGAACTTGCTCTTGAGATGCTGCAGCGGGCCCACGCAGAAGAGGCGGCCGTTGACCATGATGGTGAGCCGCGAGCACAGCGCCTCGCACTCCTCCATGCTGTGTGACGTCAGCACGATACTGCGGCCCGAGGATACGCCTAAGCTGATGGCCGACCACACCAGGCGCTTGGAGGCAGGGTCCATGCCTGGGAATAGCGAATGGTATCAACAAAAATGTATTTAACCTTTTGACCGCCACGTCGGCTATAATTGACAAGCGATAGCGTGCTCTGCACACCAACTACGGTAATGATTCATGATCGGAGTAGGTAGGACGATTTGGGGTCAGTGATCTGAGACGTGTATATTAATATGGATATCCCTTCGAAATAAAATATTTTTATGTTACTTTCGATCTGATAGTAAAAGAACTTTTTATTCGTTTTACTACCTTTCTTATGACTACCTTAACCTCCACGAACAATATTGTTATTTTTTATTTTGGCTCATCCATATTATGTTTTCTGTAAACATTTGTGATGCAAGTACGCAAAATTGTCCTACCTTACCGATATGGTAATGATCGCCAATACATAAAGTTTACAAAAACACATAATATTGACATATTTAGAAATTCTCCTATTCCTGTTGCCAGTTTTTACTCTGAAATGCTTGGCGTACCACTGCGACGCATTTATGCCGTGGCCGTCAAAGGTTATAGTAATATGGCTTTTAGAGCCAAATTTACTTGTAAAATTAAATATTAAAAAAAACTCTTTTGGTATAATACATTATAGTTAACCTGGGAAATAATTGTTCAATGAGTGTTTTTCAATACATATAACACCAGTTAGTGTAGTTAATGTTGTGCATAGTACCTAATTTTAAAAAAAATCTTGAATTATTTTTATGAATAATAAGTTAAACAAGTTAAATGTTCCAAATGCATTTTTACCTGTCGTGGGTTCATCGAGGAACACCAATGGCGAATCGCCGACCATCGCTACAGCTGTACTTATTTTCCTTTTCGTGCCACCACTGCATTCGTGGACCTGTATACAATGCATAGATCTTATAACATTTTCTGTAATTTACATACAGTTTTATACTGACGTTTCGGACCCCATGCAGACAACACACGCAAATGTGAAATAAAAGGTAAAACAAACGAGATTTTATCGTTAATAATATTTCATTTCACCACATTTTACTTTGTCGTAGTTATAATGTTAGTTTCACCATCAGCCTATACTTGTCCACTACAACTACTAGGCCTCTCCCCTCTCTCTCCGCCTTTTGTATAATATTATGCAATATCCATAAAATTAAGAAAAAGGTATTAAAGAATAAGCAGACATTTACTGACGACCACACAAACATAACAAAGATAGTTCAAATAATTTTTAACGCAAATTTTGTTGCGAACAAATTACAAAAACACAAATGTTGAAAAAATTTCCACGAGCAGGATTTGAACCTGCACCCTTCTGACATTCCGGGTCAGGTGCTCTTCCAATTGAGCTATCGTGGTTCTAACCAGCCCGCCGAAATTATTCAACACTTTTTACTTTGAAAGTCAAAGGCGTCCATTCGATGTCAACAATTACCTACTTTTTTTTTTTTAATAACAATGATATACAAGAAAAAATTCATGTGTACGTAGTAGGAGTAGTCAAAACAATAATAAAAGTAAAAGGTGGTAAAAATAAAGTCAGTGCGTTTCAGTTTCAAACTCACCTTCTTGTCAAAGTGCCTCAGAAAGCCGAGAGTACGTGCAAGGTTCAACGCCATCTTGGCTCCCGTGTTCTGCGGAATGCCGCGCAGAAGGCAGAAGATCTGCAGCGTCTCGCGCGGCGTCAAGTTGTCGAACAACGCGTCGAATTGCGGGCAATAGCCTGCGGTAATAGGAATAATATGTATTACGATTCGGTGAGGCAGTGCTGATATTCAGCGCGGCAATTTTCCAATTTTAAGACGTCTATAATCGTACCTGATTCGGACATTTTTCCCATGACGTACCAGCCACGAGAGGGGGGAGGGGAAGGGGGGGGGGGGGGTGAATTAATAAGCTCTTAAATGGCAAACAGATGCCACTATAATTTGAACCTTATGTAATTGAAATTAGATTGAAAACCAATGGAAAATATATTAAGCTGTATCAGTCAATGGGTTGAAGACGAGTGTCCTGTCATGTATGTTGGTCTTGGTGGCGAGGTAGAGAACAGCCAGAACAGCTTCATATTAGTGCACATTCTACTAAGTGCTCATTTTGAGAAGTGCCACCAATGCCAAATGCACATATTTAGAAATGCAAATTTTTGAATCAAACCCTTTTGATCGCCGTGGCGTCGCTATCATCCATTTTACGGCCGTATAGACCGCTGGCGAGTAATAAAATAAAACATTCGTACTTATATGTTGGTCCCGGCTGCATTAACATTCGTTAACAACCACCGCACTGTACTGTGCTCGTGTGGTGGTTTATAGCCCGTTCTGCCTGTGAGGTTTCCATCCATAGAGAAGGGTCTAACAGAAAGGACAAAATGCGCTGGTGTTGTGATTTGATGATGTACCTATATGCCGGTGCACGTCCTGTATGTTGGTCTTGATGGAGAGGCCGTGCACGTAGGCGTCGCCGCTGGATATGTGCGCGTCGCCCGTTAGCATGCGGAACGTGCTCGTCTTGCCCGCGCCGTTCACGCCGAGCAAACCGAAGCACTCGCCTTTGCGGACCGCTGCGGATTTGAAATCGGCATAAAAATTGTATCAATTTTTGTATTTAGTAACAGTAGGATAGCGTTGTCAAGTATGTGGGTTACAATAGTTCAGCTGGGATTTTAAATTTAATGTCATTGTAACTATTTAGAAACGAAGACAATCTTTTTTAATTTTTGTAAACAATACTCTCGATCTTTTCTATAAAAGTTAAATGATAAGTATGTAATTACCAGGCACGTAGGGGTGAAGCTATTCCGTTTATTAATCCAAATCTAACCGCTAATCACAGATGATACTAAATCCTGACTGGGGGACTTGAGTGTAGATCTGAATCTAATACTGTGTCATTATCTTTTTTTAATAGAGCCTGTCAAGCTTCTTATGCCAAGCACGTCGACACCGCGATCCTTTGTAAAAAAAAATCAGTTTTGTATATTACTGATCGAGCATAAGGAACTTGCGGTAGTACTTGGTGAGGTCTCGGCACACGAGGTTACGGCGCGCGAGTTCTTGCCGCGGTACAGTCTCCACCGCGCGTCTCTTGTAGTCAACTTGCTAAACAAAGTACAATATATACAACTATGTTTAGCATGTCCGCTACTATAAAGCTGCGGTCCCACGGCCTGATATTTGGCAGGCCAGATCGCACCAGACCAGGCCAACAGGCCGTGGGAATCATCGTATCCGATGAAGCCTGCCGTGGCCTGGCGTCGACTGTCCGATCCATCGGTAGTCGGTAATATCAAAGGCGCGGCGCAGCGCGGCGCGACCTGGTGCGGCCTGTCTTCAAACGGGCCGTGGGACCCCACCTTGAGTTGCAGTAATTGTTTGAAAACTATGAGCTGGAAAATGTTTGTGCCGAAAAATACCAAAAATTTAATAGGACAGTTAGTTGTGCGAGAGACGATATAACCACGACCACTCTGCCAAAAGCCTGACTAAGGAGAAGTTTGTACTAACCAAAGGTCAGCCTGTTGACGGCGAGGATCTTGCAGTGGAGCTTGGTGTGGTAGAATTAACGGCGCGCACGGGACCGGCTAAGTTGGCGTGTTAAAGAAGATGGGTATACACAGCAGTGGCTGGTCTGGTTAAAATGATGAAGATAATGATCATAAAAGTACTGACCGAAGGTAAGCCTGTTGACGGCGAGGAACTTGCGGTAGTACTTGGTGAGGTCTCGGCACACGAGGCTGTGACGCGCAAGCTCTTGCCGTGGTAACGTCTCCACCGCTCGTCTCTCGGTCGCCACGTCGTCGTCTTCTTCGGCGGGCACTGGCGGCGGGGGCTTGGCCCGGGACGAGTAGAACACCTATTTGCAAAGGTAGAGAAAGGAAGAACTCAGGATAATTCAATTCAATTCAATTCAATTCAATCATTTATTGCTCTCCATAAGTATACATGAGTTGTTACAATATTAGTTAGATAGAACGTTAAATCAATCATTAAATGTCGTTGTGGAGTTCCTTGGAGGTCTTTGTCCAGCAGTGGACGTCTATTGACTGAGATGATGATGATGATGATGAAACATTAAATGAAACTAATATGTAAAATGAACGCGAGTAAATCCGTAAAAATAGTTAATAGTTTTTTATTTTTTTTATTACAAAAAAAAAGGAAAGGTACTTAAAAAAATCAACAATGGAAAGCTAAACAATATATAAGACAGTTCATTGTGTATGTGAGGCCAATTCAATTCAATTCAATTCAATTCAATCAACTATGTTTTATAATATTTTGTTTATAATATGTTGCGTTATGTTTTACGCAAAACTTAGGACAACTTACCTTGTTGAGGAGTTCATACTCCTTGACGATTAACAGCGTCAGGCCCAAAACACCAACGAGGCTCATCATGAACAGGTATCGGCCGATGCCGGGCTCGCTCCACTTCAGGAACGGGTTGTCCTCAACTGCGGAACAACCGCAGAGTAAGGGCGCATTCATATTAGTCGCTAAGACCACGTCCACAATTATTCATGCTTGCATCTTCCGTGGCGGAACATGAATACATTTCATTGCAAACGATTTGCTGTCTTCGGACACACTACGTAGAAGATCGGTTGTCCGTTAGCGGATTTGATTCCGGATCGGATTCCGCGTAATGTGGCCCTGGCTTAAGTGTCGGCGGCCTAGCCTGTAAACCCATACAAATATAAAAAAATCGGCTGCTGCACATGTATATGTTTTGTACTCGGTTTGGTTGATGGTAGGGCTCGTTTGTCTGCCTGGCTAACTACCACCATCTTATCTAAATAATGTCGCCATAACATCAATGTTTGTAGCATTGTTGTTTCGGCAGCTAGAGGTAAAATAGCCATTGGCTCAGTAGTTGAGGATTCCGGGTGAAGTACGCTTCCATCTTCGGCCTTATCATCACTTAACATTAGGTGGGATGAAGGTCAGGTGTTAACATTAAAGTCAAAGTCAAAATTAAATCGAAATTGAATATATCATCGGGGATAGTTCAAAAGCACGTAAATAGTGTAGGGAATGCTTGTGGTACATCACGTCGGGGTCACCACTGTAGGGAAGCCTGGTGGTAGGATGGAATGCCACATTGAGAAAGGCCAAAGGGAAGATCTTCCTCCGAGCTGGGTGGTATAGCTCGGGGACCGAGGTCCAACGGATGTTAGTTGGAGGTGCTATATATAGCGAAGGAGATGGTGAAACTTCGCTACCGCGATGCAGGCTTCCCATACTGTTTCACGTCGTAGTATGGCGACGTCGTTGGTATGCGTTTGTGGCGCCATCTGTTGACACGGTTGTGAAGGTGTTTCTACGTGTCGAGTAATGTGCGGCGTATGCGGTAGGTGACGCCGCCACAGTAGTATTAGAGAATTCCGTACAAACTTTCTTAAATATAGATAAAGCCAAACAGCGTAAGTGCTCTTGTCTTAATATGATTTACATAGTTTTTATAAAAAAAAATTCATCATTATACATAGGAGGCATAACAAACGCTATGTTCTAATTGGTACGTAAAACCACCAAATAAATAATTAAATAATCAGTGTTCAATCCTCATCCCCATTCTCTTAAAAAATTCCAGGTGTTCGACGCTTACGCGGTATTCACAAAATACTACTTACGCGCTTTTGAACATCCCCGACGATATTAAAATTTAAAAAATGTTATGACGTCAATCTAAATATAAAAATTAACAAAAATTAACTAAAATTTTGTATTTTGTATAGGCTAAACTATTTAATCTACCACAAGTTTGGATTTTGGGAGAGCCTTCGTCCTAGACGAGCTGATGCTTATTTTTTTAACCAAACCACAATGTTTTTTTATAATTTTAGTAGAATTTTGTTTTGTAATAAATTTATAGTATTCAGCCCAGTGCAGAGGTGAGTTATAGTTTTACACAAAGTATGTACGTAGCAAGCTTTACATAAAAATAACAAAGTACAACAACAACAAAATGCACGTAAACGATAATGGCACATAATATATTCGAAAATCCTATATTTTAACTCAGATATTATAATATATCTGAGTTAAAATATAGTAGTGTAGTAAGCCCGTTAATAATTCATCTTAAGTGACCATAATAGTACAAAAAATATAAAGCAATAATATTCAAACAAAACTACGATATATCGGAGCACCATGCTAGAAACATTTTACAACGAAGTAATAACTAATGCAACAGTTCTGCTGCTACTGCCAAATACGGTAATTCTCCCTATTAGAATAATTTGTTATGTTTATTTTCATATTTATTGACTACACTCATAACTGTCTTTAGAGGATGACCCAATGCGATAGTGAAGATAGTTAACTAAATTTATTTAGTGTTTATTAAACAAATATTTTTGACGAAATATCCTACCATATTTACGTGGTTTTCCAGCGACTTCATCCACGTAGATTTCATATTTATGACATGAATATAAAAAATAATTTCTATAAGAATTAAATATAAAAACGTCTATCTTGAGATTTTAAAGACATTTTTTGTTATGAAAACGAAATATAGTCTAATTACCCGTAAAGAAAGTAAAACTCTATCAGTAAAAAAAATTAGAATTGGACCAGCAGTTCCAGTGATTATCCTTTTCAAACAAACGAAATAACAAACTTATTTTATTTATTTTATTTAATCGGACACCAATACAGTGAACACCAATACAAATTACACAACAAAAATGCACATTTATTATCACAATCCAAATATCACTGCAATTACAGGTGAAGACTACATGCAACAAAAATGAGCGAGTAAACTAAGTAGGTATAACACAAATATCAGACGAAATTACTAAATTAAATTGATACTTAAATGACTGTTTACAAAACAAAATCGAATAACTAATAAAAATAAGAATGAATAAAATAAAATTATTGAATTTACCATATAAAATTGAAATCGTAATTTTCAATTAGATCCAGATTAAATCGATTTTACAGATTTTCCATATAATTTATTGCAACTAAAATAGCTTTTAGTCTTCATAGCATTATCAGCAAAAACATTGATAGTTTCTGCTTTAGAGAGCGTTGTACTGCCTGACAAGTCTAGACATAGGTGCGTGGTATCCCAGACATGACTTAGAACCCTCCAGTTTGAATAAGTTGAACCTAGATGCTCTTAGTAACCTGGACAGTGCGCATAAGGCTTCATTTAATAATATGAATTTATAACAACTAATGGTCGCCCAGTGGTCGAAATTCGACCGTTATGGCTGCACGGATTGTATCCTAAGCAATGAAAAGTTAAAAAAAGATAGAATGTGAGTTTGGATTGGCATTGACAGATTACGGCCGCTCCTCTTCCATTTTTGAAATTTTTGAAATTATTATTTTAATATATTATTTTAATATGCGTGTGTGTCAAAAACATATGCGTGTTGTGTGTCAAATACATATGCGTGATGTGTGTCAAAAACATGGTAGTGTGTGTAATGTTTGTTTTATTGATTTAATGTATTTTAATGCATAATTTAAAAAAAATATTAACATTCTGTAATCCTTCTCTATATAAACTATAAGTGTGCGAAATTTCATACTCCTCCGTCCGCACAATTTTCGTAAAAAGGCGTGCAAAGTTTTTGCTTCACGTATCAATATATACATAATAATTTCGTGATTAAGAAAAATGTGCATAAAAAGTAGCGACAAACAGACAAATAGTATAACACACATGAGCAAGACTCACTTACTACAACACACGGAGATGTTGAGCCTGGTGCAGATGGTGTGGCGCGTGCAGTTCGCGATGTTCACGAACTGCTCGCACAGCCCGTCGCACGCCATCATCGAGAATGAGGACACGCTCATGTCCCTGCGTGTTATTAAACAAAGTTTACAACGTAAACTATTTCTCGACGTCTCTAGTAGACACTTCTTATAATATGAAAGAGATATAAGATCAGAGATACGATTTATTTTATCAAGAAGATTGGGACAGAAAGCGTGTTTTTACGACTAAATTAAAAAAAACATGTAAACGTTTTGTTTTATGTAACCCAACGGTTATCAGTCCTGCGTTTATTATAACCATATCACTGTCACTTTAACTAGAAACTTTTCAGAGATGTCTCTAAAAATAAAAAAATAAATATTAAATATTATTATATTACCTAAAGCTTCGGCTGATGCAATATATCGGCAACGGCATAAAGATCCAATCGAACAGATGAGCGTAGAACGGACTGCCTACTTCAGGCAATCTCAAAACTTCAGTTATTAAGAACGGCATACAACCTACAATTATAATCCTTGTTTGAATAACAAATTCTTTAACCACATATAAATATCAGATTTATTGTTAAACAATTGGCCTTAAACTGAATTGAAACGGCAGAGGCGAGTATGGTCCAATCTTAGGAACCTAGCGACTTTAATTAGATTTTCATTAAAAATTATTGTATTCTTATTTGTTATGTAAAATAACATCTTTGTAAACATTGTTGTTGCAATAAAAATTGAGTATTCAATATTTAGCTACAAATCTAAGCCCGCGTTGCTGCCTTAGAAACATAAAACATACCGCAGAAGATATTCATAAAACACATCTTGGAGAAGCCAGTTGCAGCCGCTTCGAAGTAGAATGACGCCAAATAGTGCAAAGGTATCGTTGCCAATGAAAACACCATTAGTACCAAAAGCACTCGCCCTGCAAGAAAAACGAATTGTTACATAGAATTTATAAACGACCCACTGCTAGCTTTGATCGATTATGTACTAGATTCCTGATGAACGCTTGAAAAATACGCGACTTTGGGGCCACGGAGCAACAATGACGTTTGTGGCGATGACAGCAAATATTAAGTACAAATATTTTGCAACCTTAATTTAATCTTTATATTCCGACCATAGACCCTTTTCCTAATTTATTTGTTAGCAGGGACCACATAAACTGTATTTAAAAAGAAAGTTTAAGCTTTATTCAAAACTAAAAAGTATTTGTAAGTTCAGTAGTGACAGTTTATCTTCACACTTCATGCTACCAAAAACGCTGATGCGAAATATTTCATGTTCCACCCTGGGACCTAGGAATTAGCAAACAGATAGCGTAGGTGATAGTGCAGGAATTAAAAAATAACACTGTACTGCCCTTTTGAAAATTATTTTGTGGATTTAAATAATTAAATCCACAAAATAATTTTCAAAAGGGCAGTACATAAGTTCTGTCCCGCGGACCATTACCGATGCTCTCTCAGACCATCTGTGGTCCGCGGACCACCAGTTGGAAACCACTGATTTAGTACATAAATGATCGAAGACTGCTAGGCTCAGGCATTTTCACATGAATAATAACACATAGGGAGATTGGGCCCTAGCTCACCACGCTGATCGCCCAATGACATGATTTTCAATTCTGCCACCTTACGATTACAACCGGGACTAAATGCCTTATCTGATCCGTCCCACAAAATTGAATTGCAAAGTTGCTTAATTAATAAGTTCGCAAACCTTTGTTCATTATGTCGTTTGAACCCTATTTCAAATGGAACAGAGCTTTCTATGTTCATGAACGGTATTTTAGATAGAAATATAAAAATGATGAGTCTGTTGAAAATCTACCCTGCTTCAAACCGGAAAACATCAATATAATATCGCTGTCTAGCACATTCTGGATAATATTCTATTCATCATCACCAACTCATTTTGGGCGACATATCCCCCAAGGGGCAGAGTGAGTTTTTTTTTGAAAATCTCTAAGTTACTTAATTTGATTTTAGATTTTTATTTGCTAAAAAAATCCTACCATCGGGTTAACACTTCCGTATAATTATTTTATGATGGGTAATGATTTTCCGTATTGGCTACAACTTACCCAGCTCGCTCGGCGTCGACAGCGTGTTCTCCTGGAAGCAGAGGAGCGTGAACACGATGCACAGGTACACCAGCAGCAGCCAGCACCAATCCCACACGAACGCGCTGCCCCACATCACCATTGGCCTCACGCCCGATACACGCTGTAGCAGTTTCGCGCCGCTTATGCGCTCCTGGTACCGTGAAGTTTGATTAGCATAAGACTATAAGTGAAATGTGTATATTTATATGCAAATAAAGAGCCAAAAGTGTGCTACCAGCATTTCTATGGTGATCAAGAAATTAAAAAAGACAAAGACTACAAATTGACTTTTTATGTTCGAGAGCAGTTGTAATTATTATTGTAATTATAGTTTGAGAATTCAAACAAAAATCCCAAAACTGGTCTTTTGGGCATCCAGCGGCTAATATGTACCCCATGTCATAGGAAGGAGGGAAAACGTGTGCTGGTAGACTATTCCATCTTTTGAAAGTGCGACAAAGAAACGAGTCACCAAATTTCTTTGTGCGCGATGGAATGTACGAGACTGTACAACGGTGATTACGGAGAGCAGAACGCGTACTCCTATAGAGGAAAGGAGAAGGTGGGATAAGGTCAAAGAGTTCTTCAGAGCACTCGCCGTCGTATAAGCGGTAGAAGACGCTGAGTGACGCTATATCTCTACGCAATTGCAGGGGCTCGAGAGCATAAGTGACCTCTGCATTTCCGATAATGCGTATAGCGCGCCGCTGAAATCTGTCCAAGGCATCGAGAAGCTACTTTGTGGAACCGTCCCAGAGGTGCGAGCAATACTCCACGCAAGACCGCACTTGTGTCTTGTACAAAAGGCACAACTGATCTGGCATGAAGAATTCGCCTCACTCTGTTCAGGACACCGAGTTTACGACGGTGACGCTGTTTTTATCACGGCTTCGATATAGTCCCTCTGATTCAGATCGAAGCGAATATCCATGCCGAGCATGTTAATGCTTTGCAGGCCGAGTGATGTGCTTTGAAGAGAAGGAAGGGGTAGGAATGGCGACTTTTTTTGCCGTGAACGCGCATACGTGTGTTTTCTTGGCATTGAACTCAACAAGGTATTGGAGCCCCATTTAGATATGAGGTCCAATACCCGATTGAGCTCAATGACAAGACTTACTCGTTTCTCTTCAGTCTCGACCTGCCCAGCCGCTGAGTGACCGTTATACCCACCGTGCACTGTACTATCATCTGCTTAGCAATGAGTATTTCCAAGTGGAAGCATATCATTGATATGCAGAAGGAACGGCGTGGGGGATAGAACGGACCCCTAAGGGACACCAGCGTTCACTGACATGAATCGCGAAGCACATCCGTTTGAGAGTACTCGGATTCTACGCTCATGTAGGAAGCCAGCGACCCAGTTGCAGAACTGAGCAGACAGACCGTATGCCGGGAACTTGGAGAGAAGGGCTTTGTGCCAGACCTGATACCGGTGACCAACTATATCTGGGATCCTGGTGGGCTGGTTCACCAGCTAAGTCAGGTCGTGTGTGAGAGCGAATGCGTGGACAGTTCTACCAGCATAGCCAGTTTTGGAGGAACTTAAAAACAACTCGTGGTGAGCATTGAAGCCCCCCAAAAACCCCAATTCCACCGATGGAAACCGCTCCTGCGCATCATCTGCTACCCGACTAAGATGTTCCATAAGCGAGTTGTCTTCATGTCGCCATTCGAACGGTAGACGCAGACGTAGACTCGGCTATGAGAGCCCAAGTCCACGTGTACCACAGGGAGGGAAAAGGAATGGTCCTCCAGACAGCGCAGACGGCGACAGCAAACATCCGTCCGAATGAATAAGCAAACTCCGGCTTTGGCTTTGAAGGATTCTTCAAGCACAAAACCCGGATAGTGCAGGTAGCTGGTGTCGGCCGGACAAAAACAACATTGCTGGCCGTGCCATCTCAAGATGGTGGCGGACGGCATTGAAGTTTGCATGGAGTCCGCGGATGTTAGCGAACTCGACCTCAAACGGTAAGATTGTGGGGGGATGTGCACCGCTGTAAGACCGCTGTCATGGTGGAGAAAAGGAGGGAGGCGTGAATCGAGGAAAAGCTACCGCGATGCAAATGGTTAAAGTGTGGCGGCCTGTTTCACCAGGGATCTGCCTACAGATGAGTATCATTAACCCGCCGAATGGAAGGGTCCCCGAACCCCCCCGTGAATGGCCGCCGGGACCCCACCGTCCGGTCACCAACCGGCACGATGGACCACCGTGAGATTATGCGTGGCATGGTGAGGCAGCCTCACGAGCTGGTTAAGCTCGCTTGGGCCCCTGTACTGTGCCACGGGCGGCCAGCGGGACAGCCGTTTATACGGGTCTCCCCGGTCGGCGGGTTAACAAGGTCCTCCTGGCACTGGTTCGACGGAAGCCTCCACAGACCAAATGCACCGCAGCACCATCCACTCGAGCTCTGGTCATACGCTGGCTGATCCCGCAACGCGACCGACAAGCGGTCACTTGACGGCTTTTACACTACGTGTACGGTGGTCAATGACCAGAAGGGCCAAGCCCTACCACGCAGTGGAGCATATCAAAGCTCGAAAATCCGTTAGTCGCCTCTTACGACACCCACCGGAGGAGAGGGACGGTGAATAGTATTCTTTCTCCGTCACCAGACGGATGAGAATTAAACGGAATATTTCACATCATAATACATAAGTTTATACTAACCTTAATCACAAATAGAACGAGGAATGACGTCACAAATGCCATACAAAATCCGATATTGAATGCAAACTGGAATCCCATGCTACTTCCTGTAGCCATTACCCTTACCTGTAACATAAAATATTGATAACAAAATAATTGTCACAAACAGTGGGTCAAAGAGCCACAATGAAGAAATTCTTTTAAAACAATAACTAATTAATTTCTTTAAAATTATTCTTCATTATAGTGAATCGTAGTAAAATATAGATTTGAATTACGTATTATTTAATTTACAACAATGGAGATTTTATTTTTTAATTTTACAAGATATACCCAAATTCAAAATAGAAAAAAATTAAAGCCTCACCAAATTTTCAATGGAATATGGTAACGGATGGTTGACGAACGTCAATGAGCTTTCGGGCGATACAGCTCGCATTATGGCATTGTCAATAAGTGCGAGCGAGATAGCAGAGTCGTGGTACCCATAGTTGCTGAACCAACCTGTGATTTGGTTGGGAGCGAAGGTTGCCCCTACTAAGTTCTCATATCTCACTCGTGCAAGATTCTCTTCACTCTGTAAAAAATAAATTTAGGAATAGATTAAAGCTAGTACCATCATCACGGCTCGGTGGCTAAGTGGCGTTCAATCTTAATCAATACAATCAATCAGCATCTGAATGATAAAAAGGTAAAAGGCAAATCTTATTTTTATGAGATGAGATCGTTTCAAATTTTTTGATTCAAACAAAAATACTTAAAACCTGACCTTAATATTTTGAATCACGATGACGTTTGATCATTTTGACATTGTAATGTGACAATTATAACAGTCATTGTATTAATGACTAGCAGTTTGCCCGCGACTTCGTCCACGTGGATTTCGTAGTATTTCGTACAAAAATAAATACTAGGTTTTCCAAATCAAAAAATAGAATCATTATAGAAACTGTTTCTTTTACATGCATTTCGCATAACACCGCGTTTGCGAAAACTCGGCGGTTAAGTGGGACTTCCACTCCCCCAAGATAGTATGGGAGATTACACCTAAGGATGGATCACATCCAATAGGCTTAACCCTTTAACAGTCAGAACATGTTTGAATATTTCATGGGTTTTCAATCTTATCTCATCCACGTAAAGTTCAAAATCTGGTGGGAATATACATCCCTCTGACCGCGAAAGGGTTAAACTATTCCCAAAATTATGGGTTATCACATAGCGATGCCCAGTTATGGCCTTTTTTGACCATCCTGGTCAGCAAAGATCGGAGCCAATCACCGCCGTTAGGATGCGGCGGTGCTGTTTCCAAGTCGTGCACTCTTACGAACGAACTTACGAACCGATGGCATAATGACGTTCATAAGAGCTATTTGTAGCCTAAACTGAATAAATGATTTTGAATTTTGAATTTTGAATTTTGAATGCTGAGCAGTATCTTGCGGTAGATTGGTGGCACAAAGGGCCAATCCTATAATAGTACCTACTTACATTTTCCACATATTTAAGATTTTTGTTTTACTTCAATAATCTATGTTACGAAGGTTCTCTATTAACAATGTTTATTGTGTATTGTTTTGGTAGAAAAACTATGATAGCACTCGGGTTAAGCCAAAATTGCTTTTCATGGACCCTTTTCTGCACCCTTGTAAATGCACCCTTTTCTCAATTCGTCAAGACTTATAAATTTAAAAATAGAAAAAAGATCTAATTGAAAATATGCGTTGATTAGCTGATGATTATGCTAATGATGATGATGATGATAATGATGTTAGAATGATCGCTACGATAAAATGATTAGCAAATTTTTAGCTATGCAAAGCTTTTTTTAATAGTTTTGTGCCATTACCTACACATCTATACTAATATTATAACGAGGAAAGCTTTGTATTTTTGTATGTAAGTATGTATGTTTGCAACGAATAAACTCAAAAGCTTCTGGACCGATTAAAAAAAATCTTTCACCATTAGAATGCTACATTAGCGCTGAGTAACATAGGCTATATTAAAAAAAAAGAAATGCGGTACGAAGTCCGCCGGGTCAGCTAGTAATTAATAACACAGAATAATTAATAGTACCAGTTAATAATTAGCGCTCTATGCTATCCCACTGCTTGGCAAAGTCGTCCATCATTGAAATCAAGGCATGCTACAACTGATCAGATATCAGGTATTGGCTTAATCACAAAGCTTCCGAAAAGCCGGTTAGTGATCGTTTACCAACGGAACTATGCTTCCGAAAATCAGAAACACACATTGCCGTCCTGGGAACTGAACCCAAGATTTCTGGATGATACTTGGCCTATGGCGACGGTATAGGTAATGTACTTTGCGAGCTAATCTATTGTCCAGTTCGATTTCAGCGTCACTGCCATTAGTGCTGGAGAAGGGATTTTTCTTTAGTCCAAGTTAAAACAGCAATTGCTTCTGCGGTCTACTGTTTAGACAACCGAACCTAGAGATCTCGGTTTCGATTTTAAGTAGGGCTTGTTTGTAAGGTACAAAATATGTCTTCAAAATATCAATTTAAAGGCAAAAAAAAATCTTATCTTATCTTTAAATACATGGTTAAAGAGGGAAATAATAAAATTTGCACGTATTTCCTTGTGACTTACTTTTGATTTTGCAATATTACCAGAACTAAGCGACCAAATTAGACGCTGTAAAAAGCAAATTTGATCGTCATGAAATTCTTCGGGTGATAAAACTATGTATTTAAGTAAATATTAATATATTGTGCCTAATATTGAATTGAATTCTTAACATGAAAAACGTTGTTGTAGATTAAATAAAAAAGCTAGGTATATCGTGCCGCTGACTTTGTTTTAGATCTAATAACTAAAATGACTAAAATATTTGTTGTACATTACTATCATGTATACTAAACCGTTTGGTCAGCGCACGCTGATAAGGCGGCCAAGTAGCGCTTCTTTTTTTAAAACTCTTATAGAAATGTATAGATTTGGAAGTTCATAATATAGTTGTTGTGCACCCTGAAGGTTAATTCTTAATATTGGTGAAATAATTTTGGAATCGGATGAGTACTTTTGGTGATAACATCTCAATTCCAAATTTATAAATTTTACCTCTTTATAATATTAGTGTAATTTTTTATTTTATTTTATTTGGAAAACTAACAGCTTTATGAAATTTAATACAATAACATTATAATAACTGATAGCCAATAAGAGGTCTTCGCTTTTACAAAACAATATAGATCTAATTTAAGTGAGAACATTGACAAACCTAATCTAGTACTTAGAACAATATAAACATACAACAACATGTGATGTGTACAGCCACTATGTTAAACAGATTGCCTTAAAAAGATAAATAACGTTATTGTGGCTTTACTATAAAAGCTAAGTATATCGTGTAGCTGACTTTTTTTTTATCATTAGATAACTAATATTTTTGTAGTAGGTACATTATTTTCATGTATACTTAACCGTTTGGTCAGCGTACGCCGATAAAGCAGCAAAGCGGCACTTTTTCTTCCGATTTGATTTACAAATTTTGCGATTTCGAATTGATAACTATTATTTATCAAAATAAAATGTAGCCTATGTTACCCGCAAGGCGTGTAGCATTATATCTGTGAAAGAATTTTTGGAATTGGACGAGTAGTTCCAGAGATTACCCTCCGCAAACAAACAAACAAACAAACAAACAAACAAAGTCACAAACTTTACCTCTTTATTAATAGATTTGGCCAGTTATCATACATTGTTTAAGTTAAGAGTCCAAGTTTCTGATACAATCCTTCTATTTATTCAACATGGCAATGCCAATTTTTTACCATAACATAAAATTGTGCAATAAAAAGACATAATTAAACAAAATAATCCACTTACAAGTTTCAAATAAAACTTTCCCAGGTCCATAGTGCCGATATCAACAACCGTCATACCGGGATACATTGCTGTTTTCAAATGGTCCTTAAACGCTCTCATAGCTTTCGCCTCCAAAGTGCTATCACTTAAATTAGCCCCTTGAGACATTAAAGTTTGAGTTTCCCTGAATCCGCTTTTCAAGCTCAGCGTCAACGGAGGCAACTGAGATATGAACTTCCAAGACCTTGCTATAACCACTGATATCGTTATATTTATTATGGGCGTCACAAACTGTATAAGCGCCGTCAATTTGTTCCTAATAGTGTTGTATGCCAATTTGGAGAACATAGCTTTGATGTGGTTCTTGAGTAGTCTGAATCCTCTAACCTTTTGTATGGGCTCTGCTTCAGCTAGAAACAAAGTTATTGTCAGCCTATAAACACATGGTTGCGCCCGTTCATCATCATCATCATCATCATCATCATCATCATCATCTCAGTCAGAACACGTCCACTGCTGGGCAAAGGTTGCGCCCGTTGTCAAGGTGGTGCACTGGTGCTTTAATTAAGTAAAGAATGACACCTATTGAACCACTCACAAATTAAAACGTCATTGTTAAAAAATGTACAGGATAAAAGCGCTCGTTACTATTTTAAATGGGTTAATGATCACAAAACTAAAAGTTGTAAAAATATTGACAAACCTTTTAGTTTTAAATCAATGGACAACTAGATAGGAATGCCTACATATTTTTTTTAACTATGCAAAATGCCGTTATGCATACACTAAGGTCAGGGGCGACCCTGGGTTTATACCTCTCTTCACTCTCTAGCCCTGTTGAGCTCTTCGAGACCAATTTGATCCATATGCATTGTGCAAAAGCAGATACGCGGCTTATACAAACGCAACCGCCTCTGTGGCCCAGTGGTTAAGACGACCAGTCTCAGACCCAGAGGTCCCGGGTTCGATTCCCAGCGAGAGGTACATTTTGTGTACTGGGTTTGATTAGTGGTAGGGCTTGATTGTCCGCCTGGCTAACTACCACCATCTTATCTAAATATGTCACCATAACATTATTGTTTGTAGCATTGTTGTTCCGGCAGCTAGAAATAAGATATAGCCAGTGCCTTGGTAATTGCGGTTTCAGGGTGAAGTGCGCTTCCACCATTGGCCTTATCATTTATTTATTTATTTATTAGACATACCAACAGTGTACATATTATTTATTATTGACATGATTACATACAGAGGAGAAGTAGTGATATGTACACCCAACATTTGCCATTAACTTCGTCTAACAAGATTTTCACAATTTAAAGAATAACAAAATACTAAAATATAAAGTAGAAAAAAAATTTAAAACTAAAATCAAAAAAATATATCTTATAATCCCTTTACATCAGGCAAGGCAATGTGTCTTTATCTTTATAAACGTATAAAAAACAGCTGTTATGCGGTGTCGCACGCTCACCGACAATATAATTACTTACCGATGTTATTGACATAACTATTTTTTTCCATAGGCTTTACGGTGGAGTCGCTTTGCATGCCCATGTAATTGTTTTTTCTACCCAACGTTATGTCATGGTCTTCAGCTCCGGCTCTGAAATGCAAAGACAAAATATATAGTGCTATAGTCTGTTCAATATAGCTTGATTCAACCGGGCTTTGTCCGAGCCCTGCACATAGGCAGCCCCAGGGGTGTTGTATAACGCAGTGGTCGTTTCTACAATGCAAATTGGGGACGACAGTGTGGGTCCGGCAGCACTTGGGATGACTGAGCAGCCTTATTTAAGGAGGCACTGCTTTCCTCACTCAGCTGGAGAGGGGGCTAGAAAAGGTGCCCTAAAAATTGCTCGTTCTCTTCCGGACGGTGGTAGTAACCGCGGCTGCCATTGCATCACTAAAAACGTGGTCGAGATAACAGAAAAAAAGAAATCATGTTTACACCTGACATGACATTTGGCGCGTGGAACGTGAGAACGTTACTTGACCGCGATGGCAATGCGTGCCCCGAGCAAAAAACCGCAATAGTGTCTCGTGAACTTCGTCGCTATAATGTGGATGTGGCTGCTCTCAGCGGAACACATCTTGCCGACGAAGGAGAGCTGGTGAAAAACAGTGGTGGTTACACTTTTTTCTGGAAAGGTATACCATCATCAGAACCTAGACGTTCGGGAGTAGGTTTCGCCATTAAAAACCATCTAGTCAATGGACTTAGGGAGTACCCAGTTCATATCTCAGACCGCGTTACTACATTGCGCCTTTTCATAGACAAAGACAATTACCTTACTGTCATCAGTGTCTATGCCCCAACTCTATACAAGTCTGATGACATTAAGGACAAGTTCTATGAAGAACTTTCTCAATGTCTAGACAACATTCGCCCCAAAAAGCAAATATTACTATTGGGCGACTTTAATGCCAGAGTTGGTCGTGACTATGGGGCTTGGCCCGGAGTGCTGGGTAGACACGGAGTCGGCAACATGAACAGAAATGGTCATTTGCTGCTAAGCCTTTGTGCTCAACACGAACTTGCGATAACGAACACTATGTTCAGACTTCCCGCTAAGCACAAGAACACGTGGATGCATCCGCGTTCCAAACAATGGCATCTTATCGACTATGCTGTTGTAAGAAAGAGACTTCGGTCAAGTTCAAATCACTCGCGTTATGCGTGGTGCTCATTGTTGGACTGATTACAGACTTGTTGTCACTAAGCTGCGACTCCGCCTTCGCCACCCTCGGAGATTCATCACAATTCATTCATCAAAGTCCCAGATGCTTTTAAACTGTCTCGCATTATTGCCCTCTACAAGAATAAAGGTGACCGCTCGGAGTGCGGGTCTTATCGGGGTATCTCCCTAATTTCAACCCCTGGAAAGATATTTGCCAGAGTTCTCCTAAACCGCCTTCAAACTCTATCTGAAAAGATACTACCTGAGACCCAATTTGGCTTTCGACCTGATCGAGGCACATGCGAGGCAACCTTTTCGATTCGTCAACTTCAGGAGGAACGCACAGAACAGGATCGTCAGCTCTATCGTTGATTTAGAGAAGGCCTTCGCTAGTGTGCCCCGTGAAGCTCTTTGGTTAGGGTGCTCGGAGAAGTTTGTGAGACTAATAAGACTCCTGCATGACGACATGCAGTGCTGCGTCAGTAGACCTGATGACCTGTGATTTTTAGCGGAATCCTCAGGGGGACTTCAACAGCTGATGTCACACTTCCACCAGGTTTGCTGCAAATTTGGCCTAAAGGTCAGTGTCAAAAAGACGAAAGTGATGTCCTTGGACATCCATGGTCGTGAGACGCTGGCGATAAAGCTTGGTGCAGATATGTTGAAGCATGTTGATAAGTTCCGCTATCTGGGAAGCACGATAACATCCAAGTGCGACCCTGATGCTGAGATGAATAGCAGAATCGGTGCTGCTGCTTTAGCATTTGGAAAGCTGTGTTCAAAGGTCTTTTGCTCGCAAGACTTGAAACTGGCCACAAAATATCTATCTGATCTCTGATATCTGTCTATATGGTGATTGTGTTGCCAAACCTCCTATACTCCTCTGAGACATGGTGTATATCACCACCACAAGCGCACGCTAGACCGATTTCACCTTAAATGCCTTCGTAGTATCATGAAAATCAGATGGTGTGATCGCGTGCGTAATACCGAAGTTCTGCGACGGGCCAATGTTGGTGGTATTGAGTCTTACCTAATGCGTCGGCAACTGCGGTGGTGCGGACACGTCTCACGCATGTCCGCGGAGCGTGTGGCAAAGCTCATCTTTTACTCTGAACTGAAGGAGGGCAAGCGTAAGCGTGGTGGTCTACTCCTCAGGTATAAAGATGTTCAGAACAGTCATATGAAGAGGTGCAGTATCGATCCGTCCAAGTGGGAGGGTTTGGCGGCGCAACGTTCGGAATGGCGCGGGTGTGTGAACAGGCAAGTTCGTGTTTTCGAGGAGCAGCGTAAAACCAACCTCGATATAAAACGCGATGAGCTGAAGGCCCGACAACCCGCGTCAATCCATTATAATTATGCTGATGGTAAGCTTACGTACGTTCAGTGCGCACGCCAATTTACTAAGAAGATCGGTTATGTTAGCCATCTTCGGGCGCACCAGCGCCGTACCGACTAGGAGTCGAAGTAGTCGCCATGACCGAAATTGGTCGGACCAATTATCATCATCATCATCATTATCATCAACATCATAGCTTGATAACCTTGACAGATGTCAAATCGGCATGCCTTGAGGTAATTGCATCAAATGATAATTGAAGTTATCAATTGAATATCATTATCCTAATGAAAAACTGTTCCTATAAAATGTGCCAATTGATTTTCTTTTCTAATTTTTAGAAGTTATGTAAAAACGTCATATACTCAAGAAAAATAAATAAAGACTAACAAATTAATGAATACAGCTGGATGAAAAAAATCAGTTAAATTTAATCGATTGGTTATTGAATATCAATTGAACTTCACTTGGTGTACTATCCCAACACTAGTATTTATTTATAATGAAATGACCTTCTAAATGAGTACGTTTATTTTATTGTAATATTTTAAAATTATGATAAATGTGTTATGCGGGAGTTTATTGGGATAAATTTAATCTAACATATAAAATAGAATCACAAAAGTAATTGTAGTTCGTAGCTAATTTCGTAGCTAGTTCGTAATAGTAGCTTAAAATAACAAGTTTACACAGTAAGTACACACGTCTACAACAACCTACCACAAACTGCAAAATTTCCTCAATAGAATTTGATATTTATGCCTTATACATATGGTTGAAAATGTATTGAAGAAATTTGTCAGTTTTGGATAGGTTGATGTGCAAGCGTCTGTACCACACAAGTAATAAGAATAGTCATAATATCTAATTAATTTATCATCAATTTCTAATCATTGACGCTGAATTGAAAAAAAGTATTAAAAAAAACTGTTTTCTTAATTTAGCAACATGGAAGAACTTTGTTTTCATTTCACGAAGAACCCATTTTAGAAGAACCGGCTACCTTATCTCTAACTGTCAGAACACAACAATTAACATTGATATAATGGCGACGAACCAGTAAGGTAACTAAATAAAACTTACTTCATGAACACCTCCTCAAGACTAGTGACGGATAAACCGTAGCTGGACACACCCATTTCCACCCGTTTATCTTCAAACTTTTTCAGCATTTCAGGAAATTTGCTAACATGTTCGTTTGGCAAGATATAAGTCAGTTCTGAACCTGCAAACAAATATCATTTTTATGATGAGATTTTAATATATATCGCTCCGGCACCGGATCGATATCGCCAAAACTCAAGCTGTGGTCAATTCTTTTATGGTTGAGCTTCAGCTTAAGCAACGATCGACTTTTAACAGCTTTTTTGATTGTAACTCCTCTCTATATTATACAAAGTATCTCGTGCTATTCTCCGAGTGGTTCGGATAGGATCGGGTTTTAGTTTCTCTATTAAGGCGATTTTCGGTTAAAGGCAGTCTCTTTCCACAAAAAATAAATAATAAATAAACAAAATAAAATAAAATCATAAAATCTTACCTATATTAGTGTTTTCCTTCAAATCCGGCACATACGATTTGAAAAAGTGCGTGATAGCATCCACATTACAGTTGTCCGCTTTGACTATGGTCAGTTTGTAGCCGATGCCGTAGTGTTTCTTCAGGAAGTAGGGGGTGCCCACACACTGAAGCCTCCCGCCCGACATTATAGCGATACGGTCGCCTAGTACATCCGCCTCGTCCATGAAGTGGGTTGTTAAAATCATTGTCCGTCCTGAGATCAATGAAAAGCATCATCATGAGCCGTAGTACCACATTTTATGAGACAACTGATGGGACAAGAGCTTTTCCTAAAATCCTTGGTAGGTAACTTTTCGATTGCCATCTTACGGAGTAAAAAGTTCGTGCTATTTTTTAATAACACAGCAGATATGTATTTTTATACAAAATTGTGCCGGCCGCTGCTTGCGTGTATTCGGCCAGTGCCTGCGCTCAGCCACAGTGAACACTCGTACAGCAATTGAGATTTATCTCGAAGAAGGTTGTCAAATTAATGACCCCATTCCCAAGCATGTTTGAGAAAAATACCTTTCTTCTCTTTCTGCAGCAGATCCCATAGTGCGCGCCTGGCCGCTGGATCGAGGGCTGACGTAGGCTCGTCCAACAAGAAGACGCGCGACGGCTCACACGTATACAGTCGTAATTTATTTTGATTAATATTAGAGTGTCTATAGCCGTATGTGCTTTATTGTTAGAGAGTGAGGTAAATACCTTTCTTCTCTTTCTGCAGCAGGTCCCATAGCGCGCGCCTGGCCGCTGGGTCGAGTCCGGAGGTCGGCTCGTCCAATAACACGACGCGCGAAGAACCGCACATGGCCGCGCCCACAGATAACCGCCTCTTTTGCCCGCCCGAGAGATTCGTTGACACTACGTCACGCTACAAAAACAATTTTTTCACCATAAAATAATAATAATGAGGAAGTTGTTCAAAAATTTCAGCAAACAGAAAATATCAAAATAAAATGTTTAAAAGGTTTAACACAAACGTCTTACGAAATATATATACACTTCTCATCAGAAAAATCGAAACACTTCCCCGTTTTTATGGTTTTTGTCCTAATTTTACACAAAAGAGTTTTTATTCCATGAAAAAATCACATGATTGTATAGCTGGCAATTTGGCCATTACATGACAAGCGAAAATTCTAATCGATGAAGAATCGTATGGAAGCAGTAATAAGGGTGTTGTTTTATCAATTTCTTTCATACTCCATACAGGGTTAAATTTTTTTTTTTATTTAAGAAGGAGGCAGACGAGCAGGCAGGTCACCTGATGGAGAGTAATCACCGCCGCCCATGGACACCCGCAAAACCAGAGGAATCGCAGACGCGTTGCCGGCCTTTGACTTGTTGAACAAAATACGAAACTTATGAAAATTTAATTTGAATTTAGAACATTAACCTTAGGATTTGAAAACCTTATATTTAAACGACATTTGACATATATTCCTAAATATACACATTTTTCTGATAATCCTTACAAAACATAAACTTGCAAGATGTTTCGATTTTTCTGATGAGAAGTGTATATATACTGTCCCACTAAGGATAATGGTGTTAGTGTCTTGTCCATGATCAGTTCAGTTGTAGCGATGCCTAAAGATTATTGACTAGCCTCAATACCATGAAAAGAAAGAAAAACTTCGACTTTCGACTACTTAACCAAGACCTTCATCATTGAAATCATGTCATCGCTAGAGTTTAGGGGTATTTGCTTAATCAAATGACGGTGACCACAAACCGTGCTATGCATCGCAAAATGCGAAGCACACTTGCTCGATCTAGCAATTGAACACTTCAAAAACCGAGCGCTTTGCTACTTGGCCACGGGCGTCCTTATCCTAAAGTTATCTAAGGTATGGTTAATTTTAAAGTGTACACACTAAATATCTGTATGTGCGAATTCTTGCCAATTTTTTCACGCAAGTATTTAAATATGCACTAAAACTTACTATATCAACATAGTGCTCAAACATATTCCCTTACCTTTTCCTCCAGCTCCAGTAGTTTAACGAAATGATTGACCTCATCGTGAATCTTCTTTTTAGGCACCCCTTTTAACCGCGAGTAGAATATGATGTGCTCAGCCACAGTGAGGTCCGGGAAGAGAACGTTGTGCTGCGGGCAGATGCCTAGCGACTTGCGCGCTAGCTCAGTCTCAGTCACGATGTTGTAGCCATTTATAGTGGCTGACCCTGATGTGGGGGGTACCATACCTACGAATTGTTTAAAATTTTGAAAAGAGTTGAGAAGCAGTTTGAAAATATGTAAAAGAATATTGTTAATGCGCTCGTCATTGTCACCAGCTCATTTTTATGTCTCCACTGCTGAGAGAACGGGCCATAAACCACCATGCAAGCCCACTGCGGATTGGTGGTTGTTAACGACGCTAATGTATCAGCCGGGACCAATGTCTAAACGTGCTTGTGCTTTACGTGCCTTCCGAGCATAAAGCGTTTCAAAATGAAGTAAAAGTAAATACACTTATACTGTCCCAATGCAAGATAACGGCCTCCATCATTGAAATCAATCAGCGTTAGTCAGATTGATTATTGTTTTCGAACATGTTATAAAATACTCGATTAACCAACTAACGGATAGTACTCGAACAATCGACTCATCAATCGAACAATCGGTGTATCCTATCCTATACATATTATGGTATATACTAGTGTTTGGTATATACCTGTACAATCCCGAATATGACAGATAGAGTACCTTGTATAGAAACTCAGAAAATTATGAAAATGACAGAAAACCAAAATATGGCCAAAATATTGAGGTTTTTTCGGGATTATTCCAAATATACGTATTACTAAACATTCTGTAGATATTCTGTAGATAGAAGAATCATCGATATTTGAGTAATACCACACACTGAAGTATTATAAAGCATCTGAAGGGTAATATTCACCTGTTAACATTGATATAGTTGTGGTCTTTCCAGCGCCATTATGTCCTAATAATACTGTGATTTCATTTTCATACATTCTTAGATTTAAATTATCTACAGCTTTCTTACGGCCTCTATAAACTTTTGTGAGATTCTGAAAAATATAAATAGTATTTTATTGTTTCAAAAAAATAAAAACTACGCATTATTTTATAAAGTTTTATAAACTTCAATATAGTCGCATAAGAGTCGCAGTGTTTCATTTCAAACGCAAAAATCATGTCAAAATAAATAAGATACTATTCATTCATTTGTTTGTCACTGGCTAGTTATATATTATCATAATAAGATGTCCCGTGATAGAAATAAGGTTGATTGTGCTACTTGCCTGTATATCCACGCCCATAGGCACGCCCTTCGGCTCCTCGTCGTGAACGACCTTCAGCAACGCATCGTTGTACTCCAGATCGCCATCCTGTTTGGTTATCGCTGAAATGAAACATATGTTATTTGAAGAGTCATATTATGCACATTGTAACTGATTAGCACTAATTGACTATAAAACTTGACACGTGTAAATTATACATCTAACGTAAAGAATTATTCTTGCATTTAGTGACAAGGAAGCCTTTTATACGACTTTTAATAGTTTTTTTTAATAATAACGTATTTTGTGTTCAATAATGAATATTCATATTTTCGAATTAAACAACAAACTAAATAACAAAAAAAAGGGAATGATCTCCTTGATCAGATTATTATAGCAAATGGTTTTACTATAGTCGATATTATATACTTTTATAATGTTAAGTAAAATCAATGAAGTAGGTATAATAAAAACCAAAAAAGAATACTTTTGACATCCCATATTTTATGAATTCTTTAAAATAAAAAGTTAAAAACTGTCACAAATAATAAAACCACTTTTGGTCTCGCAAGAACATTAGTAGACGCATATTAAAAAACCTTAACACGTGGTCAAAGGTTACTAACTGACACAAGAACTGGTAATAAACCAAAAACTATTATATAACACTGCACTACAAGTAAAGCAATTAAAACATAAGGTCAAGGGAAACCACTAAGCGGTGGCATCGTCGCGTTTCACTTAAAAAGATGTTGTTAGGTACCGTAAAGGCTGATAAGTACACTAGTCACCACACTTAATAGCACGGACTCACATCTTTGTAGAATCATTAAGCACACAGTTCGTTTCTAACTTTTATTATATATATATAATTTACTCGCGACTTCGTCCGCATGGATTTGAGATTTTAAAAAGATTTTTTTATTATTTTAAAATATAGCCTATGTTACCCGCAAGAAATGTAGCATTGTATCAGTGAAAGAATTTCTAGAATTGGACCAGTAGTTCCAGAGATAAGCCCCGACATACAAACAAACAAAGTCACAAATGATACTATTTATTAACGTTCTTTTCTCACTTATTAATTATTATAAATTTCCAGAGTTCTATGCAATGTACCCTCTCTGTCATATTCGGGATTAGACAGGGGTGTTACTAAACATCTATATAAACAATAGCACATGGAAAGTCCGACTACAGACAGACAGACAGACAATCATTTTATTTACCACTATAACACACAACAATATTACACATTTTAATGTACCAAATAAAATAAAACATAACTAATAAAACAACTACCTATACATACGAGCACAACAATAATAATAAAAAACACAGACCGTTGTGCGCTACAGCAGCAAATAGGACTCGACTCAGCATTATACCTCTCTGCCAAAGAGCAGTTAGGCGCTGATTATTCTGCCGAGACCTTTCCACAGTCGCAAAATTCTCCGACAATCAAGTCCACTATGCAATAGTTGTTATCCGCTTTTGATTTTTAATACGCACTAAATAGATTACCCATATACATAATAGAAATATATTATTATAATATTGTATTATACATATACACATACATACTATACATGCTATACATACTTAAATAAAGTAAAAAATAAAAACAAAAACATTATACTTTTAGGAAATTGAAGAAGGAATAAATGTATTTGTACCAGACAATCCAGTTTTTTGCTGATCTAAGATAAAATGTTTATATTGATTTTTAAAAGCAAATTTTGATTTCAATTTACGAAGAGGTGGTGGTATGTTATTCCAGCACTTGGTTGCCTGGTACCGAAAGCTACCGCGGAAAGCTACAGTTTTATATTTGCTATAATGCAGCAGATCTCTTGTCGATCTTTTAGTGTACTTGCTTTTCGAACAGTCAAGCTTTACAAATAAGTACCTTGGGAGCCCCGAATTAATAACACTGTGGACTAGCACTGCCAGATGCAGAGACCTACGCGACGCCATATTAAGAGTGGATGTATTATTTAAATATGGTGTGATATGAGTTCGAGGTGGAATGTCATAGCAAAACCTGCAACATGCGTTCTGAATTCTTTGCACAAGCCGAGCAGTTTTAGCCGTCAGGCGGGGGCCGTAGACCAGGTCTCCGTAGTTTAGTTTAGACAATACCAGGGATTCACAAACTTTGACTCTGACTTCTTGCGTTAAAAAAATTCTTACCTTATACAACAATTTTAGTCTAAAGAAGCAGGCTTTTACCAGGCTTAGAATGTGTCCCTCAAAGCGAAGTGAACTATCAAATAGTATCCCTAGATTTTTAGCCTCGTAAACCTGTTCGATATTTTGCCCCAATATGTTTATATTAATTGGGTGACTTTCAATAGCACGAACCTGGCACTTGGTACCAAGCAACATGAATTTGGACTTTAGCGGATTCAGAACGAGGGCGTTACATTGAGACCATAAAGCTATTCGCTTCAAATCACTGTTGATTTTTGATAGGTCACTATATATATCTCCAGGGTGTATGGGCAAATATAGTTGAACATCATCAGCATACAAATGATATGTGCAATGTTCAATAGCCCAACATATGTCAGCACTATAAATAATAAAAAGTAAAGGTCCCAGAATTGAACCCTGTGGCACGCCTCTATCCACAACTTCCAATGATGACGAAAGTCTAGATCCATCTGGACGAGCTATCTGCACAAGCTGAGAGCGGTCACTCAAATAGCTGTTAAACCATCTTACGGTAGATGGATCAACACCATAATAGGACAGCTTGGAAAGAAGCAGCGGAATATTTATTGAGTCAAATGCGCGAGAGAAATCGAGCAACACCAAAACAGAACCCAGCCCACTATCCTGTTCCGTAAGAATATTGTCAACAACATCGAGCAAAGCCGTGGTAGTGCCCCTGCCTTTTCGGAAGCCCGACTGGACGTCAGGTAAAATATTGTTATGCTCCATAAACTTTATGAGCTGGTCATAGACAGCTTTTTCGACTACCTTGGAGAGAACCGGGAGAATACTTATAGGTCTTAGATCCTTAACGTCAGTTGGGTTCAAAACCTTTGGTATAGGATTAACGGACGCAATTTTCCATTCTGTAGGAAAAGTTGAGGTACAAATAGATTTGTTAACAATAGACGTAATCAATGGTAAGGTTTGTGGCAAAGTTAAAAGGATCATGTCCATAGATAGCTCGTCGACTCCTCGCGCATTTGTTTTAATCGATAAAAGAGTTTTGGCAACTTCACTCTCATTTACTGGTTGCAAAGAAAAGGTGTTATTATTAAATCTGCTAAACTCAAAATATGTCATATTAGACAATGGGATGTCGCATGTACCTGGCACATTTAAAAAGTGATTGTTTATAGAGTCAGGACAATTAAAACTTTCAGGTAAGTTGACGTCTCCTTTGGAACCAGATAAGACATCTTGCTTCAGATTCATCCAAAGCTTCTTTTCATTTTTGATTTCAGAGTTTATTCTGTAATTGTAGTACGCACGCTTTTCGGCAAATATACCTTTTGTGAGCATTAACTTGAGCTCTTTATACTGTTTTTTGTCAGATTCTAACTTAGATTTGCGATATTTATCATGTGCCTCATTGCGGCAGCGCATCATGGTTCTAACCGTGTCTGTGATCCATGGGAGAGACTTCTTTCTTACTGTCATCTTTTTCTGTGGAGCATGCTTATCAAATAACATTTTAATATTACTTGTAAGATACTCCACCATTTCGTCCACCGTGGCAGAGTTTGCAACAGCGAGCCAGTCTATATTTGATAGATCGTTATCAAATTCTTCACAGCATATGCTTTTAAGAGATCTGAAAACAATTGTTTTGGGAGGTATTTTCTCCCTTTTAACATTTAGTGTAGTTGACACAAATCCGTGCCCCAAGGATCCCGTAATGTTAGTGACGCTCACATCACGAATACGACAGTCCGTGCATATTAAATCATCTACAATCATCACATATTATTTTCTAAAGTACGCGTACACTACACATTGAAATGAAACAACTTTTACGGATCTACTCGCGTTTATTTTATACATTAGTTTTAATTCATGTTGATCCTGACGTTTCGAACCCTTTGCAGGGTCCATGGTTACAGGGAGACCACAGGGAAGTCACAGGTTTCACAATCATAACGCTGGCCATAAGCGGATTAACTAGATTTAACGAATGCTATGTTACGTCAACAGTAACCAATGGTTAATGTGTCGTAACGTGGTGGGAAGAGACGAAATATTTGAATTTGGTCACTCATCCAGTTACATCACAAAAGTTGTTTGACGGGCAAGATCAACCAGAACGCAGTAGCCGCTAAGCTATTAAGATACACAATCTTGTTAATATTAAACATACCTTATCTTTTGAAATAGTATGGGTTACATAAGCACATACCGTGTATAAACTGTTTCTACAGGAATCAACACCCACGTAAGAGATTCCCATCATCTTTTCTTCTGTTATGTTTAAGTATGTTTATGTAGTCTATTTGTATTAAAGTTTTTTATTTTTTATTTTATAGTATGTATATTATATTATTATCATTTAATTTAATAAACTCAATATGTATATTTCAGTTCTTATAAATTTATGTAGTAAATATTTCATTTACGTTCTTAGTCGCACCGCTTACCAATTTTTCTGTCTAGCCGTTAGGTCGACTGATAGAGAATGCCATTTGTAAAGTATTTGAAAAAGTGTTTATATAGCATTAAAGTGGCAGTGTTTGATGTGTTTGACGGTAAAATGTATAATAACATAATAGCGGTAAAATGTGTAGTTTTAATCTAAGTATACTTAGTAAATATTACTTACCAGCTTTTTTATTCATGTTGGGTTTCCAAAAGTTCTTGGTAAATGGAAAGTACCAAGGTAAAGGGACTCCGTACAAGCCAGGCCTAATCTTCTCCACGTACATAGCTATCAGCATATACAGTATCGCATCGAGGACCAACATCATAGCCACGTGGCCCGGCTGATAAGAGTCGTGGTACGATACCGGAGAGAAGAAATGATTCCATTGTAGACCTAAATGAAAGGGCAGAGGAACCACACGTAAATCAACATTTATAACATCAAGGAAACAGTAATTTTATAGTACTTGCTTCAAGCTCTAGTTGACTAATGAATGATAATTAATCGTTATGTATCGTAAATCGATCATTGATTGACTGCTGGACAAAGGCCTCCCCCAAGGATCTCCACAACGACCGGTTTTGTGCTGCTCGCATCTACGCGTATTGCATGTTAATGTGTGGGTGAGTGTTACTATACCACGTGTATATGATTGCATACATGTAAGTTTTTCTTTTTTCTTTTTGTTGATGGCTTCGTGCGATTAGCACATTTAGCGAGTGTTAAAGTAATTTTTCTAACAAATAAAGTAATACATAAATAAACAATATTTTTTTCCTGTATGATGATGATGAATGATAATAGAAATGAGAAGTAAGAAATGATATACCCCCCAACCTCTCGAGTAGGTATATCAGTAAAGATGTGGGGCTTTACTAAGTCTTCGGGCGGACTTCTTGAGAGAGTTTGAAAAGTGACGTTGCACTGTTTTGTTACATATGCCAACACTCATGCACACTCACAAACACGTAACGGTTAATAATCCATCATTATTTCACATTAATATTCGACATAACACAAATTTTAGAAAATAAAACAAAACCGCAGACATGACTCTTCACTTTCCCGCCAAGAAACCCACATGTGAGTTACTAGATATTTTTTTAATTTTTTCCTATATAGTGGTAACGCTTCTGATACCCGAAGTTCCCTGGTTCAATTACAAAGGCCAGGCAAAGATTGTTTCGGAATTTTTGACTCATGTTTACTGGTTTGTCACTGGCTCGCAATTGGCAAGCGTAGTGATTAACCTCTCAGCTGCGGCGAGCTCTAAACAATTAAAATTCTATTGGGTCTGTATTCACAGCAGACGACATGTCAATGATGGAGGGCTATGCCCAGCAGTGGGGGTAGTCATAGGCTACTTACTAACTTGACTTAATATAATATAGTATATCAACTTACCTTTAGAAGTTCCCTCGCACATGATAATCATTTGGAAGGCGTACCCCATGGCAGTGTTGGATATAAGGCTAAGTACTAGTTTGGTGGTCAGACTGATGTCCTCATATAACACCTGGGTCAGCATGAACACAGAGTAGGTGGAGAACCAGGCGAGGCCCATGAACGACGCTGCGGTGTTCGCTGCAAATGATTGTCAAGTCGTAATCTTATGTTCACTGGGATAAAAATATATTCATACCTCTTAGACGAATATTAAATATTATGTAAATTTTGGAATAGACATCAATTTCAAAAAAACACACTTGTGTTCACTTAAGTACGAACGCACGCATGCACGCCCGTATGCAAGCACGCCCGTATGCAAGCACGCACGCACTCACGCACACGCATATACTATCTATATTAAAAAACTAATCTTGTACTGTTATTTGTACAATTACAGTAACATAAGTACCTCCTGAAGTGACGACTAAGATATTGTTTATCCCATCTAACACTCACTGACGCTAAAAAACATATTAAGGCTGTAACGTTGTCGTTGCAATTTACTCTACGTTTTTTATGCTATGCATTTTATAGCCTCCTTGGTAGTTTTAAAAACTATCTGTCAAATTTTTATGCACGGGTCTGATAAATAATACTTTGAATGTCATGTTGTTGTCATGGAATTTTATTTCGGTTTTCATATGATCAGTCTTTCAAATTTCTTCAGTGTATCAACTTTGTTTTGTGCAGTTATTATTTAAAATGAAAAACCTGTACCTATAAACAGGTTTTTCTGTTTAGATTTAAACTTTACCTAAATAAATATTTTTACCTTACCTAAATAATTTTACCTTACATATTTACCTGTGGATCTTCTGAGTTTTACTGGTCATTAGGCCACAAGGCATTTAAAATAGTTTAATTTGAACACAAACCAATTTGTTAAAATTATATTAAATTTAATTATAGATATGTGTTACCAATTTACACCACTAAGAAAATATATGTGTTGTGTAAACTTAATCTTTGTCTAATTTTTACTTTTACTAATCTTTGGCTAAATTTACCTAACTTCTTTTCTAGTGACTTGCGTTCACGATGACAAGTACCTACTAATAACAATGACAGCTGTCGATACTCGATATTGTTTTTTGTAGTAGTATCATCGGATTAAACGCGCAACGCGCAACGTGCAATTAAGTATCATTATATTAATGCCATAAAAGACGGCTGTAATAAAACGTTTTACGTTTTCTTGCACGTTAGAAAAATATATTTTTCAATGGGAATGGTGATATTTACGTAAAGAAACAGGCTACATTACTTCCACCGATTATATTATTATGAGCACATATTAATGCCAACAAATACTTCATAGTTTCTTTGTTAAAAAGCAAAAAGTGAAACTAGAGAGCATATAAACATTGGTATATGATTAAAATCAATTCAACCCTTCTGATTCCTGAAAACAAGATTTTTTGTCAAAGTAACTTGAATATAATATAGTATAGGACATTGTTTCAGTCAATAGGTCTATGTACCTTATGTTATTTCCCACGAAATATATTCAACTTCGATTTTCTTCGCCCGACTCAATTGTAGCTAATATTTAATTCCAATGTGTCTGGCCTGGCCGCCACTCTAGTTTAGTTTTAATTAGTTAACTACACATCTTTCTTTGTGTAGACTTACGAAACGATATTGCATAATGACATTCATAACAGCTATTTGTAGCCTAAACAGAATAAATGATTTTGAATTTAAATTGTATGAACTATCATTTGGGTGGTGTGAGTTAGCAGTATTTTATGTTTTATTTTTATTACTATTCCTAGTTTTAGTTACAGTCTGGGCATCTTCCGAAGACCAGCGTCGTAGCATTACTAAAGTGCTATGACACATGCTGAGAATATGCCTTTTCAGTATCATATACCATATATCTTAAATTATGAATGCTTGACTTGTTTGAATGCTGTTTTGTGATACTGAATAAATGTTTTTCTATTTCTACTTTTTCTATTTCTAATTTTATTTTTTTCTCTTTCGAGAACTTGTGTTTCTATTATATTATGACTCATCATCGCCATCATCATCCTACATCCGTTTCACTGCTGAGTTTATGTCTCCTGATATTAACTAAAGCACATGTAAGCCTATGTGGTCTAGTGGTTAAGACCACCGGTTTAGAGTCAAAGGTCCAGGGTTCGATTCCCAGCGGTCGGTACATGTTTGTGTACTCGGTTTGGTTGGTGGTAGGGCTTGTTTGTCCGCCTGACTAGCTACCACCATCTTATCTCAATATGTCACCATAACATCAATGTGCAGCTAGAGATAAGATAGCCAGTGCTTCACTAGTTGAGGATCCCGGGTGAAGTGCGCTTCCATCATTGGCCTTATCATCACTTAACATCAGGTTAGATCAAGTCACTGTGCTTACCCGTAAAATTAAAAAAAAATCGGGATCAGGAGTCAGATTGACCCACCACCCTGGTCCAATATGGGATGGTGGCTTTTAACGAGCTCCATCTTAGGACAACAATCGCTACTAACGGATTCACGTGCCTTCTTAAGCACGGAAGAACTCGTAATATTTTTAATTCGATCACCAATCCTGATGATTAGGCATTGAGAAATTATGCCTCGTAACGATAATAATTAAGCGCTGACTGATGATCCCCTCAAAAAAAACCTTTGACAGTGTTTCATTTCACACGGCTTGAGGATTCCCTCCCAAAAAATTGGATGACGTTGATAATGCTGAACAAGGCAATGAGCAATCTCTCAAAAAAATGTTGTATCTGTGTAAATAAATAAATAAATACTACGAGTAGTACCTGCTAGTTATTTACTACGTTAAATCTAACGAGCGCATTGTAATGTAACGCATCAAACATTCCCGTATCAGTTGCAGTCACTCATTTGAATCAATATGCCGCTTCTATGTTACGGCAAGTGGCTTAAATTGATATTGGGCTTGTAATAATTACATACAATCACAAGCAATTACAACCGTGCGCTGACAGACAAAACGAGTTGTAACTTAAACTATGTATGGCACGATTAAAAATTGCGATCTTTATTTATTATGAACTGTAAAAATTTTATATTTTCCCGTAAATTTACTCAACGTACGGTGGGCTTTTTGGTAAATCCATAATCCAAAAACAAAATCAAAACCAACCACCAACCAAACCGAGTACACAAACCCCCTGCTGGGAAACGAACCCGGAATCTCTGGGTTTAAACCGGTGGTCTTAACCACTAGATCACAGAAGCGGTTAAAACCAAACAACGTAACCAAACAACTGACCTCTAGTGAAGAATACGCTGACCATGAAGCAGAACGCTAGCGAGGCGATCACGAACAGCACCATGAAGAACAGCAGCACCGTCCAATGGGTGAACGTGAGCACCGCGTACCGGTCGCCCGCCGCCGTCGAGTTGAACGGTATCTACGATGAGAACACTTGTATGGAACACTGGTATAAGATACAATTCGAAGAGAGTGAACAGGAATCGCACAAATTGGTACCTCTTTCACCATTGCCCTAGTAGCTGGTTAGCATACCACCTTTATGTTGTTGATTATTTTTGGAGAGTTTTCTGATAGCCTCGGACGGCATTTTCAGCGTCACCGGCCATTTGGGGGCGGCGACAAACTTAAAAGGTTCCTCAAGCCGTGTGAAACGAAACACCGCCATAGGTTTTCTAGAGGGAATGGCATCGCTCATTAGTGCGTGTCCCCGTTTCCTTCTAGATTCTCCGAGTGGCTCGGATCGGATCTGGAGAGGGACAACCCGTGGGCACCTCTTAAGGCTAAGGCTGTTCTACGAGTACGGTGTAGGAAAATGTGTAGTGGCAATTAGATGACCGGGCGGTGAATTTCTGAGTGTGCGCAGGAATTGCAGGTATTATCCTCCAGCGCCCATTTACCATAGGGCCAATAGACGCAGGTCAGCATATGTTGTTGATATATCAACCATCCGCACAAAGATTTAAAGATTTGCTGATTTCTTTTTAAATACAAACAGTCAAAGGGGAGTGGTCCTCGTTGCCTGCTGATGTGGTTCCTGAACGCTATAGTTTGAGTCTCTTCAAGGGTAGACTTAATGGGTTGTTTCTAGGTAAGCATGTTCTACCGTAGGCCACATCATCACTAAACATCAGGTGAGATGGTGGATAAACGCCTAATTGATACATGAAACAGCACGCCGCACGGGCGTCCGACCGTGCGCGCCCGCTTGCCGCAGCGGACGCCCTAATATACAAATTTCCTGTTACAGTAATATTTTCCCCAATTGGTTAAATATAATGCTGCATCAGTCACATTGACAATAGCAACCACTTGAAATTATGGATGACTTCCCTATACTAAGAAGTTTTTGGAAATTTGTAATCAATGCAAAATTTATTAATTTTTAGAATAACGAATAACTCCTTTGATCCCACCGGGAAAAAATCAGTTTTAATAACAAAGAGAGACAGAAAGCAAAGAAGGAGATGTAAAGTAAAAGAAAGAGAGATAAAATCTAAATTCCAGAAAATATAATATCGTTCAATAATTAATAATAAGAAACGATGGAAAAACTATTACGTATTACCTTGAGTCTGGCATAGAAAACAGTATCATCAAACGAACTTTTAATAAACACAGATGGATCGTTACCTTTGTAAAATCGGTAAGCTTTAGAAAGGCCAACCGAGTCAAGCCATACATAATGCATTACATATCTAATTACGTAAGTTGTTTGTCAAAGAGTATAAATAAAATATGAATGCGTCATCATTTTAGGTACTTGTCCTCAAAATGAAATCGTCAGCGGAGTCATTCTATACATATACATTACTTTAACGAGCCATCACTATAATCTCGTCACAATGGTGCGAAGAATAAAGCATTTTAAAACCTACGTATAAATACCCATTGACAGTAGTAGTTCAAAATTTTTTTTACATGTGAAGGACCTTATGGCTACTGTCTTCAAAACGAAATACTTACTTTGATTTTTTAAAAATTATTATGGTATTTTAAAAATGAATTTAATACGGTAGAAAATATGCAGGAGCTTGCAATATATACAAAATCGCTTGCCTTATATGCGCCTGTTTAGACTACTTCCAAACAAAGTATATCATTAATTAAAATATAATTTAACAATTATAAAAATAATACACATAATGAGTTAAGAGATATATATTTTCACTGTAAAAAAAAATAAAAAATCTTACCTTAAATAATATCACCATAAGAATTACAGATATTAAGAGAAATGAGAACTGCTTTATGAACCAAGCCAGCCAGTGTAGCCACGATGACAAACCCATGATTGTCATTGTTTCCTGGAAAAAAATAACGATTTAGTAAATCAATAACGCAAAAATCGTAAAAACTAACCAGTCAGCCTTTAAAATACTTAAAAATTTTAAACGTTCATCAAATTCATTAGGTTGAAACGTTTTTTCTTTTATCTAAAGTGACTATTAATGTATAACTGCTGTATACGTTATTAGCATAGCATCAATTTACTGTATTTCAACATTCATAAAACTTTATTACAGCAAACGCATCACAGATTACTAACAGTAACATTAAAAATGAAAATATGCTCTAAACAGAGACGAGACGAACTGAGCATATCCTCTAGGAACCGTCGTAAAATTTATTCCTTTAAAAGGGACAAATCAACTGCGACTAATACTTGTCTGTATGCACATGTACAGACACGAACACTAACATGTATACACTTTTTAATGGTTTTTTCTATAAATTCCATTGTATTAAGTTTTTTTTATATTAGGAGGCAAACGAACAGGCAGGTCACCTGATGGGAAGCAATCACCGCCGCCCATGGACAACGAATCGCAGATGCGTTGCAATGTTACAAAGTTACAATGTTTACATGTTAACCCTTTCACAGTCAGGGATGTTTAATCTCACCGTCACCACATTTTGAACTTTGTCATTGAGATAATATTGAAAACTAAAGACATATTCAAACATGTTCTGGCTGTTAAAGGGTTAATGCTCGTGACTGTACACACAGAGTAGATTAATCCTTTTCGGCAAGTTTTTAACATATTAGCCAATAAGAATTCAATTAAAAGAAAAAACTACTGGCCGCACGTTTGCTTAGTTAACCTCTTTCCGTATTTATTTATTTGAATAGAGAACGCTCAGTTCAACTCTTTGTCTAAAGTTTAAATAATTCAAAAAGAGGTGTACCTTCAGTTGCAACTCCTTTTCCGCAGTGACCACCCTCACAGTGTTGACAAATGTGTAAGCGAAACAAAGCATGATTATCATCGAGATGAACCTCTCCAGGGCTATTAGCAGGTCGTCATCTCGGTACGCTGCTTGGGGCAGTCGCTGCAGATACACTTTGGTGTTCAGTGGCTTGCCAGACTTCTGTTTTATGATCTCCTTTGACACCGCATGTTGTACGGCGAGAAACATTTCAGGAGAATACCCTAAAAAGAGTATGTACATCAGAGAATGTTACTTTTTAAATTTTACAGCAATTGCGTGTGAGCACATTATACAACGAGGTCGCCTATTTTCGGGATTAATATATTAGACTAGCGTGTTCCAGTCATAACCAAAAACTGAACTATAAGTTAGTTCAGTTTTTGGTACATAAAACGGAATTATTTAAAGGTATTGTGAAAGAAAGATCACTGTTCATCACTTTAAAACAGTATGACATTGAATAGGTGTTTGTTTTTACATTTACTGTTATTTTTTCATTTCATTAGCTCCATTTATATACAAGTGTAAATATCGTCTAGTTTTTTGTTCTTTGGCGCAAATATTACATAACTTGTTTTAGCAGTATTGATAGTAAGTAAATTTTGATTAAACCAACTAAAAAGTAAATCCAAATCTTTTTAAGCTTGCTGTGTTATTTATATCATAAACTGAGTTTCCAAAATAAAACAAACATGTGTCATCTACATATAATGTTAGATGCCCCCGTAAGTCTACTTCATGTAAGTTATTAATATGTATTAAAAATAATAAAGGGCCAAGTATTGATCGCTGAAGAACACCGTAGGCTATCGGTAAAGGTGAACTTTGGCAATTTTCAATTTTAACTACTTGACGTCTGTTTTGTAAGTACGAGGCAAGCATGTTATATGCTTCTCCAGATAGTCCCACGTCTCTTAATTTATTCAGAAGTAGGGAATGACTAACCGTATGAAATGCCTTCTTTAGGTCGATGAATATCCCTAACGTAATTTTTTTTGAGTCAATGTTGTTCTTTATTTTAGTGACGAGATCCGCCGTAGCGTGTTACTTAGTGAACAAAAACCATATGGTCTTGTAATTGGAAGTTTATAGGATTAAGGTATGTTATTAGACGGTTATGCATAATAATATATTATTATTATGCATAACCGTCGACTTATATTATGTCCCCACTGCTGGAACACGAGTCTTCCTTGTGGATGGAAACACCACAAAGAGAATGGGCCATAAACCACCACGCGCGGGCCCAGTGCGGACTGCAACCGGGAATAACGCCTTTACATGCCCTCCGAAGCACGAAGGAGCTCGAGATGATAAATATTAACTAGTAGCTAGGGAATCCAATCCCGCATCAAATCACAATCCCGTAAGCCTGCGGGATTGAGGTCCATAATCCCGCGAATTCCGCGATATTGAGATTTTTTAAACTTTTGTTTTGTTTTAAGTAGATTTTAAAAAATGCAATATAGGCAAGTAACTTTACTTTATTATTAATGTTTCCACACTTCACTCGAGCTTTTAAACTTTTTATATATCAAATGACACTCATCTTTAATCATAACTAGTAATTTTCCACTTGTTTAATTTGGTATGAAAACTTTAATAACAAAAATAGACATGTCGTCATGAGCTTCGGCTTAACGTCCGCTGGTGCTACACAGCAGCGTTTGATGGATAAATTGTTCGGACCAGCTTTCGCTAGCCAAGTAGAGTGTAACAGCCAAGTTTTGGTGTACAGCGATGATCTTGTAGTTGTATCAGGGTCATTTCAGGCCCACCTAGAGCTGCTTCGCAAAGTTAAAGAAAAACTGAGTGAAGCTAACCTCACTATTAATATGGAAAAGTGTCACTTTTTCAGAAAACAGCTAAAGTATTTAGGTCATGTGATTGACGAACATGGTCTGCGCTCAGACCCGGAGAAGGTGAAAGCTATAGACGATCGATTGGATATAAGATCGCAACGATTTTGATTAAAAATCATTGGAATTATATTTATTGGAGAGGCGAATACCTAAGTGCATTAGAGGGTGACTCAAAGGCTGCACCCAGAGGAGTATAACTCGTCATCGAGTACCGGCCTAACGGACAATTATTAATTCCCTGAAAAGGTACCTACTTACTTATGTTTTTATTAATTTTAGTAATTATTAATAAGTAATGAGCATTAGTTTACCATTAGAAAGTCTTTATTTACAATATTTTACAATTTAACTGACTCCAAAACCCCTTAAATTACATAGTTCATAATATAAAACATTATAAATAATAATAAATTTTTATTAATAGCTTTATATAATTAGCTTTATCTGAATCAGCTATAATCAACGGGGTGGTCATTTTGAGGTGAAATAAAATACTGTGCAGCGTGCAAATAGTTCCGTATTTCTACTTACCTATTTTCAAAAAGTAGGCATCTTGCTACTATGTCATTACGCGATTTAGTCGTAATACGAGGTAGGGAATATGAGATGTGGATTTTGCTACGTAGGTATTAACAGCCGGACTCTCACCGGCGATCTCGAAATTAAAAGTGATATGAAATATAATTATTTTCGCAATATTTAAAATTTGATTATTAAGATACATACATAATGGAGAATTTTCGATGTCAAAAATAAGTTACCAGTGACTTTGAATTAGAGAACAAGGAGGACTTTTAATTGATATCATAGTGTGGCAATTAGACACTGGTTTAAAAATCGCCCTCCTGTTCTACGAACCAAAAGGTAATTTGCTTCCAGTAGTTGGGTGTAGCCATAGAAAATATTATAAACAACGAAATTCATTAATTTGAAAGCTTTCCGTGGCATTGCAAAAAGAAACGGTTGTACGATCGAAGTTTCATTAATTAAAGTTTCCTAAAAGTCATCACGTTACAATAACGTAGTAAAAAAATAAAGAAACGAGTAATACTTTTTTTTAATCAATAAAGGGCCACCGGTTACTTCTACCTTACTTGTTTATAAGTTATGATAAGGCGAAGTTAGGTATATCAGCACTTTTTCTGTGTTCTGTGGTTCTCTTTCTGTGTCCTGTGGTGATAAGTGTCATATATATTTTATTTGAAATGTCTTCGTCCATATTTATTTGATGCCGCGCGGCCATACTAATTTTGTATGGGGAATTCAACGTGTTAATTTGAAAAATAATAATTTAAAAACAGCTCGATAAATCGAAAATGTGAGACGGACGATTTGTAGTATAGACATTAGTGATTGTTTAGACAAAATCACAGGTACAATAATTTTGATAAACTATAAGATATCAACTAAACGCCGCCACTCGTTTTCATGATTTTTGCCCAACTTTAAATGATATTGTAGAAAAAACTATAGTGTGTTATGATATGAATTAATGCCGGACTAATTGTAAACACGTTCCCTTTGATACTAAATATATATTTCTTTATTTGATACGATAGTATTTTCAATTATAATAATATCAACTTAACCGTGACTGTATTTTTGGCATTTTTTGGTCGGCGCAACTAGGATTTTTCCTAGCTACCTCTTTACTGTTCATATGGCGACAAACATAGATAAAATGGTGGCGGCTAGCCGTACTTATATCAGACAACCAGACGGATTTTTACTGAATTTAGACACTAAAATATACGAGGCACGGAATATTCGAGGCTAACGGATTTACGTTTATTTAAATGTGCCTAGCTAATCTAGCTATGGCTGGTATTTTTAATTACACTAATAACCAGTCAAGCATACGAACCTGGTGTTTTCCCGCCATACATGTCTCCGGCGTCTCGGGGGCCCGGCCGGGGAAATAGCGGGAACAGCAAGTTGGTCCTCCAGCTAGCTCTCAGAGGGTGCTCCACCATAGGAGTCCTCATCACAGCTGGGAACCTCAAAGTCACTACGACGTCATTCGGCCATTTTGTTGCATCTGAAAAAGCTATGATGTATCAAGGCACATAAGTACTGTAGCAACCGAGACTCCTTGCTCGGGCATACTTACTGGCAGCCGCTGTGGCCTGCGTTAAAATATAGTAGAAGAGAAAAAAGAAGAACATCGCGGACTCGGTGGCGGGCCGCGACGACGAATAGATTGTTATTATTTCATGTTGAAAGTAATATAAATATTTAAAGCTATAAAGCATTATTATTCGATACAACCCCCGGTACCCTAAGTAACGACCCAGCGGGTTGTTACATTACAAACGAAAGTCGATCATTGCTTATTAATTCCCGTGCTCTATTGCATATAATTTACGACGATCAAAGTTATCTAGTGCTCGTTACTGTAAATCTTGGGTTGGGAGAAAACTCAATCGATCATAAAAATAATCTTCCAAATCGGTGCATAAATGTCGGAAATATGCGCGAACGTATGTATATAAGTATAAAAACCTAAATACCTACATACTTCCACCTCCTTTTTAGAGTTCCTTAGCCAAATGGCAAAAAACGGAACCCTTATGGATTCGTCATGTCTGTCTGTCTGTCTGTCCGTCCGTATGTCACAGCCACTTTTTTCCGAAACTATAAGAACTATACTGTTGAAACTTGGTAAGTAGATGTATTCTGTGAACCGCATTAAAATTTTCACACAAAAATAAAAAATAAAAACAATAAATTTTGGGGGTTCCCCATATTTAGAACTGAAACTCAATTTTTTTTTCATCAAACCCATACGTGTGGGGTATCTATGGATAGGTCTTCAAAAATGATATTGAGGTTTCTCATATCATCCCCCTGTAACTTCTAAAATAAGAGAATGATAAAACTAAAAAAAATATATGATGTACATTACTATGCAATCTTCCACCGAAAATTGGTTTGAACGAGATCTAGTAAGTAGTTTTTTTAATACGTCATAAAGTACGGAACCCTTCGTGCGCGAGTCCGACTCGCACTTGGCCGGTTTTTTTTTAAGTCAGTTGAAATAAGACCATCGTCACTTTGTTGGTGTGGGTGGTGGTGGTGGAAGGTACTGTTTTATCTTCAAACTTTTGGCATAATTATTAGATATATTAATGTTACAGAGCCGGCCAACAAGCAAAAGACTTTTTTCATGGAAAGCTGTCTTCTTCGGAATATTGCCACCAGGCAACACAACAATAACCGTAAACCTAGCTACATGTTAAAATGTTTTAATTTTTTTAATTATCTTAACTCTACTACCAATTTTCTACTTTAACGAGCATGTGTGTGGTTTGTGATTTCTTGAAAAGACACGACGATAATTAACTGGTGTCCTTGAAAAATCGCATTCGAAGAAACATACGCTCAAAGAAAAGGAAGTAGAATCGAAAGTTCAATGCCATCTTTCACTCCATATACCTGTTATGGAGACCATAGTAACGGAGACATGGAAATCTCTAGAACAGGTATTTTCCTGAGGTACTAATACTTACTTATTACAGTTGATTACATAATGAGCGTGCATAAACCAGAAATGAGACGTCACTTACACCTCTATACGTCATAAAATACGAGCAACAAACTAATGACTACCGCACAGTAAATCAATAATTTTCATTGAGACATTGAACTTTTGCTCGCACCAAGGCAAGATATTTGTAGGTAAGTACTTATTGCTAAAAATAAACCGGACAAAAAACAGTACGCAATTGTGAATTAAGTTCATTCGTAGGCGAACTGCTGCGATGTTGTTACTGAAAATCGAAGGGAAAAGAAACAGTTTTGCTTATTTAGGGACAGTATTCAACAATCGGGTCATACATAACCTACCAATCGGCATTGGGCCAGCGTAGTGTGTTATGGCTCGACCTCCCTATATGATATGGGAATCAGCTTAGCAGTACTACGTAGTAGTGTTCATATGCCTAATTTATTTTATTTTCATTGACTAATTTATACGCACTAGTGCGCGTCCCGTGCCCTACTAGATTCTCCGAAGGGTTCGGATCGGATCGGGGGGCGGAACCACCCGAGGGCGCCTCTAAAAGCTCGGACCTCGGCTCGGGTTGACCGGGCCGTGGAGGAGGAGAGAAGCGCCCAGGTACATGTCTGTACCTGGTATAGAGCGCGTGTGAACCGGTTCTTCGTACCCTTGTACTACGAGTACGGTGTCTTGGACCTAAGCTAGTGTGCATGTTTAGTGTATTCTGTAAATGTGTAGTGACATTTAGAGGATCGGGCGGGCATACTGTCCCAGGAAAAAAACACTCTGTATAATAATAATGAAAATATTGGGTCCTTAGTCCTTACCTACGAAATTGACGGTGTTTTTCACATAAGGTGTATTACTTCTAAAAGTCAATATCTACCGGTTGTTAATATTATTATACACCTTTAATTAGGACTATGTTACTTAGGCTTCAGTAATAACAATGATTATTCATTTTGTGTCTTTATCGCCCAATATTTTTTTAAATTTTCTTCTTTTTTGTTCGCGGAATTGACCTTTTGTTTCATTGTAGCTTTGAAGGGACTTGATTTTTTTCTTTTTAATGTCTGCTTTATTTAGCTAATGAAACAACACACTACTTTACAATTTTTATAGTGTTAATATAAATAGATGCTAAGAAAATTTTAAAAAAAACGTTAGTATGAAAAATATAATTTTATAAAAAATCTTCATACAAAACGTCAATTTCATAGGTAAGGACCTAATATGTTTTGTAAAATATGAAGAAGAACGATAAATTAATATCATGTGTTAATAAATACGAGTAGAAATGTAGGGGACTAGTCTACAAGAACAATCAATAACACTGATCTACAGCTATTGATATAGCGCGCTTAACAGCTTGGAATAGGTATCTCTTAAAAAGAGGGAAAGTACTATCATAGTAGAATGAAACAAGTAGGCCATCTTCATACATACGCACCGAGCGCGGCTTGTATGTGAGCGCAGTCGAGCCAACCCGTCCGTACGCATCGTCGCACGCACACACTGACAAAGTTTATTGCTAATAATGCTGCGCCAGTCGCGACTGAGCCACGTAATGCCGCGCGCGCCTGCTTGTTTCGTCGCTGCGCCCGCCGCGCCGCTGCCGCTCGTAGGTTATATATAATTTGTGAAACGTAAGTCAACGATGGCTACAAAAAAATTCAGGAGATATTGCAGTGTTTACGGATGTCTAAATAGCAGCTTGTCAAATCCAGAATTGTCCTTCTTTACCTTACCTACCGAACAAGAACGGTGAGTACCTCCTGCCTAACCTAATTACATTATTTTGTGTTAGTTATTTACTAGCTACCGAAAGAGTTAAGTTCTGCTTCAGATTTCGTGGATTAGAGAGGTAAATACATGTACCTAAGGATTTGTAAGTTTAATTTATTAGATTACACGGTACACCCTACCGTGAAAACAAGGGACTAATTAGGTACAGTCAGACTAAACACTTTGGACTTTGTACCGCTCTTATGTTGTGGGCATAAGTACTAATATCGAACTGCAAGTGTTTACCGTGATGTGCTGTTGACCGTACCTACTTACCTATTGTAAGTTGTTGTGTTGTACAGTTACCAAACTACGTTTAGGTAGGTCGGGGGTTCTCTGGAATCCATGAATTCATATTTCTAAGCAGAGTTGGGCGTAATCAACTACTTTTTTAATCAGATTAATAATCTGATTGAAAGTAATCATGATTACTTTTAATCAAATTAAAGTAGTCGTGATTACTTTTAATCAAGATTAAACATATAATCTTTAATCTTGATTACAGTAATCAGTAATCTAAATTACATGATTATTCTTAACTAAGTTTATATGAATTATGGTTTAGAAATTTGCCATTAATTATCACAATTTGTAGGTATGCATCTAGAAATTGAATGGTTGGCTTTATTGTACTATAAATTATACCTACTACGTAAGACGCGCGGTAAGGGTGCGGAGGACAGGGTATTGTACGATCACCGGCTAGCCAATCGCCGCGTCCGCATTGTCGATAGTCGACAAGTGCACACGCGCCATTTTGTTCAGTGCGCATCAGTCAAACGAATCGAGCTCAAGGAGACGATACGAGACGACGTAATTCTTTTATCGTACGTGATCGAGTATTTTTTTTAAGTTTGAAAGTATCGAGTACCAGAAAAATTACCATTCAGCAGATTTTTTGCGTAAAATAATTATCCTAAAAGCACAGTGTATGCGACTGATAAAAAAATAAAGTTCTTTTATTTTTTTACGTTCCGACTGTTGGTTTTATTAATCAATCAAATCAATCATAAAAGTAATCAAGATTACGATTACAGATTTATAATCATTAATCACCGATATGATTACATTTTTGATTAATTTCTGTAATCTGTAATCGTGATTGAAGATTACAAATTGTAGTCGTAATCCTTAATCATTAATCTGATTACTTTTTGCCCATCACTGTTTCTAAGTATGTTCTTATTTTATATGTAGATACCTACCTCATTCTAATTAAAAGCGACAGCCCTACAAGTTTAGGTGATTATCGCTTGCTCGGGGGCCGAGTCGGCCTACTTGTTTCATTCTACTATGGTACTATACAACATACCTACGTGTCCATGTTGTGACTCTCTTTCTTGAGAAACTAATATAAGGCTTATGAGTACCGAAAGAAAAAAAAATGAAATTTTCCAAATCGGTCCAAGCGTCTTCGAGTAATCGGGAAACATACATAGAAAAAAAAATCGACGAATTAGGAACCTCCTCCTTTTTTGAAGTCGGTTAAAAAGAGCTTCAGCAGATTCTAAATCTGGCGTTTGACCTGGTAGGCTACTCTTGACGCAAACTCAATCTCAATACAATTCCAATGCGTTTCATATGTATCGATATTGGGATAAGTTTTGTAATTTCGGAACGCCCCATCTCGACAATAATTTGTTCACTCAATTTCCACGCAATTTAATTCCAATTTAGCGCTATTATCGCTTTTAAGAGTGCCATTTGAATTTTTTAGATTTGGGATTGGAAATTGATTATTGCAATTGTGTTTCAAGAGTAACCCACCTGAACCTGACGTGGTTGGTCCCCTGTGCGTGTTTGCTTGCGCAGGGACGTCTAGCATTTCTCCTAAAAACCTAAACTGTTAATGTCGGTTGCCAATATAATAAGCAATAAGTATCGCGAGTATTTCTAATAAAGTGCAAACGCTATAATAAGTAAACGTGTTAGCAAAGTTTAAACATATTATTCCATCATAGGTATCAAGTCAATTTAGTTATTTCTCGGGCAAGTATCTGCACATAACTCCCCAATTAAGAAACCCAAACACACCCACTCTTGCGTATAAAAATTAATTACTTAGAACATAAGACGATCACACGCTTCTTAACCTACTTCCGTTACTTACAATTTAATTATAATCGGTTTTATTTTAGTAATTTGGGTTACGTTACGTGTGTTCAGGCATAATGACATTTTCCGGCTCATATCCTTCCAATAGTCATATCGTAGTAAAGTAAAACGTCAAGCATTAAAGCTTAAATGTACACCTTTTTGGTTTCCTCGAGTAGTACACTACCTACCTATAAGTATTACGCGCCCAAAACCTACGCACGGCTTGAATAACGAGGATAACGATTACAGGGCTATTATAAAGTGTCTGGATTGTTAAAAGTGGATCTTTAGAGGCCAAATTTGAGCTATTCAACTAAAACAATTTGTTTTCTGAATTAAGTTGGTATAGGTATTACCTATAGGCATAAGAATAAACAATAACACAGTAGAACGGAAACTCCCGCTCGCTCCGGACGGGCTCAAGGTCGCGATATGAGAGTAACTGTTAAACAGAATGGTCAGTCGGGCTGTCACGGCCAGCGCCGCGGCGTCACCGCACGCGCGTGTTGGGTTGATTAATAATTTAGTAATTTATATCCCAATTAATACCCGTATCCGAACGAGCTTTATGTTTTTATTTCATTGGCAACACTGAGTGTTGGCGGGAACGAATGGCGGAAAAATGACATGGCGGATCGAGTCACTAGATGACGATGCTTTGGCTTGGTCATTCGTCTTGGGCGTGGATGGTTGATTTTGAGCTGTACTGGTTGTTGGGAGAAATACACCTTTTAAAAGAATGTGAGTTTTTGTTAAACGATTAAATTAATAGCCTTTTCACCACACTAGCGCTATCCTTCCTCTATGGAAAGAACTCTGTTTCCGCTCTCGGGTCTATGGTCGATTCCATTCGGTGTGCTGATGTAATGTACTTGCATTTGTATAACAATAAATTAAATATATTTCCACAAGTATTAATTGCGTTCTACTTCATAACCATTCAATAGGTTATGGGCCCAGGGAGCCCTAAAAGTGTGGAAATTATAAAAGAGTTGTTTATGCAAACCGGCAAAAATATAACCTACCACGCCGCTGACGCCACGCGGTCTCGAAAGTTAAAAGTGAATATTAAACATGTCTGCAAGCAATAATACGATGGCATTATCATTAATAGAAAAGTTAACCGGCCGCGAAAACTATTCCACGTGGAAGTTCGCTGTTAAAACATATCTCGAGCACGAGGAACTCTGGGAATGTGTTGAAGACTCTGGCTCCGTAGATCCGAAGAAGGACCTAAAAGCTAAGTCTAAAATCATACTACTTGTTGAATCGACGAATTATGTTCATATTCAGGAAGCGAAAACTGCCTATGAAGTGTGGCACAACCTAGCAAGCGCCTTCGACGACTCAGGGCTGACACGCAGAGTGGGCTTGCTCCGGGACCTGTGCACGACTAGTCTCAGTGGTTGTCAATCAGTAGAAGAATACGTGAGCAAAATCATGAATACTGCTCATAAACTCCGCAACATCGGGTTTAAAGTAGATGATGAGTGGCTAGGCACAATGCTACTCTCCGGTCTACCTGACAACTATAAACCCATGATTATGGCAATTGAGAGTTCTGGCATGACGATAAGTGCAGACTCTGTCAAAACAAAAATCTTACAAGATGTGAAACCAAGTCATTGTGATACAAAAGCTTTTTCAGCAAATTATAAGAAAAAAGGCTACAGCAAATTCCAATCTAAAGGACCTCGCTGTTACAGTTGCAATCGATACGGCCATCTCAGTACAGAGTGCAAGTCTAAACCAAAGAAACAACAAAGCAAAGAAAATTCAAGCTTTGCCGCTGCATTCATAGCTTCTATGAGTAATCGTGATGCCTGGTACATAGACTCTGGTGCTTCTATGCATATGACCAAACATCATAATATATTGCAACAAGAAATGATACCAGTTATAAAGACAATCAAGGTTGCAAATGACAAATCCTTAGTAGTGAAAAGTTCTGGTCAACTAAGTTTAGATGTCAGTGACAACAAAGGTTAGTGTAAGAAGATTTTATTAAAAAATGTGTTGTATGTACCAGAACTGGCTACAAATTTGTTGTCAGTCAGTCAGATTATAAATAATGGTGGACAAGTAAAGTTCAATAGTAAAGGCTGTGAAATAATGAATAGAAACAGAGAAATAATTGCGACGGCAAACTTAATCAACAATATGTACAGGCTGAACATGTACTATGGCAATGCATACATATCTGACGTTGATGCCTACCTGTGGCACCAGCGCCTGGGACACCTAAATTTTCAAGATCTGGGAAAAATTGAAGAAAATTCTGACGGTGTCCAGCTATCAAAGAAGACAAAACAACTAACATGTGTGACATGTTTACAAGGTAAACAAACACGCTTACCCTTTAAAGAAAATGGTACAAGAGCTACAAAATTACTTGAGTTAGTGCACTCTGATATCTGCGGTCCAATGGAGACAGTGTCACTGGGAGGTGCAAAGTATTACATTACATTCATCGATGACTATTCAAAGAAAGTATTTGTTTACTTTTTACATAAAAAGTCAGATGCTCTAGACAAATTCAAAGAATTCAAAAACCAGGTGGAGAAGCAGTTGGAATGTCAAATAAAGTGTCTTCGCACAGACAATGGACTTGAATATATTAACAACTATTTTAAAGACTACCTTAAAGATGCTGGAGTCATACACCAAACAACTACTCCATATACACCGGAGCAGAATGGCGTCGCAGAGAGAATGAACCGAACTCTCAAAGCAAAGTGTTTGTTGATCAATGCCAACTTACCTAAACTGTATTGGGCTGAAGCTATACATACTGTTGCTTACCTCAACAATCGAAGTCCAACTCGATCACTCTCATACAAAACTCCAGAAGAGATGTGGTCAGGACAGAAACCAAATGTCAATCATCTTCGAATTTTTGGCTGTGAAGCTTTAGTACATCTTCCTAAAGAAAAACGAAGAAAATGGGACCCTAAAGCACAGAAAGCTATATTTACTGGATACTGTGACAATTCAAAGGGATACAGATTTATTATTCCTCCTTCTAGAACTGTCATTAATAGCAGAGATGCTGTTTTTCTAGAATCTACAGTCAAGAGAGATTATGTTCCAGTAGATCTCAATGATTCAGCAGAAGGATCTGAATCAAGTATCAGTCAAAATGAGCGCTGTAATGACACATTAAACACTACAAGTACTGTCTCTGAATACCTCACTGAACCAGACACTTCAGAAAGCGAATACTCACCAGATATTGTTACTCCGTCGCCACCACCGCCATTAAATATTACTTTGAGACCCAGAAATAAAGAAAAATTTAACAAAAATAATCAAGAAAACTTTGGAAAAGGATATCTATCTTGTAATGAGAGTTCGATGATCTTTGAGCCATTTACATATAATGAAGCAATCACATCAGCTGACTCTGAAAAGTGGAAAAAGTCAATACAGAATGAATTAGAATCTCATCATCAAAATGGAACATGGACATTGGTTGAAAAACCTCAGGATGCAAAAATCATTGGATGCAAATGGGTATTCCGCATCAAGGATGAACCAACAGGTATTCGCTACAAGTCTCGACTTTGTGCAAAAGGATATGCGCAAACAGAAGGGATAGATTTTGATGAAACATTCTCACCAACAGTAAGATATGATTCAATTCGTTTGCTACTATCTGTGGCAGTTCAACATAATCTGGAAATAATTCAATTTGACGTAACAACAGCTTTTCTATATGGTGAACTGAAGGAAAACATATTTATGAAACCACCAGAGGGACTGGACAGCAAACCACACATGTGTTCCCGCGGATCCAAATGTGAAGCTGAAAAAGGCTGCTGAAGGACATAAGCGACCCTACCCATACAGAGAGGTGGTGGGATCACTGATTCATGCAGCAACAGTAAGCAGACCAGATATAATGTTTGCTGTCAGCCAGGTCAGTAGATACTTACATTCTCATGATCAGTCTCACTGGAACGCTGTAAAGAAAATACTGAAATACTTAAAATTAACCAAAGACTATGGACTATGCTATATATCAAACTCAGACACCACTGATTTAGTTGGATACAGTGATGCAGACTATGCCAATGATATTGAAACTAGACGTTCAGTAACTGGTTATGTATTTATCAAAAATGGATCAGCTATAACTTGGTCAACTCAACGCCAGCAGACTGTGGCCTTATCTACAACTGAAGCTGAATTTATGGCTGCATGTGCTGCCACCAAAGAAGCAGTGTGGCTAAAGCAATTGTTATGTGATATTGGAGAATTTAAACAAAGTTCTGTTTGTATAAATATTGATAACCAAAGTGCTATTCATGTTATTAAACATAGTGATTTCCATAAACGTTGTAAACATATAGACATTAAATACAACTTTGTCAAAGAAAAATATAATTCTAATGTTATCAGTTTAAACTATGTACATACTAATGATCAGTATGCTGATGTATTCACTAAGGCTTTACCAAAAGACAAATTTAATTTGATGAGAAATAACATAGGAGTTTCAAAATTGTTAATTTAATGTTCTGAAATAAAGTAAAATAAAATAATAAAAATTGTTTACAAAAATTTGTTAACTACAAAAGTTCTCACTTTGTATAATTTTATTCTTTTTAAGGAAGGCTTTAATTTGGAAGGAGTGTTAAACGATTAAATTAATAGCCTTTTCACCACACTAGCGCTATCCTTCCTCTATGGAAAGAACTCTGTTTCCGCTCTCGGGTCTATGGTCGATTCCATTCGGTGTGCTGATGTAATGTACTTGCATTTGTATAACAATAAATTAAATATATTTCCACAAGTATTAATTGCGTTCTACTTCATAACCATTCAATAGTTTTATTGTGCTAATATGCTACACGCGTTTGCCTGTTTGTGCGTTCCGTACTTTATATTATATTTCCGTTTTGCGTATTTTTTTATTGTAGGTAAGTAAATAATACTTACTTAAATGGCTTCATTTGGTATGGTACTTACTATTACCTATTATTATTATTATTTAATTTATTATTTATAAGTATCTATGTAGATACTTATAAATAATAAGCAGTGGTCGGAGTAGGTATATTGAATTAAGGTCACTGACATCAAACGTATATGTTAATATGGATACTCCTCCGAGTTTCCGGATTATTATGATAAAAATACCGAAACATCGAAATTATTACATGAAACTAGTTAAAAATGTATCAATACTCTCAACGCTATGCTGCTAGTGGCGTAGATGACCAGAATTTAATAGTAAAAAATGACTGGTGTGTAAAAACCTTGTTGTAGTAAAAGTGTTGGAGTAAAAGCCTAAGCATGTATAAAATGATATAATAATAATATTCATTTCAACACACGACATCCGGCAAACAGGGTCTTTTGTCCTCTTATCTCTATGCTCAACGCATCTGACCAATTAGAATCAAGTATCCAGGATGACTCATTGACTGTTTGTTCGAAAACAATGCGCTCGCACCGACATCCAGACCAAGTGGCTCACTCACTTATTTCGGTTCGTGGAGTGCGCTTATTTTATGTGTTGTGAATATCTTGACTTGACCCTGGCTTGTTTACTGTCTTCTGAAATCTACTTAAAACGACGAATTTGGCTTATAACTACGGACATCGATTTATTACTCTTGGATTGGGCCCATTTGAAGTTGTTTTTCTACGGGTAAGTTTTAATTATTTTCACTATTTAAGAAGGTTTTAGAACTTGGAAACAGTTAAAAAAATCACTTTATAGCAATCATCACAGCGCATGAGAGTCCGGTACGCACACCGCAGGGCTATCACCGCTTCAGTTAAAAAAAACACTTTATATGAAACAGAATTTCATTATCGACTTTACAGTTGTGTATGTATATATTGTAAATTTAAATCATTGTTTTAGGTGAGATATAAATAAATATGGCAAAGGTCAAGGCTGAAACAGTGCAAAAGTGGTTATTGCACTATCCTGAGCTACTTTACGATAACGCTAGTGGCACTATATACTGTACAAAGTGTGAAAGTCATTTGAAAGCTGTGAATAGAGGCAACATTACCAAACACATTGAAGGCGCTGTACATCAAGGAAAATTTAAGAGACCGCAAGAGGAATTTTACTTCGACCTCATTAAGTTCCTGATTCTATGCAATATTCCTTGGTCGCAAATGAAAAATCCAGCGTTCAAAGAGTTTTTTCAGAAATATATGTGCAGTACTTGTTGTTGCGTTTGTACCAATCGTAAAGTGGTTGACGAATCACAGTTACGAAAAGTTTATTTGGAGAAGTTTTATAGGAATAAAATCAATTCGATTTATGAAACTAATAAAAATGAGAAACTATGGATATCGCTGGATGAGACAACAGACATTTTTGGTCGATACATAGTCAATTTCCTAATAAAACCATTGCATCCTAGTAATAGTGCAGGCCGGCCTTATTTGATTGCTTGTAAAATGCTAACAGCAGTAAATGGACAAACAATAACACAATTTGTACTGCAATGTCTAGAAAATTTATGGCAAAACACTTTTGAAGCGAAAGTTGACAATATTTTAATGCTTTGCACTGACAGTGTAGCGTACATGCTATCTGCAGGGCGAAATTTAAAACATTACTTACCTGAAATGAAGCATGTGACATGTTTGGCGCACGCTCTTCATCGTGTAAGTGAGCAGATAAGGTCAGAATACAACGATGTTGATATTCTTATATCAAATGTTAAAAAAGTATTTTTAAAGGCTCCTAGTAGGGTAAACATTTTAAAAGAAAAATATCCTGACTTACCGTTGCCTCCGCAACCAGTCATTACCAGATGGGGTACTTGGTTACAGGCAGCATCTTACTACGCTCAACATTTAGATAAAATAAAAGAAGTTTTATCCTGCTTGAGCAGTTCTGATGCTATAGCCATACGAAACGCAAAAAACATTTTGGAAAAACAAAATTTAGAAAATGATTTAAAATATATTGAAGAAAATTACTCTATTATACTACTAGCCCTAAAAGAGTTACAAAAACAAAATTTATCTCTAGCTGATTCACTTTTAGTATTTGATCAAGTAAGGGCTACGCTTAACGAGTGCAATAATGAGAATATAAAAAATAAAATAGAATCAGTTATGGAACGAAATCCAGATTTAGATACAATTAGAGAATACAGCGAGAGTATTGAAAAAAGCGTAGCAAATAATCAGAAACTTTATTTCAAATTCGCTCCATTGACATCTACAGATGTTGAACGATCATTTTCCACTTACAAATGGATCTTAGATGTTAAAAGAAATAGCTTAAAATTAGAAAATATTGAAAAAATTATAGTTATTTATTTTAATTGTATAGAGACAGAAAATCAAAATGTAGAACTTGTAACCGATGAGGATTAAAAATAATTATTTTTAATAAAACTGTAATAATTATTATTTGTATTAACAATAAACAATTTTGTTTGCTTACATATGGTTTTTTATTTTATTACTCTATTTACCAAATTTTTGGAAACTCCGGTACATTCCGGAAGAAATGCATGTCCATGTTATGATATCATGCATGACGCAAGTATCTAAAATCAATATACCTACTCCGACCACTGATAATAAGTTAAATATAAGATGGCACTGTGCCGCGACAAAATTCTTCAAAAGCAGTGACAAAATTCAGCGCTTTCGTCAGCCTTCCTTGTAGCATAGCGGTCAGTGCAGCCGCCCGGATTACGGAAGACCCAGGTTCGATTCCTGGCTGGGTCGAGTGGGCGTTTAATTTTTTCACTGTATCTTATAAATATTTATATTTTAGCGATATTATTTTTTTAGACGTAAGCAATATTCAACAGTAAGCAACCCTGGCAACGCGCCTGGACGACAGAGGGGCGCGGTGTAATGACGTGAACGGGGAAGTAGGTAGGTATATAAATGGTGGCGTTTGGGACTCTGTCAAATAAGATTCCGTTCTACTGTGTTATTGTTTATTCGCTATAAGAACTCATTGCAATTGGTATCATAATTAAATTAGTTGATTTATAGTGGGTACAAAAACACAAATGTTGAAAAAATTTCCACGAGCAGGATTTGAACCTGCACCCTTCTGACATTCCGGGTCAGGTGCTCTTCCAATTGAGCTATCGTGGTTCTAACCAGCCCGCCGAAACTATTCAACACTTTTTTTTTTTTTTTTACTTTGTAAGCCAAAGGCGCCCATTCAATGTCAACAACTACCGTCATTAACATCCGATCATAATATTTTTACAAATATTAAAGATCAGTTAAGAAGTAAGCAAGCTATTTATAAAATGTTCAAAATAATTTTTAACGCAAATTATGTTGCGAACAAATTACAAAAACACAAATGTTGAAAAAATTTCCACGAGCAGGATTTGAACCTGCACCCTTCTGACATTCCGGGTCAGGTGCTCTTCCAATTGAGCTATCGTGGTTCTAACTAATGTCAGAAGGGTGCAGGTTCAAATCCTGCTCGTGGAAATTTTTTCAACATTTGTGTTTTTGTAATTTGTTCGCAACATAATTTACACCTAAGCAAACATTAGCACCGCAGTAGTAAAGCGACGGAAAATAAAAACAAGCTCGAAATCACGCACATCATTAAACTTGGCTGTACATACACCTTTTGATTAAATTCCCAAAATAACCAATAATAATATGTCTATTTAGTCGCGCCTGCGCGCGGCGCTTAATCCAGTTTTCTAATACACAGAAATGTAAAAAGTTTAAACATTATCTATATTTGGCGGTATAACCTCTGTATCGTTGCCCAAAATAATGTCTCTTTTTTTAGTTATGCATAGAAATGTTACTCATTAAATTTGGCTGTATAAAACTTTGTATCATTGCCCAAAATCATGTCTCTATTTTTTAAAATATTGCACATAGTCGATAACTAGTGTATAGATAAAGATATCATAGACGAAATTAGATTGTGAGCTTTCTGTGTACATTTCTCGTTTGTCGTAAAATACCGACAAACAATACGTACCTACTTGTTTGTGGCGATTTCGCGAGTGGCTTTCGACATTGAATTACCTACAAACAACAGTGAACCACGATCGTAACTTTATTCGCGCGAACTTCAAAACGAAACTAAAAAACATGTAAGATGTGTTACTGGGTTAAACGTAACCTGTTTTGTGTGTAATTTTGTCAAGTATTCTAGTAGGTATAGGCAGGCCCTTCTTTACCATTGGGCACTCTGGGCAAGTGCCCATGGCCCCGCAATCGATGGGGCCCCCTTGTTCCTGCCAGATCACTTACCGATAAATATATTTGTTTTACGAAACAAGAATTACTAGCTTATTGACTTTTTTTTGCTTTTTAATTCAAATAAACCAGGGGCCTAACACTGGCAACTCTATCTGGCTGCAAATAAATAAAAATACCAGTTGAATAAATCTAGTTTTGCTTATCTACTCCTTTTGCTTGTTTTACTAAGGACCCCCAATAGATTAAAGACGACTCTGGGTATAGGCATCCTAGGCATACCTTTTTAAGCGGGTAGTCGGTGGTAGGTACGCAAAGTTTTGACCGATGCATCGGCCGTGGTCATGTGCTGACGATTCAATCAGTATTAAAAAAGGTATAGGTACCTACTTAGGATACCTATATGTTAGGAAACTTTGACAAAATTGTTAATAACTAGGCACTGGCTAAATCATAGCAAGACGGCAAACAATAAATGTAATGCCTAGATAGGTATATACCTTGATTTAAGCCAATCTTAATCAGCAGGGCAATGGATGCTTAAGCCAGTAAATATTTGCATAAGCATTTAATTTTGTATTTAAACATCTGATACTTATTTATAGGTATGTACTAATCTGTACAACCTGAATACAGATTGAATGATTTTTATTTTATAATACTAATTTGTTTTTACACAAGAAAATTAAGGTGCACATTGTCATGTTAAGCTGTTATTGTGCTTTGTGCTTTGTTACTATGTTGATTTTGGCAGAAGTATTTTCACAATAATAAAATCGTTGAAGGACAATTAATATGGATTTAGTGCAATTGAGAAGAATCAAAAATATTCTAGACATAGGTTAAATGTTCAGACAAAAAATATACAAAATTAAAAATAAAACTCACTTGCCATGCTGTCATCGTATTGGATTCCAAGTAGAATATGGTTCATTACATTTGGCTGAGTAAGAGCTAGTTCCATTTCTGCACCATTTTTGTATCCTTTCGGTTGTGGTAGCATCCTTGTGTCAAACAATAATGCGAGTAGACCATTGAGATTGTCAAGTGCCACAGTAGCCATAGCATCTTCAGTTACCTTTCTGGTAAGAGGGTTCTCTGGTGAAAATGCTAAAGTTCCCTCTCTCTTAGCTGTAGTGAGATTCCCTCTAAAATTGACAATAACAATGATTTTTTTCTTGTAAGTATAATAAGACCTGTTTTTTTTTCTATTATTATTATTATTAGGTATTTTCTTTATTAAATATACATCTTAAGAAATTTTTTTTACAATGTTTTATATAAAATCATATTTACTATATAAAATATTATAAAAAACTTAACCTAGGATGCCACCGGCAGCGGGGATAGACCCAACTATTGGTGATTAGGGCTGCAGAGTGAGGAACCTCCTGACAATACGTGCTGTGTCCAGAAGCACTGCCTTTTGCATCATTATTAATATTTCATTATCTATATTTATAATTAAATATTAATTAGCCTTAAACACCCTTTTAATCTTTAATGTTTCTACTTATAGGCTGACATTCTTGCCTAAGGCAAAGGCTCCTCAATATATAGAAATAGAAAAAATCTTTATTTGATACAATATGTTAGGTCCTTACCTATGAAATTGACGTTTTGTATGAAGATTTTTTATAAAATTATATTTTTCATACTAACGTTTTTTTTTTTAAATTTTCTTAGTATCTATTTATATTAACACTATAAAAATTGTAGAGTAGATAAATAAAGCAGACATAAAAAAGAAAAAACTCAAGTCCCTTCAAAGCTACAATACAAAAGGTCAATTCTGCGAACAAAAAAGAAGTAAATTTAAAAAAAATTGGGCAATAAAGACACAAAATGAATAATCATTGTTATTACTGAAGCTTAAGTAACATAGTCCTAATTAAAGGTGTATAATATTAACAACCGGTATTGACTTTTAGAAGTAATACACCTATTAATAAGTGAGAAAAAAATGTCAATTTCATAGGTAAGGACCCTATACGTCACACATATAAATTAAAAACACAGGATCATAATTTATGCATGTACCAAATTGGTTTCTGCTCAGCATATTATGTTTTTTTATTTAGTTTTATGAACCAAATAAAAATTTATTTTCTTTCTTTCTTTCTTTCTTTCTTAAATATAATATATTGTATGTATTATAATCTTCTTTTAATACTTACAAACTTTGGCCACTAATGTTGAAATATGTTGGCAGGAAAGGTGGATAAGTTACATCTGGCTTTGACTGAGGGTCCACAAGACATCTGACCAGAATTAGAAATAAAGAGAATATCACAGGTGAGGCTATTTCAAATAGGGTCTGCCATTTATGTCTTCTTTGCAGGAGAAAATTCTTCCATATGAGAAGCTTTAATTTCTCGTACGAAGACATGTTGTGAGTCCTACAAAGTCCATGAAATATTATAATACAGTAACAATCTCTCTCTATCAATGTAATAATACAATATTTTTTAAATCTTTGCAATGTTAATTCAAAATATTATCCAATATACCTATCAAAAGCTATATTATTTTCTAAATATCTTATTTTCTTATGAACAAAACATGGATGTTGACTTGTAGATAAAGCTTGTGAATGCACTTAATACTATGTGTTTTGATTCACAAGTTTACGAAATAATTTACTAAAAAATACTGTAGGTCAATGGTCTAGGACTTCCTCAATATTTCAGTACCAAAGGTAGGAAGTAGTAGTAGGTAAGGAAGAATTGGGTCATTGTATTAAACAATTAAGCCATTAATAATAACTTTTAGAATATTATACCATACCCCAATTTTTTACTCTTTTTTAATGCAAAGAATTGAAATAAAAATAGATTTTAGCATGTCTTTATAGTACTAGTGCAAAAAATAATATCGGTTTCATTGAATTTTAGCAGAATATATTATTTCTGACTGATTAATGTAATTTTAAATAGTAGGCACACCCTGTACAAACAGTAATATTAATTTTCTTTGCAAAACACATACTTAGTTGCACTTACGGTTAAAATATTACACCATATTTAAGATGAAAAAATTGTATATGTACACTATTCAGATTGTTATTCCATGCAGCACGAACACTGATTATTAAAATGAGGCAAAATATTATTTTTTCATCATAAAACCAATAACATACACCTCACACAAATGCTCAGAAACGACTGAAGTGAAGGAAGACTGACGACGATGACAGATGTCATTGTCAAAATAATAGTACAAAAATGCATACTTTTTAATTTCTGCGTTTGTCTTTAAATACGAAAAGCAGAGGGATTTAGCCAAAACAGACTAATTTTCAGTTTTCTTGATAAATGATGATAGTTAATAATGTCATAGTAAATCTTAATGATGAATAATTAATTAATAAAAAATGATGATGCACTATCCAAAGCTATCCCAATCTTTTGAGTTTCTGTAAGTTGTGGGACTTTACTGTTACTTAATACCACTATATTCGGCCTTCCTTAGTAAATTTAAAAAGTGTCGTATTACATTGATGTGTTTTATTTGTCGACTTTCGAGCACGTAAAGAAAACTTAACGGTTTTATTGTACTTTACCAGTCGACTGCGATGCGGAGGAATTTTTTGACGCCGTATTTTAGTTTTGTATTAGTTTTAGATACTCCTAGGAAATGTATACAATTCCGAAACTATTTAGGAAACGGTTTTATTAAACAAATAACGAGACAAAGATCTGGATGTTCGTGTTAGTTCTCTTTATTTTCTCTTATGAAACAAACTAATAAAAAAACTAGGTAGGTACTTATGGTACTGTAATAACAGCACGGCCGGCCGGTACCTACCTAACTACGAATAAAATATTTCAACTGAGTGTCTATGGTTCCCGTATGCTATCTGACAGTTTTCTCTCCCCCACCCCGCACCTTTTTTTTTTTTCATTTTGTTGATGGCTTTGTGCGATTAGCACATTTAGCCAGTGTCAAAGTAATTTTTCTAACAAGTAATACATAAATAAACAATATTTCTTTTCTGTATGATGATGATGAATGATAATAGAAATGAGAAGTGAGAAATGATATACCACCCAACCCCTCGAGTATCTCAGTAAAGATGTGGGGCTTTACTAAGTCCTCGGGCGGACTTCTTAAGAGAATTTGAAAAGTGACATTGCACTGTTTTGTTTCATTTGTCAACACTCATGCACACTCACGAACACTTAACGGTTAACAATCCACCATTATTTCACATTATAATTCGACATAACACAAATTTTAGAAAATAAAACAAAACCGCAGACAAGACTATTCACTTTCCCGCCAAGAAGTCCTTTTTTCATTTTGTTGATGGCTTTGTGCGATTAGCACATTTAGCCAGTGTCAAAGTAATTTTTCTAACAAGTAATACATAAATAAACAATATTTCTTTTCTGTATGATGGTGATGAATGATAATAGAAATGAGAAGTGAGAAATGATATACCACCCAACCCCTCGAGTATCTCAGTAAAGATGTGGGGCTTTACTAAGTCCTCGGGCGGACTTCTTAAGAGAATTTGGAAAGTGACATTGCACTGTTTTGTTTTATTTGCCAACACTCATGCACACTCACGAACACTTAACGGTTAACAATCCACCATTATTTCACATTATAATTCGACATAACACAAATTTTAGAAAATAAAACAAAACCGCAGACATGACTATTCACTTTCCCGCCAAGAAGTCCCTCCCCGCACCTTTCTTACTACAACTTCTGTTGCTTAGCAACGCCTTACTGTCAAATAATATAAAATCAATAAATTCGAATTCAAATCAAAGCTTAGATCTATGAATAAAAGTGATTTTTATTGTTAATTAATTTCCGTAATTTATCCTTTTAATTATTTTTTTTGTGATTTTCTGTGATAACCGCATCTTATGCTTGTTAGGGTTAAATATCATAGCTAGATGCCGCTAGCGACTTGAAATGCGCATCGCGAGTTGTGCTGTTCCCAAACACTACCACTACTACGCGGCATGTTTAGTTCGCCAATAAGAGCTCCGCACTACAACAACAAACGTACCTACGCTCCTGTTCACTGTAACCGCGAGACTGAATACCTAACTCCATCAAAGAAGCGCACACTTCGTGTCATTTACGCGCAAACGAGATGACGATATGTCTACTTTGCATGCGTTTGCGACGCTACCCGCTACACAAACGACGACGTTGCCATTTCGTTCAATCAAACGTCTCGTTCGACAACGTCTCGTTTGTTCAAATTATGTACCTACATAGGTAGGTATGTTTAATAAGTACCTAGTTTGTATATTTTAGTTACGTAAATTATTTAGGTTTACGTTAAATTACTCATATATAAAGCTGGATTATGTATATTTGTCGCTTTAAATATGATTTATAAAATCTAAAATGGAATCTTTATCCTCCCGATATTGATTTTTCACTTCACCTAGGAGTTGACTACACAATAAAAAGACAGATTATTTACCCTTTTTTTTTTGTCGCAGTCGGATAATTTACCGTTAACAACCGCATTTTATTGGTAGCTAACCAACAATTTGGTTAAGTAACGGTAGCTAACGGGTTTCTTACAACTATACCTGTGAAACACCTAGTTTCCTTGCAAAATGTACAGCACTGCTGTGTTATAAATTGTGCTAGTAGGCGAAAGGATTCCAACTTTTGTATAAGTATTTCCTAAAAGTGAGCTAAATCTCGAAAAGAAGTTGAAGTGCTATAACTGTATATCCAACCAACAAAAAATAAGCTTTGCTTCCTTGCATATTCTATTTCCTAAATGGTAAGTTCTTAAATAGTATTTTAAACTTTTTCTTAGTTAGCAATTTATATATGCATAAACTATTATTCATTTATTTCATAAAATACTAAAGCATACCCTAAAATAAAAAAATAAATAAATTAGGTCTATGTAGAGCAACGGGTCGACAAAGGCTGATGATGTCTCTTAAATTAAACATTAGGTAGAATTTTACTGTGTAATGAATAGGTAGGTAGTCAATAAGTATTATCTTGGCTTTGAAAAGAATCATAACTTCTTGTAATGATATTAGAAACTGCTTTTACAGGAAATAATTTTTAATTCAAGTCATAAACTGCCAGTCATTTTATTTGATAGAACCTTCCCTGAGCAACGTTTAGAATTGGATAAATTAGTAGATAAAGGCGCCATAAATTATAAGAAAACTATAAATTACGCTGCTTAAAATTTTATTAATGTTGTTTTTATTTCAAGTACGAAAATTATTTCATCTGCGTCTATCCATAGTGAAGCAGCCTAAAATTGTACCTGCATAAAACACGGATGTTGTAGCGACTTCTTTTTGTAATACAATTTATCAAAGTCCGAAATGTTATCGATTTCTGCATAAAGCATTTTTTTAGTTTTTTTTTTTTTTAGTTTTCCCTTATTTATTAAGTACCGGGTAAACAAGAAATTAAAATAATCTTAATAATGGTCTGTGTTTAATTTATCATTAAAACTAAATCAATTTTGAATTTAAATTAGAATAGGGGAAAGCTTAAAATGCTGTGGTCCAGGGCTATAAAGTTTAATTCCTCTTCAATAAAAAACAAACTTTCATCATATATGAGCTTCTATTCGGCAAGTTTTGGTTCATGGAAGTGACCCGTCTGACTGATGTGATGACTGATGTAATTAAAATAAGTCTGTGTAATACATGTTGAAAATTATTTTGGTATTGATACCTACTTAATAATAATATCAAGACAACTAATCAATAAACTAGCGAAAAAGTATGTATTGCATAATATTTATAATTCCTTCTTACTAACGTTATACCTATAAATATCATATTTAACAACAATCCATATTAAGCGTGTGTAGTTCTTCATAAGTAGGCAATGTTGTTTTTATTAACTATGACATCATTGTTTGTGGGGCCTTGTTTTCTATCTAACAACCTATTTTTGTATGGTATGGGTACATGCAGCGTTTTTTAAAGCAGGTATATATAGGTACCTAAGTCAAAGACACCCCTCAGATACTAACCGGGCCTTAAGGCCCGGAGCGCAATCTACATTTTATAACCAAGTGGTAACAAGACAAGTCGCTCAGTTTGATGTGGTTTGATGCTTAGAGCATTCATTGCTCTAAAGTTTGATGTGATACGCCCTCTAGTGCAAACGTGTTTGTGCGCGAATCAATCAAATACATTTAACTAGGTAGACAGGACATGGAGATCGAAACTGTAATCCACAACTTATTACAAGTCGCTTAGTTTGATGAGTCTGTGTTCTTTCTGTGTTGATGTGATACGAGAAGGGCTATTGATTAAGGACCCACGATTTTCGAGGTGGGAGGGGAAAAGGGAGACGGGGCCTACCCCCCGTACTACTCTCCCCCTCTGCAATGGATAGTTTTTGAGACATGAATTTTTGAAAATTGACTAAACCTAACCTCAAAATATGTGAAAAACATCATTCTTTAAATTAGAAATTAACTAAATTACAGTGGAGCGGGGGGAACACTATACAACATCATTCAAAAAAATTCAAAATTCAAAATTCAAAAACATTTATTCAGTTTAGGCTAAAAGTAGCTCTTATGAATGTCACTATGCCATCGGTTCGTAAGTCTACTCTGGGCGGGAGATCTTGTACTGAGAAGAACCGGCAAGAAACTCAGCAAGTGTCCAGCTCTTTTCTCCCTTACAGCGTCAAAAATATTGGAAAATGCCCTATCATAGCAGGACACTTTCCATTACAATGAACACAAAAAATATAGAAGACAACCACAACATGTAAAAAAAACACAAAATAAAAATTATATGTACGTTAACAAATTTGCATCAGGTAACAGTTGCAATTTCCACAATGTCATACAGTACCACTACAGTACTATCGTAAAAGTAAAAAATTGTTTAAGAAAAACAAAGTCAAATTATAGTGAATAATACTAAAAATAAGATAAGTATGCGTGAGCAGACCAGCCTCCACAGGCGGCACCCGTTCACGAGTATGACAATATGAATCAGCCATCGCTTCGCTCAACCATATTTTAGGGAACGTAACGACCCGACGCACACGCCACCACCGCAGAGACAGTAAAGAGAGCATGACACACTCAAGATACTCTAAATAAAAACTTAGTGATCTATTTAACGCAACGCTGTTTGTTATCTGTAGGACACTGTTGATAAAGGCTATCATATCAGTATAAAAATTATATAAATTAATTTTATTATGATGATTCAAATAGAGTATAATGTGTTTTTATTATAACCAGGCTGTTTTATCATCTAAATATTCTTTTACTGTATAATAACCTTTTATGAGTAATAAAGATTTCACATGTTTTTTAAACTTATCTAAAGGTAAATCTAGTACAGTACTTGGTATTTTATTGTAATAGTGTATACCTTGCCCCAAGAAAGAACCAAGAACCTTTTGTAACCTGAACAGTGGCATTACAAGTTTTGTCTTATTTCTAGTATTGAAATTGTGTACGTCACCATGTTTAGTGAAGGAGTTGATATTGCAACGTACAAAAACTATACAATTATAAATATATTGAGATGCAACTGTCAGGACACCAATCTCCCTAAAAAGATTTCTTAAGGAAGTTCGTGATCCTAGTTTATAGATTGTTCTTATCGCTCGTTTCTGTAGAATGAATATAGTTTCATTATCAGCCGCTGTTCCCCACAGTAGGACGCCATACGACATGACACTATGAAAATAACTAAAATAAACTGTTCTAGCAGTTTCAACGTCTGTTAACTGCCTAATTTTTCTAATGGCATAAGCAGCAGAACTGAGTTTACCGGCCAATTTCGATATATGAGGATTCCATTGAAGTTTTGAGTCAAGGGTTATGCCTAAAAAGACTGTAGAATCTACCAATTCTAATTGATCACTGTTTATTCTAATATCAGTTGGTTCATTTCTGACATTTGGTAATATAAATTTAATACATTTTGTTTTCTTAGCGTTAAGCTGTAAATTATTAATAGTAAACCAACGGAGTACCTCTGAAAGAGCTTTATTTACATTTTCATAATTAGTTCTACACCTAGTTAAATTAAAAATGAGTGAAGTATCATCTGCAAATAATACAATTTCACAGAAGTTCTCTACAAAGAATGGCAAGTCATTAACATAAATCAAGAATAGAAAAGGACCAAGAATCGACCCTTGTGGAACTCCCATTTTTACATGAGAACCAGATGATTTAGTACCATTTATATCGACAGTTTGTGTTCTAGAGCTAATATATGACTATTAAATTTAGAGCAAAATCTTTGAGACCGTAATAATGTAGCTTCATCACCAGAGTCCGGTGCTCAACGCAATCGAAAGCCTTGGACAAGTCGCAAAAAACTCCAAGAGCGTTTTGAGACTTCTCCCAGGCATCAAATATATGTTTTATTAGAGCAACACCTGCATCAGTAGTAGAACGACCCTTAGTAAAGCCATATTGCTTACTATGTAAAAGGTTGTTTAAATAATAAAACATAAAACACCAAGTATTGTTATAGTATGTTAATACTGCAAATACTACATAAAAAAATAACACAACACGAAACAAAGCGCAATACACGTAAATACAAAATGTCAGTCGCAAAACGTTAAAAATCAAAGAATTTTTTTCGATTTTCAATTAACTATTTCAAAATAACTACAAGTTATCGAGATAAGATATTAAGTGAATAAGTGTAAAAAAATATAATCTTTCGAATGGTAAACATCTGAAATTGAAAATCGTGGGTCTTTAATCAATAGCTGAGCCGTGATACGCCCTCTAGTGCTGTCGTGTTTGTGCGCGAATAGATTTGACAAAATCTACAGACAATAAGCAAAATTGCATATTGCGATATTGCAAATCCGGATATGGTAAAACAGCTGAACGTGATTACAGTATATTTTCATTAGTATTTTGTATATTTACCCAATAATCAGCCTATATAATAATTTCCAATAAATTATTCTAGAACATTTGCCTATGCCCTATACCGACCTCTAGTGGTAAAAAGCAAAAGCACAACTTTTAGGGTAGATGTAGAATTTGTAGATGATTTAGTGATGTTCAAGTGATGTCGTTTTATTTATCGAGGAGGTGCAGCGCGGAATTTGAAAATTTACGTGTTTTTAAGTCACTGGTGCTAGGCGCTGAATAGGTCTTATACATTAAAAGGACTGGTGTAGGTTAGCTTGATCCTTTCACAAGGCCATGGTTGTCTTGGAATTTGATACCGGACAATTTTGGGGCCGGCAATAAACTTTAAGGGTTCCTCAAGCTGTGTAATCGAAACACCGTCGAAGGTTTACTAGAGGGAAGTGCACTATACGAGGGGAGGTCAATAAGTTCGCGGAATGAGAGAGAAGGAGGTTGAAATTAAACACCAAATTATTTTTCCTTTTCAATATATTCTCCTTTAACCCTAATACATTTTTCGGATCTCTCAAATAGCTTGTTTATACCATCGAAAAAAAATGATTTGTCTTTGGTGTCAAAATAGGCCGAAATTGCCGACTTGACTTCTTCATCGTCGTCAAATTTCTTTCCACGCAGCTCTTTCTTCATTTTTGGAAATAAATAATAGTCACTGGGGGCCAAGTCTGGACTGTATGGTGGGTGGTTTAATTGTTCAAAGCCGCATCGGTGAATAGCAGCCGTCGCAACATGGCACGTGTGGACGGGTGCATTGTCGTGCAAAAGGAGCACACCTTTTGACAGTTTTCCTCTTCTTTTTTCCTTAATGGCTTCTTTCAATCTTTCCAGTAAAGAAGCGTAGTACTGTCCCGTTATAGTCGCACCACGTTCTTTATAATCGATCAGTAAAATACCTTCTGTATCCCAAAAGATAGTCGCCATGATCTTTCCGGCCGATTGTGACACTTTGAACTTCTTTGGAGGAGGTGTGCCTTTTTTATGCCACTGCATCGACTCTTGCTTCGACTCAGGTTCATAGTGGTGAACCCAGGTTTCATCTCCAGTAACAATCCGGGCCATAACTTCTTCCTTTTTCTCTCCACAGAGCTCCAGAAACTGGTGAGAGCACTCGACACGCTCGCGTTTTTGAAGTGGCGTGAGCATTCTCGGAACCCATCTTGCACTGACTTTAGTCATCCCAAGATGATGATGTAGGATATTTAAAATACTTGATTCGGATACTCCAACCATTGCTGCAAGTTGCTTCTTCTTCAGTCGGGCATCTTCCAATACAAGTTTTTCTACTTTTTCGACGATTTCCGGTGTGGTGGCCTCAATTGGCCGTCCGGAGCGGGGGTCGTCTTCAATGGACTCCCTTCCTTGTTTGAAAAGACCATGCCACTTGTAAACCATGGTTTTACCAGGGGCAGAGTCGGCGTAAACCGCTAACAGCTCTTGAAAAATCGTCTGAGCGGATTTTCCTTGCTTGGTAAGGAACTTAATAACGGCACGGTGTTCAATTTTCTCCATACTGGCTGACTTCTTCCCGATTTAGTTGTTTGCAGGTCGATAACTCAAAAGTTAATGACCCGATTAGGTTCAAACTTGGTATATATACTCTTAATGAGGTGCTTAACTGGTGCCTACCTGGACGAGTAAATTTATCCCCACCAACCCCTCCATTCCGCGAACTTATAGACCTCCCCTCGTAGTAGGTAATCTGTTCAATAAATTATATACTAGTGTTAAATTCTCTTTGCCTATAGTTTAATACCCGTGCGTGACAGATGTCAAATTGGCATTAGGGTTGAGTGAGACAATACTGAGTTAATTGCATCAAATGATAATTGAAGTTATCAATTGAATATCAATATCATTCACTATCATTCGAAACGTTTGAAGTAGGTGTACTTGCGTGATCTATGTTAATATAGGTCTATGCATTATACCTATAATAGCAAATTAGTTTTGAGACGAGACGAACCGAACACATCAGTCTTCCTTCGGCCACTTAGAGCATTAAACCAATGCTCTAAGTTCGGCCACGGTTCGAACAAAAGAGCTTGAAACGTTACTACAGAGTTTTTATATAAGATTAAAAAACTTTGCCTACGCCTTTCCAAGCACAATGAGCGCATGGAGGAGACACTGTGTGAGATTTGTCGTCGAGATGAATCGTGACTCTATCCGACTCGCCGAAATTAATCAACACTATCTATTCTTACTCTGTAAGACAAAGGAGCCCTATTAAATGTCGACAACTAGGTAAAAAATAATAATAAATAATAATAACAAATATTAATGATCAGTAGAGAATTAGGCAAGCTATATTTATGATTATGGTTACATATAATTTTACGCAGATTTTGTTGCGAACTTACAATAAAAAAAAGACTAAAGTGTTGAAAAAAAAACCAACTGCGTAAAATTATGTGTAAGTACCCTTATTCATATCTAAAGTTGTATTCCATTTCATTGTATTTTTGTGAATTACCTTTGAGTAACAATCACTGGGCGATCTAATGTAAATAAAAGAGTATAACAATAACTTGTATGTTTGTTTCAGATGATTTCTTTACCGATAACATTGGTTGGCGACAATTTAGGAAAGAGACATCAGTACCTGAGTCGTTTAGTAAACGATGCATATAATAATAAAGTGCCTTTTGCATCCGTCCTTAATCTGCCTGAGGCAACTTCTATCGACAGGTTGTTCAAAATAGATCTCGCAAACAAATATCGTAACGTTGATTATATTCTACAATGTTTAAAAGACAAAGACATGCTTTATGTAAGCAGAGCTCTCAAATGTTACTGGATCATTAATGACACCCAATATTCTGATATCATCGAACCCGTATATTTAGAAAAGTACCAGTTTCCAGAAATGATGTTGACTGCTACAAACAAAATGAAACATTGGATTGCATTAAACCTTAAAGATAAAATCAGATGTCAACAATTTTTTGAATTTTACCGTCTTCAAGATTTGAGCTATGCCCTTAAATTTTATCCGATGTGTTCAAGCGATTACATTACGAAAGAATTCGATTCGATACAATTCTCAAATATAACGCCTCGTTTAGTAAAATTACTTTGTAAAAATTCATCCTCCATTGCTCAAGTTTTGTTTGAAAAGCTAAAAAAGGAAGACATTTCCTTATCTGAAGGCAAGTACAACAAGTCGGGGCAGACTTTTACATCTCAATTGCACGTTCTATTAAAAACGAACCCTGATCAGTTTTTCCAGATGATTGAAAAATTTTATGAACCAAAATTTAAACGGTTAAACAAAAGCGCTACGAAATATATAATAAAAAATCACAGAGACAAGTTTGAAGCCAAGCCTGAACTATATGCAGCAAGGTTTTTAGATTTGCCAACTTTATCAAAATATCTTACTAACGAAGATATCAAAGAGCTCGTAATCAAATTAGTGAAAACGAATTACATTGATGGTTTTCAATGCAATTATAAATTTGTGGAACCTTTGTTGAAACGAATGAATAAGAAGGAAAAACCAGGATTTTGTAAAACAATATTTGAAGATAAATCTTATGGTGAAAAAGTCGATGAAGCTCCTTATTTTATTCCTTCTTATCGAGATGTAAAGAAACGGGAGCAGCCTCAGCAATACGATTATAAACTAATAAAGCATAATAATATGATGCAATGTTGTTATCGATCGAAGGGAGGAGGTGGTTGGCGGGTTTACACTCAACTTGATAAGTTATTTGATCAGTATAGGTTTAAAAGTTTTGAGGAAACATTTTTACAATTCAAGAAAGCTATCCCAAAAGAGAGCAGCTTGGAGAATCGTCAGTGTATGCTGCTAGTTCTTGTCAGTAAAAGTGGTGGACGATCGTCAAGCTTAGAAAGCCTAATGGACTTTCTAGTCCAGCGACACATCAATGAACCAGCTTCTTTACGCGCGACCATTGTCAGAAGTTTAATAAAGCGTGCTCGCGCTTGGAGACTGGTAGCTGCACCTTGGGATACATTTTTAAAGTTCGGTTACGATTTAGGATTAGATGGTGGCACTGCTATAGCGCCATGTAAAGAAGGACTACATGGTGTCATTCTACACGACATTTTGCAAACAGGCTTACCTTCCCCTAATGTGTTAAGTACATTTCTTCGTGAATTTGTTTCCCTGTCTGATTATTCCTTAACAAATGATGAAAGAAAAGTCGTCGTACCCAACCTCATAACAATATTATTGAACGAGGCAAAGGCCAATCCAGATTTAGCACCGAAGCGTTTTACTGAAATTTTGGACATGCTCGAATCGTACCGCTTACATCTTAAACAATATCCTGAGGTGGTATCCGCTATAAAAGATGCTATGCAAGAAAATTTTCAACCTTATCAAGCATTGTTAAAGCGTATTTATAAATTGAAATCGGAACGACGGTCTTTTTTCAATGAGAACTTTGAAATTATGCAAGGAGATGAATCATTTTTAAATGCCTTGAAGCATGATGTACGAGTTCTTGAGCAAGGTGATAAGTTTGATGCGCTGTTGGAGGTAGACGGTGCGAAAAAATTGCAGAACTTTTTACGCAAGTTGTCGGTATATTTTGGGGAGGAAAATGGACTTGCAATAAAATACCGTTTATCCGCAAATTGTAAGATGTTGCAGGGCAAACCTAATGTGGGGCTAGCCAAGACGATTGCTTTACTAACAGGCACTTCAAATCCTGCTAACACACTAGACCTGCGGGCTTTACTTTTACAGGCGGAAGCTAAGAATTTAAACCACGTGACTGCTGCACCATGGACTTACATGCATTTAGCACGTCCCAAGCCATTCTTCGATTTTAACGAGATAAAAGTAAGTAATGCTGGTTTTATAAAAAACTGAACTGTGTGCACCTTATAAAAATCTAATCTTAAATATATTTCATGCATGTTTGTGTATGAAGCATTAAGTTTTTTTACTTTGTAGTATGGAGCTAAGTTGTGCCCGAGACGTTGGTCGTTCGCATGGAGTTAACTTCTGAATGAACATTGCCTTAACATGCCTTGACCTATGTTTGATTTTCCTTTTTTTGTTTATAGGGGAAAAGCAGACTGGCTACAGCAAATTACATACACTCGTGTAGTCCACTTGAAATAAAAGAAAAAATGCCAATGTTATTACTGGATCCCAAACTGGCGCGTCAAGTGCTATCGCTACGTGCTGCACAAGAAGGGATAATTGCAGAAACGCTTGCACACGCGGCACGAGGTCGGCGCATTATTGCTCTTCAAATCGCATTGCGCATACTACGACGACACGGCCATACCTACCAAAATAAAGATTGGATCTCTTTTAAACAGCTTATACAAGCCATAGATTTAAATAATAAAAAATATGACACCTACCTTAATCTAGCCAAAATTGATGCAATCCCAGAAAAATATAGGTTGGAGTACTGCATATTAATATACCAAGCTTTAGAAAAAGCGAACCTCGGCTCCGATAACGGCCCAAGCTATTGGATGACTATGGCAATACTACCATACATCTATGATAATATAGAGAAGGCGGACGTCGATAACGTTTACAAGATGATCAAACATTTTATAGACAACCATTTTATAACTAAAAAACTTGTGCTTTGCGATTATCATTATATAAAATACGTTAATAAATTTGTTCCGATCATAAGTAGCTTTGTTCTTCTGAGTAAATCTGATACAGAACTAACTGAAAGGATGGAAAGCTTCGTTCGCCGGTTTTTCGACAAAATGAAGGAAGGATGGACGGGAAAGCACACGGGAATGCGATGGTGTCTAGAAGCCTTTGCGAAACCTTTAGCGGACCTCAGGGCTAACTTCAATTGTTTTCAGTACAGTTTGGCCCTGAGGTCAACGATCTTAAATTTCTATGACGAAGTTATACCACTAAGTGATGATTTCAAAATAAATGTGGAGATGCGACTTGCTATGTTGTTCAGTAGCGCATTGAACGAAACCATTACGCATGAGCCACAGTTGTTTCAAAGGGAAAATGTTAAAAGTGAACGTTTTAGGGAAATATTAGCAAAAACTTTTGCTAAGATCGTGGCTAACGACATCGACGAATTGATTTCTAAGTATTTCATTTCTATAATTGGAATTTATTCTGCAACACTCCGTACATATTTGTATAGTATCAGGAATTTTCAAGGCGATTATAAAGCAATGGAGCATTTTAATAGATCTGTCGTAATGAACTTTGTACAAGAAAGAAAAGGATTAAATGGAGTGTTGCTTGGTGTTCTGCTATATACACAAATTAGTTGGATCGACGATGAGTCAGATGAATCCCTCGAAAAGTTATTAGCTGATATCGATGATGATAACATCAAACTCTTCCTGGCTAATCGAGAGTTACTGGCATAAAATTGGTAACTACACCGCTTAAAATTATTTAAGAAAATATATCTCATAAGTTATCTTACCCTTTTGTTTTATAAGTTTGTATTCACAGTTAATTATTAGCCGCTAATGTACCAGTATATTACGTATAGATCGTGCCAAACTTCTAGTCCCCTCTAAAGTTGCTTCGTTGCGCAGCTGTATAGTCAGGCCCTACCACTCGTCCCCGCCTTCGCCCTACTGACGCCTATTTTTTACTACTGCGACGCGAATCGCGCCAACTTCAGAGAGGACTAGAAGATTGGCGCGACCTATAACTAGTTAACAATAATGTTTTCACTACCGTAAATTACTTCTCTGCTTACTAATACGAATAAAGATATTTTGCATAAAGCACTTCTTTTTATTTATCATATATCGCCTCATTTATAACCAGCTGGCTTTGAAACTGCTGAAAAGCCAGAGGAAAGCTCCGCCGTAAAAATATGGCCAAAACCGCGATGTAAAAATTATGACCTCAAGGGTGCCTAGTCATTCGATCACGTTTACGAAAACGAAAATTAGTATAGCATTAAATGAATTATTATTATAATCTCCTTTATTTTCTTTCTTAAAACTAGATTTTTAAAATATTGTAATATAAAAACAATAAAACATTATAAAAACCTAATCCTAGAGTACCACCAGCAGCGGGGCAGGGCCCAAGCTACCGGTGGTCAGGGCTGCAGAGTGAGGAACCTCCTGACAATACGTGCCGTGTCCAGGAGTGTTGCCTTCTGTATCTGACCCTTAATCCAGCCATCCAGCGAAAGTCTCTTGAGATGTTTGTCGAGACTCTTCGCTATAAGGCCGTTTGCAAATACGACTATGGGGACAATGATCGTCGAATCTACATCCCACATAGCGGTCACCTCGTGAGCCAGGTCAAGGTACTTAGTAAGCTTGCCCTTCTAGGCTTTCACAAGGTTTTCATTATTATTATTATTATTAAAGCAACGCCTCCTGGCGACATACGAGAAGAGTTAACATTATGCCATACAAATTCTTGTCTTCGTTAACGTGATGGAATAGAGAATGAAACTCGCACTTGGCACCCTGTTTACTATACGCACTTGTTGTTGGATGTTGATGGGCGACAACATGATTGTTCTATCTATACTTATATCATACTAATATTATAAAGCTGAAGAGTTTGTGTTTGTTTGGTTGAACGCGCTAATCTCAGGAACTACTGGTCCGAATTGAAAAATTATTTTTGTGTTGAATAGTCAATTTATTGAGGAAGACTATAGGCTATAGCATCACGCTATGACTAATAGGAGTGGAGCAGTAATTAACGCGGGTGAAACCGCGGGGCACACACAGCTAGTTACAAAATAAGGAGACCCAGAAGGTAAGCCCGATACATACCGTGCTCAAGCAACACACACTGTGCAGTCCGAGCGCAGATGTTGCGGGCAGGCCCTTCTTTACCACTGGGCACTTTGGGCATATGCCCAGGGCCCCGCAATCGATGGGCCTCCTTTGTTCCTGCCAGATCGCTAATATTTGTTTTGCGTAACAAGAATTACTAACTTTTTGACTTTTTCTGCTTTTTAATTCAAATAAACCAGGGGCCTAACACTGGCAACTCTATCTGGCTGCAAATAAATAAAAATAATACCAGTTGAATAAATCCATAGTTTTGCTTATCTACTCCTTTTGCCTGTTTTACTAAAATTTTGCGTAGCATAAGGACCCCATTATCCGTAAGTTCCCAGGGCCTCCAATAGGTTAAAGACGGCTCTGGTTACGGGATTCCGTGTCCGTGAGAGGTTGTCTATGCACGCGTTGCTCGAGCGCGTATGTATGGAGCTTACATTCTGCAGTCTCCTTATTTTGTGGTTCTATGTAGAGGAAGATAATGGCGCTGATGCTGCTGATCAAAGAGTGTGTACCGTGCGTGCGTGCTACCCAGTAGTTATGGTATAAAATGCCGAGGTGAGCAAGGTCGTCAACAGCCTCTCAACACATCGTAGTACCTAACCTAGTGCAAGTTTTATTTGCCTTTTGATTACGTTAACGAAAACAAAAATATTATAGCTGTAGTTTTCGTGAATGTTAGTGATCGAATGGTAAATAAACCTCGCACCAGGACTAGGCACCCAGTGGACTACTCCACCCGTGTTGACCCGGTTTTCCAAATGGTGCGGGTACGAAGACCGCCCGTGGAAATTGTTTGCAACACTCTGAATAGGTTACCTAGAAAGTTAACAAAATCCGAATAGACTAAACTTGATTAATTACAGGTTCTTATCATAAATGTCTGTCTTCTTCTTCTTCCTCAACCCTAATTCACACATTGTTGGGTATATGTCTCCTCATGATCCCTCCACTTGGCCCGATCTTGTGCCACTCGCATCCACTTCCTTCCCGCCGTCCTCACAAGGTCATCAGCCAATCTGGCAGGTTGACGTCCGACGCTTCTTTTACCCGTTCTTGTCCTTCATTCCAGTAGCCTCCGGCTCCACCTGACGTCCCCTCTACGAGACGCGTGTCCAGCCCATCGCCACTTGCGCTGTGTAACAGATTGTGCTATGTCAGTCACACCTGTTCTTTTGCGGATCTCTTTGTTTGGCACACGATCTCGCAATGTAATGCCTAACATAGCACGCTCATTCTCCGTTGTGCCACTTGAAGATGGTGATTATGTTGGCGGGTGAGAGTCCATGTCTCCGAACTGTAGAACATGATAGGCAGTATGCATTGGTCAAGGCACGCCGTTTTAAAGGCATATAGGTATCCTGCCCTTGTTGCTGAAGGCACTATGTCGTCCGCCAAACGCAGGTGTGTAAGGCGTACTCCACGATGTTTATACCCCTATCAGACCAATCGAGGAGCTTAAAAACGTCTTCCAAACGTGATGTGAATAGCTTAGGCGAGATAGTGTCGCCCTGGCGGACCCCTCTCCTGGCACAGGCTCCGTGAAATCGTGGAGTCTAAATATTAATATATATAATATAAATATATATATAATAATATGTATTAATATTATAGTCTATGTGCCTTACAAATAAACAAAGAATAAGGTCCGAATAGTTAATCCGTGTTTTGTCTCTTTTACTCCAATTTGAAATGACGTTTACATGACAGGAACAAAACACGGAATAACTATTCGGACCTTATTCTTTGTTTATTTGTAAGGGGGCTTTAGCTTTTGCATGAGACATCGACCGCGTGGAGTCAGTAACGCCGACATGGAAAAAGGGGACAAAAACGAATCAACAAATATTATCTCTATAATCTCTGTAGTATCTTATCTTATCTTATCTAAGTGGGGCCTGCTGGGTTCTCCCTCGCTCAGTAGGTATTATACTTGGAATCGTTTTCCTATTCATTCTGCATTAGTAAAGACAACTGCCATAATTAAGCTTGGTAATGTATCTCTCCTGAAAAATTCTGTACTAGTAAGCTGCCGCTTTTTTTAATTTCTTACCGGTATGCACTTTGCCTTTATGGCACCCAATTTCAAGTGATAATAAGGCTGAAGGAATCGTACTTTATGGTATGAGGGTACCGAGTAAAGTGCTCTTCCATCACTGAGGAACTGGCGTTGTCATCTCTATCGGAACACTGCAATGCTTAGACATATGTTATGGGGAAACTTTAGATGTTGAAAACTAGCCAGGTGGACTTAAAACGAGCCCTACCACCTTAGCCTACCACCAACCAAACTGTGTACAAATTTGTTGCCCGCCGGGAAACAATTCCGAGACGGGTATGTATCGGGTCGCCTAATTTTTTGTACTTCTAATTGGCAATGGCACACAAACGGTTCATAATCTTCTTATCATAATCTTTTTATCGCCATATTGTTATTTACCAAATGCGAAATTTCGCGGAACAATTCGTAATCTCTAAAGTTTGCAATTACTAAATATTTATTTGCACAACATTAAAAAGCACAAAGTATAAAACGCCTACTCAATTTAACAAAGCAAAGTAACTTGAATTTAATTATTAATATTTATTAATACTAACGTAGCATGCAGGTAGGCATGCAGCATGCAAGCAGGTATGCCATGCAAACAGACATGCAGCATAAAAGCATGCATGCAGCATGCAAGCAGGCATGCAGCATGCAAGCAGGCATGTAGCATGCAAGCAGCCATGCAGCAGCCATGCAGCATGCAAGCAGGCATGCAGCTGCAAGCAAGCATGCAGATGGTTTTTGTCACGGCTCCGGCGCTGCGGGGCTCCGGGCGGCCGGCGGTCCCACGCGAGCTTATCGTCGCAGATGATTTTCGCTCACCACCACAGCATCGGCTCGCCGCCGCGCTTAATAAGCGCGAAATAATAATTGTTCGTTTTAAGTTTAGGCTAATACGGTTTGGCCATGTGCTATTAGGACTAAAATTTTTAAGCGAAACGAAGGGCACCCTTTCGGGACAAATGGGTCTAAAACCGGTGAACTAGATCAGGGAGGTGATTTAAATACGCTACGTTCGCTCTGGAGTGAGATTCGTAGACCTTTTAAACCTATCGACCTTATGACGGAGTTATAAAACATCCTCATAGAGAGGATGGCATCACGAAAGCGTGTCTGCGTACCGATTCTCCGAGGCGTCTGTTGTTTAACACTTCTGCTCGTTACAAAATTGCCAGTTGCCATCTTACAAGTTAAATATTACAGGCGCACGCGCAGTAAAGCGCACATACTATGTAAGCCTATTCACACTACTGCTCCAGAAGCCTGACTTACTGCTTTAATTTTAAAATTCATTCGTTTTTATTCGTTTTAAGATTTTAAATTAGTATGTACCTAAGTTTTTAGATTCATTGTTTGATCGGGGAAGCCTTTTCTACTCAATCCTGTAAACTCATAGTACCTAGTTATAGTATTTTATAAAAATACAAATATTGGGTGACATGATTAATTATGGTGCAGTGTGCATCGCGTAATGACGCGAGGTGGGTATCGACTTTTCCCCCGCCCAGCCCAGAGCGACCGCCCGCCCAATCTAGCTAGTGATGTGACCTGCGCATTGTTGAGATGTCGATAGTATTACCGAATGCATGGTAACTATCTAATCAAGTATATTTAATCAAGTCGAATTCGAACCTAAGCGTTGTGGTATGTATGAATCTGGCTACATACTAAATTTTTCGACGTTAAAAACCTTAAACACACCTTAGTTATTGCTTAATATATTAGTAATATGTAATAAAAAATATATTATTAGCCATTGTATGTACCGCCTCTGTGGTACCAGGTCGCAGATCCATTCGCAACTAGTTACTTATAGTTTTATTAATTGTACATAATATATATATTAAACTTAGCTAAAAGCAGATCAGATCCATTTTTATTGAATATGCGAACAGCCAAGCGTGTTTAACGCCCCGATGGCCGAGTGGAAAAGCGCTCGGTTCGATACTCGAAGGTCCCGGGTTCAATTCCCAGGTCGGGCAAAGTGTGTTTTAGATTTTTCGATGCATATCCCGGGTTCGTGATCACCAACCCGCATTTGGCAAGCGTGGTGATTAATCCATTACCCATCAATTGTAGTGATGACTTGATTTCAATGAAAGAGGCCTTTGCCCTACAGTGGGACAGTTATAGGGTATTCACTTACTTTACTTACTAAGCGTGTTAAAGTAACGATAAAAGTTGTCGTCGAAATGCTCGTAATCAGTTGACAATCGACATCTACATTTTCCTTTCGCCGCCCCTACGGAGCGCTTTAGTTTTCCTTTTGCCTCCAGTAATCGCTGCTCGCTCCGCACGGGCGCACGTGTTCTTTCAATAGCAGGACACACTTTGGCACACTAACCTGTTCACGTCGCGTGACTAATCCCGAACAAAACAACTAACAAGTTAACAAAAATGTAACATAAACGAACCGTTGTGATGTTACGCAGCGCGTGCGATGATCGAAGTGTAAGTTTTGATTTTATCTAATACCAATGTGTGATGTTCTATTGTTTATAGCCTGATTGAGCGGTTAAGCTGTTCAAGTTCAATTAATTTCATTTGAGAATCAATTAGTTAATTTCGTTTGTACTAAAAAGTCTCGTAGTTATGTCATGCATAAAGAAAGGAAGAAGTAGGAAGAAATTCGTTTTATGATTAAAGATTTCTATAATACGCCTTTAAGTTCTCTACGAGGCATGGCGTTGTGGCGTAATTGGGTCTGTTGCTAAGCAAGTAAAGCTTTTATTACTTAGTCTTATAGTCATATAGAAAAGTCGTTATTCATCACCATCAGTCAATAAATGTCTCACAGCTGACTCAATGCGGGTTGGTGGCATTTAACGACTGCGATGACGACTTCAAAAGGCACGATAGCCGTTGGTCCCGATTGTTATCTTATTTATTTTCAATCGGTTTTTGCTATGTAGTGTAATATACCTATGTAAGAGCGTATAATTTTGTAAAAATATCTTTGAATTTTGTACAAGTATGTAAAATAGTTAAAATGTTACGGTTTTTTTAATGTATGACTAATGCCTTCTTTAGTGGATGAATAGTTATACTCTAGTTAGTAAGAATAGTTAGGGAGGAAAACAGGTTTACGTGTGTAATCTGACGGTACTTACTTTACTAACCAACTAATGCCTAGCAACGGTCAATCTGAATTCTCTTTTTTTTTCAAGACTAACTTCGCCGAAATCATGTTAGCGTAAAGTGGGTTATTTCTGAAATGTTTGCTCGTAAACGTAAACTTGTCTTAAACAAGCCCTCGTTTGGGCAGAATTCAGGTATTCGGAGCTTGAGAGTCATTAAACTGAAACCTAAGCAACATCACTAACTAATAATAACATACGTACCAAAGATTTAAATGTGATATAGATAGTTATACATTGGTAGTAACTAAATTAGTAGCTAAATCGACTGTAACAAGATAAATTCTAAAAAGTTTTAGAACTTTCAATACTTGTACCTATTGGTTCACCCAAAACTTAGGTTAACCAATGATAGATTTTCAAAACGATAGGGCAATAATAAATAAAATCTTGTAAAAAAACACATTATTTATCAATATATTATTGTATTTTATTCTAGACAATCAAGTTTGAAGTTCACGATATAACAAGAGACTATAACACTGTCAAATGTTACAAAATTCAAATATAAAAGTCAAAATTATGCAAAAAGTTCTTTTACTTAGTGTTAGTGTTAGTTAGTGAAAACTTCTTGCTTCAACAGTACCATCATCACCCTCTAATGCTAAGGCACAAGCTTTCCCTAAAGATGGAAATTCCACATGGAAAACGAGCCATAATCTCCTATGCAGGCCCAGTGCTGATTGGTGGTTGTCAACGACTGCTAATGCAGTCGGGACCAACGGCTTTATGCCTTCCGAAGTTTTAGCTTAATACAAACCAAAACAAGTTACTTTCAGCAAGTTAAGCAACTTTCGTAAAGGCTTCGGCATCGGATGAGTGACCAAAAATGTATTATCTCGAGCTCTTCCGTGCTTCGGAAGGCATGTTAGGCCGTTGGTCCCGGCTGCATTAGCAGTCGTTAACAATCACCAATCGGCACTAGGCCCACGTGGTGGTTTATGGCCCGTTCTCCCTATCCATCCATAGGGAAGGGTCGTGCCCCAGCAGTGGGGACATAAATGAGCTGATGATGATGATGATGATGATGACTAACCAAATTGTCTTGCTTTACAAGTAAAATAAAATATATAAAAGTGACTACTATCTTATTATGAACATAACTAAATTTCTGTAACATATATAGGTAGTATCTTAAATCCGCAGCTTACATAACCTCCCTCTCTTCTTCTAGGTGAGGAGATTGAACTCCTCAGCGACCAGATGAGCGGTTTCATTGTGAACGGTACCGAGTTACGGCCTCGAAAATTGCTCCCCACGGCAGCCCCGCGCGCGCGTACATCGCCTACCACAAGCTCGGCGCGGACGGCATGGAGGCCCAGACCGCCACGCCGCAGGGCGACTGCGAGTGCGGCGTGCATCCCTCCGTATTCTATCTGCTGGCGACGCTGCTGCTCACCAGGTGACCAAGCTTCATCCTTCTGTAACAGCCCACATAGTTCTTTGACCAGTCTACAACAAGGTGAATGCACATCGCCTACCACAAGCTCGGCGTGGACTGCATGGAGGTCTAGACCGCCACGCCGCAGAGCGACTACAAGTGCTACCCACAAAAAATCTAGTGCCTTCTGTTCTCTGCCACAAGTTGGCTCGGACACGGCCACGAACTGCACTGCAAGTATAATGCGGACTGCATATTTCCACTAGGTGACAAAGATTTTGACTGTTACACCCATTCATAGGTGCTCGATGATGCAGTGGGTAACGCGCTCAGTCTGTGATTGCAAAAATTTATCATCTCGAGCTCCTCCGTGCTTTGGAATGCACGCAAAGCCGTTGGTCCCGATTGTTATTTTATTGTTTTAATCAACTTGTAGGTGCGTATATTTTTGCATTGGCAGTCGTTAACAACTATCCTTTCCTTTAGGCTCTTAAAGGGAAGACTTGTGCCCCAGCAGTGGGTATAAAATGAGCTGGTGATAATGATAGGTGCTCTGATACAGCTGCTAACTAGTACTGTATAAATGTAACCCTGACGAATACAAAATTCCACAATTCCGCAGTTGTAGCTTGTACATTAATCAAAAGCATCCTGATTATCAACCACAAATCCTTATTGATGCAGGCTTAGTGAACACGGCAAAGAACAGGCTTAAATTAATCCTCGGATTACCATTAACATAAAACTACGATTAAGTTATATAAAATGAAACGGAGAAGACAACACTCCTTACCAAGTGAAAGTTATGAGAATATCTGGTGGAAATGTGAGCATCTCGGATATGTTCAGAATGGTCTGGAATACGAGCTGAGTGCAATCAATAATTGTGACACACATTACACTGTCTAGCATTACCCACCGTTTACAGTTTTTTAAGAAAACTTACTGAAAGGATTCCCATATACCTCCATAAATAAAGAGACAAAGCATGGCAATATCTATAGCACAGAATACATTTTTCTTTCAATGGATTCTGGTTGATCGATCAGTAACATTTTTTCTGGTAAATTAATCTATACATATTAATGCTTTGGCCTGAATGACTGACTGACGGATCAACGCACAGCCTAAACCGCTGATCGTAGAGACCTGAAACTTGGAGGGTTATGTAGGCATCCGATAAGAAAGGATTTTCCGAAATTCTACCCCTAAGGTAGTGAAAAAGGGGGACAATGTGATTCCTTGGTCGAATCTACTTCAAATTTTGCATAACCTTTTTTAACAGAATTGATGGAAGACGTGTTTCGTAGTCTATTGAAATTCATCCCCTAACGGGGTTAAAAAGGGGTAGAAAGTTATTTTAGCGGTGGTTTGCTTCGAAGTTGATATCAATACTCCTTAGTGCTTTTGATTTAAATTACATATTATTTTGACACGAACGTTCAGAGGGGTTAAAAATTAGGCCAACAGCAATTAGGTAGCTAATTGATAAGCTTCATGGAAATGAACTTTATAATATGAATGTGGGTAGATCATTTTCATATTTAAGTGTGTTATTTTTTACTTTGGCCGAGCTTATTCGAAAAAGTAGAGTTGTACTTACAAATTTAGAATTGCTTTTTGATTCGTCACATACAAATATAACCAAGAATAAATAAATACACTTAACATTGCCACAGAAGAATTAATATGAATCTAATACTTTCATCACCATCAGCTCATTTTATGCCCCAACTGTTGGGGCACGAGCCTTCTTCCCTATGGATGGATATTGAGAACGGCGCCAACTAATACTTTCTTACTAATACTTCCAGAAATTATACCAAATTGAAAATGTATTTGTAGAACATTTTCTGTTACTTACCATCTGTTACTAACTTATTTTTTATTCAAATGTATCCATCTCGTGACAAGTGGCTCACCTCTTATCTTGTCACATGTCTTATTTGAATCGTTGTTTAACGATAGATCTAAGTACGCTATTTGCGAAAAACTCATATTCTTATACTTTCGGGTAAAGATTGTCACCACAATTAGAAAAAAATAGGGCCATACACACATAAAATAATCTATCTACCTAGTAGATACCAAGTAGCTGAAAGTAAGTATTAATTCCTACATCTATTGTTGAGAAATGAATTTCCTTTCCACGAACATTAACGACATTGTTACATTAACGTTCATTGAACGACAAACTTTATTACAGTACATAGTATATATTCACAAAGCTACGTGACGAAATATCGTATAAATATATTTTTCTTCCCCCGTGTGGTGCCGGGGGTAAAGAATTGCACCACCCCATCTCTTCCCGTGGGTGTCGTAGAAGGCGACTATGAGACCATTCCAGAGGATGGGCAGCAGCGTCTCTCTGTGATTATTCTCACCTTACTGCGATCGCCAACCCGCCTGCCAAGCGTGGCGATTATGGCAAATTCCCCTCAAAATGATTAATCCTTGAGGGAGGCCTTTGTCCAGCAGTGGACGTCTTTTTGGCTGAGATGATGATGATGATGATGATATTTTTCTTTGAAGTAAATATTAAGTAATATATTAGTTATTCTGTGGTAATACTTAGCTTCACACTATTCAATTTCTTTATTTAGTTACTTATTTTGTTTTTTTTTCACTCTTTTCTTTCGTTCTTTGCATTGTCTGTTTTATTTCTATTATATAATCATGTATGTGTGTTTTTGCTAATAAATGTTTTTCTTTCTTTAAATCTAACGAACAGCGGGCCTTTATCAATTCCAATAGGTAGGTAGGTAGGTATATAAGCTATGACAGCTCTGTTAGCAAGTAATTCACTTTGCAAATAAAGAATAACAATGTTGACGGGCAGGGGGAAAGAAATTAATGTTTCGTTGACATATAAGAGGAGGGGCGCGTGCTCGACGCAAATGACGAAGTAAATACGAAAGGTTAAAAATAATGCGAGCCTTGCCGAAAAAGCCTTCATTATACTTTTCGATACCTATCGCATTTAAGTTTTGAGAGTTCTTGCAAAAAACAATAGCCTAATTATTTTATCTAATTAAAAGAAGTTTAAGTTTTTTTAATGTTAAACTAATGTTCGACAAAACCCAGTGATCGACACTTTTTCCTGATATAATCTACTTATACATATAATAAAGCTAAAGAGGGTCGAAAGTCTGTACATGGAAGATATTCGAAAAAAAGTTGGCTGGGGATACTTAGAATCGATAACACGTTCCAACGTAGTTTTTAGAATTGTTGTCTGGTTGTGTGTTTATCTGTTTATCTGCCTGTCTGTTTATTTCTGTTTATTTGACCGCGCATCACGTGAAAATGACTGTACGGATTTGGATGAAACTTTGCACATAAACAGACTATGACCCGGACTAGGATATAGGATACTTTTTATCCCGGTAACAGGTTCCTGTGGGATAGTGTAGTCTTCGCGAACGAAGTCGCGGGCGACAACTAGTTGAAAATATGGGTCTGCAATTGATGTTAGCCTTTAACAACAATTGAATACATACCACCTGCTTGCTAGCTGTCATCCCGTAAAATTACAAGGAAAATCTGTTATTTTTCGGCGACAAGAACTGCGTCGAACTCCGGGTTAATGTGTTGAACACTGTCCGTACCACTACGATAACTAATAACATAACATAACATCAATGTTTGTAGCATTGTTGTGTTCCGGCAGCTAGAGATAAGATAGCCAGTACCTCACTAGTTGAGGGTCCCGGGTGAAGTGCGCTTCCATCATTGGCTTTATCATCACTTAACATCAGGTGAGATCAAGGCACTGTGCTTACCCGTAAATAAATAAAAAAAAAAAAAATAACTTCTCAAAAACGGTTATTGAGCTGAATTTCTTTCTGTATCTATATACCTATATACAAAATTCTCGTGTCACATAATAGTTGCCTTACTCCTCCGAAACGGTTCGATCGATTTTTATGAAATTCTATATGTATATACGGTAGGTCTGACAATCGGTCGTAATCTATTTTTTATACCCCTAAGTGATAAGGGTGGTCCACCTCAATTTTTCGTTTAATTTTCCAATACAAAATGTTCCTAGCTGTGAATCATACGATTTGTTTGTTTTGTTGTTATAGAAATGATTTGTTTGTATTGTTGACATAGAAATTGTCAAAACGATACGAAGTCCGACGGGGGTCAGCTAGTTTTTTTATAGATTTCTCTATGCCTTTACAGCGATACCCGAAGTAATCTGAATGGAAAGTATGAAAAGTTTCAACTAACTACATATAGATCTTTGTATTTTCCTTTAAAGCATGCTTAAGCATAGGAAGATTATTGGTTTGGAAAACTTGGAACTCTAATGTTTGGATATTGAAATGTACAAAGGCTCTTTACTTATAGCACTTTACTTGAGCTGTAATTTTGTCTTTTGCGTTCGTTCAAACCTGTTCAAACGTAAGAAGAATTCAGGAATGATTAGCATAGAGAAACAAAAGACAAAATCCACGCGACTGTCCTTTATTGGCGCGGTAATGTCTCACTGGCACGCTCATGCTAAAAAGATAATATAGTGTTCATAGCAACTGCTCACGATTTCCACTAAAGCGAATTTTAAATGGGCCTCCCTCCGCGGGAACTTTAGCCACAAAATAGGCTTTGGCATTAGCCTTATATGATAAATACCTATCATATTGGCCCAGTGTGTTCGAAACAGTTTTTATCGCCAAAAATAACATCTTCTTTTTATCTTATCTTAGTGGCGCCTGCTGAGGTTTCCCTCTCGCAGTAACACTTCGACCCATCGGGATCTTTTGTGCAACCCCATCCTTTCACTCTTCTTCCTCTGTAAAGATAGATGACATAAGTTTGCAACGTCCTTAAGAGCGAAGAGCCTGAAGTCCTCTGATTTCGGATAGGCCGACCCCAGGAGTCCCATTATTTTCCTAGCCAAAGAGTCGCAGTCATACCGTAAATGCTGCATTGACTCCGTTTCCTCTCCACATGCCCTACAAAAACCAATTGTTGGTAGATGCATTATGTGGAGCATTTGTTTCGTGGCATAGTGCCCTGTCAAAGCACCGATGGTTAATCGGGCCTGCCTTCTATGCGGAGGCATATGAACTTATTCCGTCCTAAGGCGTTTTCGCCAAGGAAGGATTTGGAGTGTTTCGTACCCGGCTGCTCTTTCCATTCGACGTCGTGCCTGTAATCTTTTAAAAATAACATAGATTTCATTGAAATCTTTCGGGATGTCAGCTAGGAAACAGGTGGTCTGTTTTCAATAGTTACTAAAGACTAACACTATATTCAAAGAGCTAGACGGATGAAGTGATGATAAAGCCCAATAAATACTTACATTTACAGAGAAAGAAAAATTTTTTGCACTTTATACCTATCGCTATTTTAAGTTGGATTAAATAACGACAGAGTGTAGGCACAGTCCCACAGGTAATTCTAGAATTAATTTCCAGAGGCGTAACTTGGAAATGAAAGATGTGAGCCATCGAAATAATGAGCACATACGTGAGTGAAATATGTTATTGGCCTTGGAGCCGCCTGATCGTCTGTGTACCCAACAACTTTATTCAATAAAAAAACCGGCCAAGTGCGTGTCGGGCCACGCGCAGTGTAGGGTTCCGTAGCCCATACAATTACCTTTGTATATTTTTAAATGGCTCATAAACTTAAATGTAGATACTACCGGTTTCATACACCTGACAACGTTATTTAAGTAGTTCCCAATGAGGAATTTGTACTGCGCCAAGTACATTTTATAAGTTGGTCGACTGTTACTCGTAAACTTGTAAAGCTTACTTAGCTGTGATAGTTTTCCTTTTAACTTCGTCATATATACAACTATCGTGAATGTTTTCACGTATCCAAAAACAACCATTTGGCTGGCAGAGGAGGGGAGATACTTGACTCTAACAAAATTTTGCACTTTAAAGCTTAATAGTTCACAAACGGATGCCTCAATCAAAAAACTGATTCCATAAACCCGCAATATTTTTAAAACTGTTATCCAACAACACCCCACACTATGAGGTAGACAAGAAAAAAAATTACATCCCCACTTCACGTGTAGGGAAGGTGACCTAAAAAAAAATATTTTTTAAAATTTTACTTTACCACTTTGTCGGCGTGATTAATATGTATATCCATGCCAAATTACAGCTTTCTAGTACTAAGAGTCTATGAGCTAGGCTGGGGACAGACAGACAGACAGACGGACATGGCGAAACTATAAGGGTTGTTGACTACGGAACCCTAAAAAGGACTGCTTCCATATGGCCTATCTTTTAGTATTTTTCTATTCTATGTTTCAGTAATGTAATAAGTAAATACAAGACTTAAAATAAACATAATTATGGATTGTTAATTAAAAAAACAAATATTTTTAATCAATATTTTTTCCTTTTTTAAAAATAGGGGTCGACTATTTTTAGTCTTAAGGAATAATTGAATACTGACCATCTACTCTTAGCTGTCATCCCGTAAAATTTCAATGAAAATCTTTGTTTTTGGCGATGAAAACCGAGCCAAACACTGGGCTTAAAGCATCGAATACAAGGACGCGTAATAATTATGATGGACGTGTAATGGACTGTATTTAAATAAGAAGAAAAGCATATTGCTCGCTCCTTTGAGTCCTTTGTCACCTTTAACATTAAAAAGAAACGAAAGAAATCATACCAAGCTTAGCTACGTGCGCTATGTCCGGTTAGCCGCACTGCGCGGCTGCCCGTCCGGCTGGCCGCAGGATGCGGTTGCAATTGCGGCTAACCGGGTGGCGGCTAGCTGTAACTGCAACCGGAACATGCGTATAGAAATCGTCGTAAATAAGTGGACCATAGACACTCGGTTCAAATATTTTACTCGTAGACTACCGGCTGTGACAACCGTAAACTGAACTGACCGCGTCCGGCTGACCGTCATCAGTCGGGCTCGGGCCGCTGCGCTCCGAGCGACCGGAGCGGTTGGTCGGCAGCCGCATCACAGTGCGTTTGAAAACTGTGGTTTTGTACATATTTTTAATCGCAGCCAACCGGACGGCTGTCCGTAATGCGGCTAGCCGCTCAGTGCGTATGTAGCCTTAAGATAAAATAATTTTAACGACGACAAATTAGAACACAAAACAAAAGAAAGTTAACGTATTAAGAAAAATGTTAAAAAAGTATTTACTCCGTAACAGTTTTACTTAACAGAATAGCTATTCCAATTTTAAATTTTCCTCATGGTATTCTCGGGAAAAAGATTTGGTTTGGCGCATAACTTTAGGGGTTTACGTTTTTTAAATATTAACCGCGGTTTCGGGTGAATAGGCTCTCCCGTTATGAATGATGAAGATTGGCTGTGGTAGCCACAGTATTTCAGATTTTGGTCGAAGGTAGAAGAGCTTACCGAGAATAAAGTAAAAGTGATTTCGTTAAGTACTGGCAAGGGAATATTTAGAGAGGTCCTACTAACATGTAAATTTAAATAAACATAATATGTAGTCAAATACTTTCATATGTATACATTTCAAAGCTACATTTTAAATCCATTCCCTATTCCAATTACTTTACATTACAAAAATATGTAATCTATAAACGCAATAAATTTTAGTACCTACCTACGTACATACACTGCTTTCGCACACAACTATATTTAAATTCGGTGACTATACATACAATTATTATATATCGACTGGAGCGCCCTGGTTACCACAGAACAATTGAATTCTATTGTGTCTGGGCCCGAAAGCGTCTGTGTATCTACAGAAAACGTATGAGATGAATGAATGACGAAATCAAGAGTCCAGCGAAGTCATATATATCCATTGGTACTTTACGTACACACGCCTACAGACTGTAGACAAACAAGCTACACAAACTGTCTTTCCTCAATAGACTTTAAACTTTATGTATATGTTATAAGGTTGAACATTTATTGAAGAAATTTGAAGAAGAAGAAAAATATTTATTGACACACACGCACAATATACAATACAGTCAAAACAAAACAAACGTTAATAAGAATAAGAAAGGAAAACAAGAAAAAACAATTAAATGAGAATACGAGTATAAACAAAAGCAGTGTGTGAGGCCAACAAGGACCCTGTCTCAGCATAATACCCCCACGACACTCAAAGATGGGCTGAGTACCGTAGAAGCGCTGTTATTCTGACAGGGCCGGAGTGAGACGACGCGCCACGACGCCGACAAACAAAATGTCTGTATTATAATTTGACAGTTTTGAATAGGTTTTGGTGCAGGCGTCTGAACCTACTGAAGCTTATATATCAACCCGTCCAGTACTGGCGCTAATAAATGACTGCCAATAGCAGTAACTCAGCCGGCCTCGCCGCAGCCTGATCTATCGCACTCGTACGAACATCAAAAGTACCTAAATGATGGCTCAAAGAACTTTTTTTAGCAAATGAGAACATCGACATCATAAACACTAATGTTTTTTACAGCATATTAGTACTTATAGGATGTTACAGGTTAAGGTAACAGAACTGGTGCTTATGAGTATTACAGATGTGTTTAGCATCCGCAACACTGTTTGGGTTCATAATAACCTATTTATACTAATATTATAAAGAGGAAAGCTTTGTATTTTTGTATGTATATGTATGTTTGCATCGAATAAACTCAAAAACTACTGGACTGATTTGAAAAATTCTTTCACCATTAGAATGCTACATTAGCGCTGAGTAACATAGGCTATATTAAAAAAAAAGAAATGCGGTACGAAGTCCGCCGGGTCAGCTAGTAGATGTGACTAATCGATGATAAAGGCCTTTTCCCAGCAGTGGGACAGTATTATAGGCTATTTGCATTAGTTACTTTTTTATCAAGAACGTTAATTCGTGTAACTTAGCTAACATTATTAACAACCTTTCTGAGTTACTTGCCGTTTCTTCTCAGCACAAGTTCTACCACCGTAGACTTACGAGCCGAAGACATAGTGACTTCTGTGATGTTTGTTAACATAATAGACTAATAATATTATAAATAAGCAAGATTATATGCATATAGGTATATTTAATGAATCTATTAAAAACGTATGTGTAATATAAAATAAAAAAAAACACTGAACACATTGTGTGAAAAAAATAAATATGAAAACAGTGTGAAAAGCAACATTTATTATGCACGACGACAAAAACGTTTATCGCATTAATAGAATCCCATTTGAAACATTCATTAATTTGAAATCGGGCTGCGGTCTCGCTGTAATAACAGTATTTCATGCTTACACGATAAACGATACAAATAGGTATATATATTCAATGAAATATCGTTTGTATATAAATTAACAATGTGTACCTAATACCTATTCTATAATATGCTTATATATTATATACAAGCACTTTTCCCACGTCTTCGTCCGTGTGGATTTGAGATTTTAAAAAGAAACTGTTGTTAATTAAATTAAAATACGCCATATGTTAACCGCAAGGAATGTAGCATTCTAATAGTGATAGATTTTTTTACAAAGTCACCTCTTTATTAATCTATATCTATTTAAATAAAAATCAATTGCTATTTAAATAAAAACTATTTGTTTAAAACATAAAAGATTTTTAATATTGATATTATGGTCACTACAAGATGTTGTTAGGTTAGCTAATTACGTAAATACTTAAGACAGAAGGTCCCTTAAGTAGGGACTGAATAAATATTACATGGTTAATTGTTTTTATGGTATTATTTTATACGCGCGAGACTACCTCTGCAAGTTTTGTGTTATCATTACGATAAACATATAAAAAACCATTTAACAAGACAAAGATAGAGAGAAATGGCGGCAGATAGGGAAACATGCCATCAATCCTAAAATCCTTATTTATGACCACGACCACTCTGCTAAGAGTGATAACTACAGGAAGAAGAATAAGAAAAAGGCTTAATTGTACGAATTTCATTCACTATTCGATCACGTTAAGGACAACGATATTGGTGGTTGTTAACGACTGCTAATGCAGCCGGGACCGCTTTACGTGCCTTCTGAAGCGCGGAGAAGCTCGTGGTGATACATTATTGGTCACCCATCCAATGACCGGTTTTTGCGAAGGTTGCTTAACCTCAGCAATCGAGACCGGGCGCGTTAACCACTGCGCCATTGAACTCTCCCTCCTTCTATTTTTTATATCACTGTGGGTTCGTAGATTTCATAGAAGTCTTAACCGGTCGTTAACAGCACTAGCATAAGATAATTCTGTCACAACCTTGCAAACGCCCGTAAATAGATTAAACCGTTCGATGAATGGAAATAGCTTTGCTCCAGTATTGAGGCCGATGAAAATTCCGCTTAATAAGTTTGCTCATAATAAGACGGGATATAATATCCGATCTAAATAGGCACCCGTAATACCGAGTGTGGATTCACCGAAGATGTCTGTTATTATGATTAATGGAATGTGTCAAAAATGAGATGTTGAGAGCTGATCTTTTTGCTGACCTACATAGTTTCAATTCATGTACTTATATAAGTATATATATACTACTGTAGATATAATGAGTAAAGAGTAAGTAGCTATACTTATTGTTAACTTGTAGTCCTAAAAAAAGAGTACACTTCCAATCACTTTTGAGAACAAACTTGTTCTTGCTTCGACTTAAGAACGCTTGTAAGAATGAGGTCACGTTTAACGTACTTTATTTTATTTCTACTTGAATTCTCTACATTAATATTTAGGATTTATTTATGAAGTCTTACAACAAAAGCTTTGGAGAGCGTTTAATTTACTTTCACCGGTTAAAAGCAGCCGTGGGCAGTGTCCATTCAGTTGCTCCAATCAATCCACCAGGATAATATAATCACTCGCCAGTCTCGCCACTTGCTTGTCAATAGGGTTGCCAATACGCTCTACTTAGTTAATCATTTGTATTTAACCACCTCAGTGGTATCTTGTGGTTAGACACGGTCAAAGCCCAGAGTTACCAGATTCGATTCCCAGTAAGGCGTAGTTAAATATTTTCACCTAACTTTGCCTGCTAGCTACCATTATCTTATAAACCAGCGCCTTATAATTATCGTCATTTACCATTAGAGGAGATAATGGTGCTTCCTTTCTTCCTTAAAAATGACTATTAGCCGTTAAGGTAAGTCAAATTTACAATGAACTCCACTAGAATCGCACTTTTGTATATTTCCATTGACATCTGATCTCTAATGCTCACCAGCTCTTTTTATGTCGCCACTGCTGGGGCAAAAGACTTCCCTATGGATGTATAGGGAGAACGGGTCATACCACCAAGCGGGCCCAGTGAGGATTGGCGGTTGCTAACGACTGCAGACGGGACCATAGGCTTTACGTGCCTTCCGAAGCACGAAGGAGTTCGAGATTAGTTATATATTTTTGGTCACCCATTCGATGACCGTGGTTTTCGTAATTTGTTTGCTCTAATTATAATCTTTTCTAATAACAATTCTTTAGAATTGATATGTTAAGTGTAATATCGAGCGATCTAATTTAAGCCTTAAACTGAGCTATTACGCTTTCATTTCTATTACGCTTACCAGTATCTCGTATTGTTATTGTTACTCGGTTCAACCCTCACTGTAAGGCAGAAGTCACGTTCGCAATGTGGATTTAGGAGACTTTTATTGGATGGGCGGATTGCCTTCTTGCGTAAAGCTGTCAACGAAAATCGGCTTTTTTACGATTACAAAAAGTGTAAGTCGACAAGATAATTTAAAAGCTCTGAGTACGTTGCTTGTAAACGATATTTTTTTCTGAGCAAATTGGAATCTTAAGTGTCGGCAACAGAAATCATGTTTGCATTGAAGCGATATATCTACTGTAGAGAATTTTGCGTTAATAAATATGAGAATTAGTAGGCAAGTAGTATATTTGCTGCGTACTGTACATATCAACGTATAATAGTAAGTATTTAAATAACGAAATATAGTTACTATAACAGCAAAACCACGTTTATTAGCAATTGAAATCAGAAAGACAGTCCAGAATATTTGCCATACTGTGCTCAGTATTATGATAAGCATGCATTTGTATTGAGAAACCAGTGTCGACAAATTATTCAACGAGTGGGATTCGAACCCACACCACGATAGCATTTAAAGTACCATAGTGCACCTGACCCGGCATGTCATGGGGTGCGCAAAACAAAAACGAAATAAAGAGTATTGTTTTCTTTGTACGAATTCATTTAATCTGCTTTATAGTATTATTTTAAACATTTGGCTAGTAATATAACAAGCAGCTATGGAATTGGTTTCGTTTCGGTATTGCGTCCGTAATGTTACATCGTAGTTGCTACGGAATTCGTAAAAAAGCTACATCGTATTTGCTACGAAATTCGTAGATTATAGCTACAAGTTGCTGCTACGGTTAATGAATCGTTCCTACAATAATAATTGGTATACGACTATTGTACTATTTATTGTACTTACTGTTGTACTGGTTTTTATTTTTTAAATAAATCGCTTAAAAACATACTTTTTGTATAGGAAAATATTTATGCTACGCAATACACGCCACATATACAAATGCTTTATTTGCTTTTTAAAAGGGGTAAGTACATTAATGGTCAGCCTATTTGTAGCATTTCTATTGCATTTGTCAGAAAAGTTCATAACACTGAACGAATACCCCTAATAAAAAATATTTACATATTTTTAAGGAACGTATACATTTAACTTGTCCGCTCACGAAATCAAGAAAATCCAATTAAACAAAACCTGCTACAAACCCTCGTCAGTCACAAAAAACACATAATTAATTTTAGTACATTGGTTTAAATTGTTTACCAGGTGAGTTAGCTTAGCCAAGCCAAACATTCAACTACGTTCCATTAATTAAGTAAACGTCGGGATAACATTTTTTTTAAATAATTTATTCATGACCATGGATACTAGTCGAAACATCAGTCGAAAACTTAATTTATACGTTTCTCAAATGATGATGAATAATAATAGAAATGAGAAGTGAGAAATTATATACTACTTTAATAAAAATAAATAAATAAATAATAAATTTACTAAGTCCTCGGGCGGACTTCTTGAGAGAATTTAATAAGTGACGTTGCACTATTTTGTTTCATTTGCCAACACTCATGCACACTCACGAACACTTAACGGTTAATAATCCACCATTAATTAGAAAATAAAACAAAACCGCAGACATGATTCTTCACTTTCCCGCCAAGAAGTTTCGGGATAACATGTTACACAAAATTGCCAGGGTAAATAATTTACCCAAAATTCCTTGAAGTTTGGAATAGTAATAGGATAGGTATCAGATTATCTAGAGCAAAACGAATTACTTGGTAATCTGTCAAGTAGCGGTCGGGTCGGGTTAGGTAGAGTTCTAAGAAAGATTCTAGATAACTACGTAGCTTTATTAGATACCTACTCGATGGTGAAGTGGCTTGCGCGTTTGGGTAACGATCATGTAAGTAACAGCGTTTGCAATGACACACCACGGGATGTGTGAATCAATTGAAATATCTCGAGATCTCTTTTTTAAGTGCTTCTAAAGTCACGTGTAAAAGCGTTTTTCTGTCTGATTAATCAAGAAATGACTCTGTTTGTAGGCCATAAAGTCTAACTTTCAATTTGGTTTCTGGCAAATTTTTTTTATTTTATTTCCTCGTATTTTTGGTTACGGCTTTGTCTTGGGTTGGTGTGTGTGTTCATATGGGGAGTCGAAGTCCAGCACTTGCGTCCATAATTTGATAATGATGATTGCGAAAGCTTTTGTATCATATTTTTGGCAATAAATAATTTATGAATTAACTATAAGTACTTAAGGCTTTTCTTGAGTAACTAAACAGAGCAACTGGTTGGACACCTTTATGAAAGAAGCAAAACTCTTCGCAGAAGCTTTTTAAGAAGGATACAGATCAAATCTTTCGAAAACTCAGCCTCAAAGTATTGTACAAAGAACAGCCTATGTTATTAATATAAATGTAAGCTCTCATCTCAGTATAACAAAAAACTGACATTACTAATGGTCCCCCAAATGTTTGTCGTTACGTAAATCGTGATCTACGAGTATCCGTCGTGAGAGCAGACGCTCCGGCGCCAGACGAAATCAATGTTGCGAGCAACCGCAACGTGACTAGTGGTACGGGTAATCTCGTCACACTTTCGGAACATACATTTTTTTTCTATGAGTTAGCACAGTGCTTTAATCTCACCTGATGTTAACTGATGCTAAGGTCAACGGTGGAAGCGCACTTCACCCGGAATCCTCAGCTACTGACGCACTGACTATCTTATTTCTAGCTGCCGGAACACAACAATGCTACAAACATTGATGTTATAGCGACATATTTAGATAAGGATACCCACGCACCTATGTCTAGACTTGTCAGGCAATACAACGCTCTCTCTAAAGCAGAAACTATCGATATTTTCGCTGATAATGCTATGAAGACTAAAAGTTATTTTAGTTGCAATAAATTATATGGAAAATCTATAAAATCTATTAAATCTGGATCCAATTGAAAATTACGATTTTAATTTTATTTTGTAAACTCAATAATTTAATTTAATTTATTCTTATTTTTATTAGTCATTTGATTTTGTTTTGTAAACAGTCATTCAAGTATCAATTTAATTTAGTAATTTCGTCTAATATTTGTGGTATACCTATTAGTTTACTCGCTCATTTTTATTGCATGTAGTCCTCACCTGTAATTGCAGTGACATTTGGATTGTGTTATTATGTGTGCATTTTTGTTATGTAAATTGTATTGGTGTTCACTGTGTTGGTGTCCGATTAAATAAATAAATAAATAAATAAGATGGTGGTAGCCAGCTAGGCGGAAAAACAAGCCCAACCAAACCGAGTACACAAACATGTACCCCCCGTTGGGATCCAACCCGGGACCTCTGGGTCTGAGACCGCTGGTCTTAACTACTAAACCATAGAGGCGGTTAAACGGTTAGATATACTCGTATGTCAATAAAATTATTTTTGTAATGAAAATTTTCGTCCTCGTTATCAGCGTTATCGGCTTCACGTGCGCAACGTGGTTAAATCGTGGTGGGTATTAAGGACTGTCATATTACAAGCTTATCTCGAGGCTTAGCGTGCCGAAAGAGTTTCAGGTGTTTAATTTTTCACCAGTAGAGATAATAAAAGCTGTCGTAGACAAAAGTGAATTGAATTTAATACATTCCCGAGGTTTTAATGATCTTCTATTCAATATATTTTGTATGCTCGTTGTACGGTTAAAGTTTCGGTCATTTTAGAAGTGGGCTTTTTCTCTTTGTGCTGCCTTTGTGATTTCTTTCTAACAACTTTATTTTTTAACTTATATCCCATTATTCTATCTATCCATATAGAAAGAAAGTGTTAGTATCCATTTTAAGCCCTTGTTTTAATGAGATGAGATCCTTCTCGTCTCTTTTTCAAATGGAGAAATTCTTTACGAAACAAGTATGTTCGAAAAACAAAACAATAATATATAGTTAACAGATCTAGATATGAACCCCAGCGGGGGGTTCGTATTATTTGTACTTGGTAGTGCTTGTATTAAGGCCTGGGTCACTACAAAACCGTCTTAATAATATTAATATCTATCGCTAGATCAGTTATGTTCCGACAGTCAGAGCTATAATAACTAGTATCTCTGTGGTTAAACAATCCGGGTAAAATGCACTTTTATCTCCAGCCTTACTTTCACTCATCGTCATGTGTCACGAATTCGATTTAAAGTAGATTTAGTTTCTTATTTAAAAAAATATAAAAATACTTATAACGGTTCTTGTATTTACATAACATAAGTAATACAAAAATAGCGGTATATTCTTGTTCCACATAATATAAAGAATAGCATCGAGCTATAAAAAAGTAGTACCTAAGAGAACATCCTGGGAAACAAGGAAATAACTACCAGCTTTATATGACCAGTGCGGGCGGTACACTGGTCGTTATTTTTTATGTGCATTCTATAAGCACACTTCGCTGTATTGGCGTAGAAAGTGCTTCATAGTGACCGACATTTTGTGTGAAACTAGTTATCTAGTTCTATGTTAGATCATGCTGTGTACACTACTTAATGGTTAGGCACTGTAGGGCACTGTCTAGACTAGTTTACAAGCAATAAAAAAAGGATTGACATAAATCTGTCAGTGTACCTTAAAACAGATAAAAATTAAAAACAGTAACGTTTTGTATTTTACGATTCATTTGAAAATAGGTACTTAAAGTATGATAATGTATAATTTAACACTCAATTCACGAATTCAATTCCTCCAAATGTTGACACCAAAATTTTTAATAAGAAAATATTAATATCTTAATCCTCACAATAATATAAAAAAATCCTTTTCAAATCGACTAAGACAATAGAAAGCAATCTGAGTGACACGTTCATATAGTTTGAAAACAAATGGGTGACCGTAGGCAGTGGTGTGTCAAAGATGTAGTGGCGAGAACCCTGTGAATATTGGGTCCCCGGCGGCGCCGGCGGCGTGGCACCAAATTGGCTGTCGGACCCGTAATCCCGTGCGAAGGGTACGACATTTATTTCCACAGGTTCACTTGCGTGTAGGGCTACCAATTTACTATGTAAGTAGGTTATAGGATTTATTTCGTGCTAAGAATGTATGAGGGTGGTATTCATTTAGACAGGTGCCGTTCGAGAAACATTCACTTAACATGAGAAAAAAAAACAAAATATGTCAGTAAAAGTAATGTAATTAAAGGTAACGCATTAGGTACAACTATTGTACAATTAGTGGATAGTTCCTAATTGTAGAAAAATGGAAATAAAAAATAATTAATTCCATATCTAAAAAACTAAGTTTATTTGTTCAATCACGCATGAATGTAAGATATGACCAGCTTTCGGCATTTTTAAGTTAAGACAAGTCATAAATCTACGACAGAAGATTTTGTTTTTCAACAGATAATAAATTACAAATAATGTAAGTAAATATCCGCTGCGCTGGGCAAATGACATAAAAATATATAGTTATAATATTCCAATATAACATTATAAATAAAATTTTAATCAATGATAAATTATAATACAAATAAATATGATATATGTAATTATAATTAAAATAATAATGATCTCTCTTCCTCTCTCCTAGTAAGCTGTGCTGTGCCCGACAGGGTCCATAATTGATCCATTGTAAAAACCTACCATCTTATTGTGTAAACATTATGGAATGCAATAAAGTATTGAGTATTGGTTTTTTGTATTTATGTACATGAACTTCATAATTTTAAACCGCATACAAATGTTTACCAATACAAGCATTTTCTGAAAAAAAACAAAGCAGTTTCGTGAAAACCGACATGGTAACCCTACAGCGTGCGAACATAAATCTTGCTCGGGACTTGAAATGAGTGTCACATTTAAAGGAGAACTCTTATTTATTGTGAGTAAAGGTTATAAATTGCCGATGTGAACGTTTCAATCGAGATTGTTTTTGCCTAACATCAAATGACCTTCAATAACGGGCACAGAACAGCTTATTGTCCCTCTTAATTTCCCCCCTGACTTGTTCTAGTTAGGAGAGCGCCCGGCGTCTGAAGCGTCGGGGCGGGGTTTTATCTACAGTACAGATTTAAAGGTTTTTTTAGTGAGGTAGAAAGCTTGATATTAAGGACGCGGGCACCGCCGCCGACGGATGTTCCCGTGCAAACTTCACACCAGTCAACCACTTCGCCACAAACGCGACAATTTTAAGCGTTCAACCGACGTTCGTGTTATTACATTATACCAGTTACAGTCCACCTCTCTCTATTATTTAAAGTCCTGTAGTTAGGAAACTAATGGTCTTTCAAGCCGGATTGACAGCTATAAACTTGTAACTTGGAGCTATTTTGTAGTTCATAGAAGAGCTAAGCTGTAGTTTGATCTACAGAGTTAGACTGAATGGCAATCTATAGCTAATTTTAGTAGATAACAATGTGACTCGAAAACGAATAAACTATTAGTTTGCCATTTTTGTCTAACCTTGTAGATTAAACTGCAGTTCAGCTCTTCTTGAACTAGAAAAGCAGCTCCTGGCTACAAGTTAATAGCTGTCAATGGGACTAAATATCAAGTTTGAATTGAATCACTAACAGTTAATTTACTTTGGTAATTTTTATTTATTTAATAATGCCGAGGGATCATGCATTTCCAAATGATTTCAAAAGAAATAAATAAACGGAATGTCAAAAGCTTTGATAAGCTCTTATCTATATCTGGGGGCACGGCCGTGCCCCCACCAAGTCGAGCAAAAAAGCGTCACGGCCGTACCATCCTTTTCTCGAAGCAATTCAGACCATTTTCGACCCCCTGTAACTTCGTTGTGGATAAAACTAGAAGACTGAAATTTTCAGTAACCATGCAGGCATTGTAAAGACACGTATATTTCAAATTTCATTAAATTTGAACCAGTATTTTAAGAATTATAACGGGTCAAATTTCTTAATTTTGTCACTCACTGACTCACCGATCATCAAAACTCTAAGGCACTTTTAGCAGACATAGAAGCTTCAAATTTAGAATACAATGAGTGTTTAGTGTATAAATCAAGGAAAAACTAAAATATTTTGCAATTTCGGTCCAGTTTTCTAGATACACCAACTGCATAAATAGCTTTGTAATCCCATATAAATGTATAGGATTACAAAGTTACATGTGCAGTTAATGAATCCACTGATTCATGTATAATATAATGGAATAATAGGTTCAGTTAAATTTTTCAATATTGGCTTTATTCGTAACGATACAAAATAAATAAAATATTATTTATTTTACGGCAATTATTATATTGCGTGCGAAGCCGCGGGTTTAAGCTAGTCCCATATAAATATAGGCGCATGGTAGTGCCCCTGCCAAATCGAAAGGAAAAAAGTGGAACTGTCTCTACAAAATACAAAAAGAAATGAGATCCCATCAAAAACAATACTTGTCAAAAAAACCAAGTCTCAATATATTTATATTAAACATTAAAGAATGTTATGGACCACGATCGTGGTCTTAGAGACTGGACGTATTAAGACAGAAAGTCGCTTAAGTAGAGACTGAATAAATTAATAACCGACTTGGTATTACATGGATCTCACAACTTTTTACCGCAGAACAACTGAGTTGCGAGACATGGTTTTTTTGACAAGTATTGTTTTTAATGGGATATATTAATACGTGAAGCAAAAACTTTGTACCCCTTTTTACGAAAATTGCGCGGACGGAGGAGTATGAAATTTCGCACACTTATAGTTTATATAGAGAAAGATTGCAGAATGTTATTTTTTTTTTAAATTATGCTATATAAAATATATAAATATTTCGACCACTGGGCGACCACTAGTAATTTTAATCAGACTTCCATGACACTATGCTCTATAATCATTATCATTGTTGCTAAAATATACTATAATATTAACTTTTTTTTTGGGACAATTTTTTTATTTATAGTTATACTCGTAGTAGTAGTTATAGTTTAAATTTTTTTATGAGTTTAATTATTATCTTATTATTGTCTTTGTTTGTAATTAAAAATGTTGCTAAATAATCCTAAACTGAATTTACAAATAACTAATTGTTTAAAAATAAGTAAAGGCTTTTGTAGGCTTGTATGGAACCGTCTAGGTCCACCATACATACATGACCATACCATCATTAGTGGTTGTAATAAACAAAATTACAACAAATAAGTGCTTCATATTTCAACATCACCATCAAACTATAGTTTGACTGATAAGTCAAAATCTACTCTATAATCACAGTGCTGAAATAATAACTGTTTTTAGGAGCCATCATTAGGCTTTTTTTACGGTTGTTAATGTATTTACTAATACCTACCTTTTACTACTTGCGCCCATTCTTCTCCACATGTAAAATATTTATGTCCAGATTAGGCAGGTAAAATTTGTTTTTGACATGGACATATGAGCAAGGGAAATTATTTCGGTAACCTAACCTATCCTATGGCTGGGCAAATCGAGAAGTGCTTAGCTTGCGCGATCGCTAACCGAACGCGCTGCCCAATGCGATATCTATGCAATTCGAACAAGAACTAGGAAGTTAAATCGTTTTGTACAATAAGTTAAATCCCTAGAGACAATAAGACAATCAGAAAGTAAGCAAAAACAAATAGAAGCAGCTTTACCAAGTTACATTTAGGCCGATTCCTATTCAGCCAGTATGTTTACCGAAAACTTTTAGCGTTCATCCACTTCCTTAAGTAAGGGGAATGACAATGTTACACAAAATTCCTTTCATGTGAAGACAATAGAGATTCGTGTAAGCTTCTAGTCGAGCGCGTGTACAGTGAGTACACAAAATATGTTACGCACTATTTACTTTTAGAGTAAATGCCTTTTCATCCGGAATACATTTAAAACACGTAGGTATGTTCACTACAATAAGTCACTTTAAAACGCATATTCACATAGTCACTAAGAAAACAGATGAAAATGTAACGAGTTCACTTCGCAATATTTTTTTTTCAAACTCAAAATTTCAAACTCAAACCTAACACGAGCATAATTTCTAAGAGGATTTTAGTCAACAATTGGTACCATTTGGTCACCAAATATGTTATATTTAATTGTATTTAATTAGTTTTAGTGTAAGTTTAATTGGTCAAAATAAATCATTTTTCTTTCTTTCTTTTCTTTCTTAATGAATTTATTGCGCATTATTAAGAAAGAAAAGAAATAAAAGAAAAGAAAGCTGTATGTTTTTGGATTTGACTGTACCTAACTAACTACTAGCAATTGTTTCGTAGTTTCCGAAACTCTTTGCTTTCGCTTTGTTTAGAAACCACCGAAGCTTCGGCTCTCACAAATGTTTGTTTCGGACAATACCTCAAAACATACGTGGATTTTCATTCTGCTCTGAATTGAAAACAAAAGGATAGATTAGCTACGTTTTGTTTCAATACACACCTACCTATCTACATATTCTGAAAAATGAAATAGATTTATAAAATCAACAACAATTTATTCTCTTTCGAGATATCTATCTTACATTATCTATCTGTCTTTTAAAGATATATCATCATCATCATCTCAGCCAAAAGACGTCCACTGCTGGACAAACGCCTCCCCCAAGGATATGAGGGGTATTTGCCGTAATCGCCACGCTTGGCAGGCGGGTTGGCGATCGCAGTAGGTTAAGGGTAAACTCAGAGAGATGCTGCTGCCCATCTTCTGGAATGGTCTCTTAGTCGGCTTTTACGACACCCACGGGAAGAGATGGGGTGGTGCAATTCTTTATCCCCGGCACCACACAGGGTGCAAAGATATATAAAATGAGGCAATTACTTTTAGGGCCGAAAGCCTTCCAATTCTTCTTAATCCCAGAAGCCCGGTTCCGTTCCCAGCAAGGTTTCAATTTGAAGTAGGTACCAACATAGGTACCACATGGTAGAGCTAGCTTTAAGTCCGCTTGACTGTTGCGGACCATGCCGTAATATTAAAAGTGTTGTTGTGTTCAGGCAGTCAGATGTACGAAAACCAGTTCCTCTGTATTTAGAGTGAAGTAAGCTTCTATTTTGGGTCTGATAATCATCAGGTATTTATTATTAAAGAGCCAAGTGTAAATTTGAATAACGATGATCCGGTTAAAGTTAATTAGACTTTGTAGGAAGCAGCGCCACCTAGTGATGAACTTGTGAAACCAACTGACTACAAAATGGCGCTGCTTTAATACCGCCCAAAATAGAACCAACTTTAATTCAATTGAATTGTAAAAAAACTTGCTCTCAAGTGACCATATATGTTTAAAAAGTAAATATCTACGTACTGTGTTCACCTTTCAATCGATCACAATTTAACAAAGTATTCTTGTATTGGCAGCTGCTCTACGGCGATGCTATGCGCCGCCATCATGACAGACCACTGGGAGCAGGTGGGCTGGGAGCGCAGCGCCCTGGCCGCACTCGCCAACGCGTCCAACACGGCGCTGCAGTGGCTGCTGGACGACAAAGTAGTTAAGGTTGGTGCTACATCATCTTCAGTCAAACATGCCAATGCTAATCATGACAGACCACGGGGAGCAGGTGGACTGGAACTCGCCAATGCCAACATGGAGCTGCAGTGGCTGCTGGATGATAAGTTGTTAAGGTTGGTCATCATCATCTTTAGCCAAACACGCCACTGCTAGGCGATGCTATGCGCCGCCATCATGGCAGACATTCAACCGCGTCTGCGATCCACTGGTTAATACTACCGGTTTCATAAACAGAGATCCCGCGTTCGATTCCCAGCGGGTTGTTTGTCCGCCTGGCTTACTACCACCATCTTATCCGCCCGCCATAACATCAATGGTTGTAGCACTGTTGAGTGCCGGCAGTTAAAGATAAGATAGCCAGGCCTCAGTAGTTGAAAATCGGTGAAGTGCGCTTCCGTCATTGGCCTTATCATTACTTAACATCAGGTGAGATGAAGGCACTGTGCTTGCTTGTAATATATTAAGGCGAAGGGTAAGGCACACTAGCGCCGCTAATGGATTTAATTTGATAACTGCTAAAATGGATATTTTTTCAAACATTGCGGACCTTCCGACACTAGGCAAACATCTATTACCTATTTAATAATTGTGCACTACTTTTAGGTTTGTTTTTGTATTCATTCGCTAACACCAACAGTGGCCATTGTTTGTGAATAAATGCGATAGCCCGTTTTGTGAATAAACCACGCAACAAAAAGTAGTGCATAATTATCAAATAAATACTATGGATGCTTTCTTGTTGTCGGACGGTACGCAATGTTTAAAAAAAGATCCGGTCCGTTAGTAATTGTCAAATTATCAATTGGTGGCGCTAGTGTGCATTACCCTTCGCCTTAAACAAAAACTACTGGGAGCAGGTGGTTAGTATAAGCAGTGCAATGGCCGCGTTTAAAACGGCGCTGTAGTAAGTGACTGCCTGATGACAAAGTACCTAACGTTAGTATGATGACACAGAAGCAGGGTGCTAAGGTCGACTGATTATATGAAAAGTAGACAAAATCAATGTTTCGTAGTCCCCTGATTCCTCCGCCACAACTGGACCGATTTGATTACTTTTTTCATTAAAAATTAAAAAAAGGCTTTGGCTGTGTCCCTATGTTTTGCTTTTTTTTTATATAATCTCGTTAAATTCGTTTGCTGGATATCTGAACATAGCGAAAATCTGGCCAATTTTGAAGGTTTTTACAGGTCATATCTTTTTTAATAAATAATTTATAAAAAAAAGCAAAACATAGGGACACAGCCAGAGCTTTTCTTTAATTTTTAATGAAAAAAGTAATTAAATTGGTCTAGTTTTGGAGGAGGAATCAGGGGACTACGAAACGTTGATTTTGTCTACTTTTCATATAATCAGTCGACCTTAGTATTTCCTCTTAACGTTAACGTGATCGAATGGTGAATTTAAAACTCGTAGGCACACGGGTAACGGCTAGGTGAGTTTTATAACATTGGTTTAAAATTTTGCCATACAAAATAACAAATGCATTTTTCGTAACGTCATCAAACGTTATATAAAACTACCACTAGGCCGCCTGCGTTGTTGCGCAACAACTAACTGTTATACTCGTAGAACAAGAACAGTAAAACAGTTAAAAACTTTTCTCAGTTTCAAACTGTGGCACTGCGTCGTAACTTTTATTAAATTTCCCCTTTTGAAAAATATTTGTATTGAGTTTTATTTATTAGACACAGCAAGTAAAAATTGCTGCTCAAATGTTAGATAGTACCTACTGCCCTATAAGTTTTAAGGCATGACGATTGAACATCGCTGTCTATGATTTTGGACTGTGAAAAATTTACGAATATAAAAAATAAAAAAGTGTTTGATGTTATTTTTTTTATAACATGTATTAAAAGCTGAATACAGACGACGTTAAAAATGCAAGGCCCAATTTATGGAGGTGTTCTTATAGTCCATATCGATAAGTTGCGATAGTATTGCGTTTGAAACAATTTTTGTTACCTTTTTTGCGCAACGAACGGTACGTACACACGTCTGCACATCAGATTACCACAAACTGTCAAATTTCCTCAATAAACTTTGAACTTTATATGTATATAGCATAAGGTTGAAAATTTATCGAAGAAATTTGACAGTTTTGGATAGATTTATCTGCAGGCGTCTGTACGTGAAAAGCTGTCGTGTGGGGTGATGCCCTTAGATAATAAGCAGTTGTTATGGTTCCACCTCCAATCATGTTTAATACGTTCGGTATTACCGTACGGTAATAGCGAACCGCAGCTTAATTTTCCTCATAACCTTGGCAAGTTTTTTTGTCCATGGTATATGTCGCTGTGCACGCGATCGACCAAATTATTCCGAAATATAGTTCTAACTAATTACGTACACGTTATGAATTAAATATTAGTCTTTCTGTATGTAGCTTTTTTACGTCGGCTTAATTTTTTTATTAAATTTCATTTCATCATAGAACTTAATTATTTTCTAATAGACATACTAAGGCGAAAGTGTATTTGTATTTCAACCTATATTGTTCTTAACGAGTTGACTTTGAGGCATTAGCAAAAATATGTTTACTTACAACATTACAATAAATTTACTTTTTTTTGAGAATATACGTAAAAATAGAAGAGCTCGATGCCGCAGTGGTTAACGCGCCCGATCTGCGAGTGCTGAGTTTAAGTAACTTTCGCAAAGGCCGGTCATCGGATGGGTGACCATAAATTTATCATCTCGAGCTCCTCCGTGCTTCGGAAGACACGTAAAGCCGTTGGTCTCGACTGCATTAGCAGTCGTTAACAATCATCAATCCGCACTGGGCCCGCGTGGTGTTTTTTGGCCCGTTCTTCCTACCCATCCTCGAAGGAAGGAAGGCTCGTGCATCAGCAGTGGGGACATTAAATGAGCTGATGATGATGATGATGATGATGATGGTGATGACGTAAAAATATTGTATTGCATAATCTTTTAATGCAAATTTTTTTTCTATAAGAAAGTCAACACTATATACCTACGTGGGGCATACTGAAAGTTTCTGGATCTGGCCACTTACAATAAAAAAATGAAAAAACAATTATGGAATTCGAAAATGAAACTCTTTAGGAACATGTTACTTTTATTTTGCGACACTGTCATTTGTTTTTCAATCGTGACAACCTTTCGAAAATAGGCATGACGACAGTATCAAAAAATCAATGATTTAATGATTTTAGGGCAAAATACATATTAATAAAATTTTAAACACTGGTTTAGTTTTATTAAAAAAAATGAGATCATTAAGATTTTCAATAAAATAAAACATAAAAAAACTGCAATCAACCATTTTGACTGAAACACCGCATGACGTCACGAATACGTGAACTCCGCTGTCAATATTGTACTTCACTGTGTTTTGTTGTTGTGAATACTACTGATTACACATTTGAATTGATTTTTTATTCGTTTACGTGTGATTTATCGACTCCACTCGACTATAAGAATGGAACCAAGCTTTGTTAAGGCAAACAACTCAAATTTTCCCAGGATTGATGTCTTGATGTTGGGCGATTTCCTCGCAACAAATAAAGATTTTGCTCGTCTGTGTTTAGAAACGTGAAAATTTCGTTGTAAGCTTTATTCTAAAGTTGTAAGTAAGTTTTGTAAGTATTTATTTTTACTACTAAATATAACCAACTTAGATATAATCAAACTCGTTTTGAACTCATGCGAGTTTATTTTATTTTACTTTCATAGGTTATTTTTACAATAAAATGACAAGTTTATTGTAATGTTTATTTTTAAAGTTAGCTCCCCTCACAGCTTGTAACTTTAGAGTTAATACCATATTAATACCCGATGAAAGGAGTAAATTTCTATAACTATAAAGCACCTACTATAGTATTTTTCCTCATAGTCAACACCTAAAATTTCGCTTTACGAGCTTTGACCACTTAACTCACTTAACTTATTATTTTCTTGTGTGGAACATGTTACAAACAAGTGTTTGTAACATGTTCACACAAGAACACCCAACAAAGTTGTTGGGTGTTCTTATTCATGTGTTTTTAACTGAGGTACTGTACACCACTTATAAACTTTGGAATTCATTTTTATCACACGAATTACTTAATTTAATGTTTGGTTTTCTTTCTTCGCTACGCATAGACACAATGGCATTGTAATGACATGCTTACGTTGTTGTGACGTCAGAGCCGACGCCATGACACCGCAAGCTGTTTTCGCGCAATATTGAAAAAATATTAGAAAAATGGCTTTAAACTTCGTTAAACTTAAGTTTATTACCGAAATAAAGTTTTTTTTTGTAATTAGTAAATGTGTACCTACATTACGGATTCAAAATCTTTCGTCACGCCTATCGTGTGTCGTTATCATAATAAATTTTTCGTTCAATGATTTTTATGATTTTTGTTGGGGCTTAAGTCAACAAGAGAGTTGCTAGAGACTTCAATTGGCATCATGTCGCAGCTCTGTGTATTTGTGATTTGGAGAATTTAGACGTAGCCGAGATCATCTACATGACGAGGTACGTGAAGGTCGGCGAGCGACTGCGGTTACAGACTATAATATTGACACCGTACTACAACTTATTGAAACTGACAAAAAAATTACTTGCCAGCAAATTCGTGCTTTGTTAGGCATCGGAATGAGCCAAGTGCAAAGCATTTTACATGTACATCTGAAGGTTCGGAAGCTTTACACTCGATGGATACCGCATGACTTAACGGAGGACCAGAAACGACTGCGTGTCCAGTGGTGCCGTAAAATGATAAAAAAGTTTAACGGAGGACAGTCATTGGCTGTCTATAATATCGTGACAGGTGACGAAACCTACTGCCCGTACACGAACCCGAAAGAAAAAGCCAGTCGGCAGAATGGGTCTTTCCTTTTGATGATTTGCCGACGAAAGTTAAGATAAGTCGAAGCATTGGTAAAAAAATGGTTGCTTCTTTTTTTGGAAAATCAGAACATTACACTACAGTATTGCTTGAAGATCAAAGTACAGTGACTGCATATTGGTACGTCAACACTTGCTTGTCCAGAGTCTTAGAAAAAGTTCGCGAAAAGCGTCCTCAAAGCAATGTTGTCCTTCACCACGATAACGCATTCTCACATTTCGCTAAGGTAACAGAAGCCTATTTGAAGGCTTCAAATGTAGAACTGATGACGCATCCGCCTTACAGCTTGGACCTCACACCCTGCGACTTCTTTTTGTTTCCAAAAATTAAAGACAAACTTAGAGGCACACGTTTTACGAGCCCTGAATCGGCGGTGAATGCGTTCCATGAAGCCATCGAAGAAAGACTGGTCCAACTGCTTTGTACAATGGTTTCAGTGAATGCAAAAATGCATCAATTGCGAGGGAATATACTTTGAAAAACAACAAATGTATCGTAAGTCTTATATCTAGTCTTATTTATCAGAATCCAGAAACTTTCAGTATGCCCTAAGTATATTTTGTAATTTTACTGCTATCTTTGTCGTAACCAGGTTTTTATGTGAATTACTAACATAACTATTTTAATCCTTATCACTGTTTACCTTTAATTGGATTAAAGTATCCAAAAATAGTGCAAAGACATGTCGAACTTTCAAACACATTTATTCTATGTCAAACTAGAATTCTTCATGAGAACAATCTGTGCGCTCAGCTAAATGTAAATGATTCGGAAACAACAGAGGTTCGGGTCGTTCGACGCGTAAAGGTTTTGCATAACCCGGGTTAGGTTGTTGCTACATTTGATTTTTTACTGAGTAAGAGGAAAATTGTATCTTTTCATTGACATTTCGTTAAGTTAAAGAAAGAGCTTTAGGCCTCGTTCAGGGAGACGCGGATCGTTGCGCGGCCGGGTTCTTGTACAGACGCCTGCACTTCAACCTATCTAAAACTGTCAAATTTCTTCAATACTTTTTCAACCATATGTCTTAGTAATAAGGTTCAAAGACTATTGAGGAAATTTGACAGTTTGTGGTTGGTTGGTACATTTACGAGTATGTGTACATTTGTCAGGCCGCGGTGCGTTGGCGCGGTGCGATGCGTGTTTGCATTGAATCTGAATCAAATCAAAATATGAAATCATTAAAATGTTAAGTCCTCCGTGCTTCAGAAGGCACGTTAAGCCGTTGGTCCCGGCTGCATTAGCAGTCGTTAACAACCACCAGTCCGCACTGGGCCAGCGTGGTGGTTTATGGTCCGTTCTCCATATCCAACCATGGGGAAGACTCATGCCCCAGCAGGACATAAAATGAGCTGATGATAAAAATGTTAAAATTTCCTGTGGTAGGTCTTTCCTAGGCGTTAATGTTATTTAGTTTAATAAAACCAGTGGAAGTGTGCTTTTTTAAATTTTTAAATTAAAATAAAATAGTACTTATTTAGATACTTACTAGCTAAAACTTAAAATGAGTGTGACGACTGTCTTTCTTTTTAGATATAAGGAATAAGTCGAATCAAAACGATTAACCCAGAACCCAGTCAGGTTCTAGCTAGACATGGCTATAAGTCATTAGGTTAAGTAACTTAACTGAATCAACTCAGTGTTTCTGCCTTGAATCAAAGTCAGTAATAGCTATCGACAAGAAGCCCATACAAGCCCATAATTTACTTAGAGAGTTCAATGTACTATTATTAATGTTCTTCTTGACCGACATCTCACCTGATGAGAAGCAACGATATGGCCGAAGGTTGAAGTACATGCGGACTTAAATCCCATGTACCCACCGCTGGAAATCGAACTTCATAGACCTCATACTTAGTCTAAGACCGGCGTTGACCTCGGCGCGGCCTGCCTAGATGAGGATTATGGAGAAAATTGAATTACTTAGTTAGTACCTAAATATATCTCTTGCCATTTCTAGGATATTTGATTATCATTTGTGTGTAACCCATTGCCTACAGCAACGAATTCAAGGACGCAAATACAATTAACTAACTTTACCAATTTACTAATGGATATTGGCGATTAAAATGTTAACCCACAGCTATCGTTAAAGTCAAATGAAATTGAATGGTTTTTGTAGGAATTTCTAGTAATTTTAGAGAATAAGGTCAAAATAAAGAATAGATGTTGTCATGACAGAGTTGTTTATTCAAGTAAAGTCCAATATTTTTTAATAAAAAATTCTAAACACATGACAGGATAATGAGATTACTTACTAGCCAGTAATTACAACAGCCCCCCTTAATCGAAATTATCGTTAAAGACAAAAAAAAAATTATGTCAAGGGCACTAATCCTATACTGGCTGTGCATCTTTTATATAAAACAGACCCAAGTGGCTTTGTTAATATATCTGCAGGCATATTAGAACTCTCTAAATATTCTAAAGATATAATTTTTCGTGAAAAAAATGATAACGGGTATCTATGTGCTTAGACCTGTTATGGTGCACGGGATTGTGTACTAGGCTAATGGCACTCTGGCTGTCTGATATTAACTTGACAAAATTTGACTTACCAGTAATTTCCGATATGAATCGGCGTAAGTAACATGCTACTTTGTGACGCGAGTGCCATATACTCAGCTTCTGTGACGAAAGTGCTATGGTGGGTTGTTTTTTCGACTCCCAGGCCACTGGTCCTCCAGCTAACTTAATATTTTTTAATAAAAAATTCTAAACACATGACAGGATAAAGAGATTACTTACTAGTTAGTAATTACAACAGTTTTTACGTAAGTATTTTGCAGGTTTGAGGATATTTTTGGTAGTTGGTGTTCACAAACCTGAACTCAAAAAAAAATTAAACCTATTTTCATTTGTTTTGAATATAAGTACATTTATTTTATATCTAAATACCTACCTAGTAATTAATCAGTCGTGCAAAATTAATACGTACTGCTACAGAGTAGTAACTTCTTACGGTGATTATTTTAATTATTACAAATTTCTTTGGATACTGTAGTGGTATAATTATTTGTGTTAGGTACATAGGTACATATATCTATTTGAAATCGCTGTTTCCACCGTGAGAAAGCGTCATGTGTTGAAATAGAGTGGAGTACCGTTTATATCGATACTCGCTGCTATCGAGACGGGTCAAGGCAATTGCAAATAACTAGAGCTACCGACTAATTGTAAGTTTCAATTAAAATAACAATTGATAGTGGCAAATAGCCAGCGTGTTTTGTTATTCGTTAACTGTAAGGGCCTTTCTAATAAAAAAGAGCATCGTGTTTTGTTTCCGTCATGTAAACTTCATTTCAAATTAGTTAAAAAAAAACAAAACACGGGATAACTTTTCGAAGCTTATGGTGATAAATCGAGAAGCGTTTAAATTTTGCAATACAAAATCTCGTTTTCGTTAACGTGATCGAATGGCTAATAAAACTTACACTAGGCGCCCTGTGCATATACGAAACAAGGTCATGGTAGTAAAAAGTAAAGTAAATAGCCCATTTACTATCCCACTGCTGGACAAAAGCCTCCATCATTGAAATCAATTCATCCCTACAATGTATGGGTAGTGTGCACAATGTGGATTGGTAATCTCAAATCCAGGCTATGCATCGAAATATCCGAAACACTCAAATAGGAACCCAGGGCAGGGTAGTGGCACCAGTGATCGATACTTTAAGCCCAGAGTTTGACACAATTTTCAGCACAAAAAATAACATAGATTTTAATTGAAATTTTACGGGAATATAGGAAGGAGGTGGATCTGTATTACATTGTTGCTAGAGACTAAAATCAGTTAAATACCCCTATTATTAACGATTAAATATTGCTTCACACGTACAAAAACCACACCACAACCACAACCACAACACGTGGGCGGACGCTAATCTATACTAATATTATAAAGCTGAAGAGTTTGTTTGTTTGGTTGAACGCGCTAATCTCAGGAACTAGTGGTTCGAATTGAAATATTATTTTTGTGTTGAATAGTCCATTTATTGAGGAAGGCTATAGGTTATATATAGATTGTTCGCTAATTAACGCGGGTGAAACCGCGGGGCCTATATGCCTACTACATACAACTAGCTATCTAGTTTGTATGAAAATTAATACTTGAATTCACTCGAGCCACATTTTGCCGTCATTATTGACCGCGTATTTGATATCGACTCATCGTAGCCACGTGGCAACCACAACGCAACCACCAGCGACACCGCTGACTAGCGGCCGGCCATATCGCAAACATTTTGTAGGTAACACAACGCAACCGCAAGAAGCCGCAGCGACACTATTCACACGTAATCACAGCTTGACCACCTTTTGTGGCGACGGTGTGGTGTTGTCGTGGTACGTGTGAAACAAGCCTTAAAGAAAATCAAGTCGATCGCGCCCGCCGGTGCCACTACGTAACAGAAACATCTTATCAGCGGTAGCGCCTTGAGGCTGCACCTCCGTTTAACACGCAAGGTTGCACTTCGATTTTATATTTAATTTGATAGAAACAGGGGTGTGCTACTGAACCGGTGACGATGGTTGTCACACATGATATCTTTATATATATGTATAGCTATATATGTATGTATGCAGAGGAGCTCGATGGTGCAGTGGTTAACGCGCCCGGTCTGCGAGTGCTGAGGTTAAGCAACTTTCGCAAAAGCCGGTCATCGGATGGGTGACCAAAAATTTATCATCTCGAGCTCCTCCGTGCTTCGGAAGGCACGTAAAGCCGTTGGTCCCGGCTGCATTAACAGTCGTTAACAACCACCAATCCGCACTGGGCCCGCGTGGTGGTTTATGGCCCGTTCTCCTTATCCATCCATAGGGAAGGCTCGTGCCCCAGCAGTGGGGACATAAAATGAGCTGATGATGATGATGATGATGATATGTATAAATCTTCTGTGCGTATGTATGTTATTGAACTCCTTCTAAACGGCTAGACTGATTTGAATGAAATTTTCTGTGTGTATTCCAGTGGATTCGAGAATGGTTTAGATTTTAAATTTACAATTGGACCCGGTAGATGGCGCTGCTATAGAGGTCCTTCATCCCGGGGGTTCTTAAGCGGACGAATGATTTGTTTGTTTTGTTGTCATGAAAACTGTCAAAGCGGTACTAAGTCCGCCGGTCAGCTAGTCTTATTTAAAAAACTAGATTTTGACCTTTTTAATACAAGCGATGCATCGGCGAAACGGATCATGAGTCAGTTATTTTTTGAGTAGTTTAATTAATTACACTGTTATTACGAGGAGCTCGATGGCGCAGTGGTTAAAGCGCCCGGTCTGCGAATGCTGAGGTTAAGCAACTTTCGCAAAGGCCGGTCATCGGATGTGTGACCAAAAATGTATCATCTCGAGCTCCTCCGTGCTTCGGAAGGCACGTTAAGCCGTTGGTCCCGGCTGCATTAACAGTCGTTAACAACCACCAATCCGTACTGGGCCCGCGTGGTGGTTCATGGCCCGTTCTCTCTATCCATCCATAGGGAAGGCTCGTGCCCCAGCAGTGGGGACATAAATGAGATGATGATGATGATGACTGTTATTAATTCTGTTTTTATTAGTGAGGACCCATAATTGGCTTTCTGTTATTATTTTTTAGTTTTTAAGTTGTGTCATAGCTGTTAGTCTTCCTATAAATAAATAAATAAATATAAGTTTTTATTTTTAAGTACTGATTGCTGCACTGAAGCTGAATTAAAATTAAAAAAATTATGAAATATTTATAAATAAAAAACAGTGAACAATTTAAACGCCCACCCGACCCAGCCAGGAATCGAACCTGGGTCTTCCGCAATCCGGGCGGCTGCACTGACCGCTATGCTACCGGGAAGGCCGACGTAAGCGCTGAATTTTGTCACTGCTTTTTAATTTTTGAGTGCTTATTGCGGCACAGTGCCATCTATCCAAAGGTTATTGCAACCGATGGCTATGCAGATTCATCTTTGCAGATGAAATACCACAAATTTGATATCACAACGCTATCAGTGCAGCAATCAGCACTTAAAAATAAAAAGTAAAATTTACTATGGGCTTTTAATTTTTTCAGTTTTTTAATTTTTTTTTAATAAATTTTATAAATATTGAGTGAATTTTATTGTAAACGTTTGTGCATGCCGTGGCTATCTTATCGCATCTATCTATCGTAAGCAAGAGCATGTGATTAATTCTGCCCGATCGGCGAGAAGCCCTCCGAATACAGGCATTACATTAATTAGCAGCTAAACTCCCTCGATAACGTTGTAAGTAGTATCGATTAACATGTCTGACATGCAAATTAGAATGAGATACAAACGTCGTTCACACGCAGAGCAAATATTGCGTTAGCAGTTTAAAGTGCCAACATTACACGGGGGACAACACGGGCCTATATATTTGGTCTGATTTGCATTTATCATAGTTACTTAGTGAAGGGCAACTTATTTCTTATCGTCAACTTATAAACGTATACTGTTCCATACCACTCGCATTTCATTTCCATTCCATACGTAAAATTCGACATCAAAACTAGAACCGCAGTGTGTGTCGGTAGCGAGATGTGTAAGAGTTCGCTTTTCAAAGCAATTTATTTTATTTATTTTCTTTACAGATCGAAGAAACAGGAAGCAGAAGAGGCGGAGGGACATTCTTAGTACCAATGAATGGTGGAATATGGACCATGTGCGTGTCCCTAGAAGGTATAAAATTTAACTTTTTTTTAAGCCTCATGTGATTACAGCTTACATTTAAATGCGATACTACAAACAACTACGAGCGTAGTCGTTAGGAGTCACTACAATCATAGTCGCTACGATTGACTACGACTGTATTCACTACGAGAAACTACGAGCTTCTACGAATGTAGTCGCTTTGATTAACTACGAGCGTAGTCGCTACGAGTAAGCGAGCGCGTGCGTAGTTGCCACGTGTAACTATACAAGCTACGTGTTACTACGGGTGTAGTGGATTCGAGCAACTGTGAGCTAATCGCTATGAGTTACTACGTACGTATTAATTACAAGCGTAGTATAGTTGCTTCAAGAAAGTAGTTGCTACGAGTAACTACGAGCGTCGTCGCTACGTTTTACTGCGAGTGTAGTGGATTCGAGCAACTGTGAGCTTAATCGCTGACTTACTACAAGCGTAATTTCTATGAGTAACTACGAAAATAGTAAATACAAGCGTAGTCGCTACGAGTAATTACAAGCGTAGTCACTTTGAGTAACTGATGGCTTAGTTTAAGTTTTATTATGACAAAGTTTACTAGAAATGTTAGTTAAAACTGGATGATATTGATTATGACAACTAGATTAAATAATACTGGGTGTATAATTAAAGTCAGATCAATAAGTGTGAATTCGGTACTTTATGGGTTAATAAAGTTACTTTTAGTATAAATGTTCTCTTTTCAGAGGAGGAAGTAACGATGCTGTCCAGAGTTGGATTTCCCACACAACCTCTATGCACAAACTATTTAGCTAATAATGACGAAGACGAACCTAGAGCGGACTGGCAACATCGTAAGTCTATTTATTAATCTAATCTAAATTTATATGAATAAATTGGCCCTACACTATAAACTTAATTAAAATTTCGTTTAAATTAAGAATTTACATTTTCATACCTTACATTTTTTTTACATTCTTATACCTTAGGTATAAAAATGTAATTCTTCATTTTAATTTTTTTCTTTCATAATTCTTGTAGGCGCAAAATAAGCCCTCGTCGTCGTCGTCGTCACCAGCTCATTATGTCCCCACTGCTGGGGCACGAGCCTTCCCTATGGATGGATAGGGAGAACGAGCCATAAACCACCATGTGGGCCCAGTGCAGATTGGTGGTTGTTAACGACTGCTAATGCAGCCGGGACCTACGGCTTCACGTGCCTTCCGAAGCACGGAAAAACTCGAGATGATAAATTTTTGGTCACCCATCCGATGACCGGCCTTTGCGAAAGTTGCTTAACCTCAGCAATCGCAGACCGGGAGTGTTAACCACTGCGCCATAGAACTCCTTACCACATGCGCTTAAGGTTTCCACAGTTTTTAATTAATCAAAGTACACACGCAGCACAGTAGCACAGTATGTACCACAGTTGGGAATCAAACCCGAGATCTCTAGGTCTGAAACAGGGGGTCTAATCAAATGACAACAGGCGGATGTGACATTCAGTAATTTTGCTTTTGCCGTACGTAATATTATGATCTTGCAGCTACTTATTAGTAGATTAAAGTTAATAACATAAGCTGTCACAAACTTAATTCATAAGCTTGTAAATGAGCAAAACATTGCGTACCTACTTATTTTCCCTTTACTTTTGCGTCCTTGATAAACCCTTTCTGTGCTTCACAAGTAAACTCATTTATCATAACTTTATGATGAAAATGAGCGGGAAACTATGTAAGTAGGTCCTATAATTTCAAGTGAGACAAAGGATATGAAAGTAAAGTACATATTATTATTCGATTCATTTGACTTCAAGTTAAAGCAATTTATTTTTTATTTTGTTTATTTTGTTGAAATGGAACATGAAATAATCAAATAATTCCAATATAGACACTTAATCCTTGTTATTCTAAAACATGCACTTAAGTAAACGTGGTTTAAAACTGACACTGTCTCGTTTTTGTCATTTTCTACCTATTGTTTTTTTTAATTTACCTATTATTGGCCTTCGTCTCAATTTATGTGCATATAAGGCATATATAAGAATATCGATTCGCATTTCAACGAGAACCTTTAACCACTAAAGGAACTGACTTATCTTTGTCTTATAACTGTCCGAGCAGGCAATGTTTTATGTTATGGCAACATACAAATAATTTAAACATACTTAGATAATATGGTGGTAACTGGCTAGGCGGACTTAAAACAAGCCCCACCGCTAATCAAACTGAGTAATGTACTTCTAGGAATCGAGCCCGGGGCCTCTAAGGAATACCCTAGACTAGACCACAACATGATGATGATGATGATGAGACCACAACAACTCATCTTTGTCTATGTCTTGCGTAACGTAAAGTGTGTTTAAATGTGTATTTTCAACGAGCAATTACGTGTATACGATTATTATATACTAGCTGACCCGGCGGACTTCGTACCGCTTTGACAGTTTCCATCATTGAGTTTTTTTCATTTTGTTGATGGCTTCGTGCGATTAGCACATTTAGCCAGTGTCAAAGTATTTTTTCTAACAAGTAACACATAAATAAACAATATTTCTTTTCTGTATGATGATGGTGAATGATAATAGAAATGAGAAATGATATACCACCCAAACCCTCGAGTATCTCAGTAAAGATGTGGGGCTTTACTAAGTCCTCGGGCGGACTTTTTGAGAGAATTTGAAAAGTGACGTTGCACTGTTTTGTTTCATTTGCCAACACTCATGCACACTCACGAACACTTAACGGTTATTAATCCACCATTATTTCACATTAATATTCGACATAACACAAATTTTAGAAAACAAAACAAAACCGCAGACATGACTCTTCACTTTCCCGCCAAGAAGCCCATCATTGAGTTAAATATATATATATATATTAACGGTTTCCATGACAACAAAACAAACAAATCATTTTGTATTGGAAAATTAAATTGTTGTTTTTAATATTTTATTATAAAGCCTATGTTACTCAGCGCTAATGTAGCATTCGAATGGTGAAAGATTTTTTTTAAATCGGTCCAGTAGTTTTTGAGTTTATTCGTTGCGAACATACACACATACAAAAATACAAAGGTTTCCTCTTTATAATATTAGTATAGATTATTATACATTTCCTATTGTATAGGCATGCAGAACCTGTCCATATCGTGCGCGCTAGTCTGCTTGATCGTGCTGGGCAGCGCGGCGTTGGTGGGCGCTTTCGGCATCTGCAAGCACCAGATCAGCGCTGTGCTCATCACTGGGGTCATGTATCTACTGGCTGGTGAGAAACCTACTTTAATAACAGTGTCAGAGTTCTGTTTTATCATCATCATCATCAGCTCATTTTATGTCCCCACTGCTGAGGCACGAGCTGATGGATGGATAGGGAGAACGGGCCAGAAACCACCACGCGGGCCCAGTGCGGATTGGTGGTTGTTAACGACTGCTAATGCAGCCGGGACCAACGGCTTTACGAGCCTTCCGAAGCACGGAGGAGCTCGAGATGATACATTTTAGGTCACCCATCCGATGACCGGCCTTTGCGAAAGTTGCTTAACCTTAGCAATCCCAGATCGGGCGCGTCATCGAGCTCCTCGTTCTGTTTAGTCTCGATGAAAATTATAGACAAGCGTTTTCTTAATATAATTGCTTCTGGGTCTTACACTGTTTTGGTGGTCTGACCGACAACAGACAAACTTGAAAATGAAATCTTGCCTTCTCTTTCTACTACGAGTACTGCGTAAATGACGGATGACGATTATAAAGGATAAGAAACTCAGACGTAATAAGTCAGAAGGCCTATTTATTTATTTTTAAAATATCAGGAAATAATAATCCAATACCCATCGTTTACCCAGCAGTGGGACAGTAATATAGGCTAATTACTTTCGAATATTACTTAATTAGATTTAGAGAAAACCTCTTTGAAACTTACAGGTCTGTTCGCGATGTTCACGCTAATGATCATCCATTTTAAACGGATCCAGCGTGTCTCCATGCGTGGTGTCCACGGCGACGACACCGGCGACGGTGTGGTAGGCCCTCAAGCGCCCGCACACAATCTCCTAACTGCGCGGGAGTTCTCCACATCCTGGTCGCTTGATCTCGGATGGGGCGGCGTAGCCCTAGCCGCTACCACTTCGCTACTCTGGATTCTATTGTCCAAAATCATGAGATACAACCCTATATCCGCTATGCTGTTGTAAAATGAGCTGTGAAGAGTATTTGTTACTTTAAGTGATCAGTTTGGTTGTCAGAATGTGGGGTGTAGCTTTTTTTCGCTTTTGACTTCTATACTTGTTTCGAACAAACGCGGCTTGTCTTAAATTTGAGAAATCTAGTCTAATCACTTCATACAGTTGTACTGTAATGTTTGCTTACACGTTTTCCCTCCTTCCTATGATATGGGATGCTTCAAACGAGGCGTGAAGAGGCACCTTGTGGGCCGGCAAAGTGAGGGTAACTGATGCTGCGTTGTTTTCACGCTGCACCAGTTGCCGTCGCATCTGGATTCCATATTCACTTAACATCGGGTGAAATGGAGTCATTTGCCGTACTACGTATAAAAAAAAACTTTCTCAAATCTGTAAGATGTGTAACTACCTACGGTGATATTTGAGTTTATCAAAATGGCCGGCAAATAGGAATAATGAGGTTATGAGGAACTAGGTATAATGTGGCTATTAACCAGAATATTAAAAGCAAAATATGAAAAGAAAACTGCTTTGTTAAAATTGATGCCTCAGCTCAATTTCACTACTTACCCAGCCCATTATTCATGCTATTAGATACTGTGCGAGCTGCTGGGCGACAACAAATGGATTGAAACATAATTGTTCCGTGCAGTGTGGTGCTACGACCCCTGCCCTGATAGATTAATTGATGTCAGTTATGAGAATTCATGTTCGTTGAGGATGGTCAATTGTTTCATCTGGTTCCTATAAATAGAAAGTCAATTAAATAACGATTTTAATATAACAAAACGAGCTGTCAATTTGCATTATATGTTAACTGGAGCAAGTAATAGCAGTTTCTTGCGGCTTGTTCTCGGTACAAGGTCTTTACTATAGGGTGCACGAAGCCTAAGCTATATTGCATTCATCAGAAGACGTTTATGCTGCTAAAAGTTTATTAAGAACAAAAATATTTCATAATTATTTTTGCATTATTTCTAATGTTGTATAGGTATGTTAGAATAGTTAAGCATCGCAACTTTAGTCCTTTACTTCAGGGGCAAAGGAAAACATTACCCTATTGAGTAAGAGACCTGCCCCCTGACTATGAGCTTTTATTGCAGTATTATTGCAGTTGTGAAAAAGAGATGCAAGTATATTCGCCGCTACACGCGTCTCGTTTTCACAACTGCAATAATACTGCTATAAGAGCTCTTGGTTACTTTGTCTAACCACTTTTTACACAATTAAATAATGGCAACTACACACACACAGCTTGCATAACAATTCGCTTATTTTCTTTTGTCTACCACAATAGTATTATTACACCTACGAATTTATTGTTTTCATACCTAATGCAAATCGCAAGTCATTCCTTTTGTAATAACCGAAATTTATTCGAAATAAGAAATTCATTGTACTTCAATAAATATTAAAACCAAAATATTTAAAGCGTTAAGCTTGCGTGAATTTATGGTACTTAGGTATATGTAATGTATAGACAAAATCATTTATATTTTATGAAAACTGCACTGCTACAAATGTGAGGGCCTAATATATTAATAAGTCGTATGTACCCACACTCACAAAGCATACAATCTACAGTCCTATATTTAAGTTATAACTACAAAGGTTTTGTTGTGTCATCGATTGTATTGTTTTAATGTTTCGAAATGTTGTAATTGTTTTCAATGTCCAGAATGCCTAGTGTACGCAGTACGCACTAGGCACCTTGGTTGTCATAACAAATTGTTTCAACTTAAGTAATCACTGAGCTTGCTGCTGTCCATTTGTTTTCAATGTTACCGTTACAACAGCTCTTTTAAACAGATTTTATTAATTATATAAATGGGATACAGTCAACATGTTTAAAATGTTTTTAAAAGGTTCTATTAGTATCAATTTTTACTGTCGATCTTGTGAAACGTGATTTGTAATTATTTTTATAGTTTTTTTGAACATTTATTTTTATAGTTACTAAATTGAAATACCTAACCAGTGTCTTCATTTATTAAATGTTGTAAGTTATTATTAATTATTATGTATCTAGTATGAATGAAGTGATAGAACGTCTTTTTATGTTTTCTATTGAAACAACGTAAAGCTTCTTTCTTAAACTTCTAATAAGTTTCTAGTAAGCAACAACTTAGATAAGTCACAACGCTTTTATTAACAAATATTTTTAAGTAAACATTACGGCAGAGAGCTACGTATTTTTTATCAAAATATTTGTTCATAATATATCTTCAAATTTAACGCAACGAAATAGATTTTAGTGTGAAATGGGTTGTTTAGCCAAATGTATTACTGTTTCTAAACTTTTCTAAAGATAAATTTCTTCACGTTGACACATAGGTAGGTTGGTACTAGGGGACTCACGGCAAGTAATTTGTAAAAAAAATCGATCAAAAAGAATCTATATATCTGCCGTAACGAAGTCATAAATAATTACGCTTTATAAAAAAATAATGGAGCTATGAGTGTTGTTGAAAGATATGGTGCTGTGTATTATTTAGTTAGTTCGATGGAAATAGCTGGAATTATACAATAGCCTGTTTAGTACTAGATACAAATTATGGACAATTATTTAGGTACAAATTATGAGGACTTAGCTTATAGATACAAAATAGAAATTAAATCAAACAAAAAAACTGCAAAAATATAAGTTGTGATGATTATGGACTTAGTTAAGTAGTAAGAATGCTAGTAATTATTGCATTGATGCTTTGGAAAAACAATTAAAATCTACACCAAATTTTACGTAGATATGTAAGTACATCTTACTAAAAAAAAGTTGTCCCAATTTAAAGATGAAAAATGTATAATTCCTTGGAATAATAACATTAAGAGTCAGTCACGCACGAGTACCGTATGTATACGTTTTGACTCTTATTCCATTGTATTAAGAGTTAGCTATTTTTGCTCGCAACGTACATAAAGATTTCCTTTTAAATATGAATATACCTAAACCAATAGCATAATCAAGGCCTTGAAATTTAATTAACATTTCTTTACATTACAAAGTATCAAAATATAACAATCAAATTAAAGAAAATAATTATGACCCAAGCCATTCCAAACGAAACTTTTCTCGTTCATGCTCGAGGGGATACTCGTATTCATCTTTAAATTTTGACAAAAGAATAGTAGTAATTACAATTTTAAAAAACTTAGTAACTACACCAAATAGGAGTAAAGGTATACTATTACTGCGCACATTTTTAAATAGGAATAAATGTATTATAATAATTTTAATGCTTTATGTTAATGTAGGTAGATATAACTAACACGCTTCATACAATTCTGTTTAGGTGTGACAAGCAAAATTAAGAATAACTATTCATTAGTTGTATAGTGCAGAAAGAGTTTAGTTTTGTTTTTATCATTCCGGCCCTACCATTACGTAACGTGATAATTATATTAATTAATAATGACAATGTACAGTGTACATTTAACGTGAACAAATAGTGTACAAATAACGGCAGTGTACGTTTTCCTGGTCAGATTTTTATATTGCCTAAATAAAATAAAGAATTCAAGCATAATTGAAATCTTGAGAGACTATTATCAACAATATTACTATTGCACATAAAGTGTACTATTTGAAGTTGTCTATACCATAAAGATATTTAATTAAAATTTAATATTGGTCTACTTTAAAGATTGTTAAGCTAAACAAAAATGTTAAAAAACTTATACTTACAAATAACGATTTGTTAAGAAAATTCTCTTTACGACACGTTTAAAATAATTTATTCGTCGTTGAATAATGTAAGCGCCTGTAAAACAGTCGAGTAAGTCCGAAAAAAAGATTTTACCTCATTATCACTTAGCAAAATGGTATCTTGAATTGAGTGGGCGTGCTCTTAATAAAGCAAAAATGAACCTAAATTAATGCTAAGAGTCGAATGTCGCTCGCAAACATGCAGAAGTTAAGTGCATATATTTACGCATTATAGTTATGTAAATGAAAAAAATATTACGCTTCACGCACTTTTATGAAAAGGCGTTATTATTACTAATGTGATGTTGTGAAATTCATTTCGGTGGATGTTGTTTGTTCGATAATAATTTGTTGAAATGTTCTTTTGTACTTTGAATGCATATAACAATATTATTTTGTTTATAAACTGTTGTATTTATTTTTCCTTTATCCTTATCAGAATATACGTCCTGATGCTGGGCTCAAGCCTTCCTACATGGGCACATAGGGAGATGGAGCAAAAGCTTTTGGCGTCTGTAATTTTAGGTCTAAGAGCGGCGACCCTTAGGCTGCGTTTCCACCGTTTGTTGTCCGTCTGTCTGTCTGTCTGTCTGTCTGTCTGTCTGTCTGTCTGTCTGTCTGTCTGTCTGTCTGTCTGTCTGTCAAGAGCCTTTTTCTCGGGAACGCGTTGAGGTATCAAGTTAAAATTAACATCTAATACTGTCTGCGGTCCCTTGATACTGTAAAAAAAATCAAGCTTCTAAAAATCCAAATCAACGGAATCCAAAGATAACAGCCATTTGAGCCTTATTTTCTAACTTTTCGCAGGGAAATCAAAACCTACAGGATACTTCCCATTAACCTAGAATCATGAAATTTGGCAAAAAGGAGGGACTTACAGCACAATTGAAGGAAAAAATCCGCAAAATCGTTAATTTGTTGTTTCGACACAAATAAAAAAACAAAAACACATATAAACTTATTTGCAAGTGGTAAACTAATCGCGACCTATGTCGATGTATGGAGACACACTATTACAGTGATGAACGACCTATTTACATACAAGTTTGTAAGGAACCTTCGATGCGCGAGACCGACTCGCACTTGACCGGCTTTTTTCTCACGCGGACCGTCGGTCGGCGCTAAAGATCTAAAGGAGGGCGATTTTTGAACCGTTGATTAGTTATCAACGGTTAAATATATATAAGGTAATATTAGGTATATAATATAAGGTAAGGTATGTATAATAATAATATAAACTTCAAGGACTTTTTTTTTTACTCTGAAAATTCTTGAAAGATAAATTGTTAATTAAGCTAAAAATATTATATTTCCTAGTGTATTTCATGGTACTTTTATTTCGACATCACCGGTGATATTAAAAAATCGTTCCCCTGAGCGTAGCGCAGCTGCTCAGCGCCGAACTGTCATCGTGTTGTCGCTATCTATCTATCTCTATCGGGCATCTTATCACTGGTGAGCCGTCAACAAAGTGGCAATCGAAGTTCCTTTTCATAAGAGTGATCTCAAATAAAAATAGCATTACTGGTAAAATATTTATTCAAACTAACAATTAACAAATCCTTAACAATATTCTATTTACAAAATATTTATACATAGAGCAGTGTAGCCTATCTCTGGAAAGAGATAAAACTATTTTATGTGCTGACTGAAGTCTCACTGTCCTGTTTTATCTTAAGGACAGTAGGAGTTGATTGACCTTGAAAAAACCACGACGCAGTCTAGTGGGTTAGCAAATACTATTTAACGACAACTACAAGAAACTCGATAGCGGTTAATGCGCCTGGTCTACGATTGCTAAGGACTTTCGCAAAAGCTGGTCATCGGATGGGTGACGAAAATTTTTCACTTCGAACTCCTCCGTGCTTCGGAAGGCACGTAAAGCCGTTGGTCCCGGCTGCATTCGTAGTAGTCGTTAACAACCGTCAACTCGCACTGAGCCTGCGTGGTGGTTTATAGCCCGTTTTTTCTATATTGCTTCCATCCATAGGCAAGGCTCGTGCCCCAGCAGTGGGGGACATAAAATGAGCTGGTGACGATGATGACAACTACCGATGGTTTTCGTGAATTATAAGGAGGTAATACACTTTGTTGCAGTACCATAAGGTTCAATTTATAATGACGTTGATAATGCCAGCTCAAAACATGCTTAATTGTAGTCACCCATCCGAGGCTTTCCATTGTGAAAGTTGATCAGCTATCAAGAGCTTCGACAGACAGTTAATCATCTTAATCAGTTAATTGTCGTTCAACAACTGGTCTTATTTGATGTTCTCAGCCTCCATGGGGCGCGGTGGCTTACCATGCATCATCACTAGCATAGCAAGAAGTTATTCTTGGCTTGCTTAACATAAAGACGAAAAGAAAAAAGGTCACCCATCCAGGAACAGGCCATTTAGACAGTCACTTAGTATTCAAGATCTCAACCATACACGACCGAGCTTGTCAGATAGATTCAAGTCTCTTCAAGTGGTCACCCATCCGGGAACTTGCCATTGCTAAAGTTGCTTAATTTTCACGATCGTAAAGTAGCTCCGAGAGACAGTTAATCATCGTTATCCTGCAGCAACTGGTCTTCGATGTCGATGTCTTCAGCCTTCCTCTTCTTGGGACGCGGTCGCTTGCCGTGCATCATTTCGAGCTTTACCTTTTTGGCTTGTTTTTTCTTTTCTTTCATTTGCAGTTTGCGTTTTGCCGCTTTATCTGGGTTATTCACTTTTTCTTGAAGCAGAATCTGAAAAAAAGAAATTGTTAAATTTCATATGTGAACTATAAATTTGCAGCAACACAACATTAACTTATAACTTATAAGCTGCCAAAATTATAGTTTACTTGTATGTGGCACTTGTAATAGTTGTATGTGTGTTTTTTTCATTTAACTTTTGTTTTTTTGTTATATTAGAAAACACTGTTAAGTATAGCCACGCTTTACTACTGACGTCTGATCCTATCTTTTCTTTTTTTTATATTGAGGGACAAACAGTTCAATATAAAACAAGAAATACATATAAGTACTTACAATTAGTTTGTAGCAAACCTACAGCACTATCTTAACGAATAAACTGAATGGTGTTATCTTATCTTATCTTAGTGGGGCCTGCTGAGGTTTCCCTCTTGCAGTAACACTTCGACCCATCGGGATCTTTTGTGCAACCCCGTCCTTTCACTCTTCCTCCTCTGTAAAGATAGATGCCATAAGTTTGGCCACGTCCTTAAGGGCGAAGAGCCTGAAGTCCTCCGGTTTCGGATAGGCCGACCCCAGGAGTCCCATTCTTTTCCTAGCCAGAGAGTCACAGTCACACAGTAGGTGTTGCATTGACTTCGTTTCCTCTCCACATGCCCTACACGTACAATGGTGTTACTAAGACTAATTCTAAGCCATAGGACTTTAGCTGGAAACCTGAAACTGCTGGACAAAGGCCTGCCCAAGGATCTCCAATACGGTTTTGTGCTGCTTGCATCCAGCGGCAGAAGATATTATTACCTATTATTATTAAGAAGGTGCCGCGCCGACGCAAAACTGTGAGTTTTAAGTTTCTCTATGATAGCTAGCGAGCGGCGCGTGGCAGTGGTGTGACAACGGTGCACGACTACGAATACGCACGCACACTAATATCTGTACAGAGTAGGCTGGTGATTTAATTGGAGCAATGTTTACTGATGAAAAATCATAGGCGTTTGGGTAAAAAATAATAAAAGTCTTTACATTTTCATATTCATATTTTCTAAATGAAAAATAAGACAACAGTGGCCTGCGGAATATCAATACAAACATTTTGATATCGGATTATTGTTGCATGTGCTATATTTACAAAGTTTCTGAAGAGTTTTTAGATATCATTACTTTTACGTATTGTTCATGCAGTTTCTGGGTATTTGTTTCAAATTCCAAGACAACCATGGCTTTGTGAAAGGATCAAGCTAACCTACACTAGTTCTTTTAATGTATATGACCTATTCAGCGCCTAGCACCAGTGACTTAAAAACACGTAAGTTTTCGAAATTTCGCGCGGCACCCCCTTAATATAGTAACACGCTGGGTACAAACTAAAAAAAAAGATATTTTACCCTTATAATTTTCAACTTACCTTTTTCCTCTCGGCCCTCTTAATATTAAGCTTGGTCTGCACCTCAGCGACAAGCTTCCCGTATTCAATGTCCCCGATCTTCCTCCTCAGCTTCTTCCCCAGCCGGCCGGCCAGCTGCTTCACCGGCGACGCTGGCGCCCCGGCGTCCCCGACGGACAACTCGCGCACTATCGGCGGTAAGATCACGTCTAGCACGTCATTCAGATCGGTTTGCTCTAGAGGACTGATGAGGTGCATCCACATCGTGAAGATTGATATTCTCTGAAATATTTTTTTAATGTCATAAATCGAAAGAAAAATGAAAAGAAATAAAAATATTCTATTATAACATAGATTTAAATCTAGGTTTACCGCAAACTACTAAGGCCCAATTTTTCAATCGTCAGATAAGTTTTATCCAACGAATAACATTGTCATTGTGACAAATTTTCTAAAGGGAATCTGCAATTATGTCAAAATTATTTAATGAATAATCTTCATCGGACGATTGAAAAATTAAATCAAATTAGAAATATTGTCGATAAACAATTTGAATGCTGTAGAAAGAGACAAAAACAGGTGCGTTCTTCTAGCGGCGGTAACCGCTATTGTATTCTTTTGTTTCCAAAAGCCGTGTTGTGCAAAATGTCGTGCAAAACACAGGACGGCGTATTTTGTGCCTCAATATTTTGACGAACTTTGTTTGACACTATCGTTCTAGGCGTTATTATTCTAAGGGCTTTACTGAGACCTCGAGCGGACTTCTTGAATTTAAAAAGTGACGTTGCACTGTTTTGTTTCATTTGCCAATACTCATGCACGTTGACGAGCACTTAACGTTTAATAAACACAATAATTGTGTTGTCACAGACACAGACATTTGACACAGTATTTTAGACAATAAAACAAAACTGCAGACGGAGACTCTTCACATTCCCGCCAAAAAATCTCTTAGCTACTCACTACAATAATAAATACTCACAACGTTCATGGAGTTGGGCGCCTTCGCAACTTCCACGTTGATCGCCTTCCGCAGCTTGAACAGTATCCAGCGGCTGCTGACTCTCGCGCGGCCCTCCCCTTCGTCAGCCTCCATTTGTTTGTTGTCCTTCTTAGCAGTCACTTTGAGACTGGGTATAGAGTGTACCAGTTTCAATATTTGAAATAGCACTGCGGTTGCCTGAAAATTATTTAAAAATTATGATGAAGCGGTCAAATGCGCAGGACTTATTTGGGTGCACAAACGTACGCGCAAACGCAGGTGCACAGTCACACGCTCGTCCTCCCTTTCCTTAATCTACTTAATAAATAGTTTTATCATTAATAATAACTAATATTATAAAGAGGAAAGCTTTGAATTTTTGTATGTATGTTTGCAACGAAAAAACTCAAAAACTACTGGACCGATTTCAAAAACTCTTTCACCATTAGAATGCTACATATTAGCGCTTAGTAACAAAGGCTATACCAAAAAAAAATGCGGTACGAAGTCCACCGGGTCAGCTAGTAAATAATAATAATACAAACAAATGATTTCTCTTCTTTAAGAAGGCATAGAGAATCATGGAGGTAAATTAAGACAGAGCGGTCTATGACTCAGAAGCTGCTGATAGGAGGTATTCAATATCAATAGCTTTAGTCTGTTATAATCCTATAGCCTTAACCATAAATTACAATTCAGATGATTTATATTTTAAAAAATCCCTTTTATTACGAAACATCATGCTTTAAGTTAATAAAATTAAAAATTAAAGCTATTAACACATCCTTATCTATAAGTATATGTGGCTACTGAAACATTAAAAAATACAAGTAAAATTACTAAAACCGAATCCAAAGTAAAACCCGCTCATCGGGAGTTACAAAGAGTGGCTTGCACGCCGGACTTTGGGCGGCGCTAACTCTGAGGTCCCGGGTTCGATTCCCGGTCGGTCAATGGCGAAAACGAACTTTTCGTTATTGTGTCGGGTCTGGGTGGTTGTGGTACCGTAGTTGCTTCTGATTTTCATAAAACGAAGTGCTTTAGCTACTTACCTTGGTATCAGAACAATGTATGTGATGTTGTCTAATATTGTCGCGCACGCAAGGAATGCTCTCAAAAAAATATTTTCCCGTTTTTGCAACATTTTTAATTGCTGCTCCATTCCTATTAGTCATAGCGTGATGTAATATAGCCTATAGCCTTCCTCGATAAATGGACTATTCAACACAAAAAAAATATTTCAATTCGAACCAGTAGCTCCTGAGATTAGCGCGTTCAACCAAACAAACAAATAAGCTGTATAATATTAGTATAGATTTATTCGAAAGAATAAAAATTTTGTATATCGGATAAGGGACTATGAAACTAACGTGTAATATTATAAAAACACAAATCGTTTAACATACCTGTTCAGCCAAATCCTTCGACACTGCCGGTGTAAACTGCGCGCACAGATCTAACACTAAACTACGCAAACACTGCTCAGTATCACTATAGACAAAAGCTCTTTCACTCTCAACTTTATTCCTAATAATATTGTCCAACTCCTCAGGATCCACCGCCGACAGCAAAGAGTCCAGTATCTTAGCGGCTCTCAATCGGACCCACGCGTGAGGATACGCTAACAACACTTGACATTGCTGGGCGATACTATCAAAATCCTCGAAGTACGCTTGATCTCTCAAACTCAGCGCGCAGTGTACCGTAATCTTGTCAATCAAGTTGAGTAGCTGAATCAGACAGTGGTCTTTCTCTAGCTGTTTGTCTTCGTCTGTTGTTTCGTCCGGCGTTTGCAGTTTGACGAATCGACCGACTGTTATATCGTTGCTTAGTAGGTGTACTTTGTTGCCGACCGTTGATAGGACTTTGGGGAGACGCTGCTGAAAGTCTTCCCGCTCGACGTTTACGAATCGTATGCAGAGCTGCGCTGCTAACTCAAAATTGGCGGGCTGTAACAAATTGGACGATAATACAATTTCAATTTATTCCGGCTCGAAGGTCGCGTAAGGTCGCGTCATTCAAACGTCGCTAGCGAGATAAGATATTACTAAAATACCTCGGTGTTTTGATGCCTGCCTAGTAAGCTCTTTTTACCTTGGTATTGTTGAAGAACGCGAGCACCATCGTGAACATTCTAGTCCTTTCTATAGCCGGTAGTCGTCTCAGCATCGCCTCCAGGCAGCCGGCGGCGGCGGCTCGGAGCTCTGGTGCCGGGTCGCTAACCATACGGCCACCGATCGCAAGCAGCAGGTAGTCGACAAGACTTGTTAGTTGTTGCTACCAATGAAAAAAATTTGATCAGTTAGATGGTCTCTAAATCTTCAAAAATGGAATGCCTGGAGTCTTTTTTTCACACAAGGATTTCAATTAGATATTTTTTCATTAATATTAATTAATTTCACAACAACAACACACACAACAAGTCAAAGTTAATTTATTTTATTTAAATAAACTTAATAATAAGTGCTTTTGCATCGTCCAAACATTTTTTAACCACTACCCATGTTTTATCTACGTCGACGTCTATTTATAATAATTAATAATAATAAACGTCTTTTATTCTTTATTCTTATTCTCTATTTTCGTCATGCACATACAATATTTTAAACTTTTTATTGTTTCAACTAATATTAACTTCAAAACATTTCTACGCTGTTTATGGCAAAAACGTGATACCGATCTTTAGATATGTACCATCTTATTTGTGTAACAATATTTTACTGAAAATAAATTATATTCTATTCTATTCTATAAACTTAGATCTATAATAAACTGCGACTAGAGCATTTTAAGAGGTTAACTTTCGCAATGCCGGGTCACTCCATATTGGAATTGAAGAGGAAAGCTTTGTATTTTTGTATGTATGTTTGCAACGAATAAACTCAAAAACTACTGGACCGATTTAAAAAATTCTTTCACCATTAGCGCTGAGTAACATAGGCTATATTTAAAAAAAAATGCAACTTCGTACCGAAGTCCGCCGGGTCAGCTAGTAGTAAACAAAGATTATTAACAATGCTCTATTAACACATTAATAACCCACTAGGTTCACGTCAGTAGTCCAGTGGACCTATGGGAATCAAACCACGATTTTTCGCATTCAACCAGAGCATCTCTCCGTCCATCTTGTCCGTTAACGGATTTACTGCGGCGAAGATCAGCGACGGAATTTCCGCATAATATGGCCTTACTTACCACTGGGCATTTATTGATGATCATCTCGAGGAACTTGAGGGAGGACTCCCGGCCATGCTGCAGCTCGTACCTCAGCTGGGACACAAAGAAGTCGATGCTCTTGTGGATGTCGGGGCCGAGGGCATAGTTCGTTACGTACATCACATATATCGAACGTGATTCTTCCCTAAAAGCGATTGGGTTATCGTTATTATTTAATTAGGACCTTACTAATAAAAATAATATAGCTTAGAATAGATATTCAGAGTTTTGTTACTGTCATGTAAAATTCATTTCAAATTAAATGAGAAAAACAAGGAATAACTATTTGAAACTACGACTACTGAATCGATTTTAGCTTTGTTATATAAGTATTTTTTTCCTGATTTATTAAATTACTAGCTTTTTTTCGCGGATTTGCTCACATGGGCTACACAAAAAAGCATAATCTAAGGATAATCCTGAAACACTTTATAATTTCTAACTAGTCCAAATACCGAAAGATTTAACTTTTATAGTTACAGATTTTCATACAAACTTTTTAACCCCTATTTCACCTCTTTAGGGGAAGTTTTTCCAAAAATGCTAAAACACGTCATTCTTTATTTTTATTGAAAAATCTTAAGAGCGATTAAATTATTCATTTTATACATCTTACTTTAAAAATATCGATTTGCCCAAAGAAACTCTATTTTCTTTGTTACTCCTTACAAGCAAAATAAACAAAATTCCTGAGACACATCATTCTTTATTTTTTTCTCAAAAAGCTAAATACCATTTTTCATGTATTTTACTTAAATACTGACGGACTTTCATACAAACTTTCACCCCCTATTTGACCCCCTTAGGGGTTACGTCACTCAATTAACCTATAGTCTAAATTTCATCTAATTAGCTTCAGCGGTTTAGGCTCGGCGATGATGAATCAGTAAGGACAAGTAATTATATGTAAGTATATAAATTAAGTTTTAAGAAAAGAAAAGTTAAAATTAAGGAAAGTTACGTTTTCGTTAAACAGTCGAAACAAACGAAATAAAAACGCAGGTTTATGTTTATTTTAAAAATAGACTTAAGTTTTAACTTCGTTTGTTTTGACTGTCCAAAAATACTTATATAAAAGTAGCTGAAATCGATTCAGTATACGATTCTTGACAAACTAATTTCAGGGCGCGCGTTTAATGGCGTTTTTATAGTTACATGTTGTATATTTATATGATAATACTTCAAGACATTGATTTGAATTTGATATAAAGTGTTACATTTCAAAAGTTTTGAAATGTAACACTTTATACAGATCTGCACGCGCAGGTGGACTCCCTATGATAAATGGAACCTGTAAAGGGTTTGAGGTGAAAGGATCTCAATAGAAACACATGGTTATTCACACAAAAAAGGTTACGAATGAAAATGGGAAGTGATACTATACAGCTACTCATTTATGGAAAACCAAAACAATTCGTAAAGCGCAATCCGACGACATATAAACAATGCTACTAAAATTAATAAAAAGTTTGAAAAACTTACCTAGACCTTGCCGATTCACTTTGTATACAAATTTTGGCAACCTTAGCCATTACTTCATGCAATTCTTTCGATACCAATTTAGCTTCTAGTATTGCCTTCAAGAGTGAAAAGCAGTTAGCCTGCCTCTCATCATTTTGGCAATCTTCCTCAGCATACAATAGCAAGGTTTTCAGTTGATCTACCTCGAGTTTATAATATTTCACATTCCTTATTAAAACTGTAACAGCCTGTAAAACGAAATGTTACAAATCTATACTAATATAATAAAGCTGAAGCGTTCGTTTTTCGTTACAACGCGCTAATCTCTAAAACTACCAGTAGGATTTAATTTTTTTTGCATTTAATAGTCCAATGTTTGTGGAAAGATATAATAATAGGTCATTCAACGTCACGCTATGACCCTTAAAAAAGTCAGCAAGAACGCTAAGCGAATACGAAGTACTAGCGCATTCAGGCGACGCCATGCGACGCGGTGGGTCGTCGTTGTATAAAACTGATATATTACCTAATGTTGTATGATATTAAGTTTTTAACTTTGAACCTACATCATAAGGTTTAAAATTATACACTAAGCTGCACGCAAAACTGCAGACATGATTTTCTACAAGAGATTTAAACTTTACAGACAAAATATATTTTGATTATATTTCACTCACCTTAAAGGCATTTCTCACAAGATGGTAATTATCATTTTGTTTACTTATTTCGAATGTGGCGTATTTATGGAGTATCATGAAAATAGTCTTGACTACATCTTTTATCATCTCTTCCAAGCTTGGAGTACTAACTCTGATAGTCCACAGCGACGTTATACATTTCATGGCTACTGTAGTTACTTTGACATGATCGCTTTTCAGTGCGTCGACTAACAAAGGAATCAATGGATCTACAAAAGCTTTGCAATCGATCCTTGAAACTTTTTCTCTTTTAAGAATTACGTAAAGAATGTTCAAACTGAATTCTACTAACACATGAGCGTTAGCTTTACCAGAAGTCTTCACGTTTCTAGCTTGTGCCTCCTTGTTACGCTTAGGAGTTTCTGGTATGATAAAGCAATCAGGTTTCGCTCTAAGCATACTTTCTCTTTGCTTCTCAGTAATCTCTCTTTTAGGTGCACCCAAAACGAACTCCGGTATACTATCAGATGCTATACCATGTAGAAATATGAATAGAGACTCGACATCTATAAACTTATTTGTAACTAATCCACTTGAAATGTGCATCAAAGCTTCTTGTACTTTTAACACGACCTTTTTCGAGTGGTGTTTCTGTAAAACCTCTTTGAATGGCAGCAACAGATTAATAAGACATCTCTCAGTTATGTTTTGAGAGACAATCATTAGAGTCACATAGCTTTTCTTGCTAGGTTTCGCTTCGGGTGTTTTATAATGTAACTTGTCGACTTCCTTTTCTTCGGATAACGCACCAAAGAGATCGTTAATACAAACATCAAGTATATAATGAAGATTACCGTTGAGCTCACCAGATTTAAATTCGGCTTTCAGGGCATCCAAAACTGTGTGTATTGTTGCTACTAAGACGTGAACTTGGAATCCTCTATTCAGTAATATAGTCATGTGTTCAAGTAGGATTCCTAAATAAGTAGTACCAACGGTAATCATTATTTTCTTAACTATGTCTCTTGCGGCGATGCGTACTTGTTTTAAAGGAGATTTTAAAAATGAGCACAGTTTTATGATGATACTGAAAATAAAAGAAAGTTTGATAGTATTAAGGAACTTAGTCAAGATTGTTTTAGAGTAAAGGTTGTAAACAATGAGCTTGTATGATTGCAAAATCGTTATGTATATTATTAAGAATTGAGATGTATATTGAAAGTAATGTATTTAAAAATTACTTCTTGTTACTACTAACTTCAGTTTTTTACGGTAATGCTTTGTTTTTTGCCTAGTAATTTTTGTGGGATGTACGGGTGTCCAATTAAGGTCTCTGGGGCTCCAGGTCAACCCCATTTGCAAACGGTGCACCCAGCCGACCAGCGTACGAGGCAATGACGAACCACCCGCCAACACGCATTGGACCAGCTCGGCAGGTTATGATCCAAACCCCCCCAAAACATGAATAGTGTGAGGAAATGGGGAGGAACTTTGCTCAGCAGTGGGATATGGTTAGGTTATAACTTTTAAAACTATCATATTCACTTACATTAAAATAAATATTATTAACGGGATTATTACCATGTTTTTTCTTATGTAAAGACCGCAAAACGAACAAAAGTGCCGTTTCGCGATCTGATACGGTCAATGTATTGGGTCGAGAACAAGTTCGAGTGAATAGTGACTTAGGAGACAGTGGTACTTGTATCGAGCGCAAAAACGACTAAGGAAGAGGGTAGATCGTCTTGTCTGCTCATAATCATCCACCCGTATAAACTTCAGTAGATCCGTGATCATGGCGCATGCAACTGTGCCGAAATATCGGATATTCAAACACAACAAAAAACATGGTAATTAAAAATAAATAAAAATGGCATAGTTAAAAAAATTGTATTAGCTATAACTTACCCTGGTAGTTGGTAGCGCAGCAGATCACCAGGAAGCCTCTGCAATAGCTTCACGAGAGCCAGCGCGATCGGTACCCGGAGCATGTCTTCTTCTTGACGCTCGAACCCCTTAGGGCGTCGGTTCAGCTTATGTGACTCCTCGTGGTCCGTCATTTTACCTATTGCTCTGAAAACAAATTGATTATTCTTTAAACTGTTATATTCGTTTAATTTTTTAGCAAATTTAAAAACTTTTTGATGATATTATATTTTTGGAATCCTGTGGGAAAAACGCAACTATAAATCAAAAAGTTCGTAATAAAATTACTGCAAGACATTTACATCAAAGTATCGATTTTATTATCTATACTAATATTATGAAGAGGAAAGCTTTGTATTTTTGTATCTATATTTGCAACGAATAAACTCAAACTACTGGACCGATTTAAAAAATTCTTTAACGATTAGAATGCTACATTAGCGCTGAGTAACATAGGCTATATTAAAAAAATGCTCTACGAAGTCCGCCGGGTCAGCTAGTCAGTTAATAAAGTAATTATGTTAATTCACTTCGAGAACAGATAAACAACAAGCAATAAGATGTACTATTAGTTAGGATGAAGTAGGCATACCTATTCAACTGTGGCAGTAACCCAGCTGCCAAAGACTTGATAATTCTTTTGGCAACCGAAGGCGACACACTTGTCACTCTTTCAAAAGCCGGCCCATCAGAGACTTCCTTCGACGAGTCATCGTTTTCAGCTTCGACATCTGCAGTTTTCAATTCATTATCCAATTCATTTTCGTCATTGTCACCTTCCTTAACATCATCTTTAGTTGCATCAATAGCTCCACTGTCATTAGTTTCGTTTTCTACTACATCATCTACACTTTGATCTGCACCAGGTTTTGCTTTTATTTTGCGGAACTCAAAATTATTAGTCAAAGCTTTTGGTAACTCGATACTTTTAACTTTGCTAAAGTCAAAATGGAATGCGTCCAAGACGCCTACTAAAAGACGAGTCAATTGCTTTTGGTGTTCAGTTGTGTGACGCATTTTATTCAAGTACGATTTGAGAATAACTTCGTAATGGTACCAAGGTAGCAAACGACAACATGTAGACACGACCTCAATACACGCGTCGATAAGTGAATTCTTGTCAGTGTATTTGTCATCACAAAGATACATAGTAGCTAAAGGCAAAATGAAATTAGTAAGTGTCCTAGGCGTGGGACATTTGTTTAACTTCTTTGCAACTTTGCAGAACTTCAAAAGCGCTCTAACGCGCCTGTGCATTTGTAAATGACACATGTTCTCAAAAAAGTCAACCTCAATGTCTTCTTTATTAATTAAATTGGCTAAATCTGACAATACTACATCTGCCTCTGGAGCCTTTCTGGCCAATTCTCCAAGTAAAGCAATACTCTCATTTCTGAGAATCTCATTCTTTGTGTCTCGGATGCCCGAAGATATAAGAGATAGAACAGTATCTCTTACTAAATATTGCCCATCATGTGTAGACCAATATTTTAAAAGTAATTTTGGTAATATTCTTTTCAGACACAATCCCGCGGAATCACGAAGACCTATGTCTTTTTCTGTTCGTATAAAATAAAAACAATTGTTGACTATCAAAATTGCTAGATCTAAGTCAATTTCATTATTTTCTGACAACTGATATATATTTTTATAGGCGTCTAACCTTCTATCGAAATCTGGTTGCTCAATCCACCTTTTATTGAAGGCATTCATTTCAGTGATTGTTTGAGCTATTCTTGTCAATAAATCTTTATGTGTAGTCGAATTTTCTGCTATGGAAGAAAGTAATTTGATCAGAAGTTTTCTAACATCAACAGGTGAAACTTTGTTGAAAAGCACTGCTATGTTTTTTAAATAAACTTGTGGATTAGAACTGTGTCCCAATAGATTTATTATAGTAGTAACAGCATGCTCCATATTTTCTTCTGCCATATTCATGCATACTTTTTTCACTAATATCGGTAAAAGTAAGTTCAGTAGCTCGTCACACATTTCGGGTGACGATACCAATTCTGTCACTCTTGACAAAATTAACAAGTCTCTTCTATTAACTGTATTTGACTTTGCAGCATTTGCAATACGTCTTTTCATTACCTCTAATATACTGGATATATGTGGTATCAATATTTTACTACCAAAGTTTATTTCTTTGATTCCTTCAATGCTTTTATTTTCCACAATAGGTAAAGTTTTGAATGAGATTATAGATGTTGTGTCATTTCCTTCGTCATCATTGTCTTCTGTTAAGGTAAGCAGCTTCTCTACCATGTCTAATATCACATTCACAACACCAGGACTTGTCTTAGGGGCTAACAAGAGTTTAAACAATGAAGGCAAAATACACAATGAGTCATCCTTTTCAGAAACTGTTACTAACAAAATGTAGTATCTAGGATTTTGGCACCATGTGTTTAATAATTTCAATAGTGCTGTAGGTGTATGGATACCTTCAATTTGCAATCTCTGAATTAAAGGCCAAATTAAAGTTTCAAATACGACATATAGTTCATCTTTATCCCAACCATATGCATGAAACTGGTCAAACAATTTTCTCAATGTCCCTAAGCATAAAGTTCTAAGATTTTTCATGACTTTTACGTAGCCAACGTGAACTCTATCACCTTGTGCAAGAACTCCTGCTATTACCGAACACACGGCATAGAAAATTCTGTACAGTTGACTCAATAATTCATCTTTTATGTATCCACCGAAATACTCTCTTACTACCTCAAACAAGTTTAGAATGCTGTGTAATTTTCCTGGACTTATTATCGACTTCAAATCTAACTTTGCCAAAGTAACTTCTAGTATTTCTTTTGGTGGCATAGTCATGTATTGACTAAATTGTGAAAATGCCATTTCAATAAACATTTTTAATTCTTTTTCATTACAGCCTGCTAAATATCTCATAACAAGTGACCTTCTCGTCTGGCCTCCCCCTTTCTTGTCGGCGCCTAGTTTTGAAGTCATCTTACCATAAAGTATTCTCAATATCAAAGGCACTACATGTTCTCTATCATTAGGTTGAATGGCATTAGAGTCTTCTGTTATTTTGAAATGTGTTAATTCATCTTTTAATTTATTTTCGTCAACCATATTGTACAGATTGGTTTTGTACAGTGTCACATTTTTGTTTTTGTAATTCAAAATGCAGTCTAAAGCATACTTTTGAAGACCAGGATTTTTGTTTTTGAGAAACTCCATGTATAAGTCCCAAAATAAAGGTTCCTTATGAAGGGCTCTTGGGTTTTTAAATTGTGCCAATACTTGCATCACACCTATGAGAGTTTTGAAAATAATTTTACCAGATGGGGTATCCTTGGACTCCTCAATAGGTTCAACAATTTCCTCGTCGTTTTCTATTTCTTCATTTTCAGGTATATCCACTTCCATTTTGGTATCATTGCGAATTTCAACATCAATTTTAAGTGCATTAGCACTATCATTTCTCTTATATTCATCTTCAATAAAATTTAAGAATAAAGTCACAACATCACGATTCTTTGCTTCACAAACTTGTATACAATTCGTCATGATTTTAAGAATTAAATTCCTATAATTGTACAAATCTGGCCTTTCTGTAATACTGTTGTAATCTGAGTACATTTCTTTAAGCAATTCATATGTAGTGTCAATTTCATTGTTAAATTGGAATTTCTTTAAGTCTTTTTTAGCATTTTCAAATGAAGATGCTAACGATTTGTAGAATGGTGGCCAAAAATCATCAGCTCCTAAAGCGTTACCGTATCCCGCAATGAATTCGGAGACGGGCTCCCATAATAACTTGAAATTGAAGTATAAAACACCAAGCATGTAACTCAAAGGGTATAAATGGTAATCAGTATCTTTCGCAAGTATATACTGTGTTGTATTGAACGCCATTTTCTGCAGCATATTAACTTGGGACCTGTACTCTTGAATAGAAGGTATTATTGACTCTACCTCATAACACCTACTAAATATAGAAAATCTTTCAACAGAACCACCAACTGCTACAGTTTTGTCTAGTTCTGGTACTTCTTCGAAAAGCTTGTAGATGTGTGTTGACAACAATCGTACCTGAAATAAAAAGACAGAATGTCATTCATTTATATCATTAAACATTTAAGACTTCACTATAATACAAAAATGTTTTACTTACAATGTGGAAAGGCGATGAAACGTTAGTCCTCAAGTATGAATCAATCAACGAGAGGTGAGGATATGTCAATCCATTCTCCTGCTCATATGCAGTTAAATATAAATCTAAAAGATGTAAAGCTGTTACATAATTGGGATCAACCGCACACGGCAATACTACTGGCAACAGTGCATCTATGCCACAGACATCTTTCAATCTCTTACAGCTCGAAATATGCACTGCACATTCTAAGGCATTTGCTAATATGAACAAAACTTGTCTAGCACACCTCGATAGGCCAGAGTTATCACAATGGTATCTGTTGTGTTCTGGTTGACTTTCAATGTTGTAACTTTTTAATATGTTTAACAATTTTGTTATCAATTTACTAAGTGTTGTTATACAATAATCAACATCCACTTTTTCTATATGAGGTAGACTGAATAAAACATTCATCAATTTAGTTGGATTCTCAACAACATTCTCTATATCATCATTTAGAACAGCATTACAATAATCCATATAAGAAGGAAGGTATTTTCCAAAGTCTAGGGGATATTTTACCCAGTCAAAAAGTTTAACACCATTCTTGGACAGTGGTGATTTGTGCAAACAGATTTTGGTTAAAGTGCTCATTGCTTCATTGTCAAATCCAGATTGAATGACAAAATTTAAGAATGGTGTTAAGATATGCATATCAAACTGTGGATAGTCAATAATGTTTCTTACAAAGTTTATCAATATACTTGGGTATGGTAAAGGGAGCACTACCTTCACGATTATGCCCGCATGTTCTTGGGATAACGAAACATTTGGCGAAAGAAGTAATAGTGCTCCTATTTGAGCGCATACTTCCAAGACTTTTTCTGAAAATTGTTCACATATAACTTTAACTAGCAAAAGAACGAACTGCGGAGGATTTGCTAAATATTTTCCATTCTGATGCTCAATAACTTGACCTGCAAGTCTCAAAATATATTCTAAACCTCTACTTTCTTCATCATTCTCATTCAGAATTTCTTCTGTGAATTTCAATACACTCAACCAGAATATTGTGTATTCTTTAGGTGAGATTATTTGTAAGCTGTCTTCAACTGCTTGGGTAAGTACCCTGAAGAGTACATCTTGGTATTCTTTATTTTCTTTAAGAGTCTCTAGTTGAAGAGGCAGAAATGTCTCGATGCAATTGTGAAATTTGCCATTAACACCTCTTATTATTTCAAACATCAAATGTCCACAGCCAGAAACAGCCTGTAAAATAGAAGTAGATAAAGTAATCAAGTTATTCATTTCATCATCATCGTCATCATCATCTTTATCATCAGCCTATACTAGTCCACTTTATATTATACCTATTATATTATTATTACTTATTTATTAAAGTAAGCTATAAATAAATATATATATTTTATGATTAATTTGTTTTTTATATTTAAATAGACGTGATTCTACCACAATTTTAGAAGTCTTCTATTAAAAGAGAAAAAAGTTGCTTTTTTAGATTATAAACAAAATTAGAAAGTAGCTTGAACCCAACTACCACTGGGACAGTACCCAGGCTCAGTAAATGGATAGATAAAATCATTATTTTACTTTTAAAGAATACAAAAGAAAATCTAATTTATTTCTCTAACTAAAGGTTATAAAAATATAAAACTTACATCATCATTGGTCTTTAAATAAGTCAGCATCAGATCTATGAATTTCTTTTTATCTCTTATATCCCGTGCAACAAATGCAAAGCTCTCTGCTGCAAAATTGTTTATATACTGTGGATGAGTGTCACCAAGCAGAGGAATTATTCTCTTCAAAATAACAGCAATATCTTTCTTCAAATATGGTTTTAATATTTTAAATAAAAATGCTAGACAAATCAGGGTCCACTCTAATCTTTCAGCATCTTTTGTATTGAGTAGTTTAATCAGAATATCAAGGAAGTTTGGAAAATGCGGATAGAAATCATCACGTAGATCTTTTGCCAATGAAACTAGAATTCTGAAAATAAAGTTTAAAATAAATTAAAGATTGTAATAGTCAATACTATAACAATAAATGATAAATATTTATGTTTATTTAGGTCTGAGTATCTTAGTTTTATGTAAAAAAAAAAAGTAATTTATAGTAACAAAGGCTTTCTTTATCTTTATCTCAGTTTTGTAATCTAAAGAACCTACAGTCAAAAGTTGATGATCAAAAGCAGAATACCAATACTAATGAAACCAAAAATTCATATTTTACATAAGTTTTTATTAAAAAATAAAAAATATAATTATTGTGGTATTTTTGATCATAAACTTTTTTATTCAGAATCAATTTAGTTTTAGATACTTACTCCAACAGTGGTTGCAGACATAGCTGGTCTTCTAAATTTAAATACTTCTCCAAGATCTCAAAAACATCGTTTTTCTTGTGCACCAATTGAGGTACAGTGACAATGCCAAATACTTCCTTTCTAAACTTCTTAAAGTTTTGTGTCAAGTTGAGACCATACCACTTTTGGATTGCCAAATAGAAATGGGTCTCATTCTCTTCAGGCTGCGGTGTGTATGCATGTTCAATGTGGTATAAGGCTGCATGGCGGATGTCTATGGAGTTAATCCGCTCCGCAAATGGTATAAACTGCAAAATATATATACTTATATATAAATAATTAGTTTTCACTAACCTACAATACTTTAGGGTTATAACTTTTTGACACCTTGTAAACAAACCAAATAGGTACTATGGCAATTTTTATAAAATTACCATGCTTATTTAAAAAAAATTATAAATAAGTTTAAGTGCATTTTGATCGTTTTAAATAATAATACCAAATATCACAAATTATGAAAAATTATTCAAACAGGTTATTGATATTCTTGGGTAGAATATCACCATAACTTTTAAAATATGTATTACTCACCCTAAAAGTATTTGTCGATTTATGTTTGATCGGTTTACTTTTCATTTTTATATTAAAATTTTAAATCACGCATAAAATGTAAACAAAGCCACATGCCGACAGACAGGCCTTTCATTCATCAGCAGATTGACATTAGACAAACTATTGGTGACAGTTAGTTGTTTTAATTTTTGTCTTCTATTTAAGGAGCATATAAATCTTACTCATAGAGCCAAATCTAAAGTTAAGGTAAAACTGTGAAACTTTGAAAATTTTACGAATTTTAGTTTAATTAATAATGATTTGACTACTTTATTTAGAAATACATCAACCATGAATACTTTTTGAAGTGAAAACTTCTTTAGCGGCGTTGTGCACTTTTTTTGGAATGGGTAAAAAATGTTAAACTCGCGTCAGGACACGTGACCGTCAACTCAGGACACGTGACCTGATCGAAAATTCGTAAGACGGATGGAGAGTAGAGGAATAGGTAAAAAATGTTAAACTCGCGTCAGGTCACGTGTCCTAATCGAAAATTCGTAAGACGGATGGAGAGTAGACAGCTGGCGCGGCGTAATATAAATTTTTAATATAACTTAATATAACTTTTTAATGTAATATAAATTGTCATGTTTGTGTACGATAGCCCAATAAATAAATATTGTATTCTACCACATAAATGAGAGTACTTTTATACTGATAATTAAAGCAATTCGTGCAAAATTATTCCCTAACCATTCCAAAATATCAAAAATGCACAACGTTAATATTCAAATTTTCACTTCTGCCGGCACTCCCAGATCCCAGAGTGCAACCCGTCGTTTTTTTTATATGCCATATCAAGTCACTGATAAAAAAAGAGCCAAGTTTGTAAAATATTTGTTATAACTTTGTCTCCTTTCCATGAAGCTGTAGATCTCTTTTCTTATATTTCTTAGTATCATAGACAAATCATCATTCAAATTTTAATTAATATAATGATTTCGTGTTCGCAGAACAATAATTTGAGTTTGTATTGGATCTGACTTGACTTCCATGCCAGCTGGAAATCATCAAATCATATTGACGTGACTTCTTCACCATTGCAAACCGTCTGTGCTCAACTCAGGGCTTAGCTTTGAATACATTTTGAGTTTTGAATAGAACCGCTAAAAAGAACGGTACCTCTGCCAAAGAAAATATTTTAATGTAAGAACTCATAAAAACTTTTTATTGGGTCTGAGTGTAAGAATTATAATACCTGCTGTTGTAAATGTATTGAATTGTATTATGTAGTTGTGCCAATGAAATAAATAAATAAATATTATAAAAAAACAAGCCTGACATTAAAAACTTTAGCCTCTCTACTCTTTTTTGTCTCTCTTTCTCTTTGTCAATTTAATTCAATTGTCACTGTCAGTCATCATAAAACACGATCGAATTGTTTTCAATTTCATATTTTATTTTAGAATTTTGTCTAACTCATGCTTCCTTGGATGTTAAAAATAAATACATACAGTCAATTAAATCCATTGATAAACTTAATTGTGCTTTTATATCGTGTTCAATGCTTGCTAGGTTCGTAAACTCCTTGCCATTTGGGCTCTCGCAACAAATCACCAAACTTTATTTTCAAGGTAGGTCTTTTCTTTTTTTTCCTCTTAATATTACTTATTCGAACCCCCAATACCCGTATTTCATTATCAAAGATTGCTGGAATGTACCACTGCATCCCACTTATAAACCCCAAAAAAGTGTATTTATTTTTTCTTGTTATCACCATTCACCAATATTTTCTTATCATAGGCAAGTCAAAGGCTCTATAATTATTATAGGTTGCCACACACACCTCTAACTCAGTATCTTATCTATCTTGGTACTAACATAAAACACTAAAGCCACTGTTTAACATTCCATTATCAGTGTGATAAGCTCTATATAAATAACATTTATTCAACTACACTGCAATAAAATAATAATAATGGTTTCCAGCTCTGACTCGGAATCAACGAGAAGCTCATAGTTTAATTGAGCACCACCAATACAAAACAATGGACGTGAAGATACTGCCAGCACTGCAAGACAATTACATGTACCTAATTGTAGATAAGGCAACCAAAGAGGCAGCAATTGTTGATCCTGTTGAGCCCAAAACTGTTCTCCAAGCAGTTCAAGATCAAGGAGTTAATCTCACCTCAGTTCTTACTACACACCATCACTGGTAGCCACCTAAGCTTTACATTTTACATTCAAGTTTTACATAATGGGCTTGGCAATAAATACAATGTCAAGTCTGCTTTGCTTGCACTTTGTTCAAAAATATGTACAAAAAGTAATTTTTATAAAAACTAAATGTGTTTTGTTATTTATAGCTACTTAGCCCGACAGGCTGCTATAACACCTCTAAAAGTATTATATAGATGTACCCTAATGTAATCATTTTAGAGTTTCATTTACAACAACACATAAATGCCTGCTTGGGCTAAATAGGTTAATAAATTTCTTATTATGACCATAGTTTCACAATGATTACTATAGATTTAATTTTTTATGCATCCATATGCAGCATCAATCTTGTTCCTATATTATTATTATACTATGACAATTTGTACAAGATATGGGTCTTGGGGGAGGCCTTTGTCCAGCAGTGGACGTCTTTTGGCTGAGATGATGATGATGATGAGCAATAAATGATATTCCATTCTATTTAATATTAAAATCTACCTTTTCATTTATCAGGGATCATGCAGGAGGCAATGAAGAGTTGGTAAAAATGCACCCTGGACTAAAAGTTTATGGTGGAGATGACCGCATTGGTGCAATGACTCAAAAGGTGGAACACAATACTCGATTCAACATTGGTCATCTCAATGTACAGTGCCTGTATACACCGTGCCACACTTCGGGCCATATGTGCTATTATGTGACTTCACCAGAAGAGGGGAACGACTATGCTGTGTTTACAGGTAACAATTAACCCCCTTATTCATAAAAACTATTTAAGCATTATATAGTTAATCATTGTTTTCTCTTTTTTTTCAAATTCAAAATGATGTTTGCGTGATGTTGACAAAACAATATTTCACTAAATAATGCTTAGTTTTTATGAATAAAGGGTTATAGTTCATTTTTGATAACAACATTCATACTTTAAAATAATACTGAACACTGAATACCAGTACTACCAGTAGACATGTAGAGATACATACTGCAATATAGTCAAGGCTGAATTTAATAGTTTTCACTCTTTAATTTCATAATAATTTGCACAGCATATTGATAAGATTTTTATTATTTTAGTGATTAAATGCTTTTTATGTTTTAGAAAGCAACAAGTTTCACAAGGTTTTCGAAAAACTGTACAAATTTATTTATTTTGAATTACCACCTATACAAGTAACATATTGTAAAGAAAAACAAATACTATTTCAGGTGACACATTGTTTCTTGGAGGGTGCGGAAGATTCTTTGAGGGCACAGCTGACCAAATGTTCCAGGCTCTCATCAGTATCCTGAGCACACTCCCAGACCAGACGAAAGTGTTCTGTGGTCATGAGTATACATTGCAGAACTTAAAGTTTGCATCACATGTTGAACCCACCAATGAGGAAGTAAAGAAAAAGATTGTATGGTCCCTGGAAAGGCGACAGGAAGGGAAGCCTACTGTATGCATTTTCTTATTTATCTATCACTACAATAAAAGTAACAGGGTAAATTACAAAGTACTTGGAAATTGTGTTGGAGAGATGAACATCATTATTGTTATCAAAGTTCAAACATTTTATTATAGTTTTACTATAGAAACAAACATTTATTGACCACAAGCACCAATTAATATATAACACAGAGGATACACATGAGAGAACAAAATAAAAAATAAAACAAAAACAAAATATTTAAAGTTAAACTATGTGCATGTGGCCAATTAGGTCCCAACCTCAGCTTATGCTGCAACGACATGCAAGCCACTGCAGCGCTGGTATTTTGGTGGGACCCAACTTATGGGTTTCAACCCAACATGGGTTTTTTTCAATAACCTATCTCTCACCTTTCTGAACCATAACTTACACTAGACCAAAGGTTTAGGTTTCCTGTGTGAGACTAAATGCATTTGTTATTATTATTACTATTCATCCCAATTTAGTTTTTTAAGTTGATGAGAGATTAATCTAAGTTTTAGCTGATTCCATGATGCCTATAGAAAATGAGTCCAGATCAGTGTGTCACTAATTTTCAAGATCTCTAGGCAGGGCAATATCTTGCCCTACAGTAGTACTTACCTATCCACGAAATTGCTCACTTTTGACTAACCATATTGTATTTCCGATTTTTTAAATACTGTTATTTCCAATGTATTATTTCATTTCAGGTCCCTTCAACTATAGCTGAAGAAAAGCTTTATAATCCATTTATGAGGGTAACACAACCTACAGTCATGAAATTTGCTAATTCTAAAGATGCTATACAAACTATGAAAGCGATTCGCCTTGAGAAGGATAACTTCAAGGCATAGCCTGCTTCTATTTAGATTGGTGTTTTTATATTCCATTACTGAAAAATTTGCCTTTCATTGTTACTACTTTATATTTTCTTGTTATGAAATAAAAAATATTTATTGATGGGGTTTAGAAATTATGTATTTTTTTGTTGTTTTATAACAAATATTGTTGAGTGGGTAACTTTATTAACAAGTTTGCACTTTGATAAAGAAAATCAATGATAACATTGTTAGCTTAATTGTAAATGCTTGACAATAATTAAAATCTACTTTTTAAAACTTAAATGTAAGCTTAACAAATTAGGTACAGTCTAATTTGTAAAAGGCAGTCTGACAATTTATCAATTATTAAAAAAAACAACACCAAGTTTTGCATTTATACATACACTTTCCATTTATGCAGCTTACCAGCTGTTAGTTCAGCTCAGATGCTAATTTATCAATATTAAAAGTCTGTGCTATTAGTAATATTAATTATAGTAATCTTAAAGCCAACTATCACATTAAATTTAAGCACTATGTTACTGGATGACCTATGTCATTGTTCTTTTTTTATGTTGTAAGCTGTTAACTCTTCAGCATATTTTTCTTTTGATCTTTCAAACATTGCAACATAAACCTGTAAAAGATATATATTCTGAATCATTATGCATTCAATTGAAATTATGTAGTTGAAAGAAATATTTGAAATCATTTTAGAATTTCTCTGTGCTGTGTCTTCTAGTTATTTTGATTGGGATTATTTAAGTCTGATAGCTGTAGTAACATAAACAATAAACAAGAAGTTTTGTGAAAAATAATAACATTTACCCTTTTTTCTTCATTATTAAGAGCTCTCCACCGTGATGCGAGTTGCCTTGTAACTTCTTGTTTAGTAGGCTCTGCACCCTCTTCTGTGTTAGTTTCAGCAACTATCAACGGTCTCTGTTCTTGGCAAAATTGGAAGAAAGCATTACATGGCTTTTTGGGTGCATTTGGATCACGTTCCGGCTGGAAATTCAAATATTTATAGATTAAATTTAACATCTATGATGTCTGCTGGTTAAACCAATTAACCAGTTATATATATATATCTAAATCTAAACCTAAGTCTAAACCTACTGGTCTAAAATCAGTGGTCTGAGGACAGGAGGACAGTCTGGGGACAGGACAGGACTAGACTGGAGACATGTCTGGGGATTGATTATCAGCAGAGGATGTGATTTGTGGGGCTCCTTAAGTCTGCCTGGCTAGTTAACAGCATCTAATCTAAGTCTGACAAAATAACAGTAGTAGTTAGTAGCATTGTTGTTCTAGTAGTAAGAGATAGTCAGTTCTACAGTAGATAAATATCCTAAGAGAAACACACTTTTCCATATTTGGCCCTGTCATCAATTACCATCAGGTAAGATGAAAGATAAATTCTGTTGTGGTGGGGATGGTGATAAAATAGGAACTATACTATAATGCCCAAAAGTTACAGTCTGAATAGTATGTCTAAAATAGCGTTCAAGAATAAATGGCAACATTTCTTATAAGTAAAGAAAGTACCTATGTTCAGTGTTTACCTTGTCCGCCTTACTCTTTCTTTTTGGCCCAGGTTTCTTGCCCCCTGCTGCACTTTGCTTCTCAACTTGTTTAGAGGTTGGTTGTGACTTGGTCGCGGGGCGGCTTGGCCGGGGTATCACTTCGGGTTTCGTCTCCACTTCCATCGCCGCCGTTCTAAAGGCATCTCCATGCCTATCCAACCGCTCGACCAATAACCTAATATCTTTGCGATAACGCTTTGTAATTTTCTTTGCTTCATGTATCCTGTAATAACGGTGAAGAACGAATTAGACATAGAACATTTCTAATGCTGTTTCCTTACAAATTATACACAAACCTATTCACAATTCTCTCGTTATCCTGTTGCAACACTTCACATCGCTCCAATAACAACTGATATTTCCGCCTATATACCTCTTCTTCGGGTGGTAAACTAACCATATCATCCGAGTCGTCAGAAATATTCGAACTAACCTGCTGGACTGTCATTTTAATTTATTTCACTGCTTCAAAGTTCAACGCGATCAAATTTCTTTTTATTTAGCTGTCTGTGTCTGCTGTCATTTTGTTTTTTTTTTCATTGTTTTTTTGAGTAAACTGAAGAAGGCAAGGCATGGGTACTGGCCATACAGCCAAGACAATTTTCTGCTCTATGCTGCAGTTTTCATTTACGAGTAATACTTTGCATTGTTATAATAGATATATATTATAGTTATGTATAGTAGATACGATTTGAAAAAAGACTGTTAAGAAAATTCCACTAGTGGGATTCGAACCCGCACCCCATGACACGCCGCCGGGTCAGGTCCACTACAACCAACTATGCTATCGTGGCTTAATCCAACTCGCCGAAAATAATCAACACTATCTACTCTGCTCTATTGTTGTGAACAAATTGTAATTTGTTCGCAACAATATTTGCGTAAAACTATATGTAAATAATCATATAATAGATACGTAGAAAATAATGCAGATTTCGTTTATAAAATGTTCTTATTTTGAACGAGGGATATTATCAGTATTGTGATGATTATAAACTTGTAAGCTCCCTTGTTACCTGCATAATGTACATTACATTACACGGAACACGGCGTACAGGCGTACTAGATATACTAGGTAGGTAACTTACATACTTAATATTGTAGGTGCACAGAACACATGTGTAGCTGACTGGTACAGTCTCAGAATAATAACTAAAGCTATATTGTTCTGAGGGTACAGTGCGTACCATAACCTTTTTTTTTCCTTTAGTTGATGGCTTTATGCGATTAGCAGCGCATTTAGCCAGTGTCAAAGTATTTTTTCAAACAAGTAATACATAAATAAACAATTTTTTTTCTGTATGATGATGATGAATGATAATAGAAATGAGAAGTGAGAAATGATATACCCCCCAACCCCTCGAGTATCTCAGTAAAGATGTGGGGCTTTATATTATTATACTTTATGGGCTTTACTAAGTCCTCGGGCGGACTTCTTGAGAGAATTTGAAAAGTGACGTTGCACTGTTTTGTTTCAAAATAAAACAAAACCGCAAACTCTTCATTTTCCCGCCAAGAAGTCCATACCATAGACACAAGAAGTACTGCATATCTGCAACATTAAAGTAAACGGAAACACATTGAAAAATAAATTTTTAATATCCGTTTCCGGCAAGCAAAAAAGCGCGACAATTTAAATTCCACACTGATTGATACGTGCTGGAAGCGGCCGGCTCCTGGGTAAGTACCGATTTCACAGAGTAGCGCGCATTGCGACCGCGATTGCGCATTGTGAACCAGCACTGTTTGAGGTATTTTGTTAGGCTACTATTGCTCACATTGAGAAAACAACCAACGTCTTACACGTGTTCCTAAATAAATGCAGTGAAATATAAACTAAGTATTTATGATAATGCCTGGATACGTTATTACGTTGATTTTAGTATCAGAATACGTAAATAAGATTAACACTTTGTGATGCAAGAAAATAAATGAAGGTGCCAATAAAAATATCACCAATGAATTCGGGGACTAGCAATGAAATGTATTCCAGCACTGTCGAAGCGAACTATATTTATTTATTTCATATTGTTGTTTCTATTATATTTATTTTATGCTCTGAATACGTGTTTAGCTAACGAAAAGCAGGTGAGAACACATTTATTGACATGAATTATTAATTCTTATTTTGTATTAACTCTATATAACTCTATTACATCCCTTACGAATGTGGGTATATAAATACTTGCGTTTATTTTAAATATTATTTCCCTGTGACCACGGACCCTTTGCGGGTTTCACAACCTAAAGTAAACTTTAGAAACTTTTTTTTTCAGTTCACATTCAAGTATTTGTTAATAAACCGTCACATATCGAAGTACAGAAGCGCCACAGCCCGTTTCGCCTCGTTTCTCGGCCTGGATTTGTCCGGGAGAGCGTCCGCGAAGTACGGGCGTCACCAAAACGGGGCACCGGTCAAAAAGTTACCGGACGCCTTAATCATTGGTGTTAAAAAGTGTGGTACCAGAGCTCTTTTGGAATTTTTAAGGTAAGCTCGAAAGAGGACCTTTGTTTTTAAAGTTTTTTGTATGTTGATGTTGACCAAGTACGTACGTATACACTATTCGATCACAAAAACAAGAATTTGTATGACAAAAGCAGCTTTTCCCCGTTATTCACAAAGAGGGCTGCTTTATCATCATCATCACCATCACATCACCAGCTCATTTTATCTCACCACTGCCGGGGCAAGAGTCTTAAACGGATGGATAGGGAGAACGCGCGACGCGACGCCGACGCCACTACGCGAGCCCAGTGCGGATTGGTGGTTATTTACGACTGCTAATGTATCCGTCCCTACCTACTGACCCTGATAGGTAGGGTATGGCAGCTGGAACTACGGGTCCGGCTGTCTTTTCAAGGGTACCACGGGAGTTCCGGATCCTGAGCCCCCTGCCGGTTATGCCTTCGCGGGTGTCCCCGGCAGGTCCCGGACATGGGTTGGACTCGTGGTGGCTATGTTGGTTAGCTGTAGAAGTGGGAATGTTTGTTTGCCTGATTCGAGGTCTGATTTTCCACGTTTCCATTTCGTGCAGCGGGTCCGAGTAGCGGTCTTGATGGGGCCCTGAAGCGAAAGGATCTGCGGGGCACGTGAGTTGTCCTTAGTTGGCTGTTCTGCTCGGTGGTTTTCCTTGAGTAGGCTTCCAACATCTCCGGCATTAGTCTGGAGAACTAGTAGAGGCACCCGCTAGATGCAATGTCTCCGGTTGAATCAGCCGCGTAGGATTTTGAAACTGATGAGGTACATGGATGGGTACTAATAAGTGAGTGGCTTACAACTCCGCCACCAAAGAGGACATTTTGGTAGTCAACTTTAGAGTTGACGACCCAAGCAGTGGAAACTGCGAGTGGTACTCTTAGTGCAACGAGAAGTGAGCGAGCTTACAGCTCCGGTAACCTATCTGGATATTAGGTAGTGGACTATACGTGTCTACGGGGCAACTCGCTAGAGGAGTTTCGGGTGAAGAATGCGCTTCGGCGCGTCGTGATCTGGCGTTATGACCTGACGCAGATGGTCCCTTGAGCTTGCGCAAGGTTGTCTGACACCTACTTTATGACCTAATGGTTGGTGGGGGGTGTCAGTATAAACTTTAAAAGTCGTGTGTAACTACATATACCAAGGGCAAGATGTTCACTTTTTTCGTGTTTTTGCAAAATTTTGCAAAAGCAGATACGAGGTTTTTACTAACTACTTTTACGCGGTCTCGCACGCGCACCGACGATATATCATTGCGAATACAAATATTAAAATAATAAAATAAAAACTATTTGTTAATCTAATTGGTTGACTGTCACAGTTATATTTTTTTCAGATTACACCCTGATGTCCGGGCCGCAGGGTCAGAAGTTCATTTCTTCGATAAGTTTTATCATAAGGGCTTTGAATGGTACCGGTAAGTACATAACACCCAATACTAATAGAGGATTTCTGTAGGAATATATATTGTTAATCAAAACATATATTTCCCTTCTATATGGGGTTCTTCAAACGAGGCGGGAAGATGCACCTTGTGGGCTGGCAGTGAGTGTAACTGATGCTGCGTTGTTTTCACTCTGCACCAGTTATCTTCGCATTTGGACTCCATTTTCACTTAACATTAGGTGAAATGGAGTCATACGCAGTGCAAACTATAAAAATAATAATAATATGGATATATATAATTTTACGCAAATATTATAGGGAATAATTTATAAATAATTTGAAAGTGTTGAAAAATTTACACGAGCGGGATTCAATCCCGCGCCTTCTGACAATCTAGCTGGTTTATTACCGAAAAAAGCAGCCGTTAATTGTACAAATGCAACGCGCTGCTCTAGTTGCGGTTGATAATTTGGTAGGTATTACGGACACAAATCGCTCAATGTAAACTATTACATACATTTTAATTCCAAATGCACTAAGCGAGCGATAATAATAATAATCGAGAGCCTCGATCAACATCTAATGAGGCCCTCGTTAGGCGGCTGGATCAAGGGCCCGATTCGGAAGACAGTTCTCCTCGATACGGCACGCATTGTAAGGAGGTTCCTGTCTCTGGAGCCCTAACCACCGGCTGACCCCTATTTTTTTATAATTTTAAATGTTTGATTTATTTTGTTTTTAGAAAATATTTAAAAATGTAAATTTATATGAAAAATAAATAAATAAAGAGTGAATGATAAAAATTTTATAATGTTACTTTGTCCAAGCCCCCAGATGCGCTTACAATTACGCTATCGTGACGTTCTAATAACACTCGTGAAAAATTTTACAACACTTTTACAAAATATATTTTTACTTTCAATTATTAAACTTTGTTTAAGTATAATTTGTTAGGTCCTAGTTATAATCTTTAAAAAAAAAATCTTTTTTAAAATTTAATAATTAATTTCATGACATATTGTACGCCTCGGTGACCCAGTGGCAGAGCGCTCGGCCCGATACCCGAAGATACCGGGTTCAATTTCCAGATCGGGCAAAATATATTTCGGATTTTTCGATGTATAGCCCGGGTTTGTGATCATCAACCCACATTTAGCAAGCGTGGTGATTAAGCCATTACTCATCAATTGTAGCGATGACTTGATTTCAATGATGGAGGCCTTTGCCCAGCAGTGGGACAGTTATAGGTTGTTTACTTACATATTGTGCAAGTACAAAAGTTGTCTGTTACAAAAACTAGCTTACGTTTTTTACCTCTTATCAGGGACAGGATGCCACCCACACTCGAAGGTCAAATCACGATGGAGAAGACGCCCTCCTACTGGGTGACGAGATCAGCGCCGAAGAGAGTGTACGCTATGAACCCGTCGGTCAAACTCCTAGCCGTTGTAAGAGATCCGGTCACTAGGGCCATCAGCGATTATACGCAGTCCGCAAGGTTAGTAAATACAATGCGTTATTAATTCATATGTTTAACAGAGAGGACTGTATTATGTTACCTACTTAAAAAAACATAGTTTTGGTTATCCATATGTCCATAGTCAGTCACATAGACACAGCTTATTTTATTAATTTAAATTCATATCAGTCATAATTTAGGAGAACTTATCCATATATTTTAACAGACAGCTGTATTATGCAACTTAAATTAAACGATAAAATTTATCGTTTAATTTAAGGGGGTGCAGCGCGGAATTTCGAAAATTTACGTGTTTTTAAGTCACTGGTGCTAGGAGCTGAATAGGTCATATACATTAAAAGGACTAGTGTAGGGATCCTTTCACAAGGTCATGGTTGTCTTGGAATTTGAAACAAATACCCAGAAACTGCATAAACAATACGTAAATGTAATGATATCTAAAAACTTATTTCTTCAGAAACTTTGTAAATATAGCACATATGAAACAATGATCCGACATAAAAATGTTTGTATTGATATTCCGCAGGTCACTGTTGTCTTAATTTTCAATTAAAAAATATGAATATAAAAATATTAAGACTTTTATTATTTTTTACACAAACGCCTATGATTTTACGAAAGTAAACATTGCTCTAATTAAATCACCAGCCTACTCTATACAGATATTAGTGTGCGTGCGTATACGTAGTCGTGCGCCGTTGTCACACCACTGACTGCCACGCACCGCTCGCTCGCTATCATAAAGAAACTTGAAACTCGCAGTTTTGCGTCCGCGCTGCACCCCCTTAAGTTTAAGTTTTTAGTTATTCATTTTATAAATATTTAATATTTATAAAATACAGTGAAAAAAATTTCTATGCAGATTCATCTTTACAGGTGAAATACCGCTATAGTAAATTTTACTTTTTATTTTTTAAGTGCTAATTGCTGCACTGAAGCTGAATTAAATATTTAAAAAATGGGGTTTATGGGTCGGGTATAATGAAAAAATCCAGTGCTTACGTCAGTCTTCCCGGTAGCATAATGGTTAGTGCAGCCGCCCGGATTGCGGAAGACCCAGGTTCGATTCCTGGCTGGGTTGGGTAGGCGTTTAATTTTTTCACTGTATTTTATAAATATTTAATTCAGCTACAGTGCAGCAATTAGCACATAAAAAAAAGTAAAAAATATATAAAACGATAACTTAGGTCATCAATAGTTAGCTTTTTTACGAATATAAATGTTATAATAAACTAAACCTTTTTTACTTTCAATTAAGTACCTAATCCAAAGAAAAATTTGTTTTTTTAGCATCGACCATCGAGATGAAACGTCGAATTCAATCTTACTTTTTTTTTTAGACCTAGTAGAGTTATAAAAATCATAAAATTTGTAGTCATTGTTGGCGTCGCGTTGTGACTATTATAGTTGTGTAATTTTGATTATGTGTATTAATTACAACATACCAGCTATTATTGAGATGAGTGGTATTTAAAAAGGAAAATAATTTTCAGCAAGCGTCCTTCTCTGCCTCGGTTCGAAGAGCTGGCCTTAGCCAACAGCACAGTAGGGTGGGGCGGAGTGCCCTGGTCTGTGGTGGACGCTTCCTGGCCTCCCATCAGGCTTGGAGTGTACGCACGTCCCTTCAGACGCTGGCTACGAAGGTTTCCAAGGTCGAGGTTACTACTGATCAGTGGGGAGAGGCTGGTAGCCGACCCAGCTACTGAGATGGCTAGAGTTCAGGTAAGTTATACTAGACTAGTTAAGTTATTAGCCTGTTGTATATGTTCCACTGCTGGGTTCAGGTGTTTAACCTTTTGAACGCCACGGTCGGCACTGGACGACAAATGAAAAAGTGCCCAACACGCCACCGTCGTGTATAGCCGACGAGAAAACGAAATTTTTAAAATACAAAATAAATATACTAAATTAACTTTTTTGTGTTTCTTTTTCCTATTATTTAAAAGTACAGTAATGATATATTGTAAAATGGCACGAAGATATATCCATTAGTTACATTTCACTAGCAAAAATTATCATTAAATATTGCTAATCGAAATCCTTAAAAAAGGTGTTCTCCTCACGCCACAGTCGGCAAGATACGACAGCTAGTGAAGGGTAAGTTAGGTAAATTTATTGAATAGTGCAGAATAGCTATTGGCATATAATAGTTCGTAGCGGCCTCGCTTTTTGTAAATTTTGCTTACCTTTTTAATGAAAACCAAAATAGTAGAGAAAGATTTTCATAAAATGCGCGAAGGCACTTATTTGAGCTCCTAGATTGAACTACTGTTCTAAACAAATGAAATAAAAAAAATAGAATGTTATCTCTTATATAGTCGAATAGTTCGTAGCGGCCTCGGAATTTTTAGATATCATTGATTTTACATTTTTACATTTTTACATTTTACAAAACTTCTAAAATCGCTTTAAGATCGATGTGAATTTCTCCTATCTACGATAATATTATTGAGCAAAATTTATACCAGAATAATTGTTACTTCATGAGGAATAAACATTTAATAATGAATTTATAATCCTATTTCGATAAAAACGATAAATACAACTGCAAAATTACTATAAAATGCGATGCGTCGGCCGTCCGAACTCAGCTTTTTCTCGCAGAGTGGAAATTTGTAATACTAAGGATGAATTTATTATTCGATAAAAACGATAAATACAACTGGAAAATTACTACAAAATACGAAACTGGGCATTTTACGCAAAAATCACAGTCGAGATGTAATAGGCCTCTTAATAATTAGTACTCTAATAGACAACCTTTTCTTTACCTTGTTGTTTATAATTTTTAGTTTACTTGAAATGTCACATCCCTACCTCACACGCGAGAAAGTTGTCAAAGGTCGTGCCAACCACGCCATAGTCGGGTCTTCCCGACAGCGGATGACTTCACGAACGAGATTAGTGATGTACCTTATTATTATCTGATTTATTCGTTTGCAGTTCTAATGTCTACTTTTACTTTGTTTAGAATTTTGTAACTGCTGTTAAATGATACGAAATAGTGTCAAATAAAGATTGATATAACGAGTAATATTTTATTTCAAAAATATGTGACGAATAGCAATTATTAAATTGGTTATTGACAAATTATCGATAAGATCGTTGGCATTCCTATTTTATTTGTAGGTATTTGCTCTGAATTTGTGGCTTGGCGTGGAAGGGGCGCCAATGCGTTTGCGCTCTGGCGTTCAAAAGGTTAAATACATAATAAATGAAGACATGAGATTTTTTCTGATAGTTGACAACAATTGTAGACACCTTTTTCGTAATGGTGCCTTACAATGAAGCAGCATGGTTACTTTGTTGATTGATACTATGTTCATAGATGCGGGTTCGAGTCCTGTGAAATGTATTTTTTAGAAATTTCATTTATTTGAAACCATCGATGGTTCGGTCCGACCTTAGAGGTTCTGGATTTGAATCCTATCGGGGGTACATTAGCTACCACCACTTTTTCTAAGTCTCTCGCCTTATCAAGGGTGTAATAAATAATAAGTTTTTCAGTGCTTAAGGATTTAGAATGAAATGCGTTTTCTATACTAATATTATAAAAAGGAAAGCTTTGAATTTTTGTATGTATGTATGTTTGCAACAAATAAACTCTAAAACTACTGGGCCGATTTAAAAAATTCAATCACCATTAGAATGCTACATTAGCGCTGAGTAACATAGGCTATATTAAAAAATATATCAAATAAAATACTAAAAATGACAATTTAATTTTCCAATACAAAATGATTTGTTTGTTTTGTTGTCATGGAAACAATTAATTAACTCAATGATGGAAACTGTCAAAGCGGTACAAAGTTCCCCTGGTCAGCTAGTCTTTTATATAGTGAAATGTTAAGAATCGTGAATTAATTTAAACAATCCTCCAAACAATCCATTATTAAAAGTCAGTAGAATTTAATAACAATTTTTCTTTTCAGCTATTTCTGGGACTTAAGCAAGTGATAACGGAGAAGCATTTCTACTTCAACTCCACGAAAGGGTTCCCATGTTTACTGAAATCTGAAAACAGGTCTGTTCCCCATTGCTTAGGCAAAACTAAGGGTAGAAGTCATCCACACATCGACCCAGTAGCCTTAGAAAGACTGAGAGACTTTTATAGGCCGTTCAACGAGAGGTTCTACCAACTATCCGGCATCAATTTTGGTTGGCTTTGATTATATTTGGGTACACAGCCGAATTGCTTTCGTCAAGGAATATTGACATTGCTAAACTCTGCAATAGCTTTAAAATGAATTTACCTCTAGTCATTTTTAATTAAGTTGTTTTATGTATAGTATTGTTTTAAATCGTAACGAACGAGAGATGTGTGCTTTATTAAATAAAAATCACAGGTCGTCAGACTTGGCATATAGAAAGTGAAAAAAGATGTAAAGGTCTTTGCCTATTACACCGTAGTATACAACAAAAGTGTCCGTATCGAAACATGCAAAATATTTTTATTATAATAAGCTTCGATTAATTATGTACTAGATAAAGGATAGAAAAAAATGCATCTCGAAAGAGGTCCTGTTTGCTCATACCTAACATAACATAACATTTAAATGTCGAATAACAAAATTCTATACTAATATTTTTTCCCCGTGTGGTGCCGGGGGTAAAGAATTGCACCACCCAATCTCTTCCCGTGGGTGTCGTAGAAGGCGACTATGGGACCATTCCAGAGGATGGGCAGCAGCGTCTCTCTGTGATTATTCTCACCTTACTGCGATCGCCAACCCGCATGCCAAGCGTGGCGATTATGGCAAATTCCTCTCAAAATTATTTATCCTTGAGGGAGGCCTTTGTCCAGCAGTGGATGTCTTTTTGGCTGAGATGATGATGATGATGATACTAATATGATAACGCTGAAGAGTTTGTTTGTTTAGTTGAACGCGCTAATTTCAGGAAAAACTGGTTGGAATTGAAAAATAATTTTTGTGTTGAATAGTCCATTTATTGAGTAAGACTATGGGCTATAGGTCGTTCGCTAATTAACGCGGGTGAAACCGCGGGGCACAACTAGTCTGAAATAACATTGGATAGCACCAACAATTTCAGCTTACTGTGAACCTTAAATGTTAAACATAAAGATTTATTAAGCTGTCATTTACTGTCATGGCCACAAACATTATTGTGATGGATAATAAGACTATTTATCAGAGAACGCCCACTAGAATGTTTCCGTACCGACCGACCGATCCTATGACGTCCTAAGTCCGCGCAGCGTTGTATATACGGCTTTATGAACGATAAAATAAGGCTGTTAATCAGTTGCAGTGGGCATTGTAGTACCACATGAAATGTTTGTTATATACGCTTAGGAACGTTCGCGTTCCAATATTAATTAAATGTTTATACTGGATACACGAAAACTATTTAGTGTAGGTATTATAAAGATTCCTAGGCATATCTTTTAAGTTCTCGACGTTTTGGCCGAGATGCACCGGTCATGGTCACGGGTGGACTATGTAAAACGTCGAGTATTGAAATAATTACGTTGTAATGGGCAAGGACATAATTAGAAACAGGATCATTAATTCCGTGAAAAGATATGTTAAAATGTTAATATAATAGGCATTTAATTTAAGATCACAAATTATCAACAAATTATGCTTTCACTTTGAAGCTACAATTTTTGAGTTAAGTGTCTAATTCTCAGCTCAAAACTTTGTTGAACTGAGAATGTTAATTATCATACTAATAATTACTGAGCACCTATTATTTTTTTATTGTTAAAAGTATCTGTAACAGCCCTAAGCTTTTATTTTGAATGATAAAATTAAATGTTTTTTTTATTCTTTTGCGTTTCATAATTGAAAAAGTTTAAAGTGGTCGAAACGTCGAGTATAAAATATGTATGGCTAGGCACCTATACTAAGTTGAACGTTGAACCCTGTTCAAATCTTTGGTTATAATTAATCAGTTTGACTTCTCTGAATGCGGCAATAAGACTCATGTAGTATACTATCTAACATACAGCCTCTTGCTATTATAGGCTTTAAAGGGCTGTAGCTCTTCACTAGTTCCTAAAACGAATCAATTATTCCTATATGTGTTACCGAGTATATAATTTTTAAGACGTAAGCTTCATAATTTTTACGATTATGGAGCTCATTGATTAATCATGTTCATTGTATTAATTATCAATGTCTGTTTTGTATTGTACTTATAATTAGTTGTATTTAGCAGAATTACCAAAATATATCCATCATATTTCAGAAAGAAATTTCAAAAAAAGACAAGATAATTTTTAATTTTATTGGTGAAAAATGCATTTAATTGATTTCCATTAATAATTATATTATTTACTAGCTAGACAAGACAGCACTTACTAGAAAATAAAAATGTAAATTTTCGAATTAGTGCACTTAATCAGAAAGGTTGTGTAAGATAAACGAAAGAGGATAAGCTTTTAAGTAACATTGATTTAGTGAAATTTATAATTAAATATTCAGTAAGGTTTTCTATATAAGTGTCGACACTGCTACATGCAAATAAAACAATTTATATTGAGCGGCGGACTTTACATTATTTACTTTTTTAAATGTTTACATGTAACCGCCTCAACCATTAGAAAGTTAACGCAAATTAGGTATAAAGTAGCTCAATTATTATAACGCCTATTTACATAACCTAGATATAAGTAGGTAAATGAATGAATCGCACTGAACCATCCGTATCACACGTGCCACATAATGCTTTTAATTAGTTTTAAATTATATGAAGCTTTGAGCCATCGTAAATAAGATATGTTAAAAATACAATAAAATTTCATATTTGAAAAATAACAGATTTATTTTTACCTTTTATTAAATATATGTATATACAGCTAGTGGTAGGTTTTAACTCAAGTCATTGCCGGATACGTACACAGGCATGTCTGTGGGAATCATTTGTAGAAAGGTTATGGAAGAAGAGCCGACGATTGCAAACACCATCATCACATCGTCTTTGTATTTTGAATGCAGAGTCGCGACGTCAACTCCGGACGGGCAAGGAGAAGTTGCACTGGAAACAAATTGCAACTTACATATGAATTTCAGGAGGCCTATATCTAGCAGTGGATTTATAAAAGCTTATGACGATGAATTCATGGATTTAGACAACAGCCACAATTAATTTCAAAGCTTTTTAAACTATTTTTAAGGATCTCCTCGCGTTTATTTTACACATTAATTGCGTGAAACAGAACGCACGTGATTAAAATAAAATAATTTTAAAGGTATACAAGCTAAACCAATAGTGGTCAAGGACCTAAATTAATGAGTAAAATAAACGCGAGTAAATCCGTAAAAGTATTTTCATTCCAATGTGTAATGTTCGCGGAAACTATAGAAAATAAGACATTAACAAATCTTCAAAACGTTAACCACTTTTGAGATTGAACTAAACACGAATTTCCGTACCCGAGTAGTGGTTCCTTAGGTTCTTAATATGATATAGAAAAGTAACGCCATAGTTCGCAAAATCTAAACAATGGGGATGTTGAAAACAACAAATTATTTTAAAACATTAAAAGACAAATTACGGGTTACTCCCGTTTGGTAAACTTTTGATTTGGTAAACCGGAATAAATGTATGAAGTTAAAAAAAAAGTTTAGAGACAATATACAACGTGTAACAAATGGTGTGGTCAAAATGAAAAGGTCCCAAGTGTATCCGATCTAGATCTTGTATATGTTGTTACTGAGACTTAATTAATAACTTTTGTTTTTTATGTAATTATAATTAAATATTTATATCAGTGAAGTCATGCGCGTCAGGCGCGCAAAAGCAAGCAGCAATGACCATAAATGTAAATACAGAGGTTACTAAATCACTAGGACTGGGGCTTGTTTATTTTGATGTGACGTCATAATAGAACTATTTAATTGAAAATTGCATAACAAGTTTATTAACTATTAACTTAACTATTAACCAGATCTAGATGGGATACACTTTAGATATTTTAATTTTAACCACACCTTTCTATTACACGTTGTAGAATGAGGTTTACCCAATGAGAAATAGCGTAACGGTTTTTCTAAACATTAACCACTAATTTATGTAGCTTAAAAAGTGGTTAATAATTTCTCAATTAATGAAAAAACAAGTTACGTCTCGCAGTATTACCGTATAATTTATTAGAACCAATTACGTTTAGGCAGTTGCGATCATACAAAACACGAATGAATGAATGAATGAATAAGGCACTATGCTGGCTCAATGTGGGTTGGTGGGTTCTAGCAACTGTTATCAACCGGGACCAAACACCTTTCTTCCTTTCTTTAGAAATAAGAAAGAGGCAGAGATAATTAAAATTGATAACTCATCTGGTGATAATTGGACATTCCGAAAGATGTTTAACCCAAACGCGTAAATCGCTACACCAACTAGTTGTCCCTACTTCTTTTAATGATTAAGAAAAAGTAAACATTCTTTTGAATACTTACTCCAAACATACAATTCTAAAGTGAGGCGTCGATCTGCACCCTTTACGGAAGTTTTGAACGTCCCTATTATATACATCAAAATCTACAGTCATGGTACTCTCACAGTTAACGTCATTAATTTTTCGGATAATACTCAATTTCTTTAATACAGAAGGCATGTCTGTGCAATCTTCCGATTTTATAATCGATTTTATATCAGCTGCACTATCTACTTGTATTGCTTCAGTCCGAAATATATCATTGGTTTTTTCTATGTTTTCCAAAAACGCTATCTTAGTATCTACCCAATTATTAAACTTGAAAGGTTTGTCTTTAAGAAATTCAAAAAGATATTCCTCCTTTTTTGATTCAATGATACGAATATTCATATTATCACGGCTCAACACCTCTGGCTTACCAAAATCATTTAGACTTGGTAACCAGCCTTTGCCAAAAATTGTTTCCAAGATGTTTTTGGAGGTCTCTTCTTTATTAGATTCGTTAATGTCATCGCTTTTGTTCTTCTGTTTACTTGATTTGGTGGAAGTAGTTGATTTTCGTTTTTCAGAGAGTCTTTTCAGAATATTAAAAGGATTTCTTAATTTTTTACCGCTCGGTTCAGGCATTTCCTCTACAACACACTCCGAGTCTGAACTGGAATCAAGGATGATGCTACGGCGATCCAAAACCATATTACTGACGCTAATATAAAAGTCGGCATTGTAAGATTTATTGAAAGTTTTAACAAGACTAGAGATAGCTCTTCTGTGTCTGGGTGATGCTTTTCTTTCAACTTCTAACTGTTTCAGCCTCAATGCCATTTGTCTGATTTGGTTTAAGTGCAAGTCATATAAGTTAGCATTGTCATCGGCAACGCGGCGTTTTTTATTTTTGGTGTCATCATCATCATCCAGTTCTATTGTTTCTATTATTCTTTCATCATTGATTATTTCGAATTCACCTGTTATACGAAATTTTTTTCTATACCTAACATTGTAAGTGTTTATTAGTTTTTGAAGTGCCTCTATATTATGTATCTGCGAGTTTCCTGATGAGACAAGAACACGTAAGCGAGCTGCTAGATTTTTTATAGATTCTAAGTGATGTTTTTGATCACTATTTTTTTTTCTTTTACGTGTTTCTTCTGTGTTCGAGTCTGCCTGATAACTATTAGAATTAACATGAGTGGGACTCGTAAAATATCTTGGAAACATAGGTATATGTGTCCTAGGGTAGAACTGGAACCTAGGCATGTTGAAATTAGTCATGAAAGGTCTCTGAAAGAAAAGATTAAACTGGAAGTAATTCAGATTGGGGCGTGGTCTCCAGTAGTGAAATTGCCTATAGCTTGTATTTTGACGGAAACTTTGATAGAATGGCGGAATGTCCACATTTTGGGGTCTATTTTGCATAGAACTTGTGACTCTCCTGACGTGATCTCCATTTACCTCATCTGGTATACTATAAGTCATGGTCTCGGTGCTTAAGGATCTAACATCTCTTGATGCAACATTTTTTATATCAAGTACATAGGTTAAATTGTTTAAAAAAATGTTTTTCGGTAAAAGTTCTTCCTTTGGCACATTCATAGTTACTATTCGATTTTCTGACAAGTCTGGAATATTTCCAAAATGTTTGTGCACATCTGTTTTGGGTTTTGCTTCAAATTGTCTGGCTTTTAGCTTTTTCAATTTCCATTCAATAAACTTAGTTAGAGGGTCCTTTTTGTTTACTATGTATCTGCTACATTCATATGCATCTACTTTGTTGTCTTTCTTACAAAAAATTTTAGAGATGTTTTCTACTTCTCCTGTGCTACCTGAAAATTAAACATGAAATTGCAAAAAATCGTAATGAGTCCAGTTTATTTCAAAGACACTTAAAAGCTTTTAAATATAATTACTTTTTAGTATTGTCTTAGCCAAACGAAATCACTATGAAAATCTATTATGGATAGATCTGGCACATATTGGACAAGTCACAATGGAAATTAGGTATAAAACAAGTCTCTTACCCAAGTCTTTTTTACTATCAGTGTGGTATACACCTGTATCAGTTTCATCAACAGGTACATCATTACTAACTGCTGCAACATTACCTTCAAGATCAGTTTCCATTATATCACCTGTCTTACTCTCTTTATTAATATTATCACAATGCTGTATACCACTTTCTTCACTTTTACTTATATCTACATCATTTCCCATATTTAATTCTTGGGAAACATTCTGAATATTATCAGTAACTTCAATATTTCCTTCAGAATGATTTTTAACTTCAGTTTCTTCTGTGGTTGATTCTAAACTATTGTGATAAAATATTTTATATCCCAGACGACTTAGAGATGCATACACTTTATATTTATTTATGGAAACCTCATTGCGAAGCAGTAAACTGTAAGCTTGTTGTAATGACACAACAATTTCATTGTATGTGAGTAGAAGGGAGTTCTAAAAAAGAAATGCAAACATTGAAATTTAGACTCTACTTATCTATTTACACCTTTCCACATATTAATTTGGTCTTAGTAGCAATAATACTGTATTGAACCTTTTAGATATAGTACGAAGAAGATCAAGAAGAAATGCATTTATTGGCACACTGTACAACAAAAATTATTTACATTAAAAAAATATTGCAAACAAAAGTACATTCACAAAAAAAAACAAAAACAGGAGACAAAGTGTGGCCAACTAGGCCCCAGCCTCAGCACACGCTACAGCGATGTGAGGCCGCTGCAACGCTGGTATTCTGGAGGGGCGTAATCGGTGACGTCATAACAAAAAACAAAAAATTTAGAAAAACCAACAAAGATAAATAAATTAAAAAAAAGACTTTACGCTGCACTATCTTCGCTCTTTGCCTTTCCGAACTATCTATACTATTCATAAAGAGGTAAAGTTTGTGACTTTGTTTGTTTGTTTGCGGAGGATAATCTCTGGAACTACTGGTCCAATTCCAAAAATTCTTTCACTGTTAGAATGCTACATTCCTAGCGGGTAACATAGGCTATACTTTATTTTAAAAAATACTTTAAATGAATTAAAAATGAAGTGCTAGTTACAAATAAAAAAAAAGAAGAAAGTGCACTATGGACGGCGGCAATAAACAAAGTGGCAAGATGGCAACGATTGCTTACAATAATAACGTAATAGTACCATAATAATGTAATAATGTAACATAATAAATAATACTTTAGCAATGGGAAAAGAAATCTATGATCACAGCTTACAGCCTACTCCAAAAAAAAAGAGAGCATATTGTATAGATATGTATAGTTTTTCTAAAGCCTAAATGAACTTATCACTTAAAATTATACAAGTTAATTAAATATACTTGCTATTTGCTACTACTAATTATTTCACAGATAAGATTATTAAAATATGTTTATTAACAAAATTTCAGTTATGATCACTGAAAGATTTAGTTGAAAGTGTAGTAAGCAGATATAATCTATATACATATAATGACTTGTTCTGACTGATTCATCATCACTGAGCCAAAACCGCTGGAGCTAATTAGGTGAAATTTGGACGGTAGGTTAATTGAGTGACGAAACCAGCCACTAATAAAGGATTTTCAAAATCACAAACCACACCCTAAAGGGGTCAAATAGGGGGTGAAAGTTTGTATGAAAGTCTGTCAGTTTTGAAGTAAAATACATGAAAATTGGTATTTGGCTTTTTGAAAAGAAATAATAAATGACGCGTTTCAGTAATTTTGTTTATTTTCCTTTAGAGGGGTAAAAAAGGGAAGAAAGTTTATTTGGGTAAATTGTTATTTTTAAAGTATTATCTATAAAAGAGAATAATTTAATCGATCTATAGATTTTTCGATAAAAATAAAAAATGACGTGTTTTTGCATTTTTCGAAAAATCTTCCCTAGAGGGGTGAAATAAGGGTGGAATGGAAAGTTAGTATGGAAATCTGTCATTCCTTAAATTTCGGTATTTGGCCTGTTTAGGAATTATGAAGTGTTTCAGGATTTTTGGAAAATTATCCCTTAAGTAGGGGATGACAAAACGGACCAAAATTACTTAGAGAGTGATCTTTATTACGTTGTTTTGTGTTAGACACTTTTTACTAATTCTAGCTCACATGGATGGGCTTTTTAATGATAAAAATTAAAATCTTAATGTTGAAATGTCGTGACATGTTTAGTTGTCTAACTCTTATTACTTACTCCCTATGATTAAATATCATACAAGTATCATCCTCATACAGTATCATCATAAAAGTCAAACTTACTAAAGGTTTACCTTGATTGACTTGTTGACTTTTATTACGAATAAACACAAGTTGTGAAGCCTACGTGAGCAAAGCCACGAACAAAAGGTAGTATAATATAGAGTATATCTTAACAATGTATAATTAGGTATGTTAACTCACAACTTCAATCAAATATAAGGCTTCCTCTGGTCTTAGATACAGCTTCTTCTCCTTGTGATGGCCCATGAAACTCCAGTGCCCACCAACTTGTTGAGTCACTTCAGCTAGTCTTAATTCTTCTTGCCACATTGCATGACTCAGTATTCCTCTGAAAACATATATTTTACATTTATGATAGATAAAATATTGAGTAAACTTACAAATATACTGGTTTTGATTACTACATTAAAGACAGTTTGATTTAATTTGATTGGATGGATTTAAAATTTGATATCATTTTAAGTGACATTGAACAATTAAGATACAGTTATTGAGTAAACTTAAAAATATACTGTTTGATTAAGAGTTTGAGGATTGATTTTTAAATTTTTTTTTATCTTCTGTCATTATTTAAAATCCACTTTCTATAACTTTCAATACAATAGGTACATTTGTTGAAAAAATTTCCACGAGCAGGATTTGAACCTGCACCCTTCTGACATTCCGGGTCAGGTGCTCTTCCAATTGAGCTATCGTGGTTCTAACCAGCCCGCCAAAATTATTCAACAATTTTTACTTTGAAAGCCAAAGGCGCCCATTCAATGTCAACAACTACCGTCACTAACATCTGTCACAACAACAATTTGTTCGCAACAAAATTTGCGTTAAAAATTATTTGAACATTTATAATAGGTACATTTATTACATTTATAACTGTATTACAAAACAGCAAAGCGAGATGAAGCTCTAAAAATTTATTCAAGATTTTTATTGTAAAAGATTGTAGAATTGCTGCTGCTTTTTAAGTGCAGACTTATTTTCCAAACCAATAACTAGGTATAACAGTTATAAGTCTTTTGATAAAAGTTTTTCTACACAAATCATCGCAGGTATGTCTTGTTTTACATTTTCAAATTCTGATAAAAACAAATATATAATAAAACATGTGGTAATACAAAAGTCTTGTTGTGCTCAAAACAAGCACCCATTTGGGCATTGCAAGGCAATCATCATCATCATCATCAGCCCACCTCGCTCACTGCAGGGCACAGGCCTCTTCCCTCACACACACTCTTCACAGTCCTGCACCATCCTCATCCATACACTGCCTGCTACCTAGTCTAGGTCGTCCAACCACTGAACTGGAGGTTTGTCTACCAATCAACGAGCATTTCAAAGCAATAGTATTTGCATTATTGCAAAGCAATATTAAAACTAATTAAACTAAATTAAAGAAATAAAATCATATGCACATGTTTTATCCCTGAATAAACTATTCTTCAACTACTCAGCTTAGCAAAGAACGAAGCAGCTTATGGCTCAACACCTTTATAGATTTTTGTTTGTAAATTTATTTATTTTGTGTGGATTGAAGCTCAATTTTGTCACTAAGCAAACACCATCAACTTTAGTTTTGTTGAAAAAAATCCTAAGTAGAGATGCATAAAAATTTACCTAAGTGATGAAATTACTCTTAACATTGTCTTATGCAGGATTCTTTGAAGTATTACATAGAGTTGGTAAGTTTATAGTGCTTTTCAAAAGTAAAATAGCATAATGAATTATTTTTGCTGCATTATTTTTATGAAATTTGCAACTTGATTATGAAGGGTGTTTCTGTTTTTAGTGCCTAATAAAAGTTTCACAAAGAAAATTTTAAAGAAATAAGTTAAGCAAACGAAATAGGTACTCTGATCAGCACTAAGAAGTTGATACAATTTGAAAAGAGAAAAATGTACTAATGGGCTACACAATACATACCTTTTCTCAATTCTTTGAGCATCAACAAGATGTTTTCTTGCATCTAAAGCAGACTGTGTCTGTTTTTGTTCTAGCCAAGATCCGTCTGGAGTAACATCTTTTAGGCCGATCACAGGCAAAGTGACCTCCTGTTTTGTCACTCCTTTATCAAGTAGCTCTTCGCCACTGTAAATTATCATTAAAACTTTATAACATCACAGTAAAAGGGAAATCTATGAAAGTACTTCATTATGACAAGGAACGTACGAAAGCATCTTAATTTTATCCATATTGTCTACATGAGAAACTTGTTGTTAATATAAACAGTAATTATTTAGTATACGATAGATAAAATACATCTAAAATTTCCTGAAAAACTGTATAATTTTTTTAAGTATTTTTCAATAATCAGTAGTCACGAATATCCATTTTACGAGAAACAACCGCACTAATCTGTCAATGTCACTTTTTTTTCTTTTTGTTGATGGCTTTGTGCGATTAGCAAATTTAGCCAGTGTCAAAGTAATTTTTCTAACAAGTAATACATAAATAAACAATATTTCTATTCTGTATGATGATGATGAATGATAATAGAAATGAGAAGTGAGAAATGATGTACCCCCCTAACTCATCGAGTATCTCAGTGAAGATGTGGGGCTTTACTAAATGCTCGGGCGGACTTCTTGAGAGAATTTGAAAAGTGACGTTGCACTGTTTTTTTCATTTGCCAACACTCATGCACACTCACGAACACTTAACGGTTGATAATCCACCATTATTTCACATTAATATTTGACATAACACAAATTTTAGAAAATAAAACAAAACCGCAGCGCGCAGCAGGCATGACTCTTCACTTTCCCGCCAAGAAATCTTGGTTGGTTTGCTTGGGGCAAAAGTTATCAAACGTTGTCTGTGGCCGCCGGCGGCGGCCGGGGCCGTCGCTCGATTGCGGGATTGCGGGATGATTGCGTTTCGTTGTACGCTCTCTTTTTCAATCTACGAAGTAGGGAGGGACAAGAAGATTTGTTTTGTTTGTTTATCAAAGTCGTTTTCACAGTTGATTTTTTGTGTCCGTTAAGGTGGCGTACACATACATGGTCTAACTTACGTTATGCCTTCTTTTAGTGCATAATTAGTGCGTAATTACTACAAACACAAAATTATTAGTGCCTCTTTATTAGTTTAAGCATAATTAACTAATTTTGCATAGCGCGGGCACTAGCTAGCACTAGCTAGCTAGTGTCCACGCTTCCACCGCGCGTCCACTAGGACGCAGTGGTCGGCGTAGGTAGTGCCATATGGAGTGAATGACCAAAAATGTATTATTAACATGGACATGCCCCGACATTAGAAAATGTTAAATGCACTATTCTAAAAAAAGAAAGAGACAGTAGCGTGATGTCTCTTTTGCACGAGTGGTTACATCGCAAGTATCGCAACGTGTCGATGCTTGTATATTGAATCCCAATTAAGTTTGTTTTCTTAGCAAGTACACACGCCTGCACATCAACCTATCCAAAACTGTCAAATTTCTTCAATACAATGTCAACCTTATTTCTTAGGAATGAAATAAAATAAAAAAATAAATAAAGAATTGTTTATTTGTCTCAAACACAGTAAAATAGAATAAAAATACAACGCACATTGACCAACATAACTTGACGTTGAGACAAAAAAGTCTATGACTCAGTGGCTGCAGGGGACCCGCAGCCTCTGCTATTCTGCCATAACCAATAATAATGAAATAATTGGTGAGTATATTACTTATTTATAAAAGACGCGGACAGCATACGATATTACACATTAAAAAAAATACACATGTACACAAAAATCCACTTATTACAAACAGGAGCCGGGTGGCTAATCATATCAATGATAGACATATTTTAAGGCCGATGCCAGGGATTGCTTATGAAATAGCCAATTTCGGCATTTACGCCTAAAGGTTGGTAGTGAGCGAGAAAGTTCAAAGTCTATTGAGGAAATTTGACAGTTTGTGGTAGGTTGATGTGCAGGCGTCTGTACAACGCGGGTAAAGCCGTGTCAAAAAACTAGTATTAGTGTACATTTAGACAATTACGACCCGTTGTCAAGAAACAGTTTAGACATTTAGAAATCACTACAGATTTAAAACAGTGTTTGTAGTAGTACTAGTTGGTCGTACGTAGCGCTTATAGCAATAAAATTGTTTTTATGAAACTACTGTTCTCTTATTGCTAACAAAGTATTTATAGTAAAAAAAATGGTGACATTTTTAGGGTGCGCACATTTAATTTACATCAATTAAATGTAATTATTAATATTGGATTAAAGGTGGTTTTTACAATTCCGTGATTTTGAGATGAGAGGGTAGGTCCACGTTATGCTACGATCGACGAATCTCGTGAAATAGCACTACCTATGCCGACCACTACGTAATAAGGCACTTAATCAGTCAGCTCCCAAAGCGGAAGCCGGTTGTGTGTGTGTGTGTGTGTGTAAATTTGATCGTGATGCCAGCGTACATACTAAAAAAGTTCTTTATTTCTAAAACTAAAGAGGCACAATTTTTTTTATGTAATTACGCACTAATTACGCTCTAAAAGAAGCCATAACAACAAACGTGAATGAGACCATGTGTACGCCACCATAACGGACACGATAGTTTTAATTATTTTTACTATTCTGTAACTGTCAGTTGTTGAGTGACGACCGCGCACCAGAAGATACAGTGTAGGCAGACCTACAAGGTGGACCGACGATCTGGTGAAGATTTACTGATTAGGGAATCCAATCTCGTCCAATAGGTTGGTACCTTCCACCAGAAATCGGACCCCTTCTGGGTCTGTGACCGGTACCGGTGGTCTAAAAATTGTTGTTGTTGTTTTTTAATGGTAAAATTGTTGTTGTTGTTGGTAATCATTATACGTAGGTAACATTGCCACCAACCCTCATTTCGGCAAACATAGATAGCGTGTTACTCATGGCATGCATGACCCACGATGCCCAAAAAGAAAGTGCGTGTTCATGCATTTATGTTACATGGCAACGACCGACGACAACGCTGAATTGCAAGGTGTGAGTTTTATTTGCCATCTCAGAACAAAAACACAAATGTTGAAAAATTTCCACAAGCAGGATTTGAACCTGCACCCTTCTGACATACCGGGTCAGGTGCTCTTCCAATTGAGGTATCGTGGTTCTAACCGGCCCGCCGAAATTATTCAACACTTTTACTTTGAAAGCCAAAGGCGCCCATTCAATGTCAACAACTACCGTCACTAACATCCGATCATAATATTTTTACAAATATTAAAGATCAGTTAAGAAGTAGGCAAGCTATTAATAAAATGTTCAAATAAAATAATCTCAGAACAAAATAATATACATACACAATATAATTCACAATACATCTTAGAACATAATAAAGCTAGTTATTGTTCTGAGTTTGCCATTCGATCACGTTATCAAAAACGAGAATTTGTATGGCATCGTAGCAGCGCAGCGCCTCCTGGTGACAAACAACATGAGTTAAAATGTTGCCATACAAAATCTCTTTTTTGTTACCGTGTTCGAATGCTGTATAAAACTCCAGTAGATCCATAAGTATTATTGGCAGTGATCGGAATAGGTAGGGCTAATTCACCTAAAGTTCGGAGAACATTAGACAAAAATTTATGGAGACAGAAATAATAAAATCAATTACTGTATTGATAATATTAAATGTTCTCAAGTGATGTCCGGAAACCCGGACAGTTGTTTCGAAAAAAAATATTGTCATAAGAAATTCTCCATTATTTTTGTACGTTCTTCAAACTTTAGGCGAATTAGCCCTACCTGTTCCGATCACTGATTATTGGCGAGAAAGTCTTGGTGGTGACTGGTGACCAAGCGAGATGGTCTCTGCCCCGCGTTGCATCGAGAATATGCAATAACAGAGGGTTCTAGATTATTCCAATAAACAAAAATTTACAATCAGAGATCGTAGAGTTTATACCACTATCGCAACAACTAAACCGACAAATTCAGATACCTCCATTAAACTTAAGTTTAAAAAAATGTATAAAGATAATGTTATTAGCAGAGCGAATAAAATCTAATGGGAATTGCGTTTGTACCGTGCGACATTAGTAAATTAGTAGATTAAAATTGCCTGTGTTCTATTTACAAGAAAAAAAAAATGTTTTAACAAATCACCCTTTTCTTTTTAGCCTATTGTTAAATGGTAATTCATAATTTTTTTTACTAAAAACGTATTCAGTCAGTTTTATTATTCAAATAAACTCAAGAAAAGAAATTCAGTTCAGTACACAGTACTCAGCTAGCTAACAAAATAAAATGTTATGCTAAATTATTGTTTTGTAATTCGTACTAGTACTATGCCTATTTGTTTAGCAGTAGAGCCGATTGGTGCTTCATCATGTTCCTTATTACATCTAAAAAGAAAGGTAAATCATGGGCAAACTCATTGCACAAAAAACACTTGCTTATTTTCCAACGTGTCATCTAGTAGCCTGAAATGGTCTAAATTTTTGTTGCAGTTAACAGTTTCACCATTTTGATATTTTAATACTGCGTCTTGGTTCTTAGAACTGGCAACATCAGAGTAATTAAAACTACATACAACGTAACATTGCAAAATACAAAAACAAAATACTAAGCTAAATCCGACTATTCAACTTTGCCGCGTTACATCGTAGCGTAAGCTAGAGTACGCGTAGCAGCTACGATTTTTACGTAGCACGTGAGCACGTCGTCGTCGTTCGTCGGCAGTAGTGTGCCGATATCGATTAGCTATCCGGAAACGCCCGAGCATGACCGACTTCCCCCGACCGCTCCCGAGCTTGCGCTCGGAGGACCACGTCCATACATAGCGGAAGTAATGAAATGTACAGAAAGATATGAACCGGAAAAATTGTCGCTCTCCTTTTTCTTCGCGTCGCGTCTTATCCGGGCCCTTAAAAAGGCTTCCTTTGTCGGTTTCTCCTTTCGACGCATTTTTTTCCTGGATAACGAATGGATGTTATATGCGCGACGACGTTTTATTGTCTTTCTGTTCAATATTGCCTAAGCTGTTTGCATTTACGTGATCTAGGGTAACGTATTTGAGTAAACTTTTGAGTCGTAAATTGTAAAAAAGATATTGGTCTTTTTATAAATTTTTTGGAACAGTTACGAATTGAGAATAGCAAGCGTTTCCGGCAAATGTAGAAATTCGTTACTTAGGATGTTTCTAGTAAATAAGACTTTGTGAGGATCAAAGTTAGAGCTAATTTTACGCAATAAGAATCAACTAAATGCTTTCGTACGACCACATGTGGCGAGGCTCTGAGGCGATCTAACGTATTGTTATGCGAGTTTGTTCGCGCCACCATGCTCTAAGGCGCCAACCCTACAGCAGGATCGACGATGCCTTTATACCACAGTTTCTCGTACACTACGACAGTTGAGCGGCTGACTGTGCTGACGTAACACCAGCTGGGGAAGCTTCTCTGCGTTTCGATTTTCAAATTTCCCCATAATTTGAGCAATACGTCGAGCCGGGCGTGTATTTACGCCGCCCGCCCCACCGTCGCAGGGCGGGGGATGGGGCGCACCCCCGGATACGTACGATGTTATTTATGGTATATTTTGACGTGCCCGCTCGCTGCTAACTTCACGTCGCGTAGGATAATAGGGTGATGGATAGTGTTATCGGTCGCTATTCACGGTGAATCGTGTTTAAATTGTGCTTTTATTATTGTCGTGTGTTGTGGAAAACCCAATAACGTTACCGATTTACATACGGCGGTGTTCTGTCAGTGGTTTTTTATAGCTTTCACCGACCGGCGTAATGCAGCTTTAATACGGAGTGTAATGCAAACTATTAGTTATATGAATCTTTTGGAAATTGTAAAATTTACTTTGTAAGTGTGGTTTTTGATGTGTGATTGTGAGTTCTGGCTGTGAACACTGAAGATTTAACTGGAAAGGGACGAGTTGGAAAAAATTAAGGTTGGTTTTAAAAATAGAATTGGAATCAACGTTTTGTATTTTTTTAAAGCACCTAATATTTTCATTGAAGCAGGTTAGGTATACATTATTCCTGTAAGAAAATTGTAAAATAAAGTTTAGACTAAGATTCTACCGCTATTTTACTAGTAACATAATTCAAGAAAACTGGTTTAGTGACCCTTTGTTTACAGCATAAATGATTTAAATAAATTTATTCTCTTATCCTATTGCCGCAACATAAACCACGAACATATTTACGAGACAGCGCCATCTAGCGGCGCGGTATAGGCACGACGCGGTTAGTTCGTGATCCTGCCGCAACCTGTGGCGCCAAAGTGTCAGCCGGCGACACGCCTGCAGTCACGCGGCGTTGACGCGCGTCGCAACATGTTTGCGTGGGTGTAGATCGTTTCGTGATATCAATAAACATTTATGTGTTTTCTTCCTTATCAAATCGAATGATGATCTGATCACAGGTTATTTGTTGTGATTTACCGGTGTGTTGTCCCGGTGTACGAAAACCGATAAGCTGTGTGCATTGTGTAATAAATGAGAAGTGCAACATTGAGTGTGTGTGCGTGTTTTGTTTGTTGCTGCGACCAGCCAGGGGCAGGATTTTAGCCGTGCAGTGAAGGTCTAGGGCCGGTATGAGAAAAATAAACGGTGAGAATGCAAATTCGAACAACCAGCACAGCAAGCACTCATTTTATGTTTACCGAAATACAGGATTTCGCTTTCAGCTTAGATACACAACCTATTTAAAAAGGGGAGAAAAGAGTAGCGAAAAAACTTGTGGTCGATGATAAAAAGGTTGAATCAACATAATATTACCTCTCGTAAAAGCCAGATAACTTTCATATTTCGAATAAGATAACCTTTTCGCGAACCTTGCTCTGATATGGCACGAATAGGGGTGATTTTAAATACAGGGGGACGTTGAATGGCGCTACCTACCTTTAGTAATAATAGCGGCGGGGAAAAATGAGTTTCTGATACAGAGGAGTCGGGTCATTGCTTCCATCTGTGCCTATCAGCTGTGTCTTTGTTGTGTTAAACAAACATGATACCTACATTGTTTAAGCGCGAATCTGACAAACGCATGAAATAGGTAACCTTTATTACCTACCTGGAACGTGGAGTAACCTAGAACAATGATTGTTTACTATCTAAAGCAAGCCAAGCTATCATTGTACCTACCTATGCCATGAGAAACTATACTTTAGATGTAAGACCTATACACCGACCACAATTATAATAATATAGGTACCTACCTACCTAATTAGAATTTGAAGCCTTACAAAATAACTCGAAGCGTTCATTTGAAGGAGGCAAAAAGGTGTCATACATTCTTGGAATAGAACTGCCTAAGAGAGGGATGAGCGTGGCAGATCTCATACAAATGGTTCAGGAGCGTAATCCGACAATGTTTGATGCGTCGCCGCCGAGACGGTTGCCATTACGAAACCGGCAGTCCAAAGCTAGGTCGCCGAGGTCGTCGCTCGGAGATACGCACATCGAATCGCAAATGTATGACAAAACAATAAAATAGTTTTTGAACACACTGTGATAGGTTTTCTCATGAATTGATTATGAGAAGGATAATGGTTTGGCAATTTTATTTTCTATTCAAACATTGGCACACCAATTTGTAAGCTCTTTACCTATGTACTTTTAAATCTAGTTATAACTTATGTTCAAGCAAATCAGGCATTTGATTTGATTCGATTTAGGATTCTGATAACTGACAGATTGTCAGTTCGGGTCCGATCCTGCAATGTGCCATTTCCTTCGATCAGTGGTGGATCAAACGCTGGACTTTTGTAGACGGTGCATCCAGCTAGTTAGCGATATACAGCGTATTTTGTATCCATAGCTGACCTTGGACTACCAATGCCTCCATCGACTCTTTGTATAGAGATGACAGTAATCATATAATATTTAAAATACAATATAACAATGAACCAAACGTACAGGTTTTATTGAATTTTAAAACTAGCTCAGAAGCTTACTTGTAGGCGGCAATATTGTATGCAGAAAGACATGACTCTGACAATCTTCTTGTTTTTATAACAGGTTCAAACGAAGCAAAATTGTGTGAAGATATCCCCAAAAACATTCGCACTGATCAGATTACAGAGATGAAATGTGAGAGAAGAATTTCGTGAATAAACTTCGAGTTTTTAAGTGTTGAAGAAAATAATGCAGGCTGTCAGGTCATTGTCCGAAGCTTAGTTAATATGCTCACACGTACGGCAGAAAATCAAATAAACAGACGCTTTCATCTCCGGTTTATCGGCGATGCAGTCCGTAGCCTTGCACTTTGAGTGTGTTCGACTGTTCCCTCGCAATAGCCATTACTCAGACATTCGAGGTTGTCGACTCAATAACAATTCGTTCTGACATCGTTTAACTTGTGTTCCGAGTATTCCGAGTTTGAGGAAGTCAATTAAGTTAACATTCTTAAGAAAACCGTACTGTTTTTATCGAATGATTGTGTTTTAGATGACCTTCAGTTGATCGAATAGAAACATCTGTTGTATTGTATAAGAATCTTACTAGAAAACAGAACACATAACTACACTAATAAATCATAAGACGATTATTATTCTCGATGTTTTATTTCATTACATTCCGATGATATTTTGCTGGTGACAGCAGAATGCGATGTTGAAAACATCATTTAAATACTACATTTCACATCCAATATTGGTTATTCATTAGACGCAACTGGTAAAACTATTGCCGACAATCATACGTCTAATATCCGTTAATGTCTCTATTGATTTTGCCAGTGGTTCGGAACACTCCAATATTGACAATGAGCGGTAGTTTAGACGCTACTACGTGCCCTGGGAGTTAATGAGCTACCTACGTGACGCCCAGTTCGGTGCTCCAGTTCTTTGCCACTCGATCTTGTGAATGAGTTTGCAGACCTTGGCCAGAGACAAGGATCTTGGACAGGATTTATTGTTACACAAAAAAAACATTTAACGCGCTCGGACACTGTCTGCACATAATGAGCTTGTTCTTATCTCGTAAAATTACGGCTGCTGTTAGTTGGTTAGTTGTGTTAGGTCTAACTATTCTGTTTTCTTGCTTATAACAATCGCTGTGTGCTTTGCTTTCAGCCATGGTGTGTTAAAATCAAGTCATGGACGAACGTTGGATCGAATTATGGACAGGTACCAATTAATTCGCACTGGACAGTTGAATCGGTAGAATGTTTAGTGTGTTTCGAAACACGTTATCACTTCCAAGCCGTAAATTACTCAGTGAGATCAATGTGCGTATGTAACTAGGCGTGTTAGCGTGCCACTGACGCTGAATGCTGATTTTCAATACGGGCACATTAGCAGTAGTTGCGTAGACGGTGCGCGTGATTGCCATGTCGATTGAGACGTCGCTGCGCTGTCACAAATTATTGCTCCAATTTGTGTGTGAGGGGAATATGTTTCCCTGTTACCACGCCGCTGAAAGTTCAAAGGCACAAACTTTCACTTTAACTGTTATAATGTGAAAGATAGGAGCTCAATCATATTATGCGCATGTTAAATGTATATCATCATTATTCACAACATGATTTCACATACTGCTGGAGGGCCAGGCCTCTTTCTTTTTCTGTTTGCTAGCACTATTTTATTTCTTTGAACCTTTGCAAGCCTCGTCCTGGTTTGACCCATGACGTTGACGATGTTGACGACCCATCTCGTCAATAATGATAAACCTGAATTTAAATTGACCTGCAAATGTATCCATTCCAGTGAATTAACTTATACAGACAGCGAACAAGGCTTGAAAACGAATTTAATTTTGTATGTCACATTAACATCCTCCTGGTGGGTTACTCTTGAAACACAATTGCATTAATCAATTTCCAATCACAAATCTAAAAAATTCAAATGGCACTCTTAAAAGTGATAATAGCGATACATTGGAATTAAATTGCGTGGAAATTAAGTGAACAAATTATTATCAAGATGGGGAGTTCCGAAATTGCGAAACTTATCCCAATATCGATACATATTAATCGCATTGGAATTGTATTGAGATTGAGTTTGCGTCAAGAGTAGCCTACCTGATTTGACAATAACCTGCAAAAGAAAATATGTAAGTGTTTCATTGCATTTCAAAGTTAATGAAGCTCAGTTAATTTATACACTGAATCTAGAACGCAGATGAACTCGGCTCTCGCTTCCTCCTGAGGGTGGTGTGATATATTCAGAGCCCATTTAAATATTCCCAAGGGTGATAAGGGGAAGGGATGCGAACCGGTTAATCAAGTAACCTGATCCATTTATCTGGAGCACTCTTGATATGGTGTTATTGGTGAACTTTGGAATATTGCAGGCCCATTAAGGGCTGGGATTGAATGGTTAATCGCGAAGAATGAATATTAGCGACGCTTTTCTGGACCGAGGGAGTAAGAAGCATCATAAAGTTGGGATTAATGTATTTTATAGATTGTAAACTGTACCGATTGCATGACATCGGTATTGTTTGTTATTGACAATTGATAATTGCTTATTTCCTGTAGAGATATTGTATCAGGATAAGGTATTGCATTTAAAAGTTTTATTAACTGTAATAACTCACATTATAGCCTCGACTGTTCTCGGTCTGATTTCTGCTTAGCTCGCGTTATCAATCCGGAGGTGTTTGCTCAAGTGCTCCTAGTTCCTGCAAGCAGTACCTTTGAATGGTATTGGATCGATCGCAATGCAGTGAAATTGGAAACAAACCGCCGTAGTGGCTTGGGTGCACTATTTGCCTCGTTTTACTGCATTCGATCTATTTACGGGTTTATGAACGTCGATAAACTTGTGGCGCGTTGAACCGTGCACCGGCCCACTGCCGAACGAACGCCGGCGAAGCGGTCGTCTGCATTTAAATTTATTGTTTCGTACTCATTGGAATATCCATATTTCTGTCAGTGGCAATCGTCTAAGCTAATGCCGTTTCGAACCGCAACACTGCTAAGTCGGTCGCTGTGGAGATTTGATGACGTCCCGTCAGCGATATACTGGGCGTGTTAATCGTTTATGATTTAAGGGCTATACCACGAGCTCGAGCGATTTGCGACGCGGCAAGCGTATGTCTGGCTCATCGCGCGTTATAGGTACATACTACTTAAGTCGATGGTAGTAGAAAGAATGCAATGAATAGAGTAATCACGCGCTGCGCCCCAATCTGCTCATGATCGTGGTTAAGCGGAATGAGCCTATGCTCAGCCTGCCTATGCACAGAACAAATATGTTTTCTATTTAACTAGTTTGTTGTCAACGGCAGCATTTAATAGCAAATACTATAGTAAACTAAGCCTATGTTTTTTTTGAGTGAGCTTGCCATTGGGCACTTTTAGCTCCACCGTGCTTTTTTGGGAGCGGCGAGAAATTTAAAGGGTTCCAAAAATCGTGTGAAACGAATCATCGTCACACTAACCCTTATTTATAAAAACTATTTAAGCATTATTTACTTAAATATTGTTTTGTCAACGTCACACAAACGTCATTTTGAATTTGAGAAAAGAGACAAAACAATGATTAACTAAATTATGCTTAAGGCGAAGAGTAAGGCACACTAGCACCGCTAATGGATTTAATTTGATAACTGCTAAACTGGATTTTTTTTCCAAACATTGCGGACCTTTCGAGACTAGGCAAACATCTATTATTGAATAATTGTGCACTACTTTTAGGTTTGTTTTTGTATTCATTCGCTGACACCAACAGCACAGATTAGGTAATAGCCAACAGTGGCCATTGTTTGTGAATAAATGCGATAGCCCGTTTTGTAAATAAACCACGCAACAATAAGTAATGCACAATTCCTGTTGTCGGACGGTACGCAATGTTTGAAAAAAGATCCGGTCCGTTAGTAATTGTCAAATTATCAATTGGTGGCGCTAGTGTGCCTTACCCTTCGAAATAGTTTTTATGAATATGGGGGTTTGTGTTCTAGAGGGAACGGCATCACGCACGTAGTGCGTGTCCCCCATGTGCCCTACTAGATTTTCCGACGGGTTCGGATCGTAACTAAGCATATAATTTTGATGACAGTCAACACAGTTTAATCGCTCAACAGTTAGACTGAAGATACAACCTCAGGAAAGCGTGCCGCAAGTTCCCACAACACGGCTAATTGCACGCTATGGGTACCGACTTACCGCTCGCTGTCGTGTTAATACAGATTAATTAAAATAATTAGGTATCCAAATAAATATTATCATTTACGAAGTAGGCTACACACGCACGATGTGTTGAACTCCACTGTCCTCTAACTAGCTAATTTACTTGAGTGGAAAGATAACAGAAATACATTAAAATGTTTCCGTTGCCCTCTTTCAAATAGTAGTAAAAGTAAAGTTGTGAATAGTCTATCTGTCCCACTGCTGGACAAAGGCCTCCATCATTGAAATCGAGTCATCACCACAATTGATGGGTAATGGCTTAATCATCACGTTTGCCAAATGCGGATTGGTGATTACAAACCCGGGCTACGCATCGAAAAATCCGAAAGACACTTTGCCTTTACCTGGGAATTGAAACCAGGACCTTCGGGCGCTTTGTCACTAAGCCATCGAGGCGACTTTCAAATAAGATATCTTTAAACATGTACGAGTACAAGCCGGGCAGCGCTAGAGGCGAGCGTTGCACCAAAATTGGATGCAAATTGCAATGTCCGCGTCTGTGACCAATATTATCGATCTTATCACGGCCAGTAACATGGCGGATAGAACATTCGCTCAAAAGGCACAATAAAACAACAATACACTTTGTGAGATACACCCCAGTGACCTTTTGTTGAGTTGCAATAAACAGGTATGGTTGGGAGTAAAACTACGAAACGTTGAAAGCCGTACTCTCAGTTTTAGGGTTCCGTAGGAAACTAAGAACCCTTAAGCGCTCTTTCAGTTAGTGTACCAGTATATGCGCATTCGCTGCGATAAACACATTGCGTTTGACGCGCATGATTTTGATAGATACAAAGATCTAACTATTAGTTATAGCGACGAAACCATCTGTGTGTCACATATTTTAAGATTTTCAAAAGATACTATAAGCTCTTTTTGCGCAAATCGAAACGCACCCGATTAAATATAAATGAGGGTATGCAAGTTACTTGTTATTATGAGACCATCAACACCTCAGTCTCCCTGTGACCACGGACCATGCAAAAGGAAAGGATACGAAACGTCAGGATAAAATAATCTAAATCAATGTGTGAAATAAACGCGAGTACATCCGTAAAAGTTGTTTAATATAAATGTGTAGTGTTCGCGTAAATAATATGAATTGAATCACAATGAATTTAATTAGAGTATTAGTCTACCCACCTCGCATCTCGCACTAGGCAAGATTTATAGTATTATACTATCTCTTCTATGATAATAATACCTTCATGCGTGAGCCTTCTCCCTCACTCGCACTAAAATTGAGATCATCTTTTATTTAAGCCCTCTCCGTTTGTGTTTCAAGTTATCGCTTAGCATACCTTCGTATAACTCGTGCATCGGCGCGCAGGAAGTGACGTCATGCGTATGGCCTCACAAGCGTTTCCCGTTCGTCTTCTCGAATCTTGACCTTCACCTAAAAGTCTATTGTAGTACATTTCCATAGAATAGGTGTTAACCGACTCTCAAGTATTATGTGTTCTTTTTGTTAGCGGTTGTCTTTTATTTTGCGAGCAACGATTATTTTAAGACTTCAGTGAATGTGCGTTTGATTTGATAAAAGTACAATGTGTTAACTTTCTACAGCTAAGCAGGCACTTGATCCAAATCTGTCAGCACCGTACGGTTTACCTTTTAAATGCAATGCCTATCGGCAAGAAGCGTGGATCACTCCACTGCCTTCTTCGGCCTCCGGGGGTTCGGTAAATAAATAACCATTTTGTATGACTTTCTTGGCTGATTAACTGTAGATCGTGAGTCACGAGGCTGTCGAAAGCCATCTTGCTACCGTGTTGTATGCAACGGTATGTTTTGTTAATCTTCTTAAACAATGTGGTGTTATGGTTGGTGGGATATCCTGGTATAGGTGATCGAGGCATGGAATATCAAGAGATAGCAATTTTAGCACATCTGGGTATTGGGTGCCTGCATAGTTTATTTATTTAGAACCAATTTTAGGTTACTAGATTCCCATTAAATAAAGACAGGACACTTCGCCGTCGACCGACGTTAAGAATTACTTTTGAAATGTAAGATGTTGTATTTTAATTTTCATTAGAATATGACCTCAAAAAGGTTTCAAATGTTGCAGCATCATTTTAATAACTGATTGACTAAGCTTGAATCAGTGCCTAGATCAGGCCAGTAGCCAGTTATTAGCCGGTAGCCATGCCAGTAGAAAGCCAAATGTTTTTCTTCAACGACTGAATTAGCAAAGGCGTTTCTTTCGTAATGCCATCGGACGGATCTCGTGCACAGTTCACACGAGCCCTAGACGAGACAATAGCTGCCCTTGCGGGTTCAAGATCACGACCGCACCCGCGACCCGCGAATATCTTATGTAAAACGGCGGGAATTAATATTCTGATCTTGGGTCGCGGTGTTTGAAAAGCGAGTTTCTTCCCTTTGTCTTTTTTTTATCAGGAAATGTGTTTTATTGTCTCTGGCTCGTTTAGTTTTTTTGAGGTGAAGGAGTTATATCCTTTTGGCCTTGCTTTCTAGATGTTTTCTTTGAAAGTTATTTAAAAAAGTATATATATGTATAATTTTAAGAAAAAATAGATAACCTACTACCTTCTTTAGAAATACTATCACACGAGATCTGGAGACTGCATAAATAATGCATATTGTACTAACTTGAATAGAAAGGCATTGCTTTACCTAGTCTTACATGCGCCTCTGCAATTATTTACGCACAATAGTGGAATTCAATCTGCAAAGTGAACTTTCGAAGCAAGTTTACGTAACGCTTTACAGAGAGTATGCCTGAATTGGTGCTAGCATTCTGTTGTCTATTCGATGTCACCTTCCTTGTCTGAACTAGTGACAGATAAACCTTTTGTTGATTGTACTTAAGTTTCCTTTGTTCTCGTTTGATTATTCATAGTTGCTTCTAAAAACACCGTAGGGTTCTTTTGTTGTTTTACCTTCAGTCTTGGCGTTCAAGCGAAGAAGAAAGGGTTTTGACATCACCAGTTATTGGTCTACAATCTAACAATATGCAGTGAATTAAAAATCTTTATTTACAAGTGAGGAGCTCGATAGCGCAGTGGTTAACGCGCCCGGTCTGCGAGGGCTGAGGTTAAGCAACTTTCGCAAAAGCCGGTCATCGGATGGGTGACCAAAAATGTATCATCTCGAGCTCCTCCGTGCTTCGGAGGGCACGTAAAGCCGTGGGTCCCGGCCGCATTAGCAGTCGTTAACAACCACCAACCCGCACTGGGCCCGCGTGGTGATTTTTGACCCGTTCTCCCTATCCATCCATAGGGAAGGCTCGTGCTCCAGCAGTGGGGACAAAAAATGAGCTGATGATGATGATGATGATGATGATGATGATGATGATGATGATGATTTACAAGTAAATAAGGAAGCAAACTAATACAGTGTTACAAAGTTAACATCACTAACTTTACATAAGTATAATATTTTTTAAAAAGATTGTTTTCTTATTCTTATAATAGCTCAAAAATAAACTTAATGTTAGTGATATTCGAAAGCCATTTAATAACTGTTTAATCAATAATGAAGATTATAAAACAAAATTTAAACGCTTACGCGTACGCTTACGCTCACGCTTGCTACGCTACTTTCTAGAGATATTAGATATTATTATTATCGTGCACTGATTAAGTATTCAAACACACTGTTTTCTATAGTAGTAGTATTGTTGTGTTCCGACAGTTAAATATATGATAGCCAGTTTGTCAGTAGTTAAGGATTAAAGTGTGCACAAAAGGTCAGATGAAGGCCAAGTGCCAAGTGCTGCGTTAGGAATAAAAAAAGTGTTGCCTCTCGATCTTCGGCATCATCTGAAATGCTAAAACAAAAATCAAATCAAAATCAAAAATCAAAATACTTTTATTTCAACACTAGAAACATAGTAACAATATTATTATTTGGAGCCTCCTATTAGACATGAAAATATCTGTAACAGAAGGCTCCGAAATGTAATGTTACTAACTTCTCAGTATGCAATTTTATCGTGGCTTCACTACATAGTATAAAACAAAGTCGCTTCCCGCTGTCTGTCTGTCCCTATGTATGTATGTATGCTTAGATCTTCAAAACTACGCAACGGATTTTGATGCGGTTTGTTTTTAATATATAGAGTGATTCAAGAGGAAGGTTTATATGTATAATACATGCATATAATTGGACCCGGTACTCACGCAGACGAAGTCGCGAGCGGGCCGCTAGTTAACTATTTAACTGTAGCACACCTATAGAATTTAAAACAAAAAAGTAAGCCTTATAAAGTATAATAACTAATATCGTAAAGGTGTGGTTGCAGGAAGGAAATGATAGTCGTTACTGTAAAGACATTTTATAGTTTCAACATTGTGGGTAGGTAGTACTCATAATTCCTAGACAATGGAGTGACTATGATCACACTTGAAATTGCGGACTTTCAAAACTGATTAAACCTTCACTAGTGTATATTATAGCCGCCATTTAATCACTATGTACCCTAGTGTTTAGATCTCCGGTGTCGAATCTAGAGGCCTCAAGTTCGATTTCCAGCAAGGGGTACGTTTATGTATATCTATACTAATATTATAAAGAGGAAACCTTTGCTATTTTTGTTTGTATGTATGTTTGCAACGAATAAACTCAAAAACTACTGGACCGATTTAAAAAAATCTTTCACCATTAGAATGCTACATTAGTGCTGAGTAACACAGGCTATATTAAAAAAAAGAGAAGAAAAGAAATGTGTTACGAGGTCCCTAGCTAGTATATTATATATGAGAGTATGTTTGGAAACGGTTTGGTTGGTGGTATGTCGTGTTTTAAGTCCGTTTAACTAGCTACCACCGTCTTATCTTAATGTAGCTCTAATATCTGCTAGTAGCACTGTTGTGAACCGACAGTTGGAGATGAGATAGCCATTCCTTTGTGGCTGAGGATTCTGCGTGAAGTGCGCTTACACCTACGGCATTAACAACACTTAACACAGGTGGAAGGAGAGAAGGGAGGCAATGGGCAAGTAATGGATTATAAAAAAAAAAACATCAAGTGAGCCAAAAAGTTAGAGGTACATAAAAAAACAATTCATTATTGCTCCTCTCTTTAAAATGATTAGCAAAATAGGGAATGGTCATATTGAATTTGTTTGTAGCTATTTCAACTTTAAATATATTTTTATGGCGAGGCAGTACCTAACTGAATGTTGAAAAATTCTTTACCTAAAAAGTATATTTATTTGTTTTACGATTGTTCGTAAAACTTACAACTTTGATTACATACTGATGTAGCTGTCTAATTACAGTTATGAGTCATTTAAAAAGCTTTCACGTCAAATTAACGAACAAAAACATGTTGTTTGGTTGTTATTATTGTACGAGTAGTAGGAAAAACTTGACTGCTTCCACTGCTCGTTAAAAAGACAACTAATAGATGTACACTTAAAATTTATTAAGTGAAACACTTGCTGATGAAATGAAATGAATGAAATGAAAATACTCTTTATTGTACACCACACAAAAGACTTAGAGAGGACAATACAAGAAGAAGTACAAATGGCAGCCTTATCGCTAAAAAGCAATTTCTTCCAGGCAACCATGTGCATTTACTTTTAATAATTGATGGCTTGTGTTTGACAAAGCTACCTCATGGGTGCCTGGTGGCTTAAGAACTGAAGCACAAAATAAGGGAATCACAAAAAGTTAGCTTAATACATACCTTAATACATACACGAAATGTTTCGTGTATGTATATAGTTCAATACATATACGGAATCTCGCAACAGCTCGGGCTGTTCCGAGCTGTTCCGAGATTCGTGTCCAAAACGGTCTATGTGTGCGTTGCTTGAGCGCATTTCTGTGAAGATTACTTTCTGTGGGTTATTTTGTGACTGAAGCTTGGGTTGCCAACGCATGTGGTATTCCACACCTTCCTCCTTCTTCCTTACCCTGCATGTTTTATTATAATAAAAAAATATTTATACTTTATCCTTTAAAATGAATCTATACCTTCAATTGTTCTAATATTTCAGTTTCGTATAACACATTTCATTCAGCCATCCAATTTGTCCTAAACGAAAGCGACATTCAATTGTTTCTGGCAGTGTGACATTCGGACGATATCGAAAACAATGGCGGGCGAAAGTGACAAACGTTAGTATTTATTGTTTCTGCAAAAGCGTGCTGGTAATCAGTCTATATCGGGCTTATGTAACGGAGTTAACGGATACTAACTGGAAGCGTCAAGAATGACATAAATTACTCTTGGCGGATACAGGATTATGTTGTACAGTCGAGCACGTGAGGTGAGAGCGCCTTGTGTTTCCTGATAAAGCTTTAATAAAACTTTAGTTTGGCGTACCTACTCTGTTTAAGATAGCGTTTATGTTATCGTCTTTACTACTCATTATGCAATCATAGGAAGATTGTAGTTGTATTCCTACCTGTAGTAGGTAACTAAGTTGTAAGCACTTAATATTTTTAAGAACTTTATGTAGGTACTTACACTTAGTTGGCAATAAATACAATTCACTTTGATATCACGTAGAGCTATGTTGAAATTTCTAAGTTGTTAGTGTTTTGACCTACAAATACCTACATAATATACTTTTACTACAAAGAGCAATGGAGAGGGCTATGCTCGGGGTTTCTCTGCGAGATCGAATCAGAAATGAGATCCGCAGAAGAACAAAGGTAACCGACATAGCCCGAAGAATTGCTAAGCTCAAGTGGCAGTGGGCAGTGCACATTGCTCGCAGGACTGATGGCCGCTGGGGCGGAGCAGTCCTCGAGTGGCGACCGCGTACCGGAAAGCGCAGTGTGGGCAGGCCTCCAACAAGGTGGACCGACGATCTGGTGAAGGTCGCGGGAAGCCGCTGGATGCGAGCAGCACAAAACCGGTCGTTGTGGAGATCCTTGGGGGAGGCCTTTGTCCAGCAGTGGACGCCTTTTGGCTGAGATGATGATGATGATACTTTTACTTGTTACCCTTGTTTTGCTTTTAGAATATTACCTAATAACAAATTTTCTGAAAGATAAAAAGAGTTTTTGGATATACTATCTGGATCATAGATTTACAGGTGACAGTCTGCTATTTTAATATATATGCCTACACAAAGAAACCATTGTATGCCCAAACACTGCTCCCACTGCTATTTATCTATTTTTCAAACCTCTTCAGCATCGTTGTCTCCGAGAGTACCGGCAAGTTTGTCACTTTCGAGTCGTGAGTCACGAAGTACGGCGCAACGAGCTTTCGTTGCCTCCATACAGCGCGTCGGAACGTCATAAATTGCCAATCGTTAGCGCTAAGTATCCTTGCTAACATATCGCAGGCCCGAATTTCTGCGAGATAAGAAAAATACAAAGAAGATGAAAGAAAACAACAAAAGTATTATTTTGTATGTTTAATATATCCCAAGGCAAGAAACTAAAGTTTTTGTGATGTGGAAACCTGGTCAATGACGACACCACTTAACATTAAATATCGTTTCTAACATATTGGAGATAAGAAATACACAAAGAAAATAAATAAATCAAAAGACGTATTATGTATGTATAATATAATATCTATTTAGACTATCGTGGTCACTTGCATTAGATACATAGATAAGATAGATAATATTTTTATTGCAACACTATGAACCATAAACATGAACACAAATATAAATAACTTACAAAGTTACAATTTGGCGGTCTTATCGCTTTAAAGCGATTTCTTCCAGACAACCAGTCGGATGGAGAGAGCTAATAAACTGTAAGATCAGAGGTGAAACTTAAAACAAACATTAGAGTAATTATTAACGAGATTCTTACCATGCTTATTATGTTTAATATATCCCAAGGCAAGAAGCTAAAGAGTTTGATACGGAAATCTGAAACAATGAGGGTACTTCACGTTAAAGTATCCTGCCTAACATATGAGAGGTCCGATTTTCTGCGAGATAAGAAAAATACCCAAAAAGAGAAAAATAATTAACAGTAGAAAACACACGTATACATGTTTAAGTATCCTTCCTAACATATGGGAGTACCGAATTTCTGCGAGATAAGAAAAATATCCAAAAAGAGGAAAATAATTAACAATGGGAACTAAAAAACCTACATAAATGGTAAATTTTTATATGTTTCTGTGATAGAGGAAACAAAAACGTTATCACAACAGACAGGCAGAGAAGTCGTAACACTAGTTTTTAATTTATCGGACTTCGGACTTATTATGAAGGTAATGGCTAAAGATAGAGGATAGGTAGTTATTGAAGATCGCCTTAAAACTCGAGTTAAAAAATAATAAAGGCAATCGACTATAACGAAGCTAAAGATAAAACATTAATTTGTTCTTGTTAGTTAACTAAAAGATAATATGAACTTGCCATTGAGCGCTGATCGTCTTCAATTGGGTTTTTATGAAATTATTGTACTCCTGTAGATAGTAGTGCAAAGGCTTTTGAGAAAGAAAGACCGTGGAAAAGAAGGATAGACTGTTTGAAAAATGATATGGCAAAGCAATGAGTAAATGTTAAAATGTCAAATCGAGCATTGTACAAGAAATCATGTAAAACCAACCCCAAATAAGATAAGATAAAATGAGAACTAATCGGCAGCATACGGAATATTTTACTCGGAGTTCATATAATTATCTAATAAATCAAAAGGTTCACGTCTAAAAATGTTATTGAAGTTACAGGTTTTTAACTTAACGTTGCATAAAAATTACATTTTTCCTCGAGTTTTTCTGTCAGTCTTAACAAATAATAGAATGGTAGAAGTAAATATTACTTCTTCTCTTTGATTTGGTTTATCATTAAGTGCTTTTGCACAGTTTATTCTTCCAATATCGTATATTGTAGATATTAAAGTACTAGAACTAGAAGTGACTTTCGTGTTTGTGGTAAGCGTGAAATATAACTGTCCAATTTCGGTCACGTCGCGAATCAATGTTTGTTTAAAGCGGCAAGTCATCAAAACTTTTCTTATCAGCGCCTCCTTTGCGCAGCGCAACCAAACAAGAGGTTTTTCATAAATAATTTCTATCCAGATTCCATCTCTGACTTCTTAGTGGGAAGTCGCGCGTATGGAATATCGATTTCAACTTGTTAGAATAAGGTCGGTTATCGGTTGGGGGGACAGTCGAAATCTGTAAAGTACTTAATGTTTTCAATTCTGTATAATCGGTTTAGAATTTCCAGAGTTCCGCCTCGGTAATTGGATTGGTTGGAGTTGCCCGACGGTCGGTCGATTGGGGTGAATTTTTCAACGGACTTAACTGAGCGCCTCGCTTACGAATCAATCGCTGAACGTATTTTGGGTGGTACAATACTATCAGCGAAATTAAATTAATTCGAGGTGCTATTTGTTTTGGGTGCGCCCCCTTTGAATTTTGCTTACTAACTTTTTTCGGTGTGGACTCGATCAGATTTTGCCGTTGTGGCAGTCTGTGTAGACTATTATCGTTTATAAACCATTATTTTAATGTTTTGTTGTACAAAACTATTAGCGATATTAATATAAGGTTTGTTTATTTTAGTTGAGCTGATGGAATTTGGTTACTAAGTTTTTCATTTAGACTTGCCGTTGTAATATTCTGACGTAACCAAAAAACTTTTGGTGGGAGCAACTATTGAGTTGCCTGCTGAAAACTGAGAATATTGCATTCGGTACCAGTGGTAAATATTACACCATTATCTATATATTAATACGTGAAGCAAAAACTTTGTACCCGTTTTTACGAAAATTGCGCGGATGGAGGAGTATGAAATTTCGCAAACTTATGGTTTATATAGAGAAGTTTATCCAAATGTTAATATTTTTTTTAAATTATGCATAATAAATACATTAAATCAACAAAAACAACATTACACACATGTATTGTTTGTCTATAATGGGGCCGACATCTGTCAATGCCAATCTAAACTCATATTCTATCTTTATTAATTTTTCATTGCTTAAGATACAACCCGTGCAGCCTTAATAAAATTACGGTTGAATTTCGACCACTGGGCGACCACTAGTCTATTTAAAAACACGTAAGCTACTTAAAAAAAAACTTTTTTCTTTCATCTACCCTTACTAACGAGGTTTGTTCACATTTGGTAACAATCTCTTTGGGCGTTTTAATATTACAGGGGACACACAGGGGATATGATAAAACCTCTTACCTGGACACTTCGCGGTAGAGCGTAATGTGGCGACAAGGTGCGGGCGGACTAATGCGCTCATCGCTGCGTGTCTTCATAAAATTTATCGCACGCTTAGTATGTGCGTAGCTCATGTGTACATAATGTGATTTTGCTTTTAAGCTCGCTTAGTGTTTCATAGCTGTGTAACTTATGACATGATCAAACCTATGTTGTTATGACGAGCTCCGTAGCAGAGTGGCTTGCACGCCTGACTTTTGTTTTTATAAGGAGACGTTTGAATTGCTATAAACTATAACAGTACGAGTAATTTCATATTAGCACAGACTCTAGTTAAAAGTAAAACTATTTCCGGGATCCGGGAGTCAATAAACTTTTGGTAAGTTAGCTCCATCATACCGATCTCTGAACATAACTTTTAAAATATCATTGTCACTTATTTAATTTAGTAAAATTATAAATTTGATACACATAAACAACAACTCTTATTATTCTTATGTCGTAAGAGGTAATGTCTGGGTACAGGTTAATTGAATAGTTTAAACATATTAAAGTTAGTAATTAATTAAAGTGTTCAAGCGTAGTTGAATGTTAGTATTAATATCGTGAAGACCTTCGATCTCTGTCCAACGTTCGAAGAAATAAGTTGAAAATTTATCGTTATGAAAAATGTGTTCAATCGTGTTAGTTCGCACCAACCCTGTCTAGGGTTGACAAAATAATGATCTTACGTCTTCAATGTTAAAATGTCACTAAATCTGTATAGGTTGTGGTTGATATCATAGCATAGTTGTGGGCCAAAATACTGAAGACTTAACCCACCACAACCACAGTTCACACCTAGAATGAGACCACAGACCAAAAATGACAGATTTTAAGTGGAACCAAATAATGCCTGATGTGCAGAATGTACTGAATTTAATTTATTACCATGCATTATCTTGTCGTACTGTCGTATTGCATTACATTGTCTTCAATTATCTGTTACTACCCGCATTGGGCCAGGGTGGTGGGTTATGGCCCGATATCCCCACATACATAATCCCCACTATTGATTATGTGGGAGGCCTGTGCCCAGCAGTGGGACGTTTATAGGCTGATGATGATCTGTTACTAGCTGTGTCCCGCGGTTTCACCCGCGTTAAGCTCCATTCCTTAGAACAGCCGTGATCTTGGCGCATGCAACTATGCCGAAATATAAGCCATACGATAAACAAACACAACTTTCATACGTCCATTAGTCATGTCGTGATTTTCTTCCAAATCTATCAACCCTAACTCGCGTCACCCCTTGGAAATAATGTTATCGATTGAGCGCAGGAAGCGGAAATGTCGCGAGAATTTTAGAGATTGCGATTGGTAGGTAGTTCGTTCACCTACCTTCCTTTAAGAGTTAAGAAGCTTATTTTTTTTTTCTAAAATTCATACTGAGTAGCTTGATGTCGCAGTGTTTAACGCGCTCCGTCTGCGATTGCTTAGGTTAAGCAACTTTCGCAAAGGGCAGTCATCGGATGGGTGACCAAAAATGTATCATCTCGAGATCCTCCGTGTTTCGGAAGTCACGTATAGCCGTTGGTCCCGGCTGCATTAGCAGTCGTTAACAATCACCAATCCGCACTGGGCCCGCGTGGTGGTTTACGGCCCATTGTTCCTATCCATCCATATGGAAGGTTGTCGTCCCAGCAGTGGGGAGATAAAATGAGCTGGTGATGTGAATACTGATGAATATGATGATGGTTGCAGCCATAATGATCAGTTTACGATTGTCGACTGCTATGTATTTTACCACTTGAACAATAGCACATAAGAAGATAAGGCCATACCCTGCAATACTGGCCTCATGTGGTTTGGAAGGTTTTAGCGAATGTCAACTGTTGTTTATGATTATTTACATATGATTTTACGCAAATATTGTTGCGAACAAATTACAATCTAAAAAAAAATATAAAAAAAAACAAAAAACTTGCCTGCGTTAAAAATGATAAGTAACTAAATAGAAAATAAACTTAAAAGGCCGGACAAAATAAAAATTCAATTAAATAAAAATACTTTGTTTGTTCTTGTACTCCTTAAGACTTACTTGGTTTACTCTGGACAAAGTATTTCGAAGATGATGACTTTTTTAGGATCGACGAATTTCAGGCTCTAAATTAAGAAAGAATTATGATAGTTTTTTTAATTTATTACCATATACACTTAAAAACATGGTCACAACACTCACAAAATAACTTACTGTGTCTAAACTACTCAAATTGGTTTTTGAGGGAGTTTTTATATGTGAATGAATGAATGAATGAATAAAAGTTTATTTGGCATATGTCTGTTTTTTGTATAATTATTTTTACTACTTTATTTAAAAATCAAAATAAAATCAAAAAAAAATTATTTAAAAATCATAAATTCTCAATATTTACAAAGAAAATCGTTACTTTTTAAATATTATCTCTACGAAAGCTAAATAATCTCCGTCTAGCCTGCTCCGATTGAAAGCTATTTTCTTTCATACCAACAGCTTTCTTAAAATATTTTACTACAGAACAGTCTTGTACTTACCAAGCACAATTTTTTAAGTGATTGAACCTGGAAAGTTGTTTCTGGTTACCATTGCCTCCCGAAGTTTTTGTTCTTGGCCGTTATCGTAAGATGGTTGTCGTAGAAACTAATACGTATTGGGCCTATTTATCAGTAATATTGTTCATGTTATTTGATAAATTTTTGATATGCACATGGTGATGTGACCAACTCATTATTGTCCCCCCCACTGTTGGGCCACGAGCCTTCTCTATGAATAGATAGGGAGAAAGGACCATAAACTATCACACAAGCCCATTGGTGGTTTTTAACGACTGCTAAATGCAGTAGGGACCAATAGCGTTACGTGCATTCAGAAACACGTAGGAGCTCGACTTTTTTGTTTACCTATCCGATGATCGGTCTGCGAAAATTACAACGTCATAACTGTTACCTGAATAATCACATCCATTACTGAATTTCTTTATATTAACGGTCATCTCATAGGCTGCAGAAAACCTAATAAATATTACCCCGTAATTATAGTTGATAATAACCGAGTTCAAAGGGGCGATCGTCCGTAACAGCCAGGAGCACGTTTGAAATATTCAGAAGTATCCCAACTTAATTAGGCCTGGTTTTGGAGAGGAAGAGAATTTATGAAGGCAGGGGGAGGTCGTCAGCCGAAAGTCACGGCCGATATAACCCTGTCGAGTAGAATGGCAAGTGTAATGTATGGTAGGGCGAGGCAATAGGCATGCTCCCCTTCTTGACCGGATTGCTTCGGCGCCATGCCGTCTAGTGTTGGCATCGTATCGATTTAAAGACTCCCCGGTTTGTCGGCAAACATTCTATTGTTGTTGCACACGCAACTGTTTTAATTTGATGCGGTGGGAATCACGGCACGACAATTGATTGATAGTCAATTTTCTATGACGTTGTAAATGGATGGGGGACTGAAATGGTTTACTGAATTAATAACGGTTTTGGGTTCTAATTTATTTACGAAAAGTAGAGCATTCATTTATACATATTACATTTACTGTATATTATTTAAACAATTAACGTGTAGATGTTGCGGATTCGTGCGTGAAAAATACGTCTATGGAAAAGCTCTATGTTTTCATCTCATCTTAAAGTAAATGAAAATTAGATCGAAGAAGTGCACTCTACGGCTTAGGTACCTATGAGTGAGAGTTTAAATTAACTACAATTTACTTGTATGGGGTTGCAGCACCTATATTGACTAAAAAAACTCGCACTAGGCACAGATATAGTGGCACCAAAACTGAACCGAACATGAAGCGTATTCATGCTCGTTCAAACAGTTCGGTTTCTGCGGTATTAAGACCGGTATTTTTGTGAAAACAACTAAACTAAAATTTTAAACAGGTTTTTTTATATATCTTATCTTATTCTATCGGGTAAGCACTTGGCCTTCATCTCACCTGATGTTAAGTGATGATAAGGCCAATTGATGAAAGTGCACTTCACCCGGAATCCTCAAATAGTGAGGCACTGGCTATCTTATCTCTAGCTGCCGGAACACAACAATGCTATCCAAAGATTGATGTTATGGCGACATATTTAGATAGACTCAACAAAACGGAACACATTTAAGTTCAAAAAACGGTTTTCGATAAAGTTGGCACCGCATCTCTAGAATACATTGCTTCCGACTTGAGTTATATGACTGCAAGCGCCGCCGCCCGTCCTGTTCGGGCCATTTTCTCTGTTTCTCGTCTCGAAACTGTCGTTGGCTTAAACATTTTCTTTATTGAAAATACTTGTATAAATTCTCGCGTTTCACAATGAAATTAAGTTCTTACAACGTGCATTGCATTTAGTATTGAGTTCTTTTTAAAAGCTTTAGTTTTTTATAGAGATGGAAGATGATAAATTAGTGTTGTTTTGGTTAAATACTACAAAGAGATTGTACAAACATTCAATAGACAATGGTGTATTTTATGTCATGTCATTAAAATGATATTATCTTGATCAGGATTTTCTTTAAAATTAAATGGAATTAAATGAGATGCTTAAAGTTTTGGTGTTGCAGAATTATTGTACCTTTATTTATTCTAATAATTTAATGTAGTACCACACTATCTACTACCAAACATGCCATCATTAATTTTCATAAATTAGGGTTTGACACTTTTATTATATAAAACAAGAAGGATATAAGGGTATGCGTGCGTCCGTAAGTGACAAGTGCCATATATTTTATTTGAAATGTCTTCGTCTATATTTATTTGATGCCGCGCGGCCATACTAATTTTGTATAGAGAATTTAAAGTGTTAAAATGAAAAATAATAATGATAAATCGAAAATGTGAGACGGACGATTTGTAGTTTAGCCATTGGTGATTGTTTAGACAAAATCACAGGTTCAATAATTTAGATTTGCTATATAAGAAATCAACTAAACGCCGCCACTCGTTTTCATGATTTTTGCCCAACTTTAAATGATGTTGTAGAAAAAATTATAGTATTAATTATAGAATTTATGGATCGTTCCCTTTGATACTTTGTTTTTGTAATATGATAGTATTTTCAATTATATCAACTTAACCGTGACTGCACTTTGGCATTTTTTGTTCTAAGAGGTTGACATAATTTTGTATTTATTACCTAATAGCATAGCAGTAATGAATCAGCATAACATACAATTTTAATGACTGCTAAGTACCTTTTTGTTTTAATAAGATCTACTAAATCTCTGTAAATCTACCTCTCGTAAAATATTCTGTCTGCAAAATGGAAACATTTTAAGTGCTTATTCTTCCATAGTGACAAGGGGGCCTGATGTTGATTCTGCTATAACATTTAATTTTATGCAGAATTATTATCAACAAAGCAAAAGTTGTAATTACCGGCATAAGACCTTATTTCCATTAAACTTTCGTTTAAATAACATTTGGCTGATTAAAACGCCAACTGAGAACTCTGAACGTCTGCCTGATATACTGTTATGAACTTATTGTTATTTATGACATTTATTATTCAAATTAATTAATGAATGGATGCGAGCAGCACAAAACCGGTCGTTGTGGAAATTATTGGGCTCTTATTTGTCCAGCAGTGGACGTCCTTTGGCTGAGATGATGATGATGAATTAATAAACTTCTTTGGGTTCGTGCAAGAGAATGTTTATACTGGACTTCTTGGCGGGAAAGTGAAGAGTCATGTCTGCGGTTTTGTTTTATTTTCGAAAATTTGTGTTATATCGAATATTAATGTGAAATAATGGTGGATTATTAACCGTTAAGTGTTCGTGAGTGTGCACGAGTGTTGGCAAATAAAACAAAACAGTGCAACGTCACTTTTCAAATTCTCTCAAGACGTCCGCCCGAGGACTTAGTAAAGCCCCACATCTTTACTGAGATACTCGAGGGGTTGGGGGTATATCATTTCTCACTTCTCATTTCTATTATCATTCATCATCATCATACAGAAAAGAAATATTGTTTATTTATGTATTACTAATAATAAAAAATACTTGAAATTGGCTAAATGCTAAACGCGAAGCCATTAATTAAGATTAAAAAAAAAAATGTTTATACTGTGCTGTATTAGAATGTTGTTAGGTACTTAATGGCTCTATAAGACACTAAGGTATACAACCACCAACCACCAATCCGCACTGGGCCCGCGTGGTGGTCTATGGCCCGTTCTCCCTATCCATCCATAGGCAAGACTCGTGCCCCAGCAGTGAGGACATAAAATAAGCTTGATGATGATGAAAGACTCTATTATTTAATCTATGGTAAAGGCTCTATGTTGTGGCTAACATAGCGCGTTCGGTTGCGATTTTGTAAGTTAAGCAACTTTCACAATGCGTTTATCGGAATGGGTGACCAAAGAAACATCATGCTCCATCGTGCTTTGAAAGGTATGATAAGCTGTTTTTTAATATTTGGTCGAAACTAGAAACAAAGTTTTTTCTTTTGTTTTTTTTTTGTTTAACGCAGGTGTTGGTGAAGCCGGGTCCCCAACAAAAGCAGAGTTTTCCCTGAATTATAAATGTTATGGGCTTCACACACGATCACACTGGGGATTAGGGTGTTAACTGGGCTCCACTAAGTGCTGAAGTTACCTGCACTTCGCAGTTAAGTGATGTAATTAGTAGACACTAGTAACTGTGGGTGAATTGTTCCAACACTTCTCTGTTCTTATTTAAAACTTGATTTAAAAAAAGTAAGTAAATGTTGATAGGTACGGAGTAAATACTTTTTATATTGTTTCTTCTTTGTGTTTTGTTGTCGTTGCTACGGCTACAGCTTTTATTTTTTAAATTAATTTTGCATTTATTTTTGCTTTTTCTCCTTCTTAGCTCTTAAGCCTTAGTTACAAATGTAAAAATGAATTATTCTCGCACTTGTCACTCAGGAATCCTTATAGTTTCGTCATGTCTGTCTGTCTGTAGACATGACAACCGCTATTTGACGCGCAGACTATCAATGTTAGAGTATCAAATCTCGCTATGATTGTACTCGTATTGTTAGAAAAATTGTGCTAAGTTTTAAGTGTTGTGGATTTTTCTTATCACTTTTTGATTAATATGAAAGAATGATTGCGCATATTTTTAACCTGCCTTAAAAATGTGCGTAAACATTCCGCCCTACCCTTGTTTTGATTTTTTGAGGATAAAACTGTCTGATATTTTACAGCAACATAAAAACGAAGCTTCGAATATTTATAGCTTTTTAAAAAAAACAATAGATCTATTTTTTTTGTTTATATGAATGTAATTAATCGGATCGATGAAACTTATTAAATCCTTTTGTCTTAGATTATGTAGGTACATCTCCCTTTTCAAGTTATATTCAAGTTATATTCAAGTTATACTCGCACATTAGCGCTTTTTATTTATTGGACTGTTAACTAATTAAACTTAATATTTTTATTAAAGTCCAAAAGCTAGAGGTGGTAGTAGTAGCAGGTTAACTGAAATGTGCTATTAAGGAAGAAGAAAGTAATTAATTCAATTGATAAACTTATTTTTATTTTTATTGATGAAACAAAACCCGATTTAATCGTGTTCTTGCACCGCCAGTTGTACTCAAGCTCTTGCAAACGTTACTAAATAAAACACATTAACCATATATTCCAAGAAGAAGTTCGTACCAAAAAAGATTAAAAAGTCTAAAAAGGCTGGCAACTGGCAACTTCGAATGAAAAAAGTTCGTTGCACCAAAAAGTTGGGTTGCACCGAAGAGAAAAGAGAGATAAAAAATCCGCAAAGTTCGCTTTTAAACAATGGGCGAGGAGCAATGTTTGCTAAAGGATTAGCGTGTTTGCGTTTCTCATGATATGAAACATGTGAACTGGCTTTAGCCGCGAAGCTAAATGGTTGTACTAAAGCCACGGTATTAAGAAAACCACCTACACTCTTATTGTTAATGGCTACATGTGAAATTTACCGTCGACTCTCGGTCTGGAAAATAGCATTTCATTTAAATATAGTGTGTGAAATACATTTTTAAAGCATTGCCATGGTACATGTAATTTAAAACTCCCTAAAATACTTTCGTTTTTCAGTGTACCTTATTCTGTTCGTGTTAGTGTCGTTTTTTGCAATTTTAATTTTAACGTTGAAACAATAAAATACTTAATTTAAAATTAATGCAAATTAAAAAAGCCACCCACAACGCCACGACTTTTTGGTCTGACGTCTCTTAGCTCATGTTGTCAACACGGAGGAGAATGCAAATTCATTAGATTATAGTACTTAAACCGTGATAGATGAATAAAATTTTGATTATTGCATCGTATCGCACCAGTGTTCGACACAGTGTTTGACACAGTTACCCAGTGTTTGAAACCCGTTTTCGACGCCAAATAATAATATAGAATTTCGTTGAGTTTATTGGATGATAACTAGGAAGTAGGTGGTCAGTAATTCTGTACTCAATCGTTGCTAAAGTTTGTTGCTGACTCGTATCACAGAAGACCCCTATTCTTAACGATTAAAGGGGAAAGTGTCAATTACGGTTCTTGTCGAACACTGGTGCTATTACGTGCTGTATATACCCTCCTGCAATCTAAATATCTATCACGGTTTTAGATTAATAATAAGACAATAATAACGCAGCATCAATATTAAAACAAGATTATCTTTAGTGTACATTGTGGAAACATAGGAGTTGAAATTAAAAAATCACATTTACAGTCAAATACCTATAGAGCACCTCAGTGGTCGAGTGGCCCGGTACCCGAAGGCCCCGGATTCAATTTCCAGGCCGTGCAAAGTGTGTTTCGGATTTTTCGATGCATAGCCCGGGTTTGTGACCACCAATTGGCAAGCGTGGTGATTAATCCATTGTAGTGATGACTTGATTTCAATGATGGACGCCTTTGCCCAGCAGTAGGACAGTTATAGGCTATTTACTATCTACTTACCAATAGAGTTGATAGTCGCTTGTCTGTCTTTTTTATTCAATGATCAATAAACGTCATCTACGGTCATTTGTTTTAATTGGTAAGGTCACATTTACTCAAACAAGCGTTTGTAACAACGGTGTAGATAGACTGTCGTTATTATAACAAATCGATCTGTAACTATGAATAACGATATTATAATCAGAAATTGTTAAGAACACATTTGTACACTGAAATACGTATTTGTTTGCCCTGAACAATTGGTAATGGTGACGGGGAGTGGAACGTCTACATATATAGGGCGTTAAAGTATTTTTGTCGTAATCTTGATTCATCACCAGATCATTTTATGTCTCCACTGCTTGGGTACGAGCTATCTCTATGGATGGATAGGTAGAACGGGCCATAAAACACCACGCGGGCCCAGTGCGGATTGGTGGTTGTTAACGATTGCTAAGGCAGCCGGGACCAACGACTTTACGTGTTTTCCAAAGCACGGAGGAGCTCGAGATAGATCTTTGGTCACCCTTCTGATGACCGGCCTTGTGAAAGTTGCTTAACGTCAGCAATCGCAGACCGGGCTCCAACCAATGCGCCATCGAGCTCCTCAATACAGCCCCGCCCGATCCTCTAAATGCCACTACACATTTACAGAATACACTAAACATGCACACTAGTTTAGGCCCAAGGCACCGTACTCGTAGAACAGAGTACGATGAGCCGGTTCACACGCGCTCTATACCAGGTACCAAGGTGTTTCTCTCCCTCACTACGGCCCGGTGAACCCGGGCCGAGGTCCTAGCCTTTAGAGGTCTCTGGTTGTTCCGCTCCCCGATCCGATCCCAATCTCTCGGAGAATCTAGTAGAGCACGGGGACACGCACTAGTGCGTGATGCCGTTCCTTCTAGAAAACCTCCGAAGGTGATTCGTTTCACACGGCTTGAGGAACCCTTTAAGTTTCACCGCACCTATAAAAGCCCGGTGAAGCTGAAAATGCCGTCTGAGGCGATTGCCTCAGTGTTTTTTTAAAGAGAGTTTGCTGATTAACAAACTCTCTCTCGAAGAGTTCAATGGCGCCTGCGAGTGCTGAGGTTAAGCAACTTTCGCAAAGGCCGGTCATCGGATAGGTGACCATAACTTTATCATCTAGAGCTCCTCCGTGCTTTGGAAGGAGGCACGTTAAGCCGTTGGTCCCGGCTGCATTAGCAGTCGTTAACAATCCGCACTGGGCCCGCGTGGTGGTTTATGGACCGTCCTCCTATCCATCCATAGGGAAGGCTCGTGCCCCAGCAGTGGGGCATAAATGAGCTGATGATGATGATGATGATGAAACTCTCTCTAAAAAAAATCCTCAACACGGATTGAGGAACAGAAATCGCTGTTAAAACCATAAGGGGCCAATAGCAAACTAACTTAATGAATAAAAAATAAAAAAGAACAAAAAACCCGCCTGCCTAAAAATAATAAGTAACTAAAAAGAAAATCAACTGAAAAGGCCGGAACAATATAAAAATTCAATTTATGCATCATCATACATAACATGCAGTCGGAGGCATAAAATTTAATGATAAGTCAAATCATTCTCACTTTGTGCGTGCCTCCAACTGTGTGTTATGTATGATGTGTCATAAATTGAATGTTTATCTTGTTCCGGCCTTTTCAGTTGATTTTCTATTTAGTAACTTTTTATTTTTCAGGCACGCGGGTTTTAAGTTTTAAAAAACAATAAATCAGATTGTAATTTGTTAGCAACAATATTTGCGTAAAATTATATGTAAATAATCATAAACAACATTTATTTTATTTATTTATTTTTATTTTATTTATGAGTTTTTAGTTAGACAAATTTCATGATATACCTTTTTGAAATCCTTGTGTTGAGCCCTCTAATTTGATACCCATAATGAAGTATTCGAAAAAAAATTATTGTCTTTCACAGTCGCCATGTTTTTTTTTTTAACGTCACCTATCTAAGAACACATGAGCAGCTAAGACGAATCTAACGATACCTCAATTATGTAAATCTGTTCAGCGGTTCTGGAGATATGAGGTAATAAAGAATATTACATACAAGATACGAGTAGGCGCGAAAAACATAACCCTTCCTTTGCAGTCGGGTAAAAAAGACTTAAGTACAGAAATGTTCAAACGCTCTTAAAGCCCCGTTAAACGTTTCGTAATAAAATATAGTTACGTTAAATGTTAATTTATCGGCCGGTCTGTCTTCCAGTAGCGTGGATGTCAAGATCGGTCCTCGGTGAAGGCGACAAGTTATTAATGGGCGACAACATTATCTCCAACATCTCGCGTGCTCATCGACTACTGGAACGATCTTGGGCTTGGGCAGGGCTGGTGCGGATGCGAAAGTGACGTTCACTATTTCCTTTTGGTACACTAACAGGGTAGGTGGGAAGAGAAACTTTTTGACATCTGTCAAAATGACTTGGAAAGTGAAGTGAATAAAATTTAATTGTTTTTTTTTCTTAATGACAGCTGAAAGCAGGTGGTCTATTTAAATACAATCTGTATTGGTATGCACTGTACAAACTTTAGGGGTGGATTCTACACTTAAATATACATGATAAAAAATATTTAAAAAAAAATCCAAGCTCCACGTAGTAAATTGGTTACTTTGTGTATTTTCATCATTTTTGGTGTTGAAAACCGACATATTTGTTCCTATTGATGTTCGAACTTTTGGCTACTTTACTGATTGTTATTTACTTGCGACTAGTTTCACCTGCACCTGCAAAAATCGAAGACAATAAAATAAAAACGCCTGCCATTTCTAAACTATTGAGATTTTTTTTATTATGTATATTTGAGTGAAAAATCCACCCCTATGTTTGTACAGTTTTTTTTTTTTTATAAAAAAAGGAGGCAAGCGACCAGGCGGGTCACCTGATGGAAAGTAATCACCGCCGCCCATGGACACCCGCAAAACCAGAGGAATCGCAGACGCGTTGCCGGCCTTTTATGTGACAGTGCATGACAATACAGATTGTATAGTTTACTATTACTTACATATTTATATTTATACCGTATTATTATTACACCTACCTTATTGCTCAAAGAAATTTATTTTCTGTCTCTGTGATTGACAACCATTTTTAAGATCCGTATCTAATGTCCACGCAGCCCTAGAGATAAGATTTCTTGTTGCAACTGTGTCCGAGCGGTTGATACTTACCTCAGCTATGATGTACATCAAACTGGTGATAGCAATATTTAACAACTTAACTACTAACTAATCTCTTTCTTATTTATTTGTTTGAGTCGGCTAACTGGCGGTTCACACGATAGTTTTTAAGGGTCAATGGTGATGGTTGCCCATGGCCTTCACAGCGTCACCGGACGTCTTTTGCGCCCATTCTTCTGCTAAAAAATAGACGTCCTGAATGGGTAGTAGGTAAAAAAAAGTTTTAGACAATTCAAAAGCACTTTTCTTAAGTTAATTTGAAAGAAAAAAATCTTTTACTTTAACTTTGACTATTATGGGTGACGAAAAACTTGAAAGGTTCCTCGAGCCGTCATTTTTTGGTGAGAGTGTTTATGGCCTCACGCGGCATTTTCAGCGTCACCGGATTTTTTGGAGGCGGCGAGAAACTTAAAGGTTTCCTCAAGCCGTATGCATATTTATGCTTACTCGTGCGTGTTATTTGCCGTATAAGTACTTACGAATAAGTAAGTAAGTATTAGTAGGATACTACATCTCCTCTACTAAAATGCCATCGTCTACATCGCTGTGGACATCGTAGAAAACAAGCGGGTAAACCGATTGAAATACGGGTTTTTTATTGGAAAGTCTTACTAGGTTTCATAGAAAAACAATGGTTAATAATATTCGTTACTGTTTTCAAGATAATTTGCCGCTGAATAGTAATACAGCGTTGAACTAAGCATGCCATGGCGATGGCGCGGCTTTCGACCGCATAAAAATCGATAGATCTCTTCTAGATATATATTCCTAAACGCCGTGATACTATGCTGCGCACGAGTCGCCGTGACCGCGACCGGTCGCGCCGACCGAGCCTTTTTTGGCAACTTGCTACTCCATTCTTCGTAGAATCGAAGGGTTGGTTTTACTCGTCTTGCTGTTCTCATATTGCGGTATGCAGATTTTGTTCTGATAGTTAACATCGTTAGATATTTACCTTATTTTTTTTATATGATCTTTTTTTTTCACTTTTTATTTTTAAGTGCTATTTGCTGCACTGAAGCTGAATTAATTATTATAAAATACAGTTAAAAAAAAATGCCTACTCGACCCAGCCAGGAATCCAACCTGGGTCTTCCCGCCCGGATTGCGGAAGACCCAGTTTCGATCTTTGTAGGATTATTTAGGAAGAGATATGTTAACGTTTGATGGCGCAGCGGCTATGTTTATTTAGCAAGCATAGTTTTTTTCATTCCATATGTGCATATGTTCGTACATACCACCTTATTCTAATAGCAATGGTCCTGTTCCGAGTTCCATTTTCTATTACTTTATTTAGTTTCTATTACATCACTGAAAAGTTTTTTGGTCCTTCGGGCCGAATTTTCAACTAACAATAAAGTCTGTTCCCATTACGATTGATATTGAATAATTTGCTTGTAAATCATTCCCTCTTTTTTGGGGCACCAACTTAACGTCCCATAATAATTAGTGGGTAAGTATGTGCCCAGTAATAAAGTACCCTCGGGTACTTTATTAATGCAGCGTTGTCGATGTCCCATCACGGAAGCCGGTTAAGGATGATTGATGGCTTTTCGATGTCCCGTGCATACGGGGCACTCAGTTTCTAGAACAATCTTGGGCGTGCATTGGTATTTAGTTAATCTTACCATCGCTGGGTCGAACTGCTGTTGCTGAGGCACTGACTGGTGACGTGGTATATATAGTCAAAGTTAATTTGATCTAAAAGACAGAAAAAATCAAAAACTACTATCTTTTTGCGCACCTACGATTTATAGTCTCTAAGACTTTTACATTTGTTTGATTGAGTGAGATTGCTTGAAAGCGATAAGATCGACAAATTGTAACTTTGTTTGGAATACAGTTCTATTACCTATTTAGATTAAAGTATCCGAGAATGGATTAGGATCACTGTTCCGTCTCGTAGCAACAAGAGAAAACGAATACGAAGCTAACAACCAAGAGAAAGAGATTAAAGTCTTTAGAGAGCACCATCTAACAATCATAGCAATAATTTTTTATTAATATTTTTTATTTTTTAATAAAAGAAGGAGGCAAAGGAGCAGGCGGGTCACCTGATGGAGAGTAATCACCGCCGCCCAAGGACACCCGCAAAACCAGAGGAATCGCAGACGCGTTGTCGGCCTTAAACTTACAATTCCAAATAACTTTTTATTTAAAGCCGAGCCAAGCGTTAAATGCTCATGCATTGTTTACCTAACACTTTAACTGAGCAGCTTTATGCAGAATCCACTTACGTTAAGCGGAGACAGTACAAAGTGATCGGTATCGCTCGCAAGCGTCTGCACAGCTGATTCATTGTTACGCCAGCTCAGGCAATGTTATGTGGGAAACAAAATAAGGTTGACATATTGAAATATCTAGGAGTAGTTGTTTACATTGCGCAAGCTATGAGTAACAGAACGCGATATCTTTATTTTACATGTGGCATATCTTAATGACGTGGTCATAACCAATAATAAAATTCAATATGTCTTATAGGTTTCAATAGTTGAGCTCTTATGAATGTCACTACACCATCGCCATCGGTTTGTAAGTCTAGGGAGTGGGAGACCTTGAACTGAGAAGAACCTTCAAGAAACACAGTAAGGGCGGCAAAAAACCAAGAAAGAGTTCTCTCTTTCTTTTAAAGAGTCAAATATTGAAAAATGCCGTCCTCTCCCATCATAGGAAAACACTTTCTATTACTTACATATGTATTTATTATCACTTTGTCATCTGGCTAGCTGATTTCATGTTATCAATTCCTCTCACAGAATATCGGCGTGAAACAATGACACTGGTTGCTGTTGTGTTTCGTCCGGTAAGTGAAAGTACCGGAGGCCCATCTCCCAATTCCCCAATTCCTACTCCCACCTCAAGATCCAACTCCTTCCTCAAAGCCGGCAACGCATCTGCAATTACTTTGGTTTTGCGGGTGTCCATGGGCGGCGGTGATTACTTTCCATCAGGTGACCCGCCTGCTCGTTTGCCTCCTTTTAACATTAAAAAACACAAATTTTCATAGCGCAATAACAACGAATTATGTCTGCCTCGCCTTATTACATAAAACGTAATTAATTACAACCAAGCAAAAGCTTATGCTCAGTTTTGACAACGTCCTCAAAATCGGATTTACGTTACCATTATTCCGCACGCGATTCGCAAAAAACAAAGCCAAATAAATGTCCGTAATACACATGTCGTCGTACCTGATGCATACGAAAGGAATAATATATCAAATGGAGTGTGCGTCGCCGTGGCCTCGCGTTTGTATGGCTGTCACGCGAGACGGTAACGTCATTCAGGAAAACAAACGTGCACACACACTGTTGGGTTAAGAAGTGTGGTAAGTTTAAAGTCTTGATTGGGGGATTTTTGTTTTAAGGATATCCATTGGCCGGTCGAGTTTTTAGAATATTCTCAAACTTGGGACTTTTATTTCTAGTTGTGTCAATATATGAGTCTGCTTAATAGTTTTTGACTTTATTGTGATATTATAACTTACTAGACTTATCAGCCTATATCATTTACGATTCGTAACAGTAGTATACAGATGTTCATTTGTTTGACTGTCACGCGAGACGGTCACGTCATTCAGTAAAACAAATGAGCAGTAACACTGATGGATTGTTCATCTACATTATCAACGACCGATATTGTGCTACTAAAATAAATAAATATTTATTGAACCACAAACAAGTTCACAATACAGATTTACAATATTATTCTGAACCTAAAACTAAAAACCTTAAAAAAAAATAACTAAAATAAATTATTAAGAGGAGTCCCTTTAGGCAAGGTTTCGAAGATACTGACAGCGTTCCCCCATCGATTTCTTGAACCCATCGCTGAAACTGTGATCACAGGAAGTCTTAGGTCGTCGGTCGTTCCAAATTAGTTTCTAACACGTAATTGTCAATATTATTTTAGGTGGATTTGTTCCGTTCCACGCAAACGGGAGGTCACGTTCGTCTTGCTGTGTTATGTTAGACATGAACCACATATAATAATGGGACTTCAGGCATACGATACGTTTAACTAGTTTCTCTCGTGAAATCTGGATCTTCATCATCCTCATCACCATCTAAGCCGAGAGACGTCCACTGCTGGACAGTTGAATTGAATTCTTTTTAATTTTACTTTTTCAAAGTCTTCTTTAGTAAGAAAGTTAAAAATTACTAGTCTTAGGTAGAACTCGAACTTATACCTTTCGCAATCTGAGCGACTAGCTCTTTCAACTGTTTTTCGAGACAATAGCCAGTGTTGTTTAATTAACGGCATTAATTGCACCTTGATCTCTTTCTGTGTCGAATCATAACAAATTATAATCACCATGCATGTTGCAAGACTCTCTATCACTAAGAAACTGTTAAGTTAAGTGTGATATATAAGTATTATAAGCTTGAATGTTAGAAAAATACTGTTGGTTTACTAATAAGCACATAATAAGTAATATGTTCCAGTAACTACACTTTCCACACAACAGCTACGGCTGGCTGGAAGATAGGTATCTCTTCAAGAGATACGCTAAAATTTGTACATATATGTCTTGTGTAACGTCTGTTTTGTTTTGTATGTATACAATAAAGAATTTATTTAAAAAACCTACATATCCCATGTAAACGCGCCTCAAGACATCGTGTGTGTGACACCGATGACGTAGTCAGATGCCGCGACCGATGACGCCTTGTCGTGTGCCGCTCGTATAAAATATTGGTGATGTTTTTTATATATATTTGAGTAGGCACTGATGTGAATGATTCAGCTCTACCTGTGTCTCGATTCTGTTATATTGAAGGTTGATTAACCTAATCTAACCGCGTACACCAACATGTATCTCCCGCTGAGAATCGAGCGCGGGATCTCTGGGTATGGATTGTGGTCTTAATCACTAGGCCATGGAGGCGGTGAAAGACTTAATTGATTTAGCATAGCAGACTTAAAGCTTTGATGATAAGCAGAAGCGAAGTCCAGAAGCAAAGAGCTAGTGGAGCAAGATTGTGCCACACTATCCTCACATTGACTTCGCAAGTTGCTTCTTCACACCTTATTTAAAGGACCCCATGTTGTAGCAGGTTTTAACCGCCTCTGTGGTCTAGTGTTTAAGACCACCGGTTTAGACCCAGAGGTCCCGGGTTCGATTCTTTGTGTACTCGGTTTGGTTGGTGGTAGGGCTTGTTTGTCCGCCTGGCTAGCTACCACCATCTTATCTAAATATGTCACCATATCATCAATGTTTGTAGCATTGTTGTGTTCCGGCAGCTAGAGATAAGATAGCCAGTGCCTCACTAGTTGAGGATCCCGGGTGAAGTGCGCTTTCACCAATTGACCTTATCATCACTTAACATCAGGTGAGATCAAGGCACTGTGCTTACCCGTAAATATAAAAAAAACCATTGACTTCGCCAGTTGCTTCTTCACATCTTGTTTAAAGGACTCCATGTTGTAGCAGGTTTCGGCACATCATCATCATCATGATCGTCAGCCATATGACGCCCTATTTTGCTGTAATATTGACTATTTTGCTGTAAGACTACAGCAAAATAGTCAAATGAACATGCTAACAACAAGTCTCGCATAGATAAAACTTAGAACATATCTATGTATACTAATATCTATACTAATATAAGGAGGAAACCTTTGTATTTTTGTATGTATGTATGTTTGCAACGAATAAACTCAAAAACTACTGGACCGATTTAAACAATTCTTTCACCATTAGAATACTACATTAGCGCTGAGTAACATAGGCTATATTAAAAAAAAATGCGGTACGAAGTCCGCCGGGTCAGCTAGTATTATATACTTAACAAAATTATTTCAAAAAGATTTTAATGTGGTGTGTGTGATCTCTGTGGTGATCTCGTTACATGTTCCAAATAGTAAATAAATAGATAAGCTAGACCATCAAACCTATTACCTACCTATAATTATGTTAATAGGGTCCTAACATGTCCAACGTGCAACGATACAGCAACTAATGCAGTCACTGTGGCCGAAATCGTTCAACGGTAGCAGTATCATCACCGTCATCATCATTTTCATCGCTACCGCTACCATTACCACCGCCACCACCACCACCACCACCATCATCATCATCATCATCATCATCATCATTATCATCATTCTCATCATCATCAAATTAAATAAAAAAACTCTCACATAAGTGTCTTTAACACGTTGTCTGCCTCAAAACCAGACAAAATAGTAAATTTATTGTTTGTCGGTCACCGGTGACCACCACGGCGTTTAAAGACTTAAGTGCTAATTATAGATAGTAGGTGTACCTACATAATTATTTATCCTACACTACAGGTATCGGTGTGAAAATGGTGCCTAAAATTGTTTTTTTTAAATGGCCTAAAATTTGCTTATAACTCACTCAAAACAGTTTCTGCTCCTATATTATCTTGGTTTCATAATTTCATTATCTTGGCTTTCCTATTGCTTCCTTATTCAAGAAAGTTGAAATCTGATTTTGTTATTAGGAACATTAATTATAATTTGCCCCTAGGCTTCTCATACTTAATAAGCAATACATCAAAAGCGGTCAATAGATGCTGATTTGTATACCAGCTTACTAGAAAGTTGGACCGCAGGGCACAACTAATTTCTAACTAAAATTAAGTTTAAGTAGACTAAGTAGTTAGATCACAACTTCTATTACGAGAATAGAAGTTTCCGACATGCTTTAGCTTTCATAATACTGCCTTAAATCACTTATACTTAATCTTTCTAGTAGCTTATCTATCACTAACAGATTTCTTCTTTAACTTACATTTTTAGAAATACTAAAATTGAGAAACAAAGCATAGACGAGCTCGATGGCGCAGTGGTTGACGCGCCCGTCTGCGATTGCTAAGGTTAAGCAGCTTTCGCAAAGGCCGGCCATCGGATGGGTGACCAAAAACTTATCATCTCGAGTTCTTCCGTCTTCGTAAGGCACGTTAGCCGTTGATCCCGGCTGCATTAGTAGTCGTTAACAACCACCAATCCACACTGGGCCCGCGTGGTGCTTAACAGCCCCCCTATTCATCCATAGGAAAGGCTCGTGCCGCAGCAGTGGGGACTTAAAATAAGCTAATGATGATGATGTGAAACAAATCTTACCGTCTAATTAACCGCCTGCTTTCATTACGTTAACTTCGAAACCGATTTTAAGATAAATAAATAAGTAGGTATATAGATAAATTATTTATTTGCACCAACATGCACACATATAAAAACATAATGCAATGAAATATAGGAATATATAAAGAGGAAAAGGAAACAATTAACATAAGGCTATCACAAACATTGGTCAACAGTTTTTGTGGCGATGCGAAAAGACAAATACTTACTTTGGGAGACATTCACTTAGAGATAAACACTGATTTTCATTTCTTCGAGCTATATACTTTTACGAATAAGACAAACATCGAACGTCTAGTTCGATTGTAGTAATAAAACTTGTGATTTATCTACTGCTTGAAGTTACTAGCTCTTTGTGAAATATCTGAGATTTCGAGAACAAATATTGATGTTCCAATGAAAGTTAAAGTTTCAGAGTTTCAGACTAAGCTTGGCTAGCTTAAATCCTCTACGTATCTAAATTATAATACTTTAGAGTGTTTTCTAATACGGTCAGCTTTTAGAAAATATAAATTTAACTAAAACAGTTCGAGAATACATGGTGAGTAGGTAAAACTAGGCATTAATTAAATTTGATAAAACTATGCTGAAAAAAGTTTTTATTGATGTTTATGAAAATATTTGTTTAAATCATTGTTAAACAAATCTATACTAATATTATAAAGCTGAAGAGTTTGTTTGTTTGTTTGTTTGTTTGTTTGTTTGTTTGTTTGTTTGTTTGTTTGAACGCACTAATCTCAGGAACTACTGGTTCGAATTGAAAAATTCTTTTTGTGTTGATTAGTCCATTTATTGAGAAAGGCTATAGGCTATATTGCATCACGCTATGACTAATAGGAGTGGAACAGTCGCTAATTAATATATTATACGTACATATTGATAATAATTAAATAGTGGCGTGTGTAGAGAGGCCTATGTCCAGCAGTGAACTATAATGATGATTCATTCTAATACTCATTTTTAAAACCTAATTAAAGTATATACCTATTGAAAAGAACTCCATCGAGCATTGAGCTTACACCGAGAAGTAATGTATAATGCATGGTGCATTGTAGGAGCTTCTAAAGGCTAGGTTCGCCCCGTTTTGGTGAAGCTCTGCGGATAATGTCGAATGCGGAGAACCCGCGGAGAATATGAATGCTGTGCATTGAGATGGGAGAGCGTTTAGGGCAGTATTTATATTGAAACCTTGTATGGGTTAATACCGCATACTTTATGCAATTGATAGATGAAGCTAACACTATAGTAACTGGGATATAGATAGTTCTAAGTTCCAGTTAATCATGGTTGAGGATTTTGAGTAAAGTGCGCTACCTTTGTCCACTTTGAGACTTTTCTTACTGTCATATCATCATCTTAATATCACTTACTATCATGCAATGTGAAGCCTAAAGCATCCCTGAATAATGTAGTCTCTTCCCTTTCATCCTCATAAAATGCATTGTTCTCAGGTGTTGGCGACCTAAACTTTGAGACAGACCGAATTTCTCATGCGGGAGTCAGCGCGCTATTAACTTATGATGACGTTATATTTTTGCGTCGTTATCGGAAGCTACGAACATACCCTCAGTTTCAAATCCAGTTAGCTACCGTAAAAATCCAGCGCGGTATATATAAGTTTATGTGAACATAAGACATGTTCACATAAACTTATATCAACTAACTCCAATACAGTCAAATGACCCGAAGTTCTAGCCACAACGAGTAAATCAATTTATCTTGCAAGCCCTTAGACAAGAGAAGTTTGCAAAGAACTATTCGCTGAGTACGGTCAAACGGCGTCCCAAAACTTCCCACGCCCACTCATCGGTTAATAACGGCCCGTATATTGTGGACGGCATTCGTATTTGATAACATGTTTTGTATGTTTGGAAACTGTTAAATTGTTCGATGGGAGTTATCGATTTGCTCCTGCCATGACAATGTATCCGCCTCCGAGGAGAACGTATGCGGAAATTGGTTCATATTCATTGGAATCGAGTTTAAGGAAGGATTCTGCTCATGTAGTGTGTTATTTGAGATACGTAGGTATACATCAAAATTATTGGGTTTTTTGTTATTCTGTCCGCAAAAAACTTTTCAGTGCTTCGGAAGACATGTCAAACACCCATTGGTTGTCGTCAGATAGAAGCAGTCGTTAAAACCCAACTCAACGTGGGGTGATGGCCTAATCTACCCCATGCACTCTCCTTGTGCTCGGCTGGGCACATGCAATCCCACATGAAAAATATTAATGTATACTTACCTACTTGAACTTACGGTGTGTGTGTTATGGAATGTTCTAAAAATTACCGAAACCATCAAGCTTTAAGCTATTGTAAACGGACGTGAATGTAGCTCGGTAATGAATGATATCTCTGACTAATCAGAGCGCGCAAGCGAAATGACAGCGGCTGTTCAAATATTTTTTTTAAATTTGCTCAGGCTCTCGCCGCAGATTGAATTCCATGCAAAAAGCGCGGCTGCAAATGGTTTTGTGCAAAAATTTTACAATGGTGTAATAGGCGCGACGCCGCCGCCCCAGCTCCTGTCGCGTTGCGGTATCCTACTTTGTCACGGAAAAATGTTTGTCTGATTAGAATTTAGACTTAAGCCTCTGATGAGACTTTTAACATTTATTTTTATTTTTATTGAAAATTTTACTAATGCAGTAAATTAATGAAACCAATACTAAATACAAGAGCTTAATCCAGTAATCATTTAAAACACACACACCGACATTTAATCTCAATAAGTTAGTTTCAAGGGAAGGACCGGCATTAATCTCAATACCTTGTTCTTCAAAGTTAAAATAAGGTTCTAAGTGTCATTCTGTGTGTGCCATTTTATAGACTCGGCAAATAAGTTGTCATGACGTGTTTAATACAAATGATAAGCACAGACATGGCTAAACGACAGTTTTTTCTACCATTTATCTGTTGAAGCAGAATAGTTGTAGCGTGGAATCATACTCGTAGTATATCAATTGGTAGATCTCCCTATGTGCTATTTTGTGTGTTAAACCTGAGCCTAGCATTCAGATGGTTAAAAGTTGTTGATGATGATGATGACAAAGTACAAAACTAAAAAATATACTCAATGATGTCCAGGGAATCGTTAGTACACCAGTTGCAAGTTCAAAAATGCAGTTCGCGCGACTCTCGACGCCGTATTTACACGCTCTCACTGTTTACCGGATTGGCTCATGTTATTTTGTAGTTTCACTAGTGCCACTCTCGGTAGCCACACTAAATGGATTGCTGAATATTTATATTTACTAGTGGTCGCCCAGTGGTCGAAATTCGACTGTAATTTTATTAAGCCTGCACAGATTGTATCCTAGGCATTGAAAAATTAAAAAGATAGAATGTGAGTTTGAATTGGCATTGACAGATGTCGGCTGCATTAAAGACAAACAATACGTGTGTGTCAAATTCATGGTAGTGTTGTTTTTGTTGATTTAATGTATTTTTATGCATAATAAAAAAATATTAACATTCGGATAACCTTCTCTGTATATACTATAAGTGTGCGAAATTTCATACTCCTTCGTCCCGCGCAAGTTTCGTAAAAACGGGTACAAAGTTTTTGCTTCACGTATTAATATAATAATTTACAACTACGCAAACAAACGGAATTAAAAAAAAACTGTTTTTTGTTATCTTTCCAGCTTATTTCTTATGGGTTATTTGCAGCTTCATTCATAAGACAGATATTATTTGTTTTTTTATTTATTTATGTATGTAACCTTTTGGTATTTCAAGAACCTAATTATGTTTACACGTAAGTATAAACCTATAATAGTGTCGTCACAATACAGACAAGAGTTGGCGCCTGAGTTGCGCTAAGTGAGTTTTAACGGCGACAACTTATTCCATTATTTATCTAAATATGCGAATTTTACATTTGCATACGTACGTGTGTACGTTTAAAAAGTGGTTGTTTGCTATAAATACTGCTGAACCACGGATTTTCGTAGTAAATGTGTGGTTTAAAGCTTAATTTATTTGCGTGGCTCCGTTGGCGATGCCTAACTTGTGCACGGAACAAAGACCCTTTGTGAGGAGTTAATAGAGGCTTGTGTAGCGTGCCCGACCCGTTGACGGACAAAAGGACCGTTTTGTACATACCATATTATTATAATATGTTATATGTTTGTGTTTAATATGTTTAATTCATAATGTGATGTGTAAGTATACCGTATGGATAGTGGATATTTGTTGGCATTAATTAAAATGAGCTCTTTTGTGAGATAACTGTTTTATAGAAAGTTATTGTAAAAATGGTGTTATGAATATGAGCAGACCCGCAAAATCTACATTTTTAAAATTCTACATTCTCTCTTAAGTGTTTTTCAAATTTCTAGATGAAACAACTTGTTTGGAATATTTATTTATTTATTTTAAATGAACTACCTACCAACAGAACATACACTATTAAAATTTAAAAATACAAGTTTATCTTAGGCTAAGTGTTGTCTTAATTATAGACAGACACGATATTATCGTTGTATATCAAATATAAGAAGTCAATTAGACTAGACGCTAGGAAAACAATAAGATAATTAATAAATTATTATTACATATTTAAAATAATAAACGACATCGTAATACAAGTTTTATACATCATCTTGCAAAATGAAGTGAATAAATGAATAATGAATTTGTATAATTGAAATAAATGAAGAAGTTAATAAAAAAATATTTTATTTTATTCTGTATAGACATATTTGTACATAGCCGTATTTGACCGCGATCCCACCTGATGGTAAGTGACGATGCGGCCTAGTAAATAATGCCTGTTCACCCTTGCTTTAAAAATGTCCAGGTTGTACTCACGGCGGCAGATCAACCTACCCAAATCTATCAAATTTCTCCAATGAATATTAATCCTTATGACTATTCTATAAAGTTCAAGATTGATTGTAGAAATTTGACAGTTTTGGATAGGTTGATCTGCCGCCGACTGTACTTGTCAGGAAACAGATCTGGGAGAAGGGAATTCCACTCCAAAGCCGTCAAAAATGATGACGCAAAGCGCATTGTGCGCGTATAGGCGGTATGTTGACAGCATAAGGGTGTGACTTCAGTCCGTGTCTAGTTTCCCGGAAATAGGAGAAGGTCGAATCAACATATTTTAACTGAAACTAGCACTTGAAAATACGACTTGCCTCTGGTGGGATGTGAACTCAAGACCGTTCCCAATGTGAGCTTCTCTAACGGAGCTACCAAGACCTTGCTTTTTCTAGAACTATTTATATTAGCGAGATAAATCGACGACCTCCTTGGTCGAGTGGCTTGCACACCGGTTTTCATGGTATCGCCATCTCTGAGGTCCCGGGTTTGATCCCCGGTCGGATCAATTTAGAAATACCTATTTTTCTATATTGTTTCGGGTCTGGGTGTTTCCTATGTATAATAAGTATGTATTTAAGTATATTAAGTATGTTTATCCGTTGTCCAGTTAACCATTTATCGAGTTTCTTAAGGAAGCTTTTCTTTTTAAATGTGTTTATTAAATAAAATTATTTGAAGAAAAAAACATATTTTGTTTAAGATATGCTACATCAAAGTCAACATTAACTAATTATGACTTAATTTTATTATTTGAAATAGGGCTGCAGTATATTTAACGTTTGATGAAGAAGGTATGCCAAATATGCCTAACCCCGATTAATTAATATTATAGTGGTCACCCAGTGGTCGAAATTCTACCGTAGTTCATAAAATATAGTATGTTTACTTACTATGTTTTATATTTCGATAGGTACCTACTTCTTCTACATAAGTATAAACTTTAACTATAACCAAAATTTCACATTCCGTGTTTCACGTTGAGCCTTTCTAAGCGTTGAGCTTAAAAAGGGGCACGAAATCTTCTCTTCACGTATTAATATATTTGATTTAAAAAGAACGCGAAAAGAGTTAATTTAAATCACTTATACTGTATATATTTCGTTATGATATCAACTTACAGCATCACGCTTAATTTTACCAACATATCTTTTTTGTCTTTGGTTTTTTCATGCATCACTTTTGCCGTCGCGTTCACTCATCTGAATAGAGCAGCCACATAACATTTTATCTAAAATTAATACTCCCATAAAAAGGTAACAGTGTTAATATTCATAGGACCCGTCTTAAGTTTCATGAAATGTGGTCACACCGCAACTAAATGTCGTATCATGTCGTTTTGATTAGGTATTTATTATATACATTGAAAAATAATACTGCTTTCAATACTGCTACACGCTCGAGCTAACGACAAATGGTTACGATCTATAATAGTTCTTACAAAACGATTAAGTATAGAAATTTATAAAAGTCACGTTAAATTTTTATAGCGTGAAAGTTTTAATTGATTGGCATTTGTTTTGAAGTTATTGGACGTTTTCGATTTAGACTGGGCTTTGATAGAAGCCGTGAAATATTAATGTGTTTTACCTACTTATACTATAAATTGTTCACGTATTTCAAAATATCTTATTATGGACGTCTTGGGATACGTGCATACGATTCTGATTAGATTTTCTAAGCAGCATAGAAAGCTTTAGCTATAGATGTTTGATTGAAATATTTTGTTATCTATATATTAATACGTGAAGTAAAAATTTTGTACCCCTTTTTACGAAAATTGTGCGGACGGATGAGCATGAAATTTCGCATACTTATAGTTTATATAGTGAAGGATTGCAGAATGCTAATATTTAAAAAAAATTATGTTTAGAAAATACATTAAATCAATAAAACAACCATTACCCAACACTAGTTAATATTAATACTTATTTATTGTGGTCAAATTATAATTCTGAAACGTTCAAAACCTTTTCTTAATATTAGTTACAACGTTATGATAAGAGTATCGACTATATTTACTATATTTACATACAAGAAACGGATACAATACTACTACGATAACCTAAGTGGTAGGGTTGCTTAACACCGATTTTCAGAAAGTACAGGTTTTCAAATCCCTCTTGTGAAAATTATACAACTCTCAACATATACAAAAACACAAATGTTGAAAAAATTTCCACGAGCACTGACACTCCGGCACTTTCTACTGACATTCCGGGTCAGGAAGAGCACCTGACCCGGAATGTCAGAAGGGTGCAGGTTCAAATCCTGCTCGTGGAAATTTTTTCAACATTTGTGTTTTTGTAATTTGTTCGCAACATAATTTGCGTTAAAATTATTTAAACATTCTCAACATATTATTAAGTACTGTATTTTATAAATATATGATTAAGTTTGATTTCAGCAAACACAAAGTTATCATAAGCAATGATCTCATTCAACATGCTTCGTCGAAAGAGCTAGTGACAAATAACTCTTAGTTTCTCCACAACATTGTTCAGAAATTGAGCCAGTAGGAAAGCGTGAATAATTTTCAGATCAGCCGGCTCTCTTATCTGGACTGGTTCACCCACCGGCTGGTCACCGCGGCGTCTGACAGGCTGGCCACACGGTGGACTTTTAGTGGGATTAAGGTAACTACTATTGTAGTTTTGGACTAGTCGCACGTTGGACTTTTAGGGGGATAAAAGGTAACTGCTATTGTAGTTTTGACAAAGATCACGTTAGGATAGGCTGGCCATACGGTGGACTTTTAGTGGGATTAAGGTAACTACTATTGTAGTTTTGATTAGTCGCACGTTGGACTTTTAGGGGGATACAAGGTAACTGCTATTGCAGTTTTGTTAAAAAACGACTATTGTTAGTTTTGACAAAGACCGAGTTAGGATAGGTTGGCCACACGGTGGACTATAAGCGGGATAAGAAATAACTGTTGTTTTAAACTTTTAATAAAGAAGGCGTCAAGATAAGTTGTTGTATTTGTTGTTTTGACAAAGGCGGCGGCAATATAGACTAGCCACAATGGAGTTGAAGTAGGATAAAGGATAATCTCTATTACTTTTTTGTCATAGGCCGTAGCAATATACAGTAGACTGTCAGAAGATAAATTATAGACATTTATAGGCTTATGATTATTAGTGTAACTCGATGAACGATTTTTCAAGGACCTTTCCTATAATTAGGAGGACTTATTATAATGATTTAATTTTGTTAATTTGTAATTTCTTTTTTCAAATTCAATAATAAGTAAATGTATAAAATCATTTTTTTTTTTTACATTAATTAATCAATTTTATTATTTTAACCATGCATGGATTTTGTTATGATGCTATAATCAATTTGAATTTTCTATTATGTTTTAATTGTATTTATGGCAAAAATATGTGATACTGAAGTTTTGTCTGCTCCAACTAATTTATATTACCATATTTTATTAGAAATCATCATCATCAGCTCATTTTATGTCCCACCCACGAGCCCGAGCCTTCCTTAAGAACGGATAGGGAGAATAGGCTATAAACCACCACGCGGGCCCGTGGTTGGTGGTTGTTAACGACTGCTAATGCAGCCGGGAACAACTGCCTTACGTGCCTTCTGTAGCACGGAGGAGCTCGAGATGAGAATTTTTTGTCACCCATCTGGTGAACGACCTTTGCGAAAGTTGCTTAACCTCAGCACTCGCAGACCGGACGTGTTAACCACTGTGCCATCGAGATCATCGAGAATGATAATAATAATAATAATATATCTTTATTCATCACAACAACAATATACACAGTAAAAGCGAATTCCCACCTTGCAGCCTGTGAAAGTAAAACTGTGTTACAGACCACAATGTCATGCCTAACTTAGCTAACAAACATAGTTATTATGATATTTTAAACTAATCAAATAGTATTATGGGTTAAATTAACTTACACATCAAAAACCTATCACAAAATTACCTTGGATGTTCATGTTCGTGTACATGTAAAAAAAAGTTGAATTGTAATTTGGAGTGAGCGGGGGTACCCCCCGCTCACTCCAAATTACCTTGTGTAGTTAGTTGGAGAAAAAGCAATAGAAATCTTCGGAAACAACCAATACTAGCCCTACGTCTAAATAATAAAATATTTTTTTTCTTTTTGTTGATGGCTTCGTGCGATTAGCACATTTAGCCAGTGTCAAAGTATTTTTTCTAACAAGTAATACATAAATAAACAATACTTCTTTTCTGTATAATGATGATGAATGATATACCCCCCTAACTCCTCGAGTAACTCAGTAAAGATGTGGGGTCTTACTAAGTCTTCGGGTGGACTTCTTGAGAGAATTTGAAAAGTGACATTGCACTGTTTTGTTTCATTTGCCAACACTCATGCACACTCACGAACACTTAATTAATATTCGACATAACACAAATTTTCGAAAATAAAACAAAACCGCAGACATGACTCTTCACTTTCTCGCCAAGAAGTTCAATAAATAATTCTATTCTATTCTATTCCTCGTGACTCGACAACTTGTGGTACACCTAGCAGTAATCCATGTCAGGAGCGGTGTAAATTTTGCTTCTATTTGCATCTCTGAATATATCAAACCGCATAACTTTCAATACAATTATCTGGATTCACTGAATGCCATTATGCTAATGTTGTTTTCACGGCATGACAGATATCCTGGACGCAGTGGTTGTGCCTTGATGAGGTTGAGAATTGATATAGACATATTGGACATACAGTCCTATAACACAAATACTAGTTGAACTTATAGAACTTTGTTTCAGTAATTCGCTTGTTATTTTAATAATAGGTTTTTAATGGAAGTGCCGTTTGACTTATTGTGGCAAAGGGATGATATTATTTACTTTGGTGTTGCTGTTGAATGTAATGTAAGCTTAGAAAGGATTATTTGATAGTTTTACAGTTATGTGCTCTTTGTATTGTTAACTTAAGTTACATTTAATTTTACACTTTAATTACTTGGCAAGGTAATAATAATATGTCATTGAAGTATGCAGAAGTATGATTAGTACCTAATGATACTTCAACGCAAGTTTATGTTTAACAACTATAATTTAAAGAGCCCTTAACCCTTTCAGGCCTGACGGTATGTATATGTCCCGTACCACTTAAGACCGATGGGAATATATATACATCCCGTAACACTTTGATTCAAGACTGAAGCTTAGTTTTTACTTAGCAATTGGGACCCATCGTCCCAAACGGTTCTCACATTATCATTGAATAATTTCGTCCAAAAAATTTAAAATTTAATCCATATTTACTAAAATTATGCAGATAATTTGAAAAATTAGGTTCAGTCCTGGCACTGCACCCCTACACCGAACCGAAAGGGTTAAAGAGTTATGAATGGCTTGCACGCGGGCTTTGGGCGGCGCTAATGAGGTCCCGGATTCGATTCCCGGTCGGGTCAATGTCGAAAACGAACTTTTCGATATTATGTCGGGTCTGGGTGGTTGTGGTACCGTCGTTGTTTCCGATTTCGATAAAACAAGTTCTTTAGCTACTTACCTTGGGATCAGAACAATACATGTGATTTTGTTGTCTAATACTCTTTTGAAATATAAGTTTCTATTTTTAAAATGTGTTTTTTCTTTACAAAAAATAATTATAAAATACTTTGAGATTAAAGACTACTGAAAAACTCTTATTCGCGTTTCAATGTAAAATTGTAAGAATATTTTTATAAACGTTTTTGTATGCCTCTTAGAATAATATTGGATAAGAAATAATGCCATTATCTTGTTTCAGGTGAGTTTGTTGCGTAAGCAGTTGGAGGACGGAATTAATCGAAGCGTGTAATGCCTGAGTAGGTAAGTCTGCGCTATTAGCACAAAATAAATAGGTAAAGAAGGGTGGCACCGGCAATTTAATTACCTACGCTCGATCGTAGTACTAAGATGTTGCCTACAATATGTTGTGATTAGTAAGATTACAGAATTTGAATCAAAGTAAATCACGTCGTCACATATCTATTTATTTTTGTCATTGTGGCACTCTGTGTCACTGCTTAAGTAAACCTATTTGGTTTGGTTATTTAGTGCTTTATTTTGTATGTTTGAATAATATGAGAAAAATTAATATACGAAAATGAATGAATAAACTTTTATTCATTCATTTATTCATACATTAATTATAAAGTACGTTGTAAAGTTGTTGTACATTTTTTTATAAACACTCCATTAACCATCAAGGTTATTGTAACCTGTAGTTAGTTCGCTGCGGAATCATGGCATTTTTTTAAAATTAATTATTAAATATAGGCATGTATGTACTCGTATTAATTAGTAAATGTGTCTTTCACAGGCATATATCTGACAAGTTCATAGTTAATAAACGGTATTCTGACTTAGATTTATAACAAATAATGGCGTTCTCGTAACTAACGTATAGCACGAAACGTACGAATTTACGAATGCTTCTGTGCGAGTGCGAGCGCCTGTATCGCTCGTTTGTATAGAGTCGGCCTTCTGTACCTATTTATTTTGTGGCTTCAGTGCTTGCTTAGTGGAGCGTGCAGTTCGTTTCAGACAGTTTTTATGCTTACCTAAAGAATTTGTCAATAACCTAGGTTGAATAGTCTAATAAAAAGAACATTTGGTAAAATTCTATTTTTAATTGAATAGAAACTTAAGTCTAGACGTTGAAACTGTTGAGTTATTTTTTAAATAGTACCAAGTTATAGCCGTCCTTCTTAAAAAAATATCTAAAAAAATGTCTGTTCGTAGTCACGTTTTCAAGTCAGTGACTATTATGAAAAGGAGGTTGATGTTCCTTTTTACAATAGCGGGAGACTTTGTTTTGAGAACTAGCAAGAATTTCAGCAAGGGCTTCAGTTTATTCCACACTTTTATCTTCATACATAAAATATTCTAAATACAAGAGAGACATGAAATTTAAAAAAAATATTATTAAGACACAGTTGAAAAAAATACAGCCTTAAATAAAACCTATAAGTTATTATTTTTGTCAAAGGATTTTTATATTTGGCAAAACTGCTCTCTCAATATATGAAGCTGAAAATGCCGTCTGAGGGAATCAGTAAACTCTCTCCAAAAAGAAAAAAAGTTTATAAAATATGTTTTAAAGTAAAAACTTCATAGTACACACGCCTGCAGTTGAGACTGCCACAAACTGTCAAATTTCCTCAATAGACTTTAAACCTTATCTATATGGCATACGGTTGAAAATTTATTAAAGAAATTTGACAGTTTTGGATAGGTTGATATGCAGTGAGTGCCTGTTACATAATTCTCGACCTACAAACTCCTTACTTTCTCCTTGACTTGACCTTGCCCCTGGCTGAATAGGCTTAAAGGTTCAACTGATTAAAAAGACTTGTCATTTGTCTGTCATTACGACTGCCCGGGCACTTTATGCGAAATGTTTGCCACTAAAATCTTATTTAATCTACATTTTCAAGAGCCTTGTACAAAGCCAGCTCATAGTCATAAAATCATACTTCTATGTTGGTGACACAAAAGGGTTATTGTAACTGTTTTTTTATGTCCCTAGGTAGTTTAGCTTGACGAAAAGGCGTTTTTGCTCTAAAAATAACATAATCGCACTAAAATTTTTTTTAAAGGTATTTCGTCTTGTATTGACTCTGTGGAATATTGAATATTATTGAAACCATGCCGAAAACTCAGACAAAAACCTGCATCAAATATTATGAGCTTACATTAAAACCTTTTTTGTTCATTGATTTTGTCGTATTTGTTATCCATTACACATTTTTTCTCTTTGATCATGATTGCAAGGTTTCAAAATGCAATAAAATAATAATAGTTTCCAGTTTGTTGGAATCAAGCCAATCATGCGCTATAAATCAACTACTGCATATTTCTAACTAACGCAGTCTCCCAAAAATGTAAGTACCTTTAACATTCAAAACCTATAAGAATGAAAGGTCAAGAACTCACTAGCGTAAGTAGATACCGAATATTAGGCGTGTCGCAGACCGCGTCTCCGCCAGTCATTGGTGTGACAAATGTGACAATTGCCGGCCGGACGCGGACGCAGCCCTTGTCGGACAAATCGCGTGTGTCAGCCCTGACGGCCGCTCGTTTGTGACGGGTCAGTTAGGGGTGGCGATTAGTGGAAGTAGGTGACATTGCGTTTTATATGTTTTTTTCAAAATATTTTACGTGTAAGTACAGTGCCTTCTAGTTTATTTTTGGTACTGGTATGTTTAACATAATTACTGTATGTCTATCTAGGAATGTGTGTATCACTTTTTATATTGGAATAAACAAATACCAATACAAGGTGAACCAACGATCTGGTGAAGGCTGCCGCTGGATGCGAGCAGCACTAAACCGGTCGTTGTGGAGATCCTCGGGGGAGGCCATTGTCCAGCAGTGGACGTCTTTTGGCTGAGATGATGATGACGATGATGATTGTGAAACAAATTCTCACTTATATTTATGATGACATGATGTGATTTTTTAGATCCTTAATAAAGAATGAGAGCGTTTATAAGAATGTACCATTGCTGTAGCATGTTGGTAAAAACTTAAAAAGGTCAATATAGATATTTTAACGAATCATAACTTTTTGAAAACAGAAAATTTTACTCAAAACGTATTAAGCTCTCAGTACCAACCCTGCTTCTCCTATCCCCAGGGCTGTCACAGAGCTGTCCATAGCGTTATTATGTGACGGATGTGCCAAATGGCGGCGGGAGCGAATATGTTCACACGATTATGAAGGGCCACCGGAGATAGGTATCCCTACTTTGGACGACCGTCTGCTCGTTGCTTTTGAGTTATTGGGCTGTATTGGCTATTTACTCGGAAGATGAAATAATAACTTAGGTATATGTATTTTTTTTCTGCAAGGTCTCCCGCCCTATAGACTTACAAACCGATGGTGTATGATAAACTGAATAAAATATTTTAAAAATATATATTTTTTTGTGTGGAAGTATGTCGGTTTGTTTGTTTCTTTTTACACGCCATAACTGAGCAACAGATGGACGTGATTTTTCGCACAGAGATAGTTACGTTACCTTGTAGTGCCATAAGCTACTTTTTATCCCGGTGTTCGTAGACAGACAGACTGAATTATACGTGAGTGAAGACGCGCGCGCAAGCTACTCTTAACATATAGTGCATTTCACTTTATCGAGTTGACATAAATAAACCCCTATCACTCGGCTGACGAGTAGTGCGTAATTGATCCTTTTATACGCCATTCTTATCCCACAGTGTCGGTACAAAACGACATTTGTACATAAAAGTTTTACGAGAAACACAACCCTATATCCGAGATAGTTGGGTTCGAAATGGAGCAGTCGTTTACCAGCAGTTTAGCAAAAAACTTTTGTGACGGGATCACTAAAGAACCCCGCTATAAGTTTAACGTCGTCACCGAGTTCCATTTGTTTCCTTTTAAATACAAACTTTTCGAACTGAATCTTGGTGCAAGAAAAAAACGATTGAATTCTGATCCAATTTGAATCAAGTGGGGCGAAGCAGGGCCGTAGCTAGACTTGAATTTAAGGTACGGCAGCTGTGGTTACAGGTAGGGCGGAAGTAAAAATGTTACTTGATCTGTTCAGGTCAATCGAATTTTGGTGTCCTTGATTTGTGAACATGTGCGAGTCAGATTAATAAATAATGTAACAAAATTCCCTTAAATCGCGATTTCGAAGTTGGTGCCTTAGTAAAAGTTGTTCGTATTGATGGGTGGAAAGACTCCCATTCGGCATTTATATGACTGTAAGACTAGATGCCGCTATACGCTAGTATTTTTTTCCGCCTTAAATCTGCTTTACAATACTTTGCTTATTATTAGTTGATTATTAAGGTAGGGCATTGCCCCACAATGCCCCCCCTTCGTTACGTAAGTAGTTAAAAGACTATAGTTTCAAGGAAATTGATAACAATATGCATAAGAGAAATGTAGGTATGACTGGTAACATGGTCTTCCTTGTAGCACAGACCCTGTAAAGTGTTCGAAATGTAAGTACAAACTAATATGTAAAATTAAACGCGAGTAAATTAAATATTTATAAAATATAGTGAAAAAATTAAATGCCTACCCGAACAAGCCAGAAATCAAACCTGGGTCTTCAGCAATTCGGGCGGCTGCATTGACTATTATGCTACCGGGAAGGCTGACGTAAGCACTGAATTTTTTCACTGCTTTGATTTTGACTGCTTTTTAGTGGCAGTAGTGCCATCTATGCAACGGTTATTGCAACCGATTGGCTATGCAGATTCATCAGATGAAATACCACAAATTTGATAACAAAACGCTATAGCAAATTTAATTTTTTACTCTAGAAAACATCTGACGGGGCTTTGTTTCACACCCTTTAGTTTCAGAGCAGTTCCCAGAGCCAAAAAAGTCCGGTGATGCTGAAAGTGCCACCTTAAAGCGATCAACAAACTCTCTAAAAAATAAAGGTAACCTATTGAAATGCCAGATCGAATCGAATGAGAGATCCTTCCATATTTTGGAAGGCACATTAAGCCTGTCCTGGGGCTCGACCGTCTAACTCGATTGCTTTGGCTACGTGTATAGTTTATGACGTCATCTTGACATTTCGTACCGCCTATGAAAACAATATCGAAAGCTATAGCTTTACCGTAGCCAAGGCAATATTGAAGGCAATGAACGAATGAAAATGTAAATGTAAAAAAATATTCCAAGATGGCGGCACTGGTGGTTTTTTTTTCCTTTAGTTGATGGCTTCGTGCGATTAGCACATTCAGCCAGTGTCAACGTAATTTTTCTTACAAGTAATACATAAATAAACAATATTTCTTCCCTGTATGATGATGATGAATGATAATAGAAATGAGAAGTGAGAAATGATATACCCCCCAACCCCTCGAGTACCTCAGTAAAGATGTGGGGCTTTACTAAGTCCTCGGGCAGACTTCTTGAGAGAATTTGAAAAGTGACGTTGCACTGTTTTGTTTCATTTGCCAACACTCATGCACACTTAGGAACACTTAACGATTAATAATCCATCATTATTTCACATTAATATCCGACATAACACAAATTTTAGAAAATAAAACAAAACCGCAGACATGGCTCTTCACTTTCCCGCCAAGAAATCCCACTTGTGGTTATTATAAGATGGTAGTTGTCTTAACCCACCAACTACCACCAGTAGCGTGGTAGCTTATACTCGTAGTCCAGCAGCAGGGCGTTTATATCCTGATGATAATGATGATATCATCAAGATTTTTAACCCTTTAACGGGCACTGATTGTTACAAAAATTGGTTTTCGACCTTTATGTCAATCAAAGTAATACAGTATGGTGCCCACTCAACCAACAGAGCCATATAAAGATTCAATCTACATTACCTATATAAAAAATACAATCGACCTGAAACATATCAAGAAGTGTTTAAACTGGTACTAAAGCAAGTACAGTTATTCGCACGGTTGCGTAATGTCTTAAGTTTGTTCATAAATCTGTCATTGAAATCGTTTAAGTTATTCACAATTATATGTTAATTCTCGTCTGCTCACACTGGCGGCATACGTATGCGACATTATTTAGTGTACTTATTGTATCCTCAGCGTTATGACAATCGCACGTTTATAATATGCAAACTGATTCGCTTGTTATAAATTAAAGTAATAGCCAATATGTAGACTATTTCTTTACTTTATAATTTATGGTGTCAATTATTAATATATATACTTTTACTTTACTTTATAATTTATGAGAGGAGCTCAATGACGCAGTGGTTACGCGCCCCGGCTGCGAGAGCTGAGGTTTTGAGGCAACTTTTGCAAAGGCCGGTCATCGGATGAATGACCAAAAATTTATCATAAAATAAAAAATACCAAAAATTATAATTTGTTGAGCTCCGTGCTTCGGAAAGCACGTAAAGCCGTTGGTCCCGGCTGCATTAGCAGGCGTTAACAATCACCAATCCTCACTATGTTTGTCCACATATTTTGCAATTTATATTGCATTTGTATTGCAATTGTTATTGGTGGTTTTTTTACTTTTAGTTTATGTAGCTTAATTTGTCGAAAATAACTTTGAAAATCAGTCGAATATCTACATAGTCAACACTTAATTTAATAAAAAAAGGACGAGATAGAAACACCTTATAGTATAGTTAATTTGAATGTTGGGATTTACGAGTTTATATAAAGACGCTGTATTTTGTGTAGGTAAGTTTCCATCCTATCCAATTTCTCACACTTCACACTTGACCTGACTTTTCAGTATTCTATATGACGTCACAAAAAGCTTTTTGCCGTATAGTAACAACGGGTCCGTCTGTTGTTGTTCTTGGTGAAAACATTCCTAAAACTTAAACATAGGATCTACCACGCAGTTTCAAGTTTTAAGGGCACCAGAAGTTGGTATTGAATAAACACAGACCAATCATAATTTATTAGTTTTCTCGGATCAAATAAACTTAAAGGTTCACATTTCTAAACTTAGTTAGTTTACTAACTACTAATAAAATTTATATTTTGGTTTTTGACTGAGCAAACTATGAACGTTGTAAGTTTATAACCGACCGAACAAAATCGTTAACGAATTCATCTATGTAGGCAACCAATCTAAATAAGTCTGTAGGTAAGAAGTTCGAAATTATTAGAGGTAAGAACATTTGTTTCAAGAAACCAACTTAATGGATAATTAGTTAATACAACCCAAATAAAAATATTGCAAGTTTACTGTTTTATGCATGGCGTAACAACCATAGAGCAATTAGATAACACTTTTTTAAAATTTTAATTGTTTTTTTTTTGTTAAATTCTTCTTCTACAGACCTACACTCAGCAGTGTAGGACTCCTTATTAGCACGCCACGTATGTTTTGTTGGTTGTTTTTAATATATAAAATAAATCTTGTATTATTAGTGTAATATTTACTTGTTCAGAGTGATGGTTTTGCTTTAAACCGACTCGTAACCACGATGATGTTTTTCTTACATACAGCAGCGAAAGTCTCTGTATCTACATAAAAAAACAACATAAAACCCAGCTTGAGTTAGAGATAGGCACTAAGATTTCATTTATTAGCTATATACGCGTTCCTTACAGCCTTCTTAAAAGCTCGACTTCATAAATAATACATTCACATAATAAAAAAGTAAGGGGTTTCTTCTATTTTCCTCCACATACCGTGGTACATTGACAAAGATGGCGCCGCCTATGCCTTGAGAGACGACTAGCTCAGACTAAACTTGCCACTAGGACCCAAAATAAATACGTACAGAAGGGCAGCTCTATATAAACGAGAGAGAGTGATGCATGCACGCACACGTTAAGGGGGTGCAGCGCGGAATTTGAAAATTTACGTGTTTTTAAGTCACTGATACTAGCGCTTGAAATTTGAAACAAATACCCAGAAACTGCATAAACAATACGTAAAATAATGATTTCTAAAAACTTATATCTTCAGAAACTTTGTAAATATAGCACAAATGAAAATGATCCGACATCAAAATGTTTGTATTAATATTCCGCAGGTCACTGTTGTCTTATTTTTCAATAAAAAAACATGAATATGAAAATATTAAGACTTTTCATATTTTTTACCCAAACGCCTATGATTTTACGAAAGTAAACATTGCTCTAATTAAATCACCAGCCTACTCTGTACAGATATTAGTGTGCGTGCGTATTCGTAGTCGTGCGCCGTTGTCACACCACTGCCACGCGCCGCTCGCTCGCTATAATAAAGAAACTTGAAACTCGCAGTTTTGCGTCCGCGCTGCACCCCCTTAAGGCATTCGTGCGATAATCTGAGTGCCTAGTATATCATTCAATCACGTTAATGAAAATGATAATTTGTAGATATAGCAAAATTTTAACTCTTTTCGTATGTCGCCAGGAGGCGCTGCTTCAATGCTATATAATTTTTCGTTTTCATAAATATAATCGAATGAATACGGATAGTAAACAACTCACACTAGACTCAGACTTCGAGAGAACGCCCGCCATGAGCTGGTCAGCCGGTATTTCTTAATTTTTATATACTAACGGGTAAGCACAGTGCCTTGATCTCACCTGATGTAAAGTGATGATAAGGCCAATAATGGAAGCGCACTTCACCCGGGATCCACAACTAGTGAGGCACTGGCTATCTTATCTCTAGCTGCCGGAACACAACAATGCTACAAACATTTATGTTATGGCGACGTATTTAGATAAGATGGTGATAGCTAGCCAGGCGGACAAATAAGCCCTACCACCAACCAAACCGAGTACACAAACATGTACGCCCCGCTGGGAATCGAACCCGGGACCTCTGGGTCTGAACCGGTGGTCTTGAACCACAGAGGAAACGGTATGTCACGCGCACTTTGTCACAATGAGTCGACAACGTTAATTTAACAACTGCTGCGTACAGTACATTTGTATAAATGCGACAATTAACAAAAATCAGTTGTCATTTTGTTGCTTCAAATTTTTAAGCCTTACCTATAACCCTTTATTTGGCAGATCACCTTGCTACAGGTTGTAACAATTTTTTCTTTATTGTTGTATTTCTTGGACAGACAGGTCAGAGCCCGTAGCCAAAGTAACATTACAAAAACGATAGCGAAACGATAGCGAAGTTAGAAAAGAATAAATATATGGGATTGACATTACGTTGACCACGTGATTTAGCGCGGCTTATGTCAATCCCATACATTTTGTTCTTTACGAACTTCGCTATCGTTTTGTAATGTTACTTTGGCTAAGGGCCCAGGTCAGTCGATGACCTTAGCGCCACGACCGAACGTAGGTAATTAAAATCGCTATCGGCCGGAGTCGCCCTTCTGTACCTATTTATATTGTGACTGGACGTGCTTGCCATGGCTACTAGACACATCCGCAAATGGAACTCGACAGGACTTCCTGGGCCATAATAAATGCTTATTCCATTTTCCATCCTTCTCGCACCCCAGCTAACTGTTCGCAGACAGACAGAGACAGCAGTAACGAAGAAATGCAATATAGTTTAAGTTACTGTTTAAAGCTGTCGTTAGGTTTAACTATCTTGTCTCTCTTTGTTAGACCCGATTAAGTTACTTGTGTTTATTGTAGGGACTATTTGGATTATGTAATATGATATTATGTAATCTTGCACACATTGACATAAGGAGTGTTGAAGTATTATTTTTTTTGGTAAAATTTGTTTGCAATTACAACGAATAAACTCAAAAACCACTGGACCGATTTAAATAATTCTTTCACCATTAGAATGCTACATTAGCGCTGAGTAACATAGGCTATATTAAAAATATTAAATTAAATTAAATACTGAAAACGACAATTTAATTTTCCAATATAAAATGATTTGTTTGTTTTGTTGTCATGGAAACCATTGATATATATTTAACTCAATGATGGAAACTGTCAAAGCGGTACGAAGTCCGCCGGGTCAGCTAGTATTAAATAAAGATCCCTTTGGCAAACTCTAACATTTTTTTAGTCGCTGAGCAACTAAGTCTTATGTTGCTACGTTGCTAAAGTACGAGATCCAGTAACATTACTAACCATAGACACCATGGAGGCATACCCACTAAGGCTTCAGGGTCTGCCACATGCTTCTGATCGCGTTCAAGTGACCGCTTGCCATCGGGTGGACCGTATGTTTGTTCGTTGACTTAGCTAAATTAAAATAAAAAACCACTTACTTTTTATTATAATTGTTTACATCTCGACTGTTGGCTAGTCATATTCGCGTTACGCACCCCTACATATAAACCCTTTAACCACCATAACAAACATAATGCGTAAACGGTTTCCAATCTTAATGCCATCCTGAATAAACCTTAAATACCTAATATAAGGTTCTATTCAGGATAGCATATGTATTGCCATTGTCGGTCAGATGGTTAATCGAATTTTCGTGTTGATATTTTATCAGATTTTTATGAGACGTGCATGCCTATTGTATCTAGAATGCTAACAATGTAGGTAGAGCTTGTGTCCTTAGATTACTGGTAACTATATATTGTTTTAAGTCCACCTGGCTATTTCTTACTAACATGTTACATGACGCCATCATAACAGCAATGTTTAGCATTGTTTATAGGGTTCCGTAGTCAACAAGGAACCCTTATAGTTTCACCATGTCCGTCTGTCTGTCTGTCTGTCCCCAGCCTAGCTCATAGACTCTTAGTACTAGAAAGCTGTAATTTGGCATGGATATACAAATATGTAATAGGTAAAAATATTTTTCAGTTTTACTTCACCCTTTGTCAGTTTGTAAAACTTTGAAAAATAGTTTTTTTAGTTTACCTTCACTACACGTGGTGTGGGGATGTAGTTTTTTTTCTTGTCTACCCCATAGTGTGGGGTGTCATTGGATAGCAATTTTAAAAATATTGCGGGTTTGTGGAATCAGACTTTTGAGGGAGGCATCCGTTTGTGAACTATTAAGCTTTAAAATGCAAAATTTTGTTAGAATCAAGTGTCCCCCCCTGCCAGCTAAATGGTTGTTTTTGGATACGTGAAAAAATTTACGGTAGTTGTATATATGACGAAGTTAAAAGAGAAACTATCACAGCTAAGCAGGCTTTACAAGTTTACGAGTAACAGTCGACCAACTTATAAAATGTACTTGGCGCAGTACAAATTCCTCATTAGGAACTACTTTAATAACGTTGTCAGGTGTGTGAAACCGGTAGCACAGTATATATATTAAATATATGAGCCATCGTTAAATAAATGTTTATAAAAGCTCTCTTCTCAGAGTTCGCATTATTGAGATGGGCTACGGAACCCTACATTGCGCGTGGCCCGACACGCACTTGGCCGGTTTTTTGTTTATCAATGAGTTGGCAAATGTTTTCGCTCTTCTTGATGTTTAGCAGAAGCGGAGTCCAGATGCGAAGACAGGTTGTGGTGCAGGATTGTGCTTTACTAGCTGTACTCACCATGCCGACCTTCATGTTGCTTCTTCACACCTCGTCTATAGGACCAGTGTTGTAGAAAGGAGGGAGTACAAATGCTGGGAGAGCATTTCGTTCTAAATTAAAAGCTGAGATAACCAGCTCCACAGTAGGTAAGGTTTTCGGGTGAAGTGTGCTTATCTATAAATTATTAATAAGTGAAGCAAAAACTTTGTACCCGTTTTTACGAAAATTGCGCGGACGGAGGAGTATAAAATTTCGCATACTTATAGTTTATATAGAGAAAGTTATCCGAATGATAATATTTTTTTAAATTATGCATAAAAATACATTAATCGACAAAAACAACATTACACACACTACCATTTATTTGACACACACGTATTGTTTGTCTTTAATGCGGCCGACATCTGTCAATGCCAATCCAAACTCACATTCTATCTTTCTTAATTTTTCATTGCTTAGGATACAATCCGTGCAGCCTTAATAAAACTACGGTCGAATTTCGACCACTGGGCGACCACTAGTATCAATTAATGTGCTTATATTTTGTCATCACTTAACGACAATCAAGTGTAATAATGGCTTATAACAAACAATAATAACCAAGAACAAACCAATCATATAAACATTGCTTTACAAATCACGATTCCTGTACATTCTCTTACACGAACATGCGTGCCAAATTCGCCAATTTCTTGAGGTACCAACGGATAACAAAGAGGATTATAGCAAATTTCATTAGCGTTTGAAATCGCATGTAATTCGCAGACCCGATCACTGAGTTTTGTATGAAGCCCGTGGCTACCGACCGCGACCTCACGATCTGTCATTCACACTCTGTTCCACTGTTTCTTCACGATGTAACGATATGTTTTTTACATTGGCTGCTTTTGGTGCGAGCGGTAAGCGTTCGCGATTTGCTTTATCGTCGGAGTGCGTTTTTCACTGTTTGATTAAGTTAAAGTTCCTTATAATTATTTGTATGAGATTGAAACACTATTCCATCAGGAACAAAGGTATTTGGTGACTCATTTCTTTTTAGCACTATCAAAAACACGTATTCCTACCTAAAACATGGAGGGTCTTACAAATAAACAAAGAATAAGCTTCGAATAGTTTATTCTGTGTTTTGTCTCTTTTACTCTAATTTTAAATGACAATAGACAATACAAACAAATGACAAGACAAATGACTATAATTATTCCATGTTTTGTTTCTGTCATGTAAATGACGTTTACATGACAGAAACAAAACATGGAATAACTATTCGGAGCTTATTCTTTGTTTATTTGTAATGCACAATGTCTTTTACACGAGGTGCGGAGAAGCAACTTGAGGGTCAGCTAGATGACGACAACGGCTAGTGCAGCTCTATTCTACTTCACTAGCTGTCTTCCTATCTGGACTCCGCTTCTGCTTAACATCAGGTTGACCGCAGTTTTTTTTTCCTTTAGTTGATGGCTTCGTGTGATAAACACATTTAGCCAGTGTCAAAGTAATTTTTCTTACAAGTAATTCATAAATAAACAATATTTCTTTCCTGTATGATGATGATGAATGATAATAATAGAAATGAGTAGTGAGAAATGATATATGGGGGAACCCCTCGAGTATCTCAGTAAAGATGTGTGAGGCTTTACTAAGTCCTCGGGCGGACTTCTTAAGAGAATTTGAAAAGAGACGTTGCACTGTTTTGTTTTATTTGCCAACACACATGCACACTCACGAACACTTATCGGTTAATAATCCACCATTATTTCACATTAATATTCGACTTCGAATCACAAATTTTAGAAAATACAACAAAAGCGCAGACATGACTCTTCAGTTTCCCGCCAAGAAGTCCTTGACCGCAGTTATTTGGCCACATTTCAGCGTTACTGAAAATTAACCCAAAAATAACGGAAACACAGGATAGTGTTTGTATAACGTTTGTTTTTTTAAGTCAACAATAATGTATTTTTTTCACATAGAAGGTCAGGCAAATGACTCTGCTCTGCCTAATGGTAAACAGAAGCAGTGCCCAGATGCAAGGACAGCTGGTAGACGTGCCACTAGCCGTCCTCATCTTGCCCACCCTTTGTTGCTTCTTTACACCTCTTTAAATGACCTCAAGTTATAGGAAGGAGGTAATACGTGTGCTGGAAGAGTGCGACAAAGAAATTGAAAAATGTTATTGAAGTTTGTACGGAAAAAACTAAAGTCTACGTAGACAAAATCGTGATCAAAGACCTAGTGGTGAACAAACCCTCACTCAGCACCCTGGTGCACAATATGGAATATCCTGTGACTTGCGCCGTCTATAATGCCAGTGCGGGAGAGAAGCAAGGATAATTTGCGATTTGCGCCGAGGCAGCCGCTTTCACCATGCAGCAGGCACCGGGAAGTGCCGCCTTTGTCACGCGCCGCACACGTCTGATGTGCGCTCCTACTATTTACTGATATGCCAACGAGACCGACAGAAGGTAAGGTCCATACTAATGCGCTAGAGTAATGCACTCATAGACAACTTCACACGTACACGGAATTATGCAATAGCTAAGGACCTAGTGTGAGTTATTTTTGAAATTCGATCACGTTAACGAAAACGAGTATTTGTATGGCATAATTTTAACTCTTCTCGTTTGTCGCCAGGATGCGCTACTTCTGTGTCATACTAATTTTCGTTTTCGTAAACGTAATCGAATGAATACGGATAGTAAACAAAACTCACACTAGGCACCCTGCACTGGGACTGTTCCGAGATCCAATTCCGTGCAAGAGGTCTGTGTGTGTTCTTCGATCGCAGTATGTATTAAGCATACCTTCTGTTGGTCTTGTTATTTTGTTGATATGCGAAGGAGCTCTTTGGCACAGTCAGTGGCTTGCGTGATCGGGCAAGATGTGCAACATTCAATTAGCTATATCTCCATAGTAGTTGAGGATTTGGGCCAATTTAAGAAGGGCCTCCACAAAGCCAATATTAGAAGATAACAATTATTTTTGCATTGTAAAAGCTAAAAACACTTTATGGTTTCACCTTTAGCCTTTTGGTATGCTCAAGTTATCAAAATTACGGGTTATAAAATGTGTACCTATCAAAGTAATTGTCGATTAAAGTCATAATATTTTTCTGTAAAATCTGGGGAGAAAATTATATAAATTTTGCCCTCAATTAGGCAAGTACTTACTCTTCGCTGCAACTAACCCACTTTGCAGTAAATTGAATAATAAAAGTGATAAAACCTTCGCCGTAATGGGTAGGCAGCGTTGAGTCAAATTGGTGTCTGCATGATTTACAAGTTATAGTAATAATCGTCACTTTCTATGGATAGGTTACTGGTTTATAACGAGCGTGTACGGCCACGGGTAATCTCTCTATTCATGTTTATTAGGGACTGTTATGGAAACTCGAATATTTACTGTTCCACAACTCTTGTGATGTGATTGAATTTCAACGAAACGGCTTTCTTATGATATTTGAACGCGCCTAAATGTCGACAATCGATTTTATGGCTGTTACTTTCACATAATTCTGATTGGGAAACACGTGCAGGGAATATTAAGATTTTAGTGTTATTTATATATTGTCCATTTCCATAGTATCACTTACATACAAAACAGTTAGACACAACATCTATGTGAGATGGCCGATGGTGTGCGTTGTTAAGGCGGCGGAAATTTTTTGTTCAAATTTGTTTTTAAATAAGAACCATAATCATTAGCAGCTAAACGTCCCACTGCTGGGCTTCCTACATAAAGAATAGCATATCTCATAAGATTTGGCCATAATCCACCACCCTGACCTTATAGGGCTCGCTAATCATAGAGGACTCTTTCTGGGAATAAGTTCTGTAATATTTGTTTGTTTTATTTATTAGAAAAGTAATCCTTTATTTAGTAAATAGGTACTATGTTTTGTATTTTCTACGGGCATGTTCCCGTTTCGGTATTATACATCAAATATGGCAACGAAAAAGCATGTTCATTTTTACGTCCCCACTGCTGGGGCACGAGCCTTCCCTATGGATGGACAGGGTGAACGGGCCTTAAACCACCACGCGGGCCCTGTGGTGGTTGTTGACGCCTGCTAATGCAGCCGGGGCCAACAGCTTTACGTGCCTTCCGAAGCACGAAAGTGCTCGAGATGATACACTTATGGTCAGCTATCCGATGACCGGCTTTTGCGAAAGTTACTTAACCTTTATAATCGCTGCACTATCGAAAAAAAGTATATTCTCTCAAAACTCAGGAATAAGACGACATCTAAAATAGCATATGCACGAAAATGTATCAATAGTTGTTTGCGCCAGAAACGCGACGGTATCATTGAAATAAAAAATACGCCGGCACAAGCCGACGGCGCCGCGGCGGAGCGAATGTGTGGCCCGCCCGTGACGTCGCGTTATACTCTCCGCTCCAGAACCTTCTAGAACTACTCGTGAATTGCCTACCGGCCGGTACACCCCTTCATACAGAGCGTGTGCGCGTGTGTGTGCGCGAAATAAGCGACTTCTACCAGCTCAGCTCCATCCTTCCCCACGACAGTCGTGTCGTGGCTACGCCGTCAACGTCAGCTCGCCAAGTAAGTCCCAAATATCCCAATATTCATCATCCATCCCTCCTCAGCTCCCTATTCCTCCCCAATCTGCCCACTCTGCTGTGTCGGCATTGCCTTCCCGGCAGCCGATACAATAGTCATAAGTGGCCGCGAACACAATCCACTTTCTGATTAAAATATGGAAGATCCCGTTCCAATTAGTGGTCTTACATAAAATATTGATATAGTCGGGAGTCAAACAAGACGATGACATCAATAAATGACCTCTCATAAATATAGATAAGGCTCGTCCGCAACGTTATTTGTTGGTACAATTAAATATAATTGATCCTGTATAATGTTACCGATTGCTTTATGAATATGGCTGCGATAGACACAGATCATAAATGAGTTCTATATTATTATGGAGTTTCACTAATTTTGCTTATAGATTTCATTTTCCGATAGAATTATGTTAACTAAAGAAGTACCTATTCATAACGTTAGGTCAAACCCGTATGTTGGATTTTAGTAAATAACTACTTGTTTTTCGTTCAATATTTAAAATGTGTTTTTTGGGAACGAGTAAACGTTTCGATCTCATCACACCGATTCTTGTCGAAGGAATGATTCAAATGCATACGCTTGAAACTGTCTTCACTTGTTCACTTGTGAAATCTGCTTATGTAATTTGATTAGGTGGAGCAGCGATTTTTGCAAGGTGGCTGATAAGAGCTGGATGAGAGTAACCGTGGATCGATCTCAGTGGCGTGCAGTCGAAGAGGCCTATGTCCAGCAGTGAACTATAATGATGATTCATTCTAATACTCATTTTTAAAACCTAATTAAAGTATATACCTATTGAAAAGAACTCCATCGAGCATTGAGCTTACACCGAGAAGTAATGTATAATGCATGGTGCATTGTAGGAGCTTCTAAAGGCTAGGTTCGCCCCGTTTTGGTGAAGCTCTGCGGATAATGTCGAATGCGGAGAACCCGCGGAGAATATGAATGCTGTGCATTGAGATGGGAGAGCGTTTAGGGCAGTATTTATATTGAAACCTTGTATGGGTTAATACCGCATACTTTATAGTGTAGGCTGATGATGAAGCAAAAGGAGCGGAGTCACAATATTGTTTTTTTTCATTACCCGACTACTTCTCGTGTATGTATGTATGTATGAATGTATGTATGTATGTATGTATGTATGTATGTATGTATGTGGGAGTGACATAGGCTATAAAAAAAAACAAAAAAAAAGTAAAAACATTGGCCGGGCTAGCTATTAGTAGTCTTGACCCCAAAAAATGTTAATCGAAATTCTTTAAACGAACTACAACGTCTACGGAATTTAAAGGATATGGCCAATTTTTCTATAGACGTAGATGTAGTTAATAATTTTTATTTACTGGTGATCACATACTTGTTTATGGTGTTTTTTTTCGGGAATATTAGCAGATTTTTCTTTATTTATTTATGAACTTGGATTGCTAGTATGTGCGATTAGGCTAACGATTGCGGTTTACTTGATGTTAAGTATAAGCGGAGTCCAGATGCGAAGACATCTAGTGGAGCAGGGTTGTGCCACATTTTACGTCACAAAAGAAATATTTCATTAAAAGTTGCATAACAAATTAAAGTTAATAATTATGAATTAGTAACTCTGCATACTGAGTTAGTAACTCTGCAATCTGCATACAAGTTCTAGATCGGATACACTTTGGATCTTTACACTTTTACCACACCTTTCTGTTACACGTAAATACTCGTATATCATCATTTCGGCCCGTAGACCGTTCGTTAAGGGTATTTTTACACCCTGTATATGATCGAGAAATGCCAAGAAACGGGTCCTACACGCCAGAGCCGTCTAATCTCTGCCACCGATCACAAAGTTGACCTAATTTCCGAACAAATGGGAAGCGTTCAAGTTTTTTTTATCGCTGCTTGTGATTTATCAGTTGGCAGCCCTACTCCCGTTTGCCGGAGTGCAAACTATCTGGAACTATAAGTCGGCTATAAATTGTGACTTCAGCCACAATATAAGAAGACTGCAGAAGGTAAGCTTCATGCAAATGCGCTCGAGCAACGCGTGCATAGACAACCTCTCACGGACACAGAACCTCGCAACAGCAAACAACTACTTTCTTTGGTAACGTGGCGGTCGAAGCGGCGGACGTACGTACGGTACGTGGTCAAATAATGTCAATGTCACATATGACAGGTTACAGTTTGGCTGCGTTCAGTGTGCAGTCCGCCTCGCCAGCTTTTATTTTGTATATTTTGTATTTTATTTATTTGTTTTTAAAGATAAGATAGTGTTTTAGTACGTGTTTTTTTAATATATATATTTATTTATGAGTATCTAGGTTTATTTATAATATAAGTACATATATATCATATTTTTCTAATTAATTAATTTTAGCTCGAAACGTCGCACAGGCCCTGCCAGAATACCAGCGCCGTTGCGATGTGACTTTCTCACACCGTAGCGGCATATGATGAAGTAGGGTCCTGATTGGCTCGTCACACTGTTGTGTTCCTTGTTTGTTATTTTTTAGTTATTTTTTGTTTTTGTATTTAATGTCTTTTCTTAAATTTATTCTATTTTTAATGCATGTTATGTGAGAGTCAATAAATGTTTTTTCTTTCTTTCTTCTTTCTTTCAACAGCTGCGCTCGAGCTGTTCCAAGCTTTTCCGAGATCCGTGTCCGTGTCCATGTCCGTGTGTGAGAGGTTGTCTGTATGTGCGTTGCTTAAACGCGTTTGTATTAAGCTTACCTTCTGCAGTATCCTTATTTTATGGTTCATTGCTCACTGTACTTAGGAATGTTGGAGCTTGTTAATTGTTTAGTGGATGCAACCGATCTTTAGTTGTTTGTACGCCGGTGTTATCTAATTTATGTCGTATTTCATTAATTGTTAGACCTTATGTTTAGGGTTGGACAGTTTGTTTTTGTTTGAATCGGACTGGCGATATATAGGGCATACGCAATAAAGGAGTTGTTGTTATTTGTACATGTTCACACATAATACTTTGACATCGTTCAAATTGTGGTATTTTTGGTAATGAATATAGGTTGATACATTATTTTGTTTAAAAGCTCAAATTAGTTATTAAAGTATAATATAAGTATTAAATTAGTTATAGTTTATACAAAACAAAGTTCTCCAAGTAAAAAAACGCAATACAGTTTTTTGGTTTTTACTTTAAATATATTTTTTACTAAATTAAAAAAAAATCCGCAAAAAAAAATACAAAAGTAAAATAACATATAATAAATAATGACGAATTTCCCTAAATTTCTGCTTTATCGTTATATCTGAGGACAGCAATCGAACGAGTTCAGGATTAACACAAGTCAGGATATACACACCTATCACCTATGCATAATTTCTAACACGTCCGTAATTCGAAAAACAATTTAAAGGTAAAAGTGGTTGTAATTAAATGTAATGGGATGCATATTCGACCCCGGGTGCCCTTGATCGATACGGCAATTAGCCCTCACCTAGGGGCCACGCGAAATAAATCACATTTACTCTTGTATTTGTGTTACCCGTATATATAATATACTAAACATATATGCACTAGCTCACAAACATATTGCTCACGACTTTGTGTTTAGAAACTGAACCCTCAACTTATTTGAAAAGCCATCCTGTAGTCACTTAAGAGGTCAAGTACCTGATTACCCATACGTAATATAAAAAAAATACGACCCTACTATCAATCGAGAATATGTTAGTTACGTCAGGTCATAACGCCAGATCAGGACGCGCCGAAGCGCATTCTTCATCCGGTACTTTTAAGACTAGTGTCTCGAGCCAGTTGCCCCGTGGACACGTGTAGTTCACTACCTATTATCCAGATAGGTTACCGGAGCTGTAAGCTCGCTCACTTCTCGTTGCACTAAGAGCACAACTCGCAGATTGCACTGCTCGGGTCGTCGACTATAAAGTCGACTACCAAATGTCCTCTTTGGTGGCGGAGTTGTAAGCCCACTCATTTCTCAGTACCCATCCAGGCACTTTATCAGTTTCACAATCCTACGCGGCTGGCTCGACCGGAGGTATTGCATCTAGCGGGTACCTCTACTAGTTATCCAGACTAGTACCGGAGATGTTGGAGTTCTGCACAGTGAAAATCACCGAGCATAACAACCAACTATGGGCAACTCACGTGCCCCGCAAGTCCTTTTGCATTGGGCCCCTTGAGACCGCTACTTGGACCCGCTCGCTATGCACGAAATGGAAGCCTGGCCAACAGCAACCAGGCAGACGAACATTTCCACTTCTACAGCCCCCACGAATCCAACCCATGTCCGGGACCTGCCGGAGACGCCCGCGAAGGCATAACCGGCAGGGAACTCAAGATCCGGAACTCCCGTGGTACCCTTGAAAAGACAGCCGGACCCGTAGTTCCAGCTGCCATACCCTACTTATCAGGGTGAGTAGATAGGGACCCGAACCGACAGTAAAAAGGTAAAGACAGTTCTTCAGTAGTTGAGATCTGCAAGTAACTAATTAATAATGAGATGACATGCACCTCGGTCAACCCTGCTGTGGCCACGGTTAAGAGTTCGTGATGTCAGAATAAAATTAAATAAAATCAATGTGTTGGTAAAATAAACGCAAGTGGATCCGTGAAATTTGTTTCATTTCAACAACATCTATAATCAAAGATATATGTACTTGTAAATTTCACCAAGCTACAATGTTCATGGTGTTCGGATCTTACCCACGCTCGGCATCGCACCCCCGAGAACCGTCCAGGTCAGGTCATTAGCAGCCTTAAGAGCTGGTAATTAAGTTATTAATCGCCTCCCTTCGCCCATTCTGGCCCGCTGACCTTTAATGAGTTATTGTTCCTTCATTAATGTGTGGTCCAAAGCTTTCAGTGCTCTTTTTACTAACGCTTGGGACTTGGGAAGAAAAAATGTTCTATTGTTGAAGCTTTTTTAGTAGACTCAATCCTAACTAATATTTTAATTGCGAGAGTGCGTTTGTCGGTCCTTCAAGACAAAAGCTTCCTGACTGGCCGAATTAAGATTGAAAACCTTTTAATCTTGTATTATGAAGGTATGTATGTACCAGTATGTACAAACGCCTGCGCATCAACATATCCAAAATTGTAAAATTTCTCCAATAAATATTCAACCATATCACATACGCGTAAAGTTTAAAGTTTATTGAGGAAATTTGACAGTTTGTGGTAGTCTCTGTGCAGGCGTGTGTGCTTACAATGTAAATGACAAACCTTTAATAAACAATTAGTGTATGTATGTGAGTAGCAAAGCGGCGAGAGCGTTAGGTATAACTAAGTAAGTAAGTAAGTAAGTAATAATTTATTCAGTGCTTCCAATACATTAACATTAAGGTGTAGGTACATGAACCACCCGCGCGAGCCGAGCGAGTCGAGCTAGCGTGCCACAGCAGCGGCCGGCGAAGCGCCAGAATCAAAATGTCCTTATTAATTAATTACTTGTTCCATGATTTTGCTATGAAAAGTGTACAGCAGAAAATTGTTCTGCTTACCAGAATTTTAAATTATTATATATTTTAAATTATAATTTTGCAATTACAATACGTATGTAATTCCTGTACGTAACAATCCAAATAAAAATGAAGTCATATTTTTAGACATCAGTCATACTTATTAACTTTTTGGCTAAATCAAAGTTTACCATTAATTGTTAATAATAATAATAAATATTATTTGCGTATGGTAAACAAAAGGCTAGCATGTTCAATTACATTGATGGTAGTAGACCTACCTATATGATACCTATTTCATAGGCAGAATCAACACAAGCCACGTGTTACCAACTGCAAACCAGATAACATTATCACTTTTATATCCACTAAAACAATATACGAAGATATAGCAAAGATACCTAATCGTATTAAGAGGGCGTGACGCGATTATAATCTAGCATTCTCATCGGATATCTGAAATGGCGAATACGTGGACACGATCACGTAAGCGTTATTATACCATAAAGTACATGGCCTATATTTATACTACCCCATTGCTGGGAAAATGCCCCAATCATTGAAATCAAGTCATCACTACAATTGATGGGTGTTGGATGTCGTAATCACCAGCGGGTTGATGATCAGAGACCTGAGCTATGTATCGAAGGATCAGAATCAGACTTTTCTTGACCTAGGAATAACTAGTAAGTCTAGGTATTCCGGATATTGGGCCAATCGCTTGGTCATTTGACCAAGGCACAGATAAAATAATACTACGGAAGCGTAATAATTAGGTGAGAGCTTTTTATTTATTGTCCATTTGCTTTAGTTCTTCAACAAGCACATCACTACTATCGTTTCTGTGTTTACTTTTCATTCGTAGGTACTGTCAAAACTTGGGCGTAAGGTAATAGACATTCTGTAGAGAGTTGCACTACAGCTCTACAGTGTATTCGGATGGGGCTTGCTGCCATGGTCGGTCTAGCAAACTTTTTTACTATCATCACAACCTAGAAAAAAATGGACGAGGCTTAATTAATATTGTCAAAATCACTACGCGGCAAATCTTCGTCCCAAACGCGGCCAAAGATTCCTACTGCTGGCTGAGTTCTGTCAAAAATTATTATCTCCATTCTCATCTTTTCGTCTACATCTTTGATGATATCAAAAATATGTTTAGAAGTTAATGAAAAACTATTTACAGGAACCGGCTACTACGTAACCTTCTTTACTTGAGTTATCTTCTTCATAATCTAAACAACCATTTCCATCTGTCCCATCTTCGAAGAAAACGTCAAATAAAATCTTAAGTGCTTCTAATCCATGTCCGTTTAATGGTATTTGAATCTCCGCGAGTGTTTACAATCTATTAGTAGGGCAATTGCAAATGTTTTGACGTAAGTAATGAATCGCGATGGTATTTAAGGAGCAGTCGGGTCGCCCGTTGTGGATTGTCCCCTGCGGTGCCGGTGATTTGCTGGGGCTAGAAGCTTAACCAGATAGCTGAGAGCTCCGAGATGCTGTAGCTTGGAAATGCAGATGGAACTGACCTCTTTTAATTGTAGTAAATATTTAAAAACGCGCGCTGATAAGGAAGGGATTTGTGTTGTGGAAATTATTAGCCATTTAATTTGGTTAACAACAAAAATCTGTTGTTAAATAATTTGGCCAGCATACAAAAATAGTCGCGCTGCATAATGAAATGAAATTAAATGGTTAGCAGTTAAATTAAACAAAGATTACATATAATATGCAAGCAATAGTTCGTAGGAGAGCCTAAGAGGCGATAGGTATACATGAAAAACCCGCGCGAGCCGAGCGAGCCAAGCGAGCGTGCCGCAGCAGCGGCCGGCGAAGTGCCAGAATCAAAATGACCCTATTTTAAATACTTGTTACATGACTTTGCTATGAAAAGTATAAAGCAAAAAATTATTCTGCTTACTCTAAGGAGTGCCTACCAAAATTTTATAGAAAAAGGCTCATTCAATGCAGCCAATATAATACTTTACAAAAAATATATCGCAGATCAGAATGAATTGATTGCTGATCAATGGATTTAGAAATCTTTGCTAAACATAAGTTGCTGATCTACTTACTATTTTGGCTGACCAATTACATTTTTCTACTCACAAAAATACAAATATTTTGATATCCGTTTAAATGATACCCATAGAGGTTAAAGTAGAAGAGTCAAGGACCTCTTTTTAAAAATTAAATTTAAATTAACAAGGCATTCCTTCAGTGTGATTGTTTCCTAAACAGATGATTGACGAACAATTGAAGATCTACCGTAACTGGCCGATTTGACGGTTGTCCATTTCGGTCGCCAGCCATAATGGCGGCTCGTGATAGAGCACGTTGCGTAAGCAGCCGCTGATAGGCGGACGACTTGTTGATCATTTACAACATAATCATCGGTCATAAAAGAACTGATGGGAATACTATATAATTCCGCATTGCATTGTTATAAAGATATGCGATTTGTAGTCAATTATTTTATGATAGTAAAAAAAATAGATACCTACGTCCCTCCGTCACCGAAGAAAAAGGCAACCGTATCCTTTTGATGAATTCAGTCGCTAACGAAAAAGGGGACAGAAAGTCAGTTGACAGTTTCAGTTACAAAATCCCATCATTAGATTTAGTTTTCGTCAGAACAAAGCTAAATAACAATGACTAGCTGTCTTTTTTGTTCTTATCGCTTTTATTACTCTATCCCTTTTACATCATTTGACAATATATCTAAATATTAGTTGAAATTATGTGCATATGCGCTGTCTCTGCGTTCTAAATTCGAAAGAAAAATTGTCCGTAGAAAACAATAATTTTAATACTCGGACAAGGCAATCTTTTTCGGATATAATAAGGAAGTTTTAACTAGTTATTGTTTGAAATATAATATTTGTATTAAAATAATATGTTAATGCTCAAATTAAAAGGTAACTTACGGTAAAACAAATGATACGAAGTTGACCAAAAATAAATGCAATTTAATAAAAATTTTATGAAAATGTTGTTATAGTTTGAACAAGTACTTATCTGCTTGTATACTATAGGGTACATATATTTTATTAGTCCATGTTTCGGGTCTTACAAATAAACAAAGAATAAGCTTCGAATAGTTATTCCGTGTTTTGTCTCTTTTCCTTTAATTTGAATTGACGTTTACATGGCAGGAACAAAACACGGAATAACTATTCGGAGTTTATACTTTTTATTATTTGTAAGGCACTATATCTATTACTTATTTACATGTGTCGGCGATTATTATTGGATTGCGATTTTTTTTATAAAAGGAGGCAAACGAGCAGGCGGGTCACCTGATGGAGAGTAATCAACGCCGCCCATTGACACCCGCAAAACCAGAGGAATCGCAGACCCGTTGCCGGCCTTTAAGGAAGGAATAGGCTCGTTTCTTAAAAATCCCAAGGTAATAACGGTTCGGGAATACCGCAGCCGAGAGCAGATTCCACAACACAGTAGTTCGAGGCAAGAAATTTCGTGTAAAACGCACAGTAGTACACCGCCATCCATCAAGGTGATGTGGATAGAATGACAGTCGATTGTGTGAAGTGCGGTGAAGATAAGCAGCGGCAGGGATCAAGCCGAACAATTCCTCAGAACACTCCCCATGATATATGCGGTACAATATACAGAGATACGCAACGTCTCTCCGAAGAGCCAGTGGATCGAGCCGACCTGAAATAACCATGACGTCGACAATTCGAGCAGCTCTGCGTTAAATGCGGTCAAATGGAAGGAGTTGGTACTGGGGTGCTCCAGCCCAAAGATGGGAGCAGTACCCCATATGCGGCCTGACCTGGCTGTGCTTTGTACAGTTGTAAGCGGTGGGCCGGCGTGAAATACTGACTCGCTCTATTAAGCACACCCAGCTTTTTTGAAGCTAATTTAGCTTTACCTTCCAAATGACCCCAAAACTAAATGTTTCGAAGCGATTGTTCATTAATCATAATTGGATTAATTATTAACACTTAAACATTTAACTATCGACTTAATTTAAATTTTATTTTAGTAAAATCTGTTCTAAATGTGGTAAGCGTCAACTTATAATTAAATTAACATTATTATATGCAACCACGTTTACTACAAACAAATGAATTGAGTAACTTTCCTTACAACAGTGCACGCAATAAAATCACCTTTCCACTCCCAAAGATTCAGAATCTATCGTGTACCATCTAACTTTAACACGTCACGTCCAAACGCGACAGCGGAGTCTGGTGTATCCCTCGATCCCTCGGGGGCCATCGGTTTCCCGGGGATTCTGATCAAAAGGAGCGGGCAGATTTATGCCCGCGCGCACGTAAACCAAATGACCGGAAGCGCGTAATGAAAGGAGCGAAACGGGGTAAAAGTTTAATCTTGCAACACGTTTGAAATCTCAAAGCGAACGTTGCGCTTTTGAGACAGATCTCGGTTATTGGTTTTGTAATGTGCAAATGGTGTTACGTTTCGACGGCAACCGCGTCTTGTTACGTACGAGATGATATTGCTTGTGCTTTCTAGGGTAATGGCACCACAGTGTTCGTCAAGATCCAGTGCTCGATTTTTTCCCCTTTAATTACTAAAAATAGGAGTCAACAATTGATTAAAAGTTTAAATTATTAACAACAATTGATTGAAAGAAAGCAGTCCTAGCTGCGTCTATGTACCTATTTATACAGGAGAGACGCAGTTGGTTATGTAGGACTCTTCTTGCGACCCCCTCAAAGTAGAAGAGGATACCCGCTAAAAACTATACCATTTTCGTATTTCCACCGGGAAGATGCAGGACCGTTACAAACAATCACAGGAGTTTACCCGAACAAGTTTCATGTTTACCCAAATCTGTTTTTATGGACCTGATTCTTTCGTTTGGCGGTATGCATCTGGTGAGTTCTGCCCATATTCCATCTAGATGGCGATTACACTAATACCCATTTCTGCTGCTAAGCAACACTCTTTTGCATTGACAGCAATATGGTCAGGGTACTAAAGTTTGATTGAGATTCAGTGAAATCGCAAGTCATAGATGCAAAAGAACCGATTCTTTACGAGTCAGCAGCGTGTGATGCGATGTAGGTCTCTAGAAAATCTTTAAGTACGTTCGGCTATTGATGATTAAGGATCTTCTAAGATTTCAGTAAAGACTATTTAGACTATTGTCTGTTATGTGGTTATGTGTATGAAACTCTACTACTACTATAAGGTCATAATATGAGTTAAAAAAATTTGCTAGTAACAAACACACTTCCCACTCTGTATAGCTAATTAATATGCCCACGTTCTGCTCTGCATCGTAAACTTATTTGTTATTCAATTTACCAAGATCAGGATCCATTGCGCTGCAGTAGTTGCAGAGTCAACCCTCGAAACTGTAATAAATAATAGGCGACGGCAGCCATTCGCCCATATTATTTATTAAACTATGGCGGACGCCGATGAAAGGCGCTTTAGAACAAAACCCCTCCCTGAGAGGAAACTTAAGCTGATAACCTCGATATTCTGCCCTCGAACCGCTATTGTGTTTTCAAGACTTATTTCATTATAGCTTTTTTATTAAGGAATTCATAAACTTTTGTAAAAAGAGTATGTTTGAATATTTCATTGGTTTTCTTCTCTTATCTCAATCGAAAAAAAATCAAAAATTGATGTAAATATACATGCCACTGTATATTAAAGGAAAGTTATTTGTAGTATATAAACGAGTATAAGTGGCACTCGTAGTTGATTTAAGCGATATACTTTCGATCTACAAACGTCAAGTAAATATTACATATAGCTTCTCAAACTCCATCATTTATTTTTGAGGATTACTATTAGGCGTCCCATCCTGTGGGATGTAAAAAGACAAAAAATAGAAAACCAAAATATTTTCTATAAATTTTGTAAGCCACTAGGCAACAACAACTATATCAACAAAATGACGGAAGGTATCGAAAACAGTTTAGCACGTAGCATAAATATAAACCCCTTAGAAGGTACACTGATAGCTGACGAATCGAAAAAGGTGTTCAATGGATAAATCCATAAAGCGACCAGCTTACCTGAACCACTTCACTTTTTTCATTCAGACCTTACGAAGGTCAAATCGGCAGGAGGTGTTGTGATGTCAGGGATCTTTGAACGGTGGTCTGTAGTGGGCACCCAGTTCTCACACGTCAGCCGGTATAATCCGGTCAATAACATAAATTTCTTGGAGGCTCGACTCTTTATTGGATTTGTCGACGCCAGCCAGCCATTCGACCTAACTCGTAGCTCGAGCGCAACCAGAATAAAGTTTGCGGGAAATCGGCGACCGCATTGGTTCATTCCAATGAAATATGAGCGAAAATAGAATCGAAGCAGAAGTAATTTGAAATATTGGCGCATGTGACTTGTGGCGCAACGCTATATCGTGACAGTTTGCTACGAAAATAAAGATTTTTAACACAAAAAAAATTAAAAGTAAAAAAGTAATTGTGAAATAAACCAAGAAGTAAATATTGAAGTTATCTATTTGGCATGTATGATAGAAAATAGAATAGATAGTTTTTATAGAAAATAATAGTTTGATAGTCTCACTATACAAAGCCCCAGATTTCGCCAATGAGTCCAAAAAACGCTATCTTGAATTCTTGAGAGTGAACATGCGAGATTTATCTTCTATTAAGCTCACATTCACACCACATCTCACCAAAGAGGATGCTGAATTTCAGGCAAAGTGGAGAAGATTAGGGAAATACATACAAACCGTCAAACTACAGAAACTGAAATTTGCATGTTGTATCCCCTTCCTCGCTCTTTGTCTAGAGTCTAGACAAATGTTCGACATAAGCACCCACCGTGTCGACACAAATATTCAACTGTCAGCGCAAGTATCAAACACTTTGGCCCGTTCCAGGGAAGTTTTGCTGCCCTGGGACTTGCGTTGCCTTTGAGGATAGGGTTGCAGCCCGGATAGTTTGTCAGGCTCAATATGATGGTGCTGGCAAAACAGTTTTAAAAAAAATTCATTTCTTTCAAACAGTAATTCTATCAATTGTTAGTAGCATTGGCACTTATGTAAACTAAAGAAGTAATTTTTATTTATAACAAGTCACTATTCTAAGGTATATATCAAGCTTTTTACATCTAGGCTGCCATAATGGTGTTTTAGTCTTTTGCTTCAGTTTTACGAATATACACAGATGTGCGGCTTAGCTGGCTGGTTTTCGGCTTTTCGATTATAAGATCTGGTAACCCTATCTGAGGAAAAACTTTTCAGACCGATACGACGTATTTCGCGTGCAATTAATATTTCTTTTTTTCTTTGTTTTTCATGTTTTCAATTGAGTTAGTCGTCTAGAGTTTTACATTGAACTATTTTAATTTGTTAAAGCTCTTTAAATATTTCGTAAGTATAAGGCTTATAGCATAATTTGACTTCGAGACAAAATAAATTTTGTAAAGAAATACGAAATATGGTTTGAGTTTGTGTGTATAATAGGTACTACACGATATGTCACTGACAAACAAAATAAAGGGGTTGACCTTTAACAGCTTTGTGTTATTATAATTATAACTTTATAACAAGACAAACATTTGCCCTGTGTACACTCCTTCGAAAACACTTCGAAACGCCATTTGACAGTAGCAAAAACTTCAATCATAGAAGAAGAAATCGTGTTTGTGAAGCTAAGCAGTGTCGTACATCTTTTGCTCGTAGGTTTTATAGCTTATTATCTAGGTCCTTTTCTTTATGATAAAGTTAATAAACATATTTATATTTACCCCCTAAATAATAAACTTTGCAAAAAGGAGATTTTAACCTGGCTTCAAAATCTCGATTATAACGAAACAGAGGAACTCTTAAAGGTTTTAAGTTAATTTTTCCTTTTTCAATGTATTCAGTATTATACCTACCACTATTTAATTTGTACCTATATGGATATACCCATGATTATACTCACACACCCTCTCTCTCACACTTCCACGTACACATTCACTCAATACAAAGAGAGGTTCACATTAACACACACCAGTTTTTTAAGTTTTTAAAGTTCATTAAGCTATGCTGTTGTTGTTAAGATCGTAGGAGGTGTCGCCGGATGCTGAAATACGAATACGGGTCTACAAACCTAGCTTAGCAGCGGATGCTATTTTTACAAGCTTTTATTTAACTTGCAATGTATATTTGTTCAGGTGGAATCTTGCAACTCAATTTTGAAGCAGATATCTTCAACCGATTGAGCTAACATTTTGTATACATGTTCAGTTGGGATGATAATGCATGGTTATTTGTGTGACGTCATTCTAAATCTAAGATGGCGGCACTCCCAAGATGGCGGACTAATTTTTTTAATGCATTCCTACAATATTAAATTTATATAATCAAACAGCCTAGTGTAGTTTATTATTAAGATTCCATGTAAACTTAGAATTTGAAATACATTTATTATTATTATTATCTCTTTATTTATTATTCTCATATATAAATTTACATTTTTAAATATTTTCTAAAACCAAAATAAATAAAACATTTAAAAATATAAAAAAATAGGGGACCAGGGTCCAAGCTACCGGTGGTTAGGCCTCCAGAGACAGGAACCTCCTCACAATGCGTGCCGTATCGAGGAGAACTGCCTTCTGAATTAGGCCCTTGATCCAGTCACCTAACGAGAGCCTCATTAGATGTTGATCGAGGCTCTTGGCCATCAGGCCGTTGGCCGTAACAACAATCGGTACGATGACAGCCGAATTGGTATCATTATTATAATTAAAATAACAGTCATTACATTTCAAAGCTACAAAATTATACTTATTCCTATCTATTTATTTAATGAAATAATCACTTTTTATAACAAAAATATTTAATGAATAAACGCAATAATTCTATGTAGCCACTAAATGTACCATTATCGTATACGAGATACGAGTATGAACGTCTATCATGGCAATATTTTAATTAATTTTTATGAAAATTATTTGCATAATATAATCCTGCTCGTGGATTTTTTTTCAACATTTGTGTTTTTGTAATATAATCTTATAAAAACCCATCCTAAAATGTAAACATAACAAAGTCCATATTGCTGCATACATACACATACATATGTCCCATTTAGTGTGACTATTGATTGTATATTGTTATAAGCTAAAATCTATTTGTATACTTACTACAAAAAAACTTTGATACGAAAAGTAGTTTAGAAAATCTTTGTACCTAGTTATGATTCAAACAACGCGCGACGGCTTGTATTCCTTATCACAGTTTTTATGTTTTTGTGGCCGGCTCTTTACTACTGTTCGTAAGTGCAATTAAAACTTGGTACATGAACCATTCCTGTGGACCCCCAAAGGAATGGTTCATGTACCACGTTTTACAGGTAAGGGGTCTCAACTTACACCAGTTGGGGCCCGAGCCAACCTCTCCTGCGCGTGGTGCACCCTGCTGACCAACAGACGAGGCTCTGGCGACCGACCGATGACGGAATGCCCATCACAGCCAGAACGTAGCTAACAAAGTGCATAGAAGAACAAAGGTAACCGACATAGCCCGAAGAGTTGCTAAGCTCGCAGGACTGATGACCGCTGGGGCGGAACAGTCAGTTTGGGCAGGCCTCCAACAAGGTGGACCGACGATCTGGTGAAGGTCGCGGGAAGCCGCTGGATGCGAGCAGCACAAAACCGGTCGTTGTGGAGAAGTAATATAACTTTGTCACTTACTAAATATGCTGACCGCACGAAGCCATTATTAAAAAAATAAAAATTTAACGCACAAAATGAGAATGATTTGACTTATCATTAAATGTTATGCCTCCGACTGAACACACAGTATGTATGATGTTGCATAAATTGAATTTTTATCTTGTGCCGGCCTTTTCAGTTGATTTTCTATTTAGTAACCTTAGTAACTTATTATGTTTTACGCAGACGGGTTTTTTGTTTTTTTTTTTTTTTTAATTTTAATTTTATTTATGTTTTTTTAATTAGACTTCCATGACATACCTTGTTGAAATTCTTGTGTTGAGTTCCATTAACTTGATACACATAATGTAGTATTCGTAAAAAAATTGTTTTTCACCAACTCCAATGGCGTCGCACAGCCGCCATATTTGTTTCTTTTAACGTCACCTATCTAAGAACACTTGGGCAGCTAAGACGAATATAACGATATCTCAATTATGTAAATCCGTTCAGCGGTTCTGGAGATATGAGGTAATAAAGAATATTACATACAAGATAGGCGCGAAAAACAATAACCCTTCCTTTACAGTCAAGTAAAAAAAACCCCACATAACTTTCTTGTGCTTAACGAATCCTTTATGGAATCTTACAAAATCTTCACGGTTATTGTTATTAAAAGTAATGATGGGCGACATAATTACTTTCATATTTTATTTAGTGAACGCATAGTCGGTTCCATCACACGGGGCAAGATGCCTTAAAAGGTACGTCGACATTTTTCTTCGCCGAGAGAAAGTTTTTGTATGCACGCCGCGGAGTCGGACATCCCAAGCCTTTTAAAATATTTGCATTTCTTTGCAGATGGGACTTTTTCTTGGCGATTTCTTATCATAGTCTAGTGCGGCCGTTGGGGCATACTAATTTGATAGTGTGTCGATCGTGTTTCATGAAAACTTTGGTATATTATACTGTACTGCGCCGCTGGGCTCTTGTTGGGCAGAAGCCAAAGGACTAAGTAATGTGCATCGAATGGTCACGCCAAGAAGTGGTTTTACAATTTTGTTAGTTGTGGCTTCTCTGTGTAGAGAATGCTAAGAAAATACATACATACATTTCATTTTTAAATACATAATGAACTTATTTCATAATTTAAACCGACTTAGGTACTTATATTTATACTATATCGAACAGCCAACTTCGTCATCACCACCATTTCTATTTTATTTGAATGTTTGTTTTTAGTCTTAATTGATCTGTTTTTACTTTGTTTTTGTAATTGTCTTTTTGTTTTGTGTGAGGTTAATAATCTTTCTTTCTTTCATCATCATTATCATCATCCACCAAATCTTAATAGTCCACAGCTGGCAATGGCCTCTCCAAGTGCACGCCATTGAGCACGATACGCGGCTACTCTCATACAGTTCTTGCCAACCACCTTGCGTAGATTTTATGGAAATAATTACTTAATAAATTACATAATAACTTACTCCTTAATAGTAGTGGCACCAGAGTTTGACCGAAACCAGTGATCGACATTTTTGTCCTTTAATCATGAAATACATACAACGTGGTACACATGATTACGTGATATAACATAATGAGGAGTTTGATGGCGCAGTGGTTAACGCGCCCGGTCTGCGAGTTTCGCAAAAGGCCGGTCATCAGATGGGTGACCAAAAATTTATCATCTCGAGCTCCTCCGTGCTTCGGAAGGCACGTTAAGCCGTTGGCCCCGGCTGCATTAGCAGTCGTTAACAACCAAATCCGCACTGGGCCCGCGTAGTGGTTTATGGCCCGTTCTCCCTATCCATCCATAGGGAAGGCTTGTGCCCCAGCAGTGGGGTCATAAATGAGCTGATGATAAGATAAGTATAAGCAATATGACTGCTGCTATGAATATGGCACAAATGCGAATCAACATATTGTATAGAAAAATGACTTACGTAAAGAGTTGTTGTGTTGAACTGTGTGTCACGGAAATCAGACTTTTCATTACTCGTATGAATAGAGGTAACGACAGTTAACCCGGCCAGGTAAAGACGTTACCCGCGTCAGCCGCACACCCGGCAACCCAGCCAATTAAAATTGTCATTGTCCTCCCATATTTGTGACGTCATAACCCACCATCACTATTGTTCCCAGTAATTAAATGCTATTTAATACTAGGTGGCGTTGATTGGATTCTGAGGTGTTACCTACCGTTGGATGTGTCCGGGGTCGATGAGTACTTGTGACCCGACCTTTATAATGCTGTTAAGGTCGTCGCATGGAAATTAACGGCTGCCGACTTCTTAGGCAATTTAATTAAATGTGGTAATTAATTAATTGATTAGGTAAGTACTTACCTTAATTTACCGTTTTACTTGATATTGCCTGTAAGGAAATTATAATTTCCTGTTACGAAAATACTCATGATCGCTAATGTTTTGAAGTAGGTAGGGTAGGATTTTAAAGGATTGGTTAAAAGGACACTAGTTCATTGAATATTTTCTCACAATAGGATTCTGCCCAGAAATCTGATAGCAACCACCCATAATAACAGTATTTTTTTATCGTTATAGCATTGATCTGCTTTGCTGTGATTAAGTATGAAGGTATGATCAAGTGAAACTACAGGGCATAGAGGCATAAAAAGTAAAATTCAGTGTTGGCAACGCGCGCGTGATAAATCTACCATTGTTCTTGCAAGTGTCCATGTGCTGCGGACGCCGCTTTCCTTACTTATGGCTCTTTAAAAGAAACAAAGCCACAACGATAATAGTAGCTGTTCTAAAATATAATAATTCAATAACACAAACAAAGCTTATCACTAAAGCTTTATCGCAATAATCGATGCCCATAGATAATCAATGGCCGCTACCATAGAGTTTGAAGTTTTAATCGTTTCAGCTTTCGAATTTGGAACGTTAATTTTGTATGGTCGGTTTCAATTTTCGCTAAACGTAGGGTCGGTCCACACTGGAACTATTTATCATCGCGCGCCGATGTGTGACGTATGGGCCGGGGGGCAACGACCCCGGGTGCTCGATTATGCGCCGTTCACACTTCCCGTATTGAAATTTGCGGTTTTTGGCACCCCTCACTGAAATGTGCGCACCGTCTGAGTGGTTATGTATTTTTTGTTGCGTGTCGTATGTAGTACGTGTAGCTTTGGCGTTCGCATGGTTGTGTCTGGCATGGTCATTACTGGCTAGTTCAAAAGGTCGTTAATGTTTTACCGAGAAATGAAGTATTGGTTTTCTCCATGTCCTCTGTAGAGATTAAGGTGTATTAAAATCTCCTGTATGTAATTGTTGAATTTTTTTTTAAAGCTCTTAGTAGGTACACTCTTGTCTCTGTCTGTCTATCAGCAGCGATTTCACATGGAAAACTCAAAACCTACTTGGTTGTTGTTTGGGTACTCAAATAGGTACAAAATTTGTGTAATCCTACTTAGTTAAAGTTCCGTTTTACGTATCAGAAAAAAAGTACTTTTATGAAGTGTTGTGTAAAAGTAGATTTTTTATTTCATGTGCTAGTTATGTTGTGGTACTTTTATGAACTCTGTGAAAGAAAGCAAGAAAGAAAAAACATTTATACATCATTCATTCATTATACATCATACATCTACATCATCATACATATTTTACATCTGTGCATCACGCTTTACTTAACGTTCCTTACGTATTTTTTTAAAATGTATTGTATGGCACAATCCTGCTTCGCTAGCTGTCTTTGCATCTGGCTGTACTCCTCTTATGCTTTACATTAGGTGGAAGGGATTTAAAAAAACAGACAGATTTCGAGAACCTAAACTTTATAGCATCTCTTTTCCTGTTAATCAACCTCCTTTCTGTAGGTTTGCCTAAGGTTGCTTCAGACATCAGTTAAAGAAAACCAGTAAAATTATTCCACTCATCCATGTTTTCGTTATTATTTGTACTCACAATATAATTCGTCAGCATATTCCACCATGGCCTTCGCTTAACTGCCAACTGCCATCGATCCTCTCACCCCTGGCTTCATTCCAATGTTTCTTTATTTGCGAATAAAGAACTAGATATTCTCTAAGTGTTGTTTGCGATGGGTATGTACCCGTCATTGTAGTTTCATGCCAAGCTTTATAGTATTGTTGGACAGAATGAGGTTACACAGAATGGAAATGAAAAAGATCGTCTTAAATCATGAAATGGGGCCAAATCTTAGATCTGCTATTGTTACTATGACAGTATAACAATTCAGAAAAAGGGTTGAATACAAATTCTGTGTTTGAATAGGTATAATTTTTATCTATCCGGTTCGTGCCAGTTTTGTCAATAACTCAATTTCCTTAATCCAATGTCTCATAAATATAGAATGTCTTAATCGATATTATACTATATATTGATATCGTCAAAACATTTTTACAAATATCTAGAATAGAGTATTTAATATTTTATTTTTTTTATCTTAAATATTAAAACTAGACAAGTCGAAATTCGCGGCTAATTTAAAGTACTACTTACTGCGGTCCACATATCGAACAGTTATTAATATATTTAAAAACAACTAAGTGGCAACAAACAAAACAATTAAAATCTTTTATGTTATGCAACATAATAATATTTAGAATGTTGCCAAAAATGTTTTGTAATAACAATATTATTAAAGATGTGTAATGAGGTGTTACTATCTTTTAAAGAAATCAACACAGGAAAATCTGAACAAACTAATACACTAAGATAGATGTGCCTAGTAAAAATGGTTGATCTTGGCAATACAACAAGGTAAGAAGCGGGAGAAACAGGGGCGCGCGAAGTTTGTAAAAGTGCGGTCAAATCATAGCTCCCTGGGGTACGCTGCTTCGGAAACTCTTATGTGGCAACACTCACCTTCGGCTGTGGCTCGCTTGATAGCGACTATGTGCTGAAAAAACGTTGGAAGGTTGGAACAGTTAGAAGGGCTGCCGCCCGGATTGCGATAAGTGTTTTTTTAAATGTGTTATTTTCAGTTTAGAATGAATTTTATAGCCAGATATATCAGCCAGAAAAAAAAAATATGTGCAAGGTTAAGACGTTCCCACATGAACAATAGCAAATAAAGAGACCGAGCCATAACCTACCACGCTGCTCCAATGCGGTTTAGTGGGTTCTTACCACTGCCATCACACGATAGCGATCGGAACCAACGGCTCGACGTGCCTTCCAGAGCACAGAGGAGCACGAGATATTCTAATTTGGTCAACCATTCGGTGATCCGTCTTTTCTTTATTGTATAAGAATGTAATACCGAAATGAAAAAAATATATTTGAAAATTATTACTATCGCTCAGAAACAACACGTATCTGCACCATCGCTATTTGATGCTACATCCATCGTCGACCATCGGTACCCTAATAAAACTCTCAACTCAAATAAGTCAAAGAACTGGCAACATCTTATGTGTTCTCATTATAATAACTATCATTTGCAATATTGTGCAAGTAAAATCATATTATTTATTAGGGGAAAAGCTTTTTCCTTTATTAATTGTATACTATTCGTTGTTATGTTGCGTCCAGAATGTTTTATTTATATCGAAATTGAATGTTTTATTATTATGCTTCTGCTGATGCTATGCTGTTATTTTCAGTTATTGTAATTGTGTACTACTTTGGGGGATTTGGACTTTGGGATCCTCCATTTTCTTTTTTCAGTACTTATTATTCGGTTACGTAGGTTGTATTTTTTTTAAATATTATTTTTGAAGGGTTTGATCAAAGAGACAAGCGATTATTTTAAAAGTAATAAGAAAAAAAGTCGTTCTATCTAGTGGTATCGTGCCCCTTACCCTTCAAACCTTTATGCTTATAAATATTCATTTTAAATCCATTGTCATCCTCAAAATTCTTGTGTCCAGGGGCGGCGTTCTAAAGAACTCCGCTTTTTTAATTTCCAAGTATCATTGAAGGTCTAAAGGGAGTGTCTTGGGAGTGAAATTGTGCGATATTCGGAGGGAATCTCTCAAAGGAACGGACTTGATAGCCATATAACATTATGGTTACGATCGATACGCGCCCTGAGTGTGGAATGATAAATACTTGATTCAAGTTTGTTTAGGCAAATCAATACCTATGTGTAAAGAGAATACTGTTCTATGTTCGACTTAGTATAGAGATTTATAATCGCCTTCAATCGTCCTCGCCTTTATTTCACTATATTATTATTATTCATGTGTGTGTATTAGTTTGTCTTTTATTTATTTTTACTAGCTTCCGAGCCAGGTTTCCATAAATTGTATAAGTAAAATACTGGCACAAATAAATAAATAAATAAATTTTGCAATTTTTATTGTGATGAACTGCTTTTTAGTAGATTACAAAAAAGAGCCTTATCTTCAAATATATCTCTGCTCCTTTAAATAGCACGTTTGATAATTTTTTCAAACTCCTTGAACTGTCCATATACTGGTGTAGTCCGTGTAGTATATCGACTTTTTCTTTTGTTTACAGGTAATAAAGCATCTTTTTTATGGAGCCAAAGAGGTGTACAAGCAAGAAGTAAGAGATCCACTAATGAACGAGTCTGGAATACGAGTCAAGAACACACTTCCCGCTGGAAATCAAACCTGTTACTTTTGAATCTAAGGCCGTTGGTTTTGACCAGTAGACCACATAGGCTTACTTAAAAACCACATTGGGACTTCGAATACGCTGGCCCAATTGCCAGCAATTTCAACATAGCTTATGGAACCAATGTCCGACAGGAACTGGTAATCGCCGTTCTTTCTTCAATCAGTAAAAATTGGGACAGTCATTGATTTTTGACGTCATCAACAATAGGCACCTGATCGCTTCATCCTAGCTAAAATTTCATTGAAATCCTGTACTATATTTTTCGACGAAAAGTGCAATATTGTGTCGAACATTGGATTACTGTGTCGAACACTCGTGCCACTAGTATACTGTTGTGTTCATTCGTCCCACACTATTTCATATTTTCTTTGTCGCCCGTAACACCGTCTCGTAAGGTTGAAATTGCAATTGTTTGTTTCCGCATAATATCTATGTGCATTGGTAGCTAATTCATTTTGCATTTCTTTATTGTATGCAAACGAAGGTTCTAACGAAACGACTTCATTAGTTCAGCTTTCTACGGACGCGGTTTCTTAGCAGCAAACTGGAATTAAGCTGGGTCTGATAAAGTTGTTAAACTGATTCCGTAATGGAAATGTTGTCTGTCAGTTTGTTAAAGCTATAAGGAATAATAAAAGTAAGCTGAAAAATTTTTAACTAACTTTGTTAACTATGTATGTGGTAGATTTATGGAAGTGGTTTTCCAGAGGGAACTACTGAACTTATTCTAATAGTGCTTTTATTAATACAAACGACACGTCCCTGAATGATATACTAATATGTCTATTTTTACTATAATATTATAAAAAGGAAACCTTTGTATTTTTGTATGTATGTATGTGTATGTATATATGTACGTATGTATGTATGTAGGTTTGCAACGAATAAAATCAAGGAAATAATTTATTTGGTCAGCAGAATTATACAATCGGTCAGCATAAGAAATCCTTACTGTTGGTTAGGTTGAGTCACGGAAGAGGGGAGCGGCATAAGACTGCTGTTCAGAATGATATAAGTTGCAGACTGATTTAGAAATATTTGCTGACCATAAGTGGCTGCCCAACTAGCTGTTTTAGCTAACCGATTACATTTTTTTGCTAACGAAAATACTAATATTTTGCTAACCGTTTAAATAACACCCTAAACTCAAAAACTACTGGTCCGGTAGTTTTTGAGTTTGAGTTTTGAGTAAATATTGTTTTTGTATTTATTCGTTTCTGGTCCGATTTAGAAAATTCTTTCACTATTAGAATGCTACATTAGCGCTGAGTAACATAGGCTATATTAAAAAAAAAGAAATGCGGTACGAAGTCCGCCGGGTCAGCTAGTCGTTATATAAAATGGTGCATTTAACAAAAAAAAAATTACTATCATAATTGCATCAAGTTGGTTAGTCATGTCATCATCATCAGCCTACATTAGTCCACTGCTGGACATAAGCCTCTCATAGGCTGATGATCCCAATCCGATCCGAACCGGTAGGCTACTCTTGATGCAAACTCAATCTCAATACAATTCCAATGCGATTAATATGTATCGATATTGGGATAAGTTTCGCAAATTCGGAACGCCCCATCTCGATAATGATTTGTTTACTTAATTTCCACGCAATTTAATTCCAATGTAGCGCTATTATCGCTTTTAAGAGTGCCATTTGAATTTTTAAGATTTGTGATTAGAAATTGATTAATGCAATTGTGTTTCAAGAGTAACCCACCCGCTCGGAGAATCTAGTAGGGCACGGGGGCACGCCCTAGTGCGTAATGCCGTTCCCTATAGAAAACCTCCGAATGTGATTTCACGCGGCTTGAGGCGCTGCCCCCAAAAATCAGCAGGTTGATGATGGTGATGATGATGTTGTTTAATCACATTATTATAGCGAGTACTAAGAAACTCACATTGTGCAATGAAAAAACATTGTTAAGTTAAGATATTACGAAATTCAGGAAGATTCGGTTGTTACGTGTGTAAATAGTTCATTAAGTCATTTCCAGACACGATTTTGTGGTCGCACTTATTATGGACTCTATGCTGTTAGCAATAAGGTTTACGAGCACAACGGTGAGCGGTTGCAAATATTACAGTAATGCAGTTTCACCAAAAACGGTGGCTGCGAACGATTACGGCTTGTGGTCGTGTACCATCTTACGCTCAGTTCGTAGACTAGGAGCCAGGGTTCTTAGATTTCACGGTAAAGAGTTTATAAAAAAATATATGTATATATAAAAGTAAAAAAAATTGGTGCTCCTGCGTCAGCCATTGAGAAAGAATTAGATTAGGCTAGCTTAATAGTGTAAGATAATACAATAAAAATCGGCCAAGTGCGTGTCGGGCCACGCGCAGTGTAAGGTTCCGTAGCCCATCTCAATAATGCGGACTCTGAGAAGAGGGCTTTTATGAACATTTATTGAACGATGGCTCATATACTTAAATGTAGATACTATCGGTCTCACACACCTGATAACGTTATTTAAGTAGTTCCCAATGAGGTATTTGTACTGCGCCAAGTACGTTTTTTATAAAACTTTGGTTGACTGATACTCGTGAACTTGTAAAGCCTACTTAGCTGTGATAATTTTTCTTTTAACTTCGTCATATATACAACTACCGTGAATTTTTTCACGTATCCAAAAACAACCATTTGGCTGGTAGGGGGGGAGGGACACTTGACTCTAACAAAATTTGGCACTTTAAAGCTTAAGTTCACAAACGGATGTCTCAATCAAAAAACTGTTTCCACAAACCCGCAATATTTTCGAAATTGCTATCCAACGACACCCCACACTATGGGGTAGACAAGAAAAAAAATTACATCCCCACTTCACGTATAGGGGAGGTAACCTAAAAAAAATATTTTTCAAAATTTTACTTCACCACTTTGTCGACGTGATTAATATGTATATCCATGCCAAATTACAGCTTTCTAGTACTAAGAGTCTATGAGCTAGGCTGGGGACGGACAGACAGACATGGCGAAACTACGAGGGTTCCTTGTTGGTTACGGAACCCTAAAAAAGAGCAATAAATAATTGTGTTTAAAAATTAACCTTACCATAAAACAATATTATAAATTGAACCTCGCCTCAGTGGCCGAGTGACAAAGTGCTCGACACTATAACCGTGGTCCTAGGTTCAATTCCTAGGTCGGATGGTGATAGTCATAGGCTATTCAGTTTTTATTAATCAATAGTGCAGCTGTAAGCTGTCTCTCTGACTATTGTCATGAATATGGTATGATGATAAGCGTTGCCATATGGAGAGTTCACAACATGGGGTCATCAAACGCTCTCATAAAAATTATGACATAACCGCAGAATATGGATAGTACTGACATAATAATTTAAGAGTCATATTTCGGTATGCTATACAAACTTTAAAGCTCTAACTCTTTTAAACAAATATGCCGATTTAATAAAACTTTCTACGCTTGAGGGAACTACAGCCGGATAGGTACCTAATGTAAAATGCTCTTTAAAAAACATCTAGGTACCTATCTAATATAGGTTAGTACTTAATAGTATTAGGAGTTCTATGGATAACTAAGGTTTGTTTAATAGAAACTTATGTTCGATTCTCGCAAAAAGGCTCATGGTTCTAACGCTTCTGATGCTTAGTGGTTAGATCACTGGATCACGAGATGCCAGGTTCGATTCCCAGCACGAGTATCTACATAATCAACAATCGTTTAAACTCACTGGCCAGTAATGTGAGTTATGTCCCGTACTTCCCATCTCCTGAACTATTATTAAATACAAGGCGTAAACTCAGGCCAAGTTTAAAAATTGTCCTAAGAGCTCGAGCGCGCGAGTACCAGACACAATAGAATTTTAATTGTTATTGGCCACCTGATGGTCGATCGACGCTCAAGGGGCTAAGCAAGTGGATCATATCACCGAATATGACCTCAATATAAGAGTTAAGTGCTCGCCTTATTGAGGCCTCCGGTGACAGGAAGGCTGGCAGCTACCTTTGCCAGCGTATTAGTTTGGCAATCCAAAGGGGCAATGTTGCCAGCATTCTTGGGACCGTTCCCATAAGCCCACAGTTGGAGGACATCTTTTATTTATAGGTCTTTAGTTTTTAATTTTTAATTATTTTTTCTCTGTTTTTTTTTTAAGTTAAGCTCTATATTGAACGTAGTGTACGAACGTATCACTTTATTATACTCGTATATTGAAACAATCTAAATGGAAGGTTGCGGTTACTGCGGTTGAATTGTTGACGGTCATGTCAGGTTAATGCAATTCCAAATGGTATAAAATACCTGTCCAAGAATAAAACATATTATATTATGGTAAATAATTAATTAAATAATATATGGGTAACAAACAATTTGAGGAGCTCGATGGCGCAGTGGTTAACGCGCCCGGTGTGCGAGTGCTGAGGTTAAGCAACTTTCGCAAATGCCGGTCATCGGATGGGTGACCAAAAATTTATCATCTCGAGCTCCTCCGTGCTTTGGAAGGCACGTAAAGTCCCGGCTGCATTAGCAGTCGTTAACAACCACCAATCCGCACTGGGCCCGCGTGGTTTATGGCCCGTTCTCCCTATCCATCCATAGGGAAGGCTCGTGCCCCAGCAGTGGGGACATAAAATGAGCTGATGATGATGATAATGAAACAATTTAAACGGGGATCAACGCAAAGAAATTAGTAATTATACCCGTGGTCAGTCAGCCCTTGACCACGGCCGTTGTAACTCGGTCGAAACGTCGGGTATAAAGAAGGTATGAAACCTTTTAATGATTAGTTTGCGTTAATCCCCGTTTGAATTCTTTGTTAACTATGGAACGCGAAAATTAGAAGTGTATATCATCATCATCATTATCATCATCTCAGCCAAAAGACGTCCACTGCTGGACAAAAGTCTCCCCCAAGGATCTCCACAACGACCGGAAATAAAATGTATACTTATAGCAAATAATATATAATTGTGATTTTTTGTAGTTCTTGAAGAAGCCGGGTGTAATGCGCTTTCATCCGCAATTTACTTGTCACTTATCAGCAGAGGTGATATAAATAATAATAATATAGCGGCTTCTACAATAAATTTAAAAGATAAATAAGGCAAATCGCTTTTTCCTTGAGATATCAAAAACAAATGGAATTATTGTAATACACTTACATGAATTACAGTCCAGTCACACAAATAAATCGTTATGTCTTCTTGCCATAAGAATTTTTTTTTTATCCTCATGTCGCACTAAGCGCTTCAAGTTATCATTTTTACTGCGCACTGGCAGGGAGTAGAATTCTCTGCCATCGTCTGTGTTTCCAAAAACTTATAACCTGAATGCCTTCAAGGCGAGAGTTAATAGGCATCTTCTGGGGCAGCTCGCTCCATCGTAGACCTCATCTACGCTCACCATCAGGCGAGATCGAGGTCAAGAGCTGTCTTATAAGATAGGTATAAAAAATTTATATTGTACACTGCACTGCTGGGATAAGGTTTCTCCCATTTCGTCCCTTATTTTCCGATCACCAACTATCTCCGGTCAGCTTGGATGGAACGAATCTACAAAAGGTATTCTTAAATACAAACTCATCACATTAATCAACTTAGTAAAATTATAAGCGTTACTTTGCTCTACCGAATCCTTATTATCCGAATTATTCTTATCACTAAATTTTTTGCCTTCACCTAATTGCACCTACCATGATATCTCTGCACCACTCTATGGTTGACTGGTAGAGAATACCTCAGGCATTAAGTCCGTCATGTAATTTATGTTTTTAAATAAATAAATAAATCCGCTACTAGTCTTGGTATAAACTCTTTCATTTTCATCAAAAGAAAGTTATATAATATTGCTGCTACATAATTTATAACAAATCATTAAAATCAAGTCGTGAATACTTATAATAGCGTCGTAAATTTTATAGACCATCCAGGTATATTGCACCCATTATTAATTTTACAGTATATGTGGCAAGCAACTCAATCATAGTTAATTTTCTTTTATTTTATTATTATACATTATCAGACAGGCAGTTAAAACAGCTGGTTAGGTTAGTGTACCTGTTTAATAATAAGATCAACAGTTATTATATTTTTTTATTGAGATATTTGTGGAGTTTGTTTTTACACATATCAAAATTTTGGACTGAGACTAGGGTAGGGTACTTTTTCCTGAAGTATGTTCCACGCTCACACTATACGACGAGATGGTAAATAAGCTTACGGTTCGCCTGATTATAAGCTGGCTGTTGCTGAAGCTGCTAGTGACTCTACTAACATTGTTGACCCGACTAGGACAGAGGCTTTTTTAACTAACTTTGTCTGGATCACGAGCTCTGTGGCTTAAAGTACATTAAACCACAACACAGCAATGGCTGAAGTAAGACTGATGGTGTCTGACGGGACGAACTGACCTATCCAGACGGAATGTGTAGAATCACTTAATCAGTGAATCAGTGCACGTATCACACTCGTCGTCCGAGTTGAACGCGTTGGAAAAATCTAGCAAGATATTAAGCCCAACCAGTGGTATGATTATAGAGTAATGATGAAATTATGTTTTTTTAAGGAGAGAGAGAGAAAGAAGAATAATAATGGCGCAATATAGAGAGGCCTAGATGAAGGTGGAAAAGTCGGATGACTTATCACCACAATTATTATCATCCAATCATAATAGTCACAGGCACAACCGTTTTCGCAATTGTAATAGTTAAGTGCACCAATTACCCTTCACAATTTACGACTCTTATTAAAGCATGGGTATTAAAGACACATCTAGCAAGACTTTATGGACGCTATGTCGACTATAAAACTGCCATTCCTACTCTAGATGTCGCCGGGGTCGGAGTCCTTACTTTGTAGAGAGAAAGTGTTTTATCACTGAATTAAAATGTAATCTTTTGTCAGGGCGTTCCATTTGATCTTATTTTATTGGGCACGGGCTTTTATAGGGATAAATTGACAGTTGCGTGGGATGACTGCTCCAAAGCCTTTTGTTAAGATATCGATGAGTATTGAGATTGGTTACACAATACTGTTGGAGTATTTCATAGGGCCATAGAAATGGTCTTTACAGCAGTCTTGTCTTGCCACCTTTTTATTGACCACTTAGAGTTTTCATTTCTTCGTAAGGCATGTTGTTTTGTTTTATCTTCTGTATCGTTAACCTATCTCTTTTGACCGATTGGAGCTTTATCCAGCGATTCTAGTGTGATTTAGCTTACAGTCGGTAAAGCCTTTTCAGAGGATTATCTCAAATAGAGGAGTTAGATGAATAGGAATTCCTCAAAAGTTAAAGAAACCTTAGCCATCATCACCATCGATCTATTTGGTAGGCTGCCCACATGTCAAAAAATATATCTGATATCCATGTCCATATTGTTATTATTGTATATTTGATGCGAAAAAGCAGCTCGATGATTGTTTAGTACCTACGACGCCGTAGTTTTCTTATGTCTTTTTAAATGGTCACATTTTTATATTATGCACTATGAATGCGTATTATAACTATAAATATATGCTATGAACGATACCGCCGTGCCTCCGTGGAAGCCATGTTGTCCATATTTCATAGGAAACAACCTTGATAAACTTCATCACAATTAGAGACTTAATTGGCAATCGTGTAGACGTTTACACTCCATAAGTAATCGCCGGAGAAACTCGGGAAACTTGATTAGAACTTTCTTTCAGCAGAACGACTCATTTGTATGTATTGATAGCTCAATACCCAATCGATGGCAAATCCGCATCGAGCCGCGGTCTGATCCGATGCTTAATTGAATATTGATTGTTAGCTGTTGGCACCTCTAATAAATGTTGTGTTATTCTATACTACGACTTGGAGGCTTGATACTTTACATGTATTAGTTGCAAAAAATATATAATTGTAATAATATGTAGTCTGGATAAACGAGTGATTTAGCAGAATTAACACTAGTTAATTCTGCTAAATCACTCGTTTATCCAGCTTGGATTACTGAATCCATGCGTACTGACGCATATAGGCTTATTTAAATACGCAAAAGAAACAATGGATGCAAGCGAACTTTTTTTTTTGGAGAAAGTGTCTTAAGCTGTATTTTCAGCTTCACCGGGCTTTTTTGGGAGTGGCGAGAAACTTAAAGGGTTAAACTTTTTTAAATCCATTAATTCCATTAATTATGTTTTAGTTGATAACTACAATAAGATTAAGCAGAAAGGTCATCGAGTTGTTCATCTAGCAATTAGCGATGCTGTTTGTGAACCCCATGATTGAAGATTCGAATCCTATGTGGGGAAAAAGATACTTCAGATTAGTTTAAAGCTGATTAAGTGATGGTATAGTTAATCTAGCGGTAAGCGGTGCTGCCTATCTGTAAATCCCACAGTTGGAGATTCGAATACCACGTAGGGAATTTTATAATGTTGGGATGTTCTATGTTACTACTTGAGGCCCTGATACTTTACATGTGTTACGGCAGAAAGCTGATTAAGTAATGGCTGTTTGTGCAGAGGTTCGTTATGCTGTCTGTAAACCTCACGGTTAGACATGCGAACACCACGTAGGGAATTTTTAATGCGCGATATTCTATACTACGACTTGAGAGCTTGAGACTTTACATGGTGTGTTAAATAATGTAATTAGATGGTTAATGAGTTTAGGCAGAGGTTACTTGCCCAAGGAGTGTTGTTCTTACTGTAGACGGAGTCGCGTACCTATACGCACTGCTCTGCCGTAATAAACTCTAGAAATACAGCACTGGCAACGTTTAAACGAAACTTCCAGCCACTTTACTCCAATCCTTAGAAGCGTACAATACATCCCCAGGATTCAATGGCTCGCAACTTATCTGGCGACCGTAAAATTGACGAGTATTTTAACAGGCCTATAAGCAGCGTGGACTTGTACCTCTACTACGAAATCTAAAATTCTGCGCATTGATCGCCGGCTTTGTTATACATGGCTGTGTAAATATACGTCACTGTTCCAGTTGCGCTAACTCCCACAGTAATGGATAGTGAAGACTGCCACCAAATTTTGATACTGTTCGCTGTAGGGATAATGGTTTTCAACAATTCTAGTAAACGTTTTACTATCATCTTTGCGGAGAAGTTTTGCCGCGATAAGAGTACCGTTACCATAAAGCTATTGTTAACTTGGAATGCTGAAAAGTAAAGGTAATTAAAGAAGAAACAACATTTTTATCTGTAGTTGATAGCATTGTTAGATGTTTTTTGTTTATCGGTCGGTGTGACAAAATTCTAATGGGGTATAAACTCACCGGGAGTGTTTTCTCTTCTATAAATACAAATACAAATACAAATCTCTTTAGTGTGAAATGTAGGTTAGTATACATATTGCTGTTGTTGGGTTTTAAGTGTTTCACTACATTTCCACCTTTAACAAGGTATACAATAATTTGAAATTCTTTTAGATATATAAGACATTTTATTTCGATTATTCGCTGAGACCGCTGAACACTTTTGAATTATGTAATAATATTAGAGTAAGTAATTATTAAAGGGAATTCTTACTATGTTTATTATATGTGAGTATCCGATATTTTGGCACAGTTGCATGCGCCATGATCACTGAATTACTGAAGTCACGCTGAAGTTAATGCAACTAGGTTTTTATGAGCAGACAAAACGATCTACCCTCTTCCTTAGTCGTTTTTGCGCTCGACGCCCGTACCATTGGTTTCTAAGTCACTATTCACTTCAAATTGCTCACTAATCCCGTTAATAATTACTCAATGCAAGTGACCATGATAGTTTAAATAATTTTATGTAAAAATTACATTACTTTGCTATACTTTATTTACTTTACTTTACGGCGTGCTCTTTTGTCGGAGGCCAAGACCCACTTCGGGTCCCTGAGCCAGAGCAGTTTTTTTTTAAATTTATTTTTAAGAAAAATATTAAAAAGTTTGCTACAAAATTATTATCTGGCAAACTGCATAGCAGTTTGTCGGCAGTAGTTCTCATCTAGGTTATTAAACTATTTTACATTTAAATTTTTTCTTAACTTCTAATTAGCAACTATTTTTTTTTTAGTAATTATTATTATTATTTTATTTTTTTATTTTTTTTATTTTACTTACCTATGCCATAAAAGGAAACAGAGAAAAATACTGTACCTATAATACTACAATATAAAGGGGCTGTAAGTACATACGTAATTTTACTCGAAGTTTTTATACTATTCAGATGCTTTGGCAAAATACTAAAGTGACGTTGCCGACTGTACTATAAGTATTGACTTCTTTCAACGTACTTTCATGACATTTGCTACAAAGCAGTCTGTATAACTACCTGAGGTCGCACTGTAGGGTAATTAATCCACATCGGTACAGGAACACCCCTTTCATTAATTAAAGTGGAACTCGATTGGCCGTACAAATCCCCGCCACGCCTTATCTATGATCAGGCCATAGACAAAAAGACAACCTTGATTGGAACTCTATTTAGACATAGGGTTGACACATTGAGAATTCGGTTTTGATTTTCAAGTAAACTATTTACTAGTGTTCGACTATAAGGGCGCTTTAAGCATGAAAACGCACGGCAGCGGTGCGACACTAAACGTCTTAATAGAAATAGCCCTAGGCCTCTTTCAAATTAGGCGTTTTGTGTCGGACCGCTGTCGTGAATCCACTCAGAGTGGGGACATAAAATGAGCTGATGATGATGATGATGATGATGGGTAAGCACAGTGCCTTGATCTCACCTGATGTTAAGTGATGATAAGGCCAATGGTGGAAGCGCACTTCACCCGGGATCCTCAACTAGTGAGGCACTGGCTATCTTATCTCTAGCTGCCGGAACACAACAATGCTACAAACATTGACGTTATGGTGACATATTTAGATAAGATGGTGGTAGCTAGCCAGGCGGACAAACAAGCCCTACCACCAACCAAACTGAGTACACAAACATGTACCCCCCGCTGGGAATCGTTCCTGTCGAACACCGGTGCCACTAACCTACTGTAGTTTTTTTACTCTGGTTCTGGGCGCCTAATACGAGTGTCATGCGCCATTCGATCATATTAAAGAAAAAACTAGATTTTTTGTTTGTCAAAACTTTAAGTCTCCTCGTATTCCACCAGAAGGCGCTGCTGCAATGCCAATTTTTTCTTAGTTTTCGTTAACGAGATCAAATTATGGCGAATGAAACCTTCACTAGGCACCATGGTCTTAAAAATACATAAACACATACTCTTTCTCTATCTCTCTATCTTTCTTCTCCTTATAATAAAATCCTACGTAAGTACTTACCTACTCGTAATACATATTTTATTTTATTCGGGATAACAACAGTTAAAAAACACTAAAGCTTTACAAATACATATGTCTAATCATAACGAAGCCAATAACAGTTACCCACATACTTGTGTGTCTTTTTAAAAAGAAAAAATATAGCATACATCCAGCGACACAAGCTTAAATTAATTATATTTTTTTTAGCAAATACAAAAACAAATATTTACTTGCAAGTTGCAATATAAGATCAGTAACAGCATCTATGTTAATATGATACATTATACACATATATTTATGCAAACAATATTTAATTATGTTCTTTAAACGAAGAAATTAATATCTTTAAATCTCTAAAAATACTTTATATTGTATTAAACTCGTCTTACCTATATCTTTCAGTGGTACCAAGTCTTAATTAGCAGGTACGTAACAATTATATAACGAAAGACAACTTATTTATATTAAACAGTGATACTATTTAAAGTGATAATAATAAATTCATTACTATATCGTGCACAGAGCTATCTCCTATTATATACATTTACGATGTGGTTTATTGTAACAATAACATAGCAGATGTGGTGCCATAAACTAGGTAATAAATGATATGATCTATAAGCGCACGAGTAATAGAAAGAAGCTATATACTTGACACGCAATAAGTATGAAATAAATAACATTACCGATTGTAATAGTTTTTAATGGTCACAGGAGCTCGATGGCGCAGTGGTTAACGCGCCCGGTCTGCGATTTCAATTAAGCAACTTCGCAAAGGCCGGTCATCGGATTGGTGACCAATAATTTATCAACCTCCAATCTCCTCCGTGTTTCCAAAGTTTTTAACCAGCTCTATGGTCTAGTGGCTAAGACCACCGGTTTAGACCCAGAGGACCCCCGGGTTCGATTCTCAGCGGAGGGTACATGTTTGTGTACTCGGTTTGGTTGGTTGCCTGGCTAGCTACCACCATCTTATCTAAATATGTCGCCATAACATCAATGTTTGTAGCATTGTTGTGTTTCGGCAGCTAGAGATAAGATAGCCAGTGCCTCACTAGTTGAGGATCCCGGGTGAAGTGCGCTTCCATCATCGACATTACTTAATATCAGGTGAGATCAAGGCACTGTGCTTATCCGTTAATATTACAAAAAAAGTACTTGTAGCATTGGCGAAGACTCCATACAACCCGGTTCCCATCGGCTTCCCTTTAGAAAATAGTCAACATGTTACTTCATAGGTATTTCTTGACGAGTTATATTCATTTATCCATTTAACACACACAACGGTCAACAGTTTGGTATTAAAATTACGTCGATAGGTATTGTTTCTGGTACTAGGTTTTTGGATTGCATTTTTAAAAGGTGGCTTTCCTTCTTTAAATTTCCACTTTTCGCCACTGACTTGTAGTAAGGGGTCTTCACAGGGTCGGCAACGCGTGAGTGAGTGGTGTTGCAAATGTCGAAGGTGTGATCGAACCGCTAATCTCAGATCGGTGCTCTTAACCGTAGACCACAAAAGCGATTACGGTTGCTTTGCGTCCTACAAATAAATTTGATTGCCGAACACAATTGTGTTACCGATGTTTGTGAATCAATTATTGTTCATGTCGAGGAGTGTTAAATTAGAATCACAATTACCGTTGGTGCTGACTGCTGTCCTGCCATACGATATTAATTAATGCGTCGGCGTTATTCTCCAATTATGCGGTCTAGCTAGCACTAGTTGGAGAGCTAATTGCTAAAATTCGGTCACCGACGTTAGTTTTAGTTGTTAGGCTAGCATCAAATTGATTGGAGCATACTAAATGGGCTTCACATTAAAATAAAATACGGTTTAATGCTTCAATTTTGCGTCTGTTTTTGTTGTTTGATTATTAAATGTTGGGAGATAATGAAAAGCTAAAAGTGGAGCTTATTCAAGACCAGCTTTCCTCTTCCGACTTCGTCCGCGTTTGTTAACTTAATCATCATCAGCTTACGGTCCCACTACTGGCCTTAGGCCTCGAAATCAAGCCATATGCCCCTTCCCCTTTCTCCTAGCCCCATGTGGGTTGTTTGATGGTTAACGACAGCCATGTTACGGCAACAACCGGGTTCAACGGATTGACATACCTTCCGAAACACGGGGGAGATGTGGAAATTTTAATTTGGTCATCCACATTGACCCGCCATTGTGAAAGTTGGATTTAAGACAAAGTCAAATATTTTTTATTTAAATAAACTTTACAAATAAGTGTCTACTCATCGTTCAAAATTTTTAAAAAAAGCGCAAGAAACTGCACAAAATTCGATCGCTGTGCCATCGAGCACCACAAAAAGCGTAGTCGCGTAAACTTAAGCAAACAAGAAACGTAAAATTATTACGCAACTACTTCCACGGCGAAGAAAGGGAGAAAATAAAATAAAATGTTATTATTCTACGTGAAAAGGGGGAACTAAGGGGTGTCTGCGGTAAAGAGTAAGCGCCCGTATATCATAAGGACATGCAGATATCCCTGGAAATGTCCAACTTGCCGGGATATCGCGATGAGTGGTCCCGGGAATCATACCTACCTATATATTTCAGGAAAAAGGAATTCACTTTATTTTTTTTATTTGTTGTTTTGTGTTCACAGTGTTATTTTCATAAAGAAACTGAAATACGAGTGGTAGGTGCAGAAGACTCTCCAAATCATATTTCTTAAAACGCGTCGCTGGTGCCGAATGCAACAAATTTTGTTGCAAACAATTTACAATTTGGAAAAGTGTTGAAAAATTTTCCACGTCCCAAATTTCATTAACAATTTCACGATAGCGTAATTGGTAGCGCGCCTGACCGTTTTGCCTAAGGGTGCGAGTTCGAATCCCACTTGTAGAAATTATTGCAACACTTTTCTAAATTTTAAATGTTTTATATTTTTTAAGATCCTAATAGTTACTTCTGTTGTTTCACTTTGTGCAGCTTAATTCTCATTAACCTCCATAAAGTCGCAATGAGCTGCATCTCAACAGCTCATTTTGACGAGCTTTCACAACTCTACCAACTGAACTGCCGAGACTCTGATTTCCCTGTCGATTTTCACAAGTGCTTGTTTAATACTTCCATTTCAGTTTCCATGTAAATATGTGAGTATAACATTGAAGCCTAATTATTTTCGCTAAACCCCTATTAACATTAATCAGCATTGGCATATTTCTATATTAGCTCAAATGATAAACTATGTATCGATTGAGGCTGATGCGTCTTTGTCAGCCCACAGACGCTTTTTGTCGTAAAGCCTGCCCACGCCGCCTTAGCTTTATCTCCATGACCAAAGCGATGCTACAAAATAAGGAGGAATCTCGCAACAGTTGCGCTCGGACTGTTCCGAGATCCGTGTCCACACAATGGGTCTATGGGCGCTTTCAAATTAGGCGTTTTGTGTCGGACCGCTGTCATGCGTTTGCTCTGCGTTCCATATTAAAACAAGCGTGCGGCTGTCGTGCGGCTGGCGTTTAATATGAAAACGCACGGCAGCGGTCCGACACGAAACGTCTAAATTGAAAGAGCCTTATGTGTGCACATTAGCTCTGAGCCGTTCGTGGCACTTGCACCAAGTACCATTTAACAAGGCCTCAAAAAATTATATCGTAAACAGGCACAGCATCGAATGGAAAGAGCAGCGAGGTATGAAACACTCTTTGGAGTGTTGAAGGATTTGTCCTTCCTAGTCGAAAACATCATAAGATCCGTCTTATGATGTTTTTGAATTTACTCCGGTAAATTCATATGCGGAGGCAGTAGAAGGCAGACCCGATTAACCATGGTGCCTTGACATGGCACTATGCCACAAAACAAATTCTTCACAGAATGCGTCTATCAACAAATAGCTTGTGTAGGGCATGTGGAGAGGAAACGGAGTCAATGCAGCACCTACTGTGTGACAGCGGCTCTGGCTAGGAAAAGAATGGGACTCCTGGGGTCGGCCTATCCGAAACCGTAGGACTTCAGGCTCTTCGCTCTTAAAGACGTTGCCAAACTTATGGTAGATGCCATAAGTTTGGCAGGTTTGGTTTAATCTTTACAGAGGAAGTAGAGTGAAATGATGGGGTTGCACAAAAGATCCCACTAAGATAAGATAAGATGTGTGCGTTGCTCGAGCGCGGTATGTATTCAGCTTGCTTTCTGGATCTACTTATTTTGTGGCGATGCACTACGGATAAACATTAGTACAGTTTTCCTAGAAACTAGCCTTTTGTTTACGTATTTTTAACCTAAAAGGAAAGCGCTTGGTGCCTCGTCTCACGTAGTTGTAAGTGACAATAAGGGCGAAGATGGAAACGCACTTTACTTGGAACCGAGAATAGTCAACAACTAAGGAACCTATCTTACCTCTAACGACGGAACAAAACAATGTTAACATTAATGTTATGGCGACAGACTGAGATAATAGACAGTGATTTCATCAAGTAACTTACGAATCTGATCAAATCTTTGTTTCTACAAGCATCAAATCTCGGTAACGTTTATATATACCTACCGACTACTTGCGTCTTAATAAATATTCCAAGTACGAGTATATAAGTAAGACATAAATATATTTAAGCTCGTATATACAGACCAAATGTATATAGTAGATCTGTGATCGTATATAAGTAAAAGAAATACATATATTTACCATTTCGGATCGGATCGGCTACAAAGCAAAATGTTCATATATGCTTTGGTCTTCTCAAGCAAAAGGTCTATATAACCAATCTTGAAAACATGAAGAGATTGTCCTGGGAGCAAATCGTCCTTACATAGGTACTCATGCGTTTTAGGGTTATTTATTACATTAGAGTTTTATTATTTTATCAAAATTACTAAGACATAAGAGAAGATTCTGCCGCAATTATGGGTTGACTGTACAAACGTTCTATTTGTAATGTAAAGTAAAAGTTTAAAGTTTTTTTTAAATCAGTAGATTAAAATAAAAAATTACAACTAACATAACTAAACAACGCAAAAAACAAACAAACGTCCTAATCTTTTTGAACTGTAACAAACCGCGTGCTAAGTTTCCTCTGTCGCCCGATGAAGACATAATTCTCCGGAGCCAGCCATAATTCTGTCCAACTTTCTGTCTGGCACTGATGACCCTGCAAAAATTACGGTGACACTGTCTCCCGAGTGATTGAAAGTAATGATCTGCCTGTTTTACTGTTAATAGGGGGCAGTAACTCGCTGCTAGACTTAGAAACTGGAGGAGACCGCTCAGTAAAATGAATGCGCGCCGTTCGACGCGGAAACAATCTCGTGTCAAATCACCGCTCGTTATTTAGAAGGATTACTTTCACTTGCGGTTATCATATTCTTATACTAATCTTATACACTATATTAATAAAAAACAATTATTCAGTATCACAAAATAACATTCATACAAATAAAACGTTAATAAAATGTGCAAATAATTTTTAACGCAAATTTTGTTGCGAACAAATTACGAAAACACAAATGTTGAAAAAAATTTTCACGACCAGGATTTGAACCTGCACCCTTCTGACATTCCGGGTCAGGTGCTCTTCCAATTGAGCTATCGTGGTTCTAACCAGCCCGCCGAAATTATTCAACATTTTTTACTTTGAAAGCCGAAGGCACCCATTCAATGTCAACAACTACCGTCATTAACATCATTAAAACTTTAATAATTTAAGATACATGGTATATAATACTGAAAACCATGTGTCATAGCTCTTTAGTAATGCTACGACACGGACGCTAGTCTTTTTAGTTTATTTGTAATGGAAAGTGTCCTTCAATGATAGGGCATTTTCCAATATCATGACACTGTAAGGGAGAAAAGAAAAGCACTTGCCGGTTCTTCTCAGTGCTGTCTCCCGCCCTGTGTAGACTTAGGAATTGATTACGAAAAAACAAACAAAAAATAAAGAATTAATAAATATTTAGGAAAACAAGAAATTAATAATGAAATATAAATCTATTTTTAATAACACACCGACTTTGTTATTTTTAAATATTACTAATAATCTGTTTAAGAAATTGGATAAACCATTTATTTCAGTTTTGTTTCAAGGAAAAGATAATATGCATTTTCAAGCTGTGTTCTGTTAAATTTAATGATGAAACGTGTCTGAGCACGGCTCGTAAAACCGTTGTACCAATCAACTACAAGTTCAGAATAAGGCACTCCACAGACACAGCAACTTTGTTCTCCGTTTTGCGGCAACAGATTCGCAACTAGTTTTTTTTATAACCTAAAGAAACTGCGAACTCCAGTTGCGAACTTCGATGATCGGCTAGTTTTCAGTTCCTGCAACTAGCAAATGTTAAATTTGTTCTAGTTGTGTCAAGTTGCTGGTTTCCCCAAATGGCAAGCACTGGCTGTTGACTATGGCTTTGAAAACTTTATTTAGAACTGGATTTATTTTTATTTATTTTTATTTTTGGATTTCATTTCATCGTGTATAGGCTGATGATGATGATGATAAAGATTTAGAAATGCGGCAACCGCATACTGTTGCTACATCTAGCAACCTCTAAAGGAAACATGTTAGTTTCTTCAACTTAAGTTGCTCTGTCTGTAGAGTGCCTTAGTTGAGCGGCCATTTGCAACGGCACGGGACCTGTGACGTCGGGTTTCACCTTTCTTTGACCATAAACAAAAACCATAAATTCCCCGCCCGCGTTTATGCGAAAACCCATTAGTTCCACGACACTCCATAGACAATAAATCGAAATTAAAGCGACACTGATCCCCACTATCCGTTACAATTGGAACTTTCAAAATATAAATGTATAGAGGTGTAGGTATATTTTGTTATGTTGAACTCCATAAATGTTTTATTTGTTGTTTGTAAAGATACGTATAAAGTATTGCATATAAAGTATTGTTTGTTGTTTTTTTAAAGTGACGCGAACACTGGAAATTTAAACTTTTTGTTACTTTTTTTTTGAAAATTAATAACTTGTAACACTTATTTTATTAGTCCTGCTTTTCCTTTTGCCATATCTATGGTGAATATCTATTCACACACATATTATTATTCATTTTTAAAAGTATCGGTATTCATACACACAACATGTTAGGTAAGCCGGTTATTTTAAAAATAAGCTTAGTGTGCTGTTCCAAATTATAGCTCATGTATCATTATGGAGGCTGATGGTAGACTTCCGTGGAAAGAAAACTGATTTTTTATAACTGTATTTGTAAGAGCACACGTAAAAGTATTCTTTTTAGTTTGTATGTAATAAAATAAGCACAACTCACGGAAAGCATACACTACTTTTCTCTATGTACAATTTATATTTTACTTTTTATTTTTAAGTGCTAATTGCTGCATTGAAGCTGAATTAAATATTTATAAAATATTTTATAAAATACAGTGAAAAAAAAATTTAACGCCTACTCGACCCAGTTAGGAATCGAACCTGGGTCTTCCGCAATCCGGGCGGCTGCACTGACCGCTATGCTACCGGGAAGGCTGACGTGCATAGCCATCGGTTGCAACAACCTTTGGATAGATGGCACTGTGCCGCAATAAACACTCAAAAATTAAAAAACAGTGACAAAATTCAGCGCTTACGTCAGCCTTCCTGGTAGCATAGCGGTTAGTGCAGCCGCCTAGATTGCGGAAGACCCAGGTTCGATTCCTGGCTGGGTCGGGTGGGCGTTTAATTTTTTCACTGTATTTTATAAAATATTTTATAAATATACAATTTATATACTTACTTACTTTTATAAAATTTAAAAAAAGACAAAGTGTTGTAAAAATCCTTTGTCATTCTTCAAATTGTAATTTGTTCGCAAGAAAATTTGCGTAAAATTATAATTACTTACTTACTTACTTACTTACTCCGCTGACTCAGCGACCCGTAGTCGATCTTTGCCTCCGACACAACAAGACGCCATTCTTTCCTAATTTGTGCCTTCTCAGACCAGTTGTCGATCTCGAGCCTAAGTAGGTCCTTCTCCACTTCATCACTCCAGTGGTACCTGGGGCGCCCAACCGGACATCGCCCGCTTGGCCGTCCCATGTAGGCTTTCTTCACTGCCCAATCCTCCTCCATTCTCTCCACATGCTCAAGTCAACGGAGTCTGGCAGATTTTATTTCTCCGATAATGTTGGGCTTGGACACTTGTTCTTCCTTCTCCTCCATTGGCCGTCTTCTCCTTTGGTTGGTCCTAGAATCTTCCGTAAGATCTTCCTTTCCGCCGCTAATAGCCTACTGTCAGTGTCCAAACTTCGCATTCGTATATCAGGATCGGCCCGATTACAATTTTGTAGACACGAACCTTAGTATTCCTGCTTATCAGCTTGGACACTAAAACACTATGAAGGGCTGATGCGCATCATGCGCGTAAAATTATATATAAAATAGTACCAAGTGCTTTTCTATCGTATTGGTGTCAACCTGTAAAGATAGTGTTAAGCTAAGATGAATAAATAAAATAAATCATACTTATATACAATTAGTTTAAAGTCTTGTGCAACACTCTAACTGACCCATCACCATCTGTGCCTATATAAACGTCCAACTGCCACTGTCACGCAAAAATAAGTAATTATTTGAAACTATAGTTGTTTTCTACAGTTCACGCGAGAGGAGAGGAGAGTTTACAGAGGAGCTCGATGGCGCAGTGGTTAACGCGCCCGGTCTGCGAGTGCTGAGGTTAAGCAACTTTCGCAAAGGCCGGTCATCGGATGGGTGACCAAAAATTTATCATCTCGAGCTCCTCCGTGCTTCGGAAGGCACGTTAAGCCGTTGGTCCCGGCTGCATTAGCAGTCGTTAACAACCACCAATCCGCACTGGGCCCGCGTGGTGGTTTATGGCCCGTTCTCCCTATCCATCCACAGGGAAGGCTTGTGCCCCAGCAGTGGGGACATAAATGAGTTGATGATGATGATGATGATGATGACAGTTCACGCGAACACTACACATCGAAATGAAACACTTTTTACGAAGTTTATTGCGTTTTATTTATATATTATTTTATCGTGAGATTTTGCACAAAACATTCCAATCGAATCGGTCGAAGTGCGAAGAGGGAAACCTCAGCAGGCCCTACTAAGATAGGATCCTGAGAATTGTTAATACGGCAAAGTTGTTCTTACTAGATAATACTGGAATAATTACAGTTACTTCTTTACTATAGTTCGTTGAACTTTCCTTGAATCTTTGTTTGTGCATCTTGAACGTTATCTAAATACTTATGACAAGCAATGGTCATGTTCGATATCATTTCTATCTAAGTCCTGTGCCAATCTTATCTGGACGGTTTGCTATATGTATTTGTTATCTTGAAAAGCGTAAGAACTTTTTAGGGTCAAGTTATGTTTATCTGGTAGATTTAGAGTTGACTTATCGTTTTTTGGGTCAACCTGTATAATTATGCTTTTCAGAAAGACAAATAAAACATTGATTTAAAAATATATGTCAGACTTCTTGGTAATAAAGTTAAGGGTAATGAATGCAGTTTAGTTGTATTATTTATTTATTTATTTATTACATAATACAACGGTTAAAACCAATTACAATGAATAGTACAAATAATAATAAAATAAATAACAAAAAACAATAATAACAAAGTTAAATGTTGGTGAAAGTGCATGAGTATTAGCAAATGAAACAATACATTTCGTCGAATCGTTGTTCTCTAGCGAGTGTTTGAGGTTTATCAAATCTGATATAATGGTTGGGCCCCTCCTTTGGGGGCATGTTCGCATACTTATTTTCGCGCCTATGCTTGACGTCGGCTATATGTTCTTTAACGCGCGGGTTCCTACACTTCTCTTTGTTTACCCGATGTAAGAGAGCCCACAGTCGCAGTCCAGTTTGTACACGCCTGCATCTTGAAGGGGTATTTTGTACTTGAAAGGTCGCAAAAATTGGTTGATCTTCTTCGGCGCGGCACCTTTCATAGGAAGTACAGCAGGTTGGCGCTCGACTATATACAAGGTATACAAGCTACTAACTAATTATGAGACGACCAACACCTCAGTCTCCCTATGACCACGGACTCTGCAAAGGGTTCGAAACGTCAGGATAAACATTAATTAAAAATATAATAATGAGGAGCTTGATGGCGCAGTGGTTATCGCACCCGGTCTGCGAGTGCTGAGGTTAAGCAACTTTTGCAAAGGCCGGTTATCGGATGGGTGACCAAAAATTTATCATCTCGAGCTCCTCCATGCTTCGGAAGGCACGTAAAGCCGTTGGTCCCGGCTGCATTACCAGTCGTTAACAACCACCAATCCGCACTGGGCCCGCGTGCTGGTTTATGGCCCGTTCTCCCTATCCATCCATAGGGAAGGCTCGTGCCCCAGCAGTGGGGACATAAAATGAGCTGATGATATGAGATGATGATGATGAAAAGTATAATGTATAAGCACTCGTCTGCGTGAATACAGACACAATAGAATTTTAATTGTTATCGGCCACCTGGTTCAGACGATCGACACTCATAGGGGGTAAAATAAACGCGAGTACCCAGATCCTTAAATTTGTTTCATTTCAAAAAAATATAGTTTTCAATAACTCTATTTGACATTGGCTGAATTTTCAAACCGCATCAAGCCGTTTTAAAAGTATGTTTTAATGAAACACTTTTTCGAATTTACACGTGTTTCGTTTTTCATATCTATATATTAATAGGTACGTGAAGCAAAAACTTTGTACTCGTTTTTACGAAACTTGCGCGGGTCGGGAAAGTATGAAATTTCGCACACTTATAGTTTATATAGAGAAGGTTATCCGAATGTTAATATTTTAAAAAAAATTATGCATAAAAAATACATTAAATCAACAAAAATAACACCACACACACTACCATGAATTTGACACACACGTATTGTTTGTCTTTATCGGAGCTAACATCTGTCAATGCCAATCCAAACTCACATAATATCTTTTTTAATTTTTCAATGCTTAGGATACAATCCGTGCAGCCTTAATAAAATTACGGTCGAATTTCGACCACTGGGCGACCACTAGTTATAGTTATTATCCTGAAGTTTCCTAACCCTTTACAGGGCCCTTGGTCGCACAGAGAGTTCTTATGATTATATACTAATTATGTTTGTTATAATTTGAAAAAAGGACGAAGTGTTGAAAAAATTCCACGAGCGGGATTCGAACCCGCACATCGTGACTAGATAGCAACGATAGGCATAGTTGGCAGTGTGGCTGGCAGTGCACCTGACCCGGCAAGTCATAGGGTGTGGGTTCGAATCCCGCTCGTGGAATTTTTTCCACACCTTTTTTTTAAATTGTAATTTGTTCGCAACAATATTTGCGTAAAATTATATGTAAATAATCATGTTTGTTATGTTATGATTGTATGTTTTCCATCATAATATAATCAGGATGTGTGGCGATGGCGTCGCTGCGTGGTCGACATGACAAACCCCATCATCGGCTGCGACGCCAACGCGCATCATGTCGTCTGGGGCAGCTCAGACACCAATGAAAGGGGGGAGAAGCTTCTGGAATATCTGGTAAGTTCACCCATGCAACTACTTAACAAAGGTAGCAAGCCTACTTTCTTAAACGCCCGCAGGGCACAGGTGATCGACATAACTATTGCTAACAACAGAGCGGTAAGGAACATCACAAACTGGCATGTGTCGGATGAGGTCTCTCTTTCCGATCATAACTACATATTGAAAACTAGTTAAGTTGGTAGAAATAAAAAGATTTTTTGTTGTCTCAAAGCCAATTCAGTTTATTCAACATAAATATATAATATTTTTCTTTCATATTGTAAGTGCTAAGTGTTACCAATACTTATTTACTCTTGACTTCTATGGTACATAACTTACACAGAATCGTGGATGTTACTTAAGAATTAGATTACTCTTAATACATATTAGCATGTCATGACAACGTAATCTTTAGCGGAGAACCAGTACCAATTTAAAGTCTTAATAGATGTTATGCAAAAAACCCCTTAAACTCAGGGTCGCTATCCGAGTTCGCGTTTGTGATTAAACCAATCCCAAATTGTGTAATAGAAACAAACCTAACAAGCACTTGCAAAATTAAACTGGCGAGGAACACTGACCTGGTGAAATCCTTCTAAGGCCATTCAATTACCTGCCCAGACCATCCCGAACAGTGGCGGCTCGGCGAGCTGGGCCTCTGGCTCCAACGGGCCGAGCGTCCCCTGATCGGAATGAAGCACTGGTACTTTCCTTCAGCCTATCAGCATTCCCGGTGGAACATGGCCTTTCACACCCATGTGGATAGGATGCGTTTATGAATAAGCTCTTCTTGACTTCATAAAATATCAATGAGATCAAATGTTATGGACATGAACACGACCATCACTATGAATATATATTTAACTATAAATAATAATATCCCATTCTGAAACAACAACCATGTGGATGAATATACGAATTACAAATATACCTTTTCAGATGCCAAGTTGGAAATTTAGAAAGTGGCTAACTTACATGCAGGCGTCTTTTGATTCTTCAACTTATGAGTCCATTGTTGATATTTCAGCCAAAGACATCCTGCAAATTCCCTCTCCTGACCCTGGAAGACACATGGCCATGATAGCGGAATCTAACCAAAAAATAAACGAACGAAATTCTCAGAAATGAACTTACCAAATTTTTAAATATGATAATGATTCATTTCTATTGAAATGAGGGCCGATGATTACAGATTTTTCCCAGCCCTGGGGCTTCGCCCCATCATGAACTTGTCCTTCCTCTCAAAAATCAATCTCCAAAATGCCAACGCGACCGGCTGTCTCCCTGACAGTTCGTGTCGTGTCAATCGACTTTTTACTTTTTAAACAACCACACCAAAGATGAAGAAATCGATCAATATCGCATCCACAACATTTTCGAGACTGCTCGCGCCATCTATTGAGACACTTCAGAACTAAACTCAACAGAATTAATAAGTTTGTTTTGAAAGTTTATTTTACTATTCTATAAATAACTATACGTCAAAATTTGCAACGTTACAATACACCCCCTCCAATGAAAGTTTCGAACGTAGTGAGAAACTACGCTGCCCTCAGCGTCAGTAAATAAAATCCTACCAGAGGAGCGTACAACATTGACCAAAAAACATCTAGAAAATTTGCAATGAGACAAACAAAAAAAATATAGAAACTAACCTAAGGGTTTGCCTTGGCATCGCCGGAGCTCCGAAGAGACACCGACACACATACGTGGCCTACGGCATGGTGGGTAAACAAACAACTTACCAACTAAAACACCATAGCCATAACCCACAAAAAAAACAACTCCCAAACAAACTACGGTATGGTGGTGGGTAACAAATTTCCGGTAAAAATCACCAAATACGGTAGTCTTGGAAAATAAAAAAAAACCCATCCTATTTAAACCAATTCCTGATCTTCAAACTCCCCACCCCGCCAACTTCAGGACTAATGTTATTGATCCATCCGGAAATGCGTATTTATCTGCTTACATACTCCTTTCATTCATTCACCTTTTACCCATCAACTATCCAAACTCCTTTCTAATCTTATCAATCATCCATCATCTAATATAGTGTAGCAAACAAGTTTATTTACTTTTGCCACCGCTGTCACTAACCCCCAGAGTTTTATAGGAGACACTCGTAACTCCCTACCTTATGAAAATGTAGGACAAAATTTCCTAAAAAAAAAATGTCATTAATATTGGTTCACCAATATTAATTGACCTCATCAACCGTCTTCGGGATAAACCCTCGAGTTGTGAAAGAACATATTTTGTTTTTAAGCAACCGTCAACGCAACGTCAGCTCGGGTTGGTAACAAAAGCAACCGTCTTTGCGGAGTAAGACCGCTCGAGTTGTAATATATAAATTTTACTCAACCGTCAACGCACTATCCTCGGGTTGGTAAATAAAAGCTTACAAAATAACTTACTTAAAGTAGGTACAAAACAAAACTAGAAGCATGCGCTCTAGTACGCTTGAGCAAGCATAAAACCCTTAAAACTAATTTAACTAGGCTTTCTAGCTAAGAAAAAAAAAAAGAAAGGGTTTTTCGCCTTGGCATCGCCGGAGCTCCGAAGAGACACCGACACACTAAAAGTGGCCTACGGCATGGCAGGCTAGTAACGCACCTTTAACTTCGAAATATGCCAAGCACCTAGTGGTTTTCCATCTAGTGATACTAACTCGTAGACTAGAGGAGAAAGTATTTTAGCCACTATGCACTTCTCAAACTTTGGCGCGAGTTTGGAGGCTTTATATTTCGCGGCATCACTTTGGACAAATGTTTGTTTCCACACTTCCTGACCTACCTTTAAGGTCATTGGTCGTCTGCGGGTGTTGTAATACTTCGCATTTGTCTGATGCGCTTTAAGGATCCTCTCCCTGACCTTTTCAAAGACCTCCTTTAAAATACCGAACTCGCCCGCATATTCCTCCCTAGGCATCGTTACTTCATAGTCGCCTTTTTGCGACTTTATATAAAATGAACCATTTATGATCGGCTCCCTACCATGCACTAAGAAGAATGGCGAAAACCCTGTGCACTCATTTACAGCGCTATTTAACGCGAACTGTATCTTGTACAGATTCACGTCCCAAGTCCTATGATCGTCCTTGACATAAGACGAAACTGCTGTCATAACAGTTTTATTATATCGCTCGACTAGGTTGACTTGTGGCGTGTATCGTGGGCCATAATGTACCCTGGGGACGTTATAACGTTCTAATAGCCCACGAAATTCCGATCCCGTAAATTGAACCCCATTATCGGTAATTACGGTTTCAGGAACTCCATGTGCTAAAAGGACAAAATGTTCAAACGCCTTAGCCACCAAAGCACTAGTCGCACGACGCAAAGGAAAAAGCATTGTATACTTGGAGAAACAGCAAGTTACCACCAAAAGATGAACAAAACCCGAGCGTGACTTAGGCAAGGGACCCACTAAATCTACCGAGAGAACTTGGAACGGCCTATAGCACTGTTTCGGTTGGCCCATGAGCCCTGGAGTTAGTCGCGTGGAGTGCTTGTACGCGGCGCAAGTACCGCAGTTCCTCACGAATTCCACCACGTCACGGTACATTCCTGGCCAGTAAAACTGCAGAGAAAGTTTTCTGTGAGTTTTAAACACGCCGAAATGTCCGAACGCAGGTGGCTCGTGATGATCAGCAATAACTTTTGCTCGCTGTGCTTTGGGCACAACCACCTTCCAATCGAACTCCTGAGTCAAATTGTACTTGGACTTACTAAACCGATACAGCGTGCCATTTTCCACTCTATAGTTCGGAAAGTTTAGCGGATTACTTTGACAACTTTTAAAAATTCGGTCGTACCAGTCGTCTCCACTGTCGCCAACAATCGCTTCGACTGCTAGGAAACGTGATAACGCGTCCGGTACGACGTTGTCTTTTCCCTTCCTATGCACGACCTTAAAGTTGTATTGTGATAACCGGCATCCCCATCGTGCTAAACGACCAGTGGGGTTTTCGAGCCGAAGGAACCACTGCAACGACGCATGATCCGTTATGACAGTGAACTCGCGCGTCCCTAAATAGGGCTCAAACTTTTCGACCGCATAAATTACTGCCAACGCTTCGCGTTCCGTCGCACTGTAGTTTCGCTCGTTTTTATTAAGAGACCTACTGATGTATGCAATTGGGTGCTCTTCTCCGTTCTGTACCTGTGTTAACATACCGCCTATTCCATAACTTGAGGCGTCACAGTGTACAGTAAAAGGTTGGTCAAAATCAGGACAGGCTAAAACCGGAGCCGAAACTAACGCGTTTTTGAGGTCGTTAAAAGCGGAGTCTGCCTCCGAGCTCCAATTAAACTTGGCCTTGGTGCTCGTCAGCGCGTTTAAAGGAGCAGCGATAGTTGAAAAATTCCTTATAAACCTACGGTACCACGAACACGTTCCTAAAAACATTTTTACCTCTTTGGGGTTCGATGGTACTGGAAAATTCAGTATCGCGCTCACTTTATCCGGATCCGTTCTCAAACCGCACTCATCCACGACATAACCCAGATATTTCAAAGTACGCCTAAAAAACTTACTCTTTTCAAAATTTATGGTCAAAGACGTACTTTTAATCCTATCATGCAACCTATTCAGCAATAGAAGGTGCGTCTCGTAATCCTCACTCACCACAATTATATCATCAACATAGCAGAAAATCATGCCCTTTGTGACGTCACTACAAAATGGATGCCCAAACAACATATCCATCAGTCTCTGTTGTCTAGCGGGTGCGCCACAAAGTCCGAAAGGCATAACTTTGAATTTGAACAGTCCTCGTCCGGGAACAGTGAAACTCGTTTTTTCCTGAGCAGCCTCTTCCAAAGGAATTTGCCAAAAACTGGCTTTAAAATCAACGCTGCTAATAAACTTAGCGTTTTTCAGGCTGTCCAGGATCTGCGGAATGTATGGAATGGAGTAAGCGTCACCTTTGGTGATAGCATTCAGCTTACGGCAATCCAAACAAAAACGCCAGGAACCGTCGGATTTTGGCACAATCAGTACAGGATTGTTCCACGGGCTCTCACTTTTGGTGACCACATCCAATTCCAACATCCGGTCTAACTCCTTGTGGAGTTGACCTAACTTCTCTGGGGACATTGGATATGGTCGACACTTTATGGGAGGAGAACCACCGGTGTCAATCGTGTGCTGAATCAAACTAGTCCGACCCAAACCCTTACGTTCGAACGAGATGTCCTTAAAACTTTCAATCATTGAATCTGCCAATTCCTTCTGGAGCAAGGACAGATCCTGAAAAGATTGGACAGAAGTTACCGGACCACTCAAATTTGAAGAATTAACTAAAAAATCAGGAGGTGAGTTAACGTACGCTATGCTTTTAAATATCTCTGGCATTAAATTAAAAGCTTTCCAGAAATCTACGCCTAAAATAATATTTGAGACGATTGATGGTATTACATGAAATCGAATTATTTTTGTAACATCATTAAAAGTTATAGGTAATGTCATGAAACCGATTGTGTCACACTCGGACCCATCAGCGACGGTAACTTTAGAGTCCGTGGAAGATTCCACTGGATAACCCGCGTTTATTAATCGTGTGTGAGCTCCGTTACCAATTATGGAAACAGCTGCGCCTGAATCTAAAAGACCACAAATTGTCAAATCCAATAAATTTACATTTAAATACGGTCGTATATCACTAGAATGTGGTTCAAACAAAACCGGGGCGACGTTATGTGATTCAAAGTATTTTACCACTAAACCTTGCCAATATCTCCAATCTTCAGGATCGGCCCTACCTGAAGTGGTTTCACCACGGTTTAAACTTATTAGTTTTTTGGCTTTACGTTACACTTGGGACACGACCTAACTGTATAACCGAGCTCACCACAATTGAAGCACTTCACTCTTTTGTCGTCAGCCGTACACTGTGCTCGAGAATGAGTGTTCACTTTACACCTATTACAAAACCCGACCTTTTTGTTTGCGTCAAAATATTTGGGTTTATTTTCCGGTGTCCGAACAAAGTTGTTCTTGTTCGGTTGTCTGTAAATTTGTGTAGGTTTGTTCCCTACTACACTAACCGGTGTCTTACTTTTACCCTTATAAACTAACTCGGGATTCAAACTCGAGGTCTTGGGTGGCTCAGTAAACAAACTTGTTTTTTGTCGTGCTGCCTCTAACCTACGGCAGACGGTCTTCAAATCCTTCACCGTTTCAAATTTTTGTAACGCCAGTTGATCCGCAAAAATTGGCCTAACATTGTTTAGTAAAATTTCTACCTTATCTTCTTCGGACAAAGGTTTCTTCAGTCGTGAAAACAAACAAACCATGACTGCGAAATAAATATGAACGGGTTCATCTTGCCCTTGGGTCCTAGACCGAATCTCCCCCATTAGTCGATAATCGTAGCCGACAATTTCAAAATCCTCCAAAAGCAAAGAACTGAGGTCTTGCCAAGAGGAGATTTGGTCCTTGATGCCTCGGTACCAGATCAGACCCTGATTTGAAAATAGAGAAAAGGCAGATCTAAATAATTTTTCTTCAGAAACATTATAAGCAATAGCATGTTCAGTAACCGACTCTATAAAACTACGGGGATTTCCCATACCGTCAAACTGTATCTTCCACTTGGCGACGTTGGAGTCCGCCGAACAAGCGATTGCAGATGACCCTGGCACCTGAGGTTCCATCGCTTTGTCATTTGCTGGTGGTGACAAAGATGAGAACGATGAACCAGATTCATGCGAATCCAGCCGCTGACGTAAATTCTTCAAGACCTCGATGAGGCCAAACTTCGCCTTGACGTCAGCCTCTGCCTCCGCATTCACCCTATCCAACCTAAACCAAGAATGGCAAAACAAAGCCCTAGCGCGAGCCAACAAACTTCGTTCACCGGAGGACTCAAAGTCATCGATGCGTTTCCGAAGGTCTTTTAATTTGTCGCTAATAACCGGCAACTCCTTCGCTGGAAGCGCGTCGTCGTCGCCTAAAATATCACCAGGCTTAAAGTCGTTTATCAAACCTTTCAACTGTTTTCTCAATTTCAAAACTGTGTCCTCAGGTTTTTCGCCACGAATAGTAACCTCATAGACCAACTCGTCACGATGCAACGAATAAAGGTGCACTATGTTCCAATCCATCTTAAAATGAAAACCAAAAAAAATTATCGAAAAGCTATAAAAAACCTAAGTTGAAAACAAATAAAGTTAAGTATTTTTAATATATTAATTGTTGCTAAGTTCTCCCCTGAAGATAAACAAAACAAAATAAATTTGTCCTAAAAAAATTTTCAAAGTCATGGTCACCCTACTTGAGGAAATAAAAATAATTTTCCAAGTGATTGGTGACCAATATACAAATCACCTTTAACTGTTATCTGAACACCAAATACCTTAGTTACTTATTAAATTATCTCCTTTAACAATGTTAAATTTCTATCTTATAGTTTACATTTAATTATTTTTACCACAATTTGTAACAAAATATTTGCAATGCATGTTCAATGTTAAGACCAATAAACTTATCCATACATCCTTTTACATTTTCAACAAGAAATAAAATCCACTGTATTTTATTTCTTATTTTCTTATTTGTATAATAAAACAACACTTTGTTTACTTCAGATTATCAAATATAAGTACAGTAAATTATTAGTAATAGTAATAAGTAAACCATAAGTAATTACTTTATAGTATGTGAACAAATAAAACAAACCCTAATAAAAATGGATTTAAGTTTGTTGCATCAAAATTTCTACAAAATTTAATTTTTGTAAATGCACTTAAACTTTATAAACTACACAACCATATAGGTTATTTATGTCCACAAAACATTACTTCCTACACTTTACCGATACAAAATTACTAATACTTAAGTAGACATGTTATTTTTCACTTTAAACTACTTACTTAAAACAAAATTTCAGTATGTATTACATTAAAATAACAAATTTGGGTTAATTTAATCACAATAGTGGGCGCCATTGAAAACTAGTTAAGTTGGTAGAAATAAAAAGATTTTTTGTTGTCTCAAAGCCAATTCAGTTTATTCAACATAAATATATAATATTTTTCTTTCATATTGTAAGTGCTAAGTGTTACCAATACTTATTTACTCTTGACTTCTATGGTACATAACTTACACAGAATCGTGGATGTTACTTAAGAATTAGATTACTCTTAATACATATTAGCATGTCATGACAACGTAATCTTTAGCGGAGAACCAGTACCAATTTAAAGTCTTAATAGATGTTATGCAAAAAACCCCTTAAACTCAGGGTCGCTATCCGAGTTCGCGTTTGTGATTAAACCAATCCCAAATTGTGTAATAGAAACAAACCTAACAAGCACTTGCAAAATTAAACTGGCGAGGAACACTGACCTGGTGAAATCCTTCTAAGGCCATTCAATTACCTGCCCAGACCATCCCGAACAGTGGCGGCTCGGCGAGCTGGGCCTCTGGCTCCAACGGGCCGAGCGTCCCCTGATCGGAATGAAGCACTGGTACTTTCCTTCAGCCTATCAGCATTCCCGGTGGAACATGGCCTTTCACACCCATGTGGATAGGATGCGTTTATGAATAAGCTCTTCTTGACTTCATAAAATATCAATGAGATCAAATGTTATGGACATGAACACGACCATCACTATGAATATATATTTAACTATAAATAATAATATCCCATTCTGAAACAACAACCATGTGGATGAATATACGAATTACAAATATACCTTTTCAGATGCCAAGTTGGAAATTTAGAAAGTGGCTAACTTACATGCAGGCGTCTTTTGATTCTTCAACTTATGAGTCCATTGTTGATATTTCAGCCAAAGACATCCTGCAAATTCCCTCTCCTGACCCTGGAAGACACATGGCCATGATAGCGGAATCTAACCAAAAAATAAACGAACGAAATTCTCAGAAATGAACTTACCAAATTTTTAAATATGATAATGATTCATTTCTATTGAAATGAGGGCCGATGATTACAGATTTTTCCCAGCCCTGGGGCTTCGCCCCATCATGAACTTGTCCTTCCTCTCAAAAATCAATCTCCAAAATGCCAACGCGACCGGCTGTCTCCCTGACAGTTCGTGTCGTGTCAATCGACTTTTTACTTTTTAAACAACCACACCAAAGATGAAGAAATCGATCAATATCGCATCCACAACATTTTCGAGACTGCTCGCGCCATCTATTGAGACACTTCAGAACTAAACTCAACAGAATTAATAAGTTTGTTTTGAAAGTTTATTTTACTATTCTATAAATAACTATACGTCAAAATTTGCAACGTTACAATATGCTTTAGGTACAGACTAGGCAAAACCATAGAAACTGTGCATAGGAGGAACCCCAGGAACACTAACTGGGAGGGCTTCAAAAAGGACCTCAGAATGGAGCTAGATGGTCCTAGCTGTAAACTTAACTCAGCCTTGGACATAGAGTTTGAAGCTGACAGAATTACAGAAGCACTGATGACGGCCTGGCAAGATAACTGCCCAGAAACGAAATCAGTGGCAAGGAGGGTACCATGGTGGAACCCGGAACTGGCTCGAATTAGACGAGCCACACGACAGGCGTTCAACGAAGCAAAAGCGAGGAACGACTTCAGCGACTACAGGGAGGCCTTAACGCGGTACAGTAGTGCGGTCCGTAAGGCAAAGAGATCTGCCTGGAGGAAACATTGCGACCAGATACAATCTGTTCCGGAAGCAATGCGACTAACCAAGGCTATCTCTACAACAAAAGCGATTCCACTAACCACATTAAAGAAGGAAGATGGAGTACGCACGGAAACAGGGAGTGAGACGTTGAAGGTTATGTTCGACACTCATTTCCCTGGATCAGAAGTCATCAAAGACGATCATGATCCAATCAGCTGGAGGGAACTGCAAGGAAGAACCTCCAAATATGACTGGATAATAGCGAAAAGGGTAGTAGATGAATGTAAGGTTAAATGGGCGCTGGGGAGTTTCCAACCGTTTAAGGCACCAGGGCCTGACAACATTTATCCTATTCTACTACAACAGGGCGCCTCCATCCTGGGACCCCATCTCTGCAGGCTGTATAAAGCATGCATAGCCTTTGGACACATTCCCAGAACATGGAGGCGTGTTAAGGTAATCTTCATACCCAAAACGGGAAAATCTGATTACGAAGAACCCAAAGCCTTTAGGCCTATAAGTCTACAATCCTTTCTCCTGAAGACCCTAGAGAAAATGGTAGACAAATATATTAGAGCGGGACCACTGAAAAGATTCCCACTCCATGGACTTCAATGTGCATATCAGGCAGGGAAGTCAACAGAAACTGCTCTTCATCATGTGGTGAGTTGGGCGGAATCTGCACTGGAAAACAAGGAGATTTGCGTCTGCACTTTTGTAGATATTGAAGGTGCATTTGATCGCACTACCTTTGAATCCATCAAGGCTGCAGCCAAGAACCATGGTGTGCCACAGCCGATCTGTAATTTGATCGAATGCATGTTAAAGGGTAGAATTATCAACTCTGAACTGCTAGGTGACAGTCTACTTGCACGAACAACCAGAGGATGCCCGCAAGGAGGGGTTCTTTCACCTCTTCTGTGGAGCCTTGTGGTTGATTCAGTCGTAGTAAGGCTGAATAAAGGACCATTCCATACGGTTGGTTATGCGGATGACCTGGTCATCTCAGTCAGTGGGAAGTTTCCCTCTACGGTATCGGGGTTAATGCAACGTGCCTTGGGTTTGCTGGAGGAATGGTGCAATGCCCATCACCTCTCTGTAAACCCGGGGAAAACAACAGCCATCCCCTTTACAAGAATGAGAAACACTACGGGTCTGGGTAACCTAACACTCTATGGTACCCAGCTCTCTTGGTCCAAGGAAGTGAAATATCTAGGCTTAACGCTGGATAGGGAACTTACTTGGAAACAGCATGTGGACACGACCGTAGCCAAGGCTTACAGAGTCTTTGGCATGTGTCGGTCTACCTATGGCAAGATGTGGGGACTCAACCCCAAAATCATTAGGTGGATCTACATGACGATGGTGAGACCGATCCTCACATATGGCAGCATCGTCTGGTGGCCCAGAACCAGGCTGAAAATCTGTAAAAATGCTTTGAGCAAACTTCAGAGAACAGCTTGTTTGGCGATCACTGGTGCCTTTAGAACCACTCCAACGGCAGCGCTGGAAGTCCTCACGGACCTTTCACCCCTGCACATCGTAATAGAAACAGAGGCAAAGAAAGCGTTACATAGACTAAAGGTGGCCGGACTGTGGGACGCATCTAAACCTCTGACTAGACACACAAAATGGGAAACGAGTGACATTCCTGACAGGATCATGGAAATGGGATGCGATAAAATATCCCCCATATTCATGTTCGAAAAGAAATTCAAAGTTTATGTTCCAACCAGGGACGAATGGAAACGAGGGCCACCGTCTCCGGAAAAAGACAGCCTAATCTGGTACACCGACGGATCAAAAATGAAGTCGGGTACAGGGGCAGGCGTCTATAACAACGACTTCAAGCATAGTCAAAGCATGGGGAGATTTGCCACGGTTTACCAAGCCGAAACTTTCGCAATTCTCCTATGCGCAAAGCAGAATATAGAGCTAGCTATGAAGAAGCGCAATATATTCATCCTGAGTGACAGCCAAGCAGCGCTCAAGTCACTCATTTCGCCCCGAATCGACTCTGGCCTTGTCCTAGAAACCACCAAAGCTCTTAACAAGCTGGGTGGACATAACAAGGTGCGATTGATCTGGGTCCCAGGCCACATGGGAATCCACGGCAACGAGATGGCGGATGCACTTGCCAGGGAGGGCTCAGAGACCCAGCTTATTGGTCCTGAGCCGTTCGTGGCACTTGCACCAAGTACCATCAACAAGGCCTTAAAAGATTACATCAAAAACAGGCACGGCATAGAATGGAAGGAGCAGCCGGGTATGAAACACTCCAAATCCTTCCTAGGCGAAAACGCCTTAGGACGGAGTAAGTTCATATGCGGAGGCAATAGAAGGCAGGCCCGACTAATCATCGGTGCCATGACAGGGCACTATGCCACAAAACAAATGCTCCACAGAATGCATCTATCAACAAATAGCTTGTGTAGAGCATGTGGAGAGGAAACGGAGTCAATGCAACACCTACTGTGTGACTGTGACTCTCTGGCTAGGAAAAGAATGGGACTCCTGGGGTCGGCCTATCCGAAACCGGAGGACTTCAGGCTCTTCGCCCTTAAGGACGTGGCCAAACTTATGGCATCTATCTTTACAGAGGAAGAAGAGTGAAAGGACGGGGTTGCACAAAAGATCCCGATGGGTCGAAGTGTTACTGCAAGAGGGAAATCTCAGCAGGCCCCACTAAGATAAGATAAGATAAGATAACCCCGTCGATAAAATGGCGTCAGTTGTCACTTTTCCCGCCATAAAAGTAAACACGCACGGTTTCGCTTATCGATCAATATGTTTACATTACAACTTTATTACGGTTCAGTTAATGCTTATAATATTGTGATGGTATCATGTTGCAAATGCAACCGATTGATTTATGATATAGGTTTGTAGGGATGAAACGGTAAAGAATGAATCGTATATGTTTTGAGGTTATTACGACCATATATAGTATGTGCCCTGCGGCTTCACCCGCGTTAACTAGCGAACAATCTAATAAAAACTTTTATATTTTTCCGATTTTGCAACATTTTTCATTGCTGCTCCACTCCTATTAGTCATAGCGTAATGTAATATAGCCTATAACCTTCCTCAATAAATGGACTATTCAACACAAAAATAATTTTTCAATTCGAGAGATTAACGCATTCAACCAAACAAACAAACAAACAAACTCTTCAGCTTTATAATATTACTTTAGATTCATTTCCCTATTTAATTTGACGATATTATACAGATACTTTTTTCATTGATAGATCACATAAATTTGATTTGTGAACAAGCTCTTGTATGTTAAACAAATAATAATTAAACAGAGACAAGATAATAACATTTATATTAAACAAAGAATTTTAAACGCTACCGGTTTTATATAATGTTTATTAATGTAGTTTCGGAATCTCAGAGGAAGTTAATTTAATAGTCAATTAATGATTGCAACCAGAACGGACTATGCTTAATGTCTTTATAATTAGACCACCAACATGGTTAATGCTAAGTGATTTATAGCAGAAAACAAACTATTAAAATGTCATTTTACTTGTTATGTCTTAAATATCTTTATAAATATTAATTAATATTACATATATATAAGATCGTGAAGCATCACGATCTTATAGCTCGCGAATAATCGAGATTAAGGAGTTTGTAGCGCACTTTTAATTGTCCGAACGTTCCCTAATTAATACCTACCTTATAATATTTGTCGTAAAGTTAATGCTAAATACGAAGGTTTACATGATATACAATAGTATATCATACAGTTAGAGCTTCTGTGCCAATTTCATAACTTAACTGATTTTCCATTTATTTAAAGCCTCTTCTTTCAATATCAGGAGACATGTACAGTAAATTTCTTAAATTTTTAACGTATCACTTGATCTACAAAAGGGGTAAAATAATAATTCAATATTTTAGGTATTGTCGAGGTATTCGATCTGTGCTTTTTTATCTATTTATTTGTGTTTGTTGAAAAAACTCCTATTGTTTTCACAACTTTATTTTATTTATCAAAAACACACCTTTTTATAAGCCATGATTAGCGCACAGATGTTCCTTTACTCTCAGAAATAAACAAAAATAAAAAACAACTGTATCGAAGTATTTGTCTATTGTGTTTGTTGGAAAAACTCCTATTGTTTTCACAACTTTATTTTATTTATCAAAAACACACCTTTTTATAAGCCATGATTAGCGCACAGAGCCCGTAGCCAAAGTAACATTACAAAAACGATAACGAAACGATAGCGAAGTTAGAAAATAATAAATATATGGGATTGACATAACGTTGACCACGTGATTTAGCGCGGCTTATGTCAATCCCATACATTTTGTTCTTTTCGAACTTCGCTATCATTTTGTAATGTTACTTTGGCTAAGGGCCCTGGTGTTCCTTCACACTCAGAAATAAACAAAAATAAAAAAAAAGGTATCGAAGTATTTAATGCAATGTTGTACCCTAGCCGACAATTTATAACATGTCTGTCGTGATGTGGTTGCATCAGAACTCAAAACAATAGACAGAATCGCAATTTTACGATGAACACGACGCGATGTAACTCTTTTTTCCCTCAATGAGTGATTTCGTTCTTTGAGCCTAACATACACGTGTCTTGTTTTCACAACTGCAATAACTTTGCACTAAGCTTCAACGGCTCGTGGTAAGGCCCCAGGTAATACGAGAAGGCCACCCTGTTCAGGCAAACTATCCTACGATCCTTGAAGCATACAATCTTCAAGAGGAAAATTAGCGTGAACAGAACTGAAACTGGTGCTTGAGACAAATAGTTGTTCAGCTCTTGAGACTAAGCTCGAGCGGGGGCGGGGGTAGTTATTTATTATGGTAATGAACGTCTGACTTTGTCACTTGCAAAGTTGCAAGATACGCTTGATTGTTCTACGCTGGAACTATAGATTTCCTCTTTTCTGGATCCGCAACAATGTTTAGAACCTCTGATTTCTGCAGTTCTTTAAAAAGACATTTTACGATAAATATTAGAAATTAGTTTTTTCGAGAACTTTAAGTTTGATTTTGTACGAGTCTAATAGTAAATATTTACACTGAATTTAATGACACCGTGTAAAGATTCAAAAGCATATTGTCTTACATTGTCTTACTTATCTACATGATGTCTTAGTCATAATACTACTTGGATGCTGCTTAATGAATCTTCGATTGAAACAATAGATTTAAGAACTCCAACACGGCACGTTTTAAAAAACGTAAAAAAAGATATTTAACACAATAACGCATCAGTTATCTGAAACACTTTACGAACTACATCTATCACAACGTTGCCATAATAAAAAGGAATACTCCCAACACACACAAAGACATTTGTACGCGACAGAGCCACTTCGGAATTGACGAAGAAGAAAAATCGTAGGCACCTGCAACTAAATGCATTGGAGGGGCCACCGTGATAGGGGAAGTCTTTTGAAGTGCGCTCATTTCGAACGCGTCTGGAGTAGGGTTTCCGATCCCGCAACCTATATTCAATCTCGGTATTTGCGGGAGTCGGACATTTTAATCCTGCGGGATCTCGGTATTTGCGGGATCCCGCATATAGTAATTATATAAGGCAAATAAAGCAATTAATGTGTAGTATATGCATTTATCAACACTTGCACTGTGACTACATGTTACGCGCTGCGACATAGTGACGCACATTGGTTGACCTGTATTTACTTATAATAAGATATTGTATTAGCATAGAGCGAGGCATTCATTATTTAGCACTTAACGTGTGACAATAAACTTGTGAAACCAAGATGTCTTTTATCTGACTCTCCACAACAACATCCCTCAAGGCTCTACATAATACTAATGAATCAACATAACTCCACTTGTATTTAAGTTTTACTATTAGCATTTGATCAATCAAATTACACGGTTTAATACAATCGATTGATCGATTGACAGAACTAATTATTTATGTAGTTTGGCCATTTTGTCAGCATTCAATTGAAAATGTTTGCAAAGAAAACATTACATATCCAGTCCCGCAAATCATGCGGAATCCCGCTCCCGTAATCCTGCAACACGCAGGACTGAAAAATGACGCGGGATCTCGGAATACCGAGATCTTGGTATTGCGGGATTGGAAGCCCTAGTCTGGAGGGCTACCGACTGCCGACTCGTATCATTACATACATGTTGGGGTGCAAACTCTTTGTACGGGAAATTTTGAGTGTTGAGAGTTTGAGACCCCCTCGCGCGCTCGTAGTGTTACATAGCAACAAATGATACGTCAAGTGTATGTCTTAAGCAGCTACTTACTTGGAGGTGTAGGTGTGTATCTGATACTGTACCTATCAATGTATGAGTGTGTACGTCTTGTCCATACGTTATGCATTACTTCTGAAAATATTTCAAGGTAATGTTGACTCCTCTGAATTACTAAGCCTCATTACTATTAATGCACCTAAAAAGTAACGTGCCACACTAATATACTGCATGTACCGCTTTCTCGAACTAATTATCGTAGCAACTCCTTTGCCATCAGAGTGTCCAAACTGTATAATAGTGTTGATAAGGATATGAACCTGGACTTGTTTAACTCATCCCTGAACCAGTTTAAAAACAAATTTAATAATAACTTCTTTTTGTAAAAAAAAAAAGTCTTACCAACATTTTCCATTTTCCATCGAAAATCGAAGAGATTACGTTATCTGTATTAATCTGTATTAAGCTATAAGCGGAAACTTGTAATTGGCTGTATTTAATTTATAAACACTTTTAATTTATGCATTAGCTGTAAGTTTTCCAAAAAAAATAAAAATTAAATAAAAAAATAAAAAATTAAATAAAAAAATTAAACAAAATTTTTTTGTACCCTGGTAGGGTAGTGGCACTAGTTTTCGACAAGAACCAGAGATCGACACTTTTTTACTTTAATCATTAAAAATAGGAGTCAGAAACAGGTTTTTACTTTAGCAACAATTGGATACAGCCCATTTGCTTCCTAGCTGTCTACAGTTTCTATGAAATTGTATATACATTTTTGGCGATTAAAACAAGAGTCAAGCAGTTGGAAACTGTGTCGTAAACAAGTGCCACTACGATACGACCGGCGACCCTTCAAATCCACACTGCCCGTGTCTTATGATCTCACAAAAACTGCCATCCGGCGGGTCGCTGCGTACATACATGCCATTTTCTGACGAGCAGCACGCAGCGTGTGCTCGCGCCAACGTCAACAACCTACTCAGTACTCACTTGATACAGTATCAGATGCATTACGTGCTACACCTCCATGTGGGTATACTCCTTTATACTTATCCTATAACCGAAGCTCTTCTTAATTTAGTTTTAAGGGAATATCTCGACTGGGTCCTTTTACTCTATTTGTTGTACACCGATTGTAATTGCAAAAATGCTTGTATGTCGTAAATAAGACATACATAATTTTTATGACATTTTGATATAAACTTTCTTATTGAGACTACTCGCTTTAATGTTAATTTGTGTAGTCATTAAAATTCAATTTGTGTTAACGAAAATTGTGTTTTGTTTACACAAAATATCTATAAACAATTTCAGTACTAATTTCGATGCATCCTAATTTATTAAATTTGATAACGCTCGCTTTGCAGCAAGTGATTAATATGCAAATTTGTATAAATTTTCAATGGTGTATCCATGCCCCAGAGGGTATTTATTAATCAAGTTCATATTGATAGATATACCTACCTACATTTAATAAATTATATTATACTATAATGGTCACCCAGTGGTAAAATTCTACCGTCTCATAATGAATAATAGTAACACAAATTTTACATAAATTTTATCTTTCGGGAGTCCTTCTCCAAATAAAACTGAACTATAGCATATTTAAGAATTTTTTTTTAAATATTTACGCGTAAGCACTGAGGAACTTGATGGCGCGGGCGCAGTGGTTAACGCGGTCTGCGAGTGCTGAGGTTAAGCAACTTTCGCAAAGGGCGGTCATCGAATGGGTGACCAAAGATTTATCATCTCGAGCTCCTCCGTGCTTCGGAAGGCACGTTAAGCCGTTGGTCCCGGCTGCATTAGCAGTCGTTAACAACCACCAATCCGCACTGGGCCCATGGTGGTTCATGGCCCGTTCTCCCTGTCCATCCATAGGGAAGGCTCGTGCTCCAGCAGTGGGGACATAAATGAGCTGATGATGATGACATATCTCACGCAATGTGCCTAAATAGGGGCACGTATATTTCACTTCACGTATTAAAAGATAAAATTGCCAGTGGCAGTAATTAGGTACATATTATTCTCTGTTTAGCTAGTAGGGCTTGTTTTATGTCTGCAGCTTTGCTTAGACTGCTAACTAGCCTTATTATCTTAGAGTGCCGATAGTAACAATGTTAGTAGCGTTGTTCCAATATTAAGAGACATAGCCAGTTCCTCGGTAGGTAAGTATTCCGGGTGGAGCTCGCTTCCACCCTCTGCCTTGTCGTCGCTTACCGTCAAGGAGAAGGATTGATTTTCTCGTTATTATATAAACAGAACGGAACGGAACGGAACAGTCTTCGAGTGGCGACCGCGTACCGGAAAGTGCAGTGTGGGCAGGGCTCCAACAAAGTGGACCGTCGATCTGCTGAAGCTCGCGGGAAGCCGCTGGATTCGAGCAGCACAAAACCGGTCGTTGTGGAGATCCTTGGGAGAGGCCTTTGTCCAGCAGTGGACGTCTTTTGGCTGAGATGATGATGACGATGATGATGCAAAACGGATATATCTGAAGCTGCCTTTTCTGCCCAAGCTAACTTTATATCTTTAGAAACCGACAACATCTACAGGACCGGTCAAGAGGCATGTACAATCAACAACGCCAAAGTCATTAAGCACATAAGTACTTTGTCTTTTAATAGCATATTAGCTACTTATATGTGTGGTTCACTTGACAGTTTCTTAAACAACCACAACACTTTAATGGTAATAGGTACAAAGGTTGACAGCTACTTTGGATGCCGACAATACGGTACTGTTAATTATTATATGGCTCAGGTGTGGTAAAACGCACGATGCGCAGAGAGGTGGTTAGGCTGCGTTTTCATCAGAGCTGTGCGAGGAAGGTCAACGGTGTCCGAGGAAATAATCCACCAATAGGATGACTTCATTATCTTTGCCTTGCTCAGGCAGTGTAATATGGCACTCCATATTACATATCCTATTGGTGTTTTTTTTCCAACTTCTGAGAAACTGGCTATATTAAATCGTTGTCGAAATACAACAATGCTAACATAGTTATTTGTTTTGGCGACAGATTATTGACTTGCCACATCTTCATCATTATCATCTGCCTATATTAGTCCACTCCTGGGATTCTTACCTCACTCGGGGTAAAATTCATGGTTTTTATTCTTTTAACTAACTACAAAAAAAATATCAAAATTTCTAAATACAACGATGCTGAAATAATTTTCTAGTTGATATTTCCTCGCACATCGCTTATCTGCTTCGAACAGCACTGGTGCAAACACAGCCTTACAATTATTGTACTACACATTTTATGATTTATTTCAAAGGTCGCAAATTAACGACGAACGAGTCGCGGGGCTAAGTCTGCGTTTCCACCAGAGCTGTGCGAAGTAGCTAAACTAATGAAAAAATCACCATTAGTATTGCTTTATTTGCCTCAGCTCGCTCAGGTGGTGTTAAATGTAGTTATCCTATTGGTAGATCTTTTTCTCGCTCCCTCGCACAACTCTCGTGAAAACGCACCCTAAGCCTCCCCCTTCTAAGTTCATGTTTTTCCTCATCTCGCTTGAGGGGACGCATAAATCGCGAGTTTATGTAGATTGAATGACTCATTTCCGTGTTTTTAAATTTTATTTCATCAGTACTCGATAGGGTGGCTTTTAGGCGGTGAAAATCAATTGCATTTAAAGGAGATTAAATCATTGTATTGTTAGGTTTTGTTTGGCATATTTTAAACTGTACATTTTTAATAAAAATCTATTATTAATATAATAGTTATAGTTAGTTATATTACGTGGACGAGCGTGTTCGAGTAATGCAATCTTGGAAGTTTATTTTATTTTATTTATTTATGAATTCACCAACGTTTGTTTACACTAATACATTAAAATAAACATATACAATTATATCTGAATGTAACAAACATTTATAGGTAAATACAACCTGTTAGAGAACTTACAAAATATGGATAACTATAAGTAATGAAAAACAATAAAAGTCTAAAAACAAACAAATAAACAATATTTTTTAAGAAGTAATCATAAAAAATAATTAATTAATTTAATTTAATTTAATTAAGTTATACACCTTTAACAAATCGGGGTTATGATGGGTTTTCAAAAATGCCTAACAGTGGCCTTTACGACCTGCGTAATCAAATCGCTCTCGACGACTTATAATGCCCAATTAAAAATCACAATCACATAGGACAATTAAAAGTTTAACATTACCCTTAAATCGAGGAGTTTCTCTAAGTAAAAGCAAGCAACACTTTCTTAATGGAGTAGTGGCGCCATTCTCCATACCTACCATACGAGTACGAGCGCATTCGCCAAAACAACACGTTGATTACACAAGAAACCAGTGACACAGAGAAGTAGTGTGGGACCGATACTTGATTAATATAACTTAATTAAATCGGCACAATTAAAGGCTTAATGCGGTAGTGTCGTTACCCGGTGTGAACGCATACTCCGTTTATTTGTTGCTAATGAAGTTGTTCTTGATTATTTTGAAACAGGTAACTGCTAAAAAGGTTTTAAGTGAATGTTGGTTTTTTTGAGAAATTTTCGAAAGGTACTACATAAAATTCACGAGCATAATTAATTATGTTACTATAGATATATCTGCACAAGAATAGTGTTCAATAATGCATATCCGTACGATTTTAGCTAAATTATATGATCATTCTTATGTGGTTTGTAATGCTATAGTAAAAATATAACTTGAAGCTAAAACATGTGAGGACCACTTGTCCATAAGGCATTTAAATGATCATAAACTCACTCATCACAACACACTCAACAATAAATTATTGTTTTTCAGTAATAAATGTACTTTTAAACATATTTAAATTCCAATCACTTTTAAAAACAACATATGATTTGGGATGTTTTATATATGCTCTGAAATGTTCATCTAAATGACTAATGGCATCCATATACCTAATGTGCAGGAATAATAACAGCAATATTTCTTTTGAGATCAATCTAACGATACATTCAACGGTTGCTGATTTGACTAGGCAATCGTTTCGGCCAAATCAGTTTAACTTTCCACAAACCATTTATCACATGGGCATTTCGCGGCGTCTGACAAGTTTGTTTTGACAAGCATTGTTTACGGACGAATTAATTGGAAGGCAGCGGTAAACAATGATCGCTGGATTGATTTTGGTTGTTGATATACCACCTCCAATTTATGGATCTTTATCGAAGCAGAATTTGAATTGTTTGAATTTGGAATTTGTTACATATTGGTAAAGAACTCATGGCGGCAGATCGAATTAAGAGCGTGTTTCTTTTGTTTTGTTTGGTTTTTTGTGTTATGCCGGATATTATTGTGAAATATTGTTGAATTTTTAATCTTTAGGGGTGTGTGAGTGAACGTGCATATAGTTATTGGCAAAATAATCTATACATTGCAACGTTACTACGTCAAATTCTCTCAAGAGGGTGAGGGTTCAGTAAAGTACCACTTTTTTGCTGAAATTTACCACTTCCATTTAACATTTTGGTGGAAACTAGGCTGTATGTATAGGCTAGATCCCTTTGCCTTTTCTCTAACTGAATGTGATTTTGTAGAAGATGCATTCTTTGCCTTTGTGATTAAAAAAAAAAACAATATAATATCTCGCTTCATGGCAAAGGAATAAAAACTCTACAGCTATCATTCTCATCGATTTGTAAACCATAATAATGTTCTTTTCTGGAAAAAATCAAGACATTTATACTCCAGTTATTGTGTTTACGCTTGTATTAACGCGACTGGATTAGCAATATCCTTTTATTCATCCGCCTAGCACGGCAGTTAGTTTTTAGAGAGGATCTCATTTACCATCTCATGACTGTCGTTATGTATGAATTGTATTTTTTTTGGAGTAAGGGTGCTGAGTGCTTATTTATTTTAGTCTCTGTAAATAAAGATTCAATAATTGGAATCAGTGTTTTTTTATCTTTCTTTTTTTATCTCACGCCAAAGCGAGTAGGCTAGTCGAAAGAACGATACAACGGCATTCAATAATATCAAAACATTTTGTTTTGATTCCTCTTATTAACACGTAATGTTTTGAAACTATTTTTGAATTAATCAGTTTGACAAATAAATTGAGTGTTTTTCAAAATTGAACTCTAATTTAATAATATTCCCTTTGACATTTTTGAACAGTTCACTGTTTCGACGATTTTGTTACTGACTATACAGCGCAGACTGTCAACTACAAACGATTTTGGATTTTTACGGAAGAGATCCTCAGATTGACCATCTACCATAGAGACCAACTGATTTTTGTGTTAATCTCTAGCAACAATTGAATGCAGACCACTGCTTTCTAGCTGTCATCCCGTAAAATTTCAATAAAAATCTAAAAACTAACTAAACTAACTAGAATGGTTCAGCGTCTTGGCCTCCGATAAAAAGGCTAAGCGTATGCTGAGACGCAGGCGACGCAGCTCCGCGCAGCGCAGAGCAACGCAGATTTTGTAATACATGGATTTTTTCAATATTTGTATTTTTTTATATATACATGGATGTGCTGAGAGCTGCGTACGCTGCGGCGGCCGGCGCAGGCACGTGCGACGCAGACATGTATCTGCCCTTGTAGGCTACTCTTGACGCAAACTCAATCTCAATACAATTCCAATGCGATTAATATGTATCGATATTGGGATAAGTTTCGCAATTTTGGAACGCCCCATCTCGATAATAATTTGTTCACTCAATTTCCACGCAATTTAATTCCAATGTGGCGCTATTGACGCTTTTAAGAGTGCCATTTGAATTTTTTAGATTTGTGATTGGAAATTGATTATTGCAATTGTGTTTCAAGAGTAACCCTATTGCCCTGCGCCTCGTTGTAGTGCCGGCACAGATTTCTGCGTGACGCGTGCTGACAGAACAATTAATTGAACTAGTTCGTTGTGAACCGTGTTTATATGACACTAATCATCCTGATTACTCAAAAAATACTTTTAAAAAGTTATTGTGGGTGAATATTGCAAAGTCTTATTTGTTTATTACTAGGACGTGAAAAACATCTGTCTGACGTATGTGCTGTGTCACTTAGGTGCGTCGCAGCATTCGCAGCACTCCTCGTTCGCGGCCTATGTCTGCCCAACTGCCCTGCCCTGCAAAATCTGCACTGCGCTGTGCTGCGTCACCTACGTCTCAGCATACGTAAGAGTCGCCATCTGGGTCTGTCCTGCGCCACCTGGTGCCTGGTCATTCGCGTTGAGCTCGCGCAAGTCCTTACAGACCTAGTCCTCCCAGCGGTGCCTGGGAAAGTACCTAATTTGTCGTTGTAGAATGATAACCTTGTATGTGCAGATATCCAAACTTTACAGGAAACGAAAAAATGGCTCATTTCGTTAATGTTTAAAATATTAACAAAAATAAAATTAAATATGCTTTTTTGACATTCAAGTTTATCATTCTACAGCGACGCTATGTCATTCTTTGCCGGCGAATGTTGTGTCTATGTTATTTTTGTCGACGAGTATTGTTAGTGTCGAGAATTGGTAACGACGACGACGCCTCGGTGGCTGAGTAGCAAAGCGCTCGGCCCGGTAGCCGAAGGTCCCGGATTCAACTCCCAGGTCGGGCAAAGTGTGTTTCAGATTTTTCGATGCATAGCCCGGGTTTGTGATCATAACAAACTCGCACTTGGCAAGCGTGGTGATTAAGCCAATACCCATCAATTGTAGCGATGACTTGATTTCAATGATGGAGGCCTTTGCCCAGCAGTGGGACAATATATAGGCTATTTACTTACTTACTTATTAAGTAAAGAAGGTGTTACCAGTTACCAGGTAAGATGAAAATTAAATAGTGATATGATCTTTTTAGTACTTCTAAGCCATTTTAACGTTTCGTTTTTAACGTTGGACAACCTTTTTGATGAAGCAAGATGAACTCCTTTTTATAAATAGTAACAAAACGTATAACCAAAACAGAACCGTAATTATGTAAGCTGAAGGTTAACTTCAGGTTACGTAATTGTGATATTAAACTATTATTTATATAAATAGCCGTTTTCTAAACGGTAGTTTACATAATAACAGCTCGGGTTAGGTCTAATTAATCCTTAATAGGCGTTAGCAATGGGGTAATTTCACAAATATTATATCTCATATCGTTCCGTGCGGGCACAGGGCTTAGAATAACGTTAAAAACTATGTAACGTTACCTCTATCACTCTAATATAACGTTAAAAGCAATAATATTACGTTATGTTTGGTATCATTACCTGGGTGGTATTTTAACCGTTAATTATTAACATGGTATAGCTATATCACACTACTTATCACACTAATATTATAAATGTGAAAGTTAGTGTGTATGTATGTATGTTTGTTGCTTCTGCACGCTGCAACGGATAGACGGATTTGGATGAAATTCGGCATACAGATAGTTTAGAACCTGGATTAACACATAGAATACTTTTTATCCCGATATTCCCACGGGAACGGGAACCACGCGGGTGAAACTGCGGGCGGCCGCTAGTCTACGGATAAATAAAGATGAAATACTGTTCGTTGGTAAGTGCATCACTGGAAAATTTGGTTAAAATTGCACATATTCATATGAAAAAAATTCAAAATTCAAAATTCATAATTATTCCGTTTAGGCTACCAATAGCTCTTATATCATCAGTTCGTAAGTCTACAACAGGGCTGGGAGACCTTGTACCGAGAAGAACCGGCAAGAAACTCAGCAAGAGCATTTCTTTACTCCCTCTAGGTCTCTAGATCGACCTTGACGACATCTATACTAATATTATAAAGCTGAAGAGTTTGTTTGTTTGTTTGTTTGTTTGTTTGTTTGAACGCGCTAATCTCAGGAACTACTGGTTCGAATTGAAAAATTCTTTTTGTGTTGAATAGTACATTTATTGAGGAAGGCTATAGGCTATATTACATCACGCTATGACTAATAGGAGTGGAACAGTCGCTAATTAACGCGGGTGAAACCGCAGGGCACAGCTAGTGTCTCTATAAACTGAACTAACGAAAGATCAAGAAGCTCCCCTTTGTCAACGTTTTGTGTGACCTGTGTTTTATAAGTACATAAAAGGATTAATAACGATCCATATATCCCAAACACTCCAAAATGCCATTGTAGGTAATACAGTTTCAATCACTTAAATTGCGCACCCAACATACGGGAACTCTACCAAATGCTGCGCTATGAAATACAGTTCGAGGTCGAATGGAAAAATGTGATTCGTTTATAACTCCTTTAGGTCCGCGCCTTGGATTTATGTGGCGGGGGAACGGTTGCTTTGCCTTCTTCCACTACGTAAATCATTTTCACATCGCGACGTTGGGTACTGACACAGAATAGATAGGTACAGAAGGGCGACTCTGGCTGTTAGAAATTTAATTACTTACCTACGTTCTGTCGTACAGCTATGGTCAAGGCTTTGATTATATAGACGTGGATTAATTATGTCATTTCTGCAGTACCCTATGTTTGACTGGTAGAGAATGCCCCAGGAATTAAGTGTGCCATTTTATATTTTATCGCAAAAGATTAAAATAAATAAATATAATTAAAGGCCTACAATATGTTGTGATTTGTAAGGTTTTTACAGACGCTAAAAACGTCAACTCATTTCTATGTTTTGTTGAATTTCAACAACCGAACACGGCTACGTATTTACGTAGCCGTGTTTATGTAGACGTCTACTTATTTAAACATAGTACGCGTGGAGGCTGACTCCAAGGTCGCCGTTCGAATGCGTTTACGTCGAATTGCGTGCATGCGCCTGTATCGCTCATTTGTATGGAGCCGCCCTTCTGTATCTATTTATTTTGTGATACTGATTTGCTTCGCTACAATTCCGTACATTGCTGGCCAATAGAAAGTGTGTAGCGACTGATTGGTGCTTTCTACCTAATCGTGTTATCAATCCGCTAAGATAAATTGTTATCTTTAAAAATTATTATGGAGAATATAATATGTTTTCTAAAGTTTACGCGAAAACGGGGTTCGTGGTCACAGGAGGACTGTGATCACAGCTGTGGCCACAATCGGGTACGAAGTCACTCGTACCTGATTGTGGCCACTTTCAAACACACATCAGAAAAAGAAACAAAGAAAGAAAATACATTTTTCGAAATGATTTGACGACCTCCTGTCTCGGTCGGATTATATTGGTGGCTTGCACACCGGTTTTCATGGTGTCGCTATCTCTGAGGTCCCGGGTTCGATCCCCGGTCGGATCAATTTAGAAATACCTGTTTTTCTATATTGTTTCGGGTCTGGGTGTTTCCTATGTATAATAAGTATGTATTTAAGTATATTAAGTATGTTTATCCGTTGTCTAGTTAACCATATAACGAGTTTCTTAAGGGGGTGCAGCGCGGAATTAGAAAATTTACGTGTTTTTAAGTCACTAGTGCTAGGCGCTGAATAGGTCTTATACATTAAAAGGACTAGTGTAGGTTAGCTTGATCCTTTCACTAGATCATGGTTGTCTTGGAATTTGAAACAAATACCCAGAAACTGCATAAACAATACGTAAAATAATACTATCTAAAAACTTATTTCTTCCGAAACTTTGTAAATATAGCACAAATGAAACAATGATCCGACATCAAAATGTTTGTATTGATATTCCGCAGGTCACTGTTGTCTTATTTTTCCATTAAAAAACATGAATATGAAAATATTAAGACTTTTCTTATTTTTTACCCAAACATTGCTCTAATTAAATCACCAGCCTACTCTGTACAGATATTAGTGTGCGTGCGTATTCGTAGTCGTGCGCCGTTGACACACCACCGCCACGCGCCGCTCGCTCGCTATCATAAAGAAACTTGAAACTCGCAATTTTGCGTCCGCGCTGCACCCCCTTAAGGAAGCTTTTCTTGGGGCTAGATAATTGGTGTGAGTGTGGGAAACATTTATTTTTATTTATTTATTTAATCTAACAAACACAATCAATACAGCAGGTAACAAAAAGGAAAGAAAATAACAATTACATATATGCATTATTTACGCCGTGTCATCAGGCGAATCGATTGCTCATTTGCTGACTTAAAAACCTAAAAAAACATTTATCACTGAATAAAGGAGGAGGCGAGGAGCTCGATGGCGCAGTGGTTAACGCGCCCGGTCTGCGAGTGCTGAGGTTAAGCAACTTTCGCAAAAGCCGGTCATCGGATGGGCGACCAAAAATTTATCATCACGAGCTCCTCCGTGCTTCGGAAGGCACGTAAAGCCGTTGGTCCCGGCTGCTTTAGCAGTCGTTAACAACCACCAATCCGCACTGGGCCCGCGTGGTGGTTTATGGCCCGTTCTCCCTATCCATCCATAGGGAAGGCTAGTGCCCCAGCAGTGGGGACATACAATGAGCTGATGATGATGATGATGAAATTCGAATAGATATAGAATTTATTGAACGAAGTTAGGTGCACCATCAAGTGGCAAGCGTTTGCAGCACGGAGGCAGAGTGTGAATCCTATTTGGCAATTTACCGTCTGTTTGCTAGAAATATCTGGCCGATTTGCTTCTGCGGGATTTGCTTTACGGCTGCCGACTGCGACACGCGAATCGCGTTACCGTAATTTTGTTTTCTGCAAAGTCGAGTTCCGTTCGAGTCGTTAGTTTTAGGAGGAAATGGACATTTATAGGTTGTTAGTAGCGCTTCAGTACTCCAACTAAGTGGATACCTGTCGCGTAGACTGAGATATTTTCATAATCGCGGGTTACATGATTGTTGAACGCCTTGTTGGCCGAGTGGCAAAACGCTCAGCCTGATACCCGGGGTTCAATTCCCAGGGGGCCGACCGCCTAACTCTCTCGCTTTCGATCGCTTTGAAGGCGAGGCGAGGAGGAGGCGTCATCTTGTCATTTCGAAAGGAATATGAAAAATATTGCTTAAGCTATAGGCTATAGCTTTCGATATTATTCGATATTATATTTCGATATTATGTTAGAAGCGATCGAAAGCAAAAGAGTTAGGCGGTTGGGGGGCAGGTCGGGCAATTTCTTTCGGATTTTTCAAGGCGTAGCCCGGGTTTGTGATCACCAACCCGCATTTGGCAAGCGTGGTGATTAAGCCTTTACCCATCAATTGTAGTAATGACGATGACGTGATTTCAATGATGGAGGCCTTTGCCCAGCAGTGAGACAGTATATAGCCTTTTTACTTACTTACTTACTTACTTACTTACTTACTTACTTACTTACTTACTTACTTACTTACTTACTTACTTACTTACTTACTTACTTACTTACTTACTTACTTACTTACTTACTTACTTACTTACTTACTTACTTACTTACTTACTTACTTACTTACTTACTTACTTACTTACTTACTTTAACAGGATTGTTACAACGTATTCTACTATAGAAACTATGCTATAAGAATTATTGTGTTTGATTTGATCACCCCACCCTGACCCAATGCGGGTTGGTAAGACTTTTGTTATTGCAAAGCATTTTTTTATTCATTTATTCTGGCAATTGGCATTTACAGATTGACTTAATAGATTGAATTGGCAATTGCACTAAACAATCTAATTTAATATAATATATGTATTACTTGTGAGATACATTGTGTTTTCATACGATGGCCAAGTCAATCTATTTATTTAAAACATAAAAGACTTTTAATATTGATATGGTCACTACAAGATGTTGTTAGGTTAGCTAATTTTTATATAGGGACTGAATAAATGAACCGACTTGGTATTACATGGATCTCACAACTTTTGTGGTAGAAGAACTGAGTTACGAGACTTGGTTTTTTTACAAGTTTGTTTTTGATGGCATCTCATTTCTTTTTGTAGATAGTCTTACTCTTTTCCTTTCCGATACCATCTAGGTACCTATCTACACCTATTATTCCATTATAAACACGAAACAGGTACACTGATTCATTAACTGCAAATGTAACTTTGTAATCCTATACATTTTTTTAAGATTACAAAGTTATTTATGCAGTTGGTGTATCTAGAAAACTGAACCGAAATTGCAAAATATTTTAGTTTTTCTTGATTTAAACACTAAACATTATAATTGTATTCTAAATTTGAAACTTCTATGTCTGCTAGAAGTGCCTTAGAGTTTTGATGATCGGTCAGTCAGCGAGTGATTGACAAAATTAAGAACGAAGTAAAAGGGGGTCGAAAACGGTCTGAACTGTTTCGAGAAAAGGATGGTACAGCCGTGCCGCTTTTTTGCTCGACTTGGCGGAGGCACTGCCGTGCCCACAGATATTAATACGTGAAGCAAAACCTTTGTACCCCTTTTTACGAAAATTGCGCGGACGGAGGAGTATGAAATTTCGCACACTTATCTATATACATTATAATGACTTTGCCTGACTGATTCATTATCGCCGAGCCTAAACCGCTGAAGCTAATTAGATGAAATTTGGACTGTGGGTAAATTGAGTGACGTAACCAGCCACTAAGAAAGGATTTTACGAAAATCACACAAATCAATAAAACAAACATTAGACACACTACCATGTATTTGACACACACGCATATGTATTTGACACACACGCATATATATCTTATATATAATCTTTTTAAAAATTTCAAAAATGGAAGAGGAGTCGCCGAAATCTGTCAATGCCAATCCAAACTCACATTTTATGTTTTTTAATTTTTCATTGGTTAGGATACAATCCGTGCAGCATTAATAAAATTACGGTCGAATTTCGACCACTGGGCGACCACTAGTCATAATAATATCATCATTTAGTGCCATTTTTTATATCTTCATACTGAAGTTTGGAGATCAGTACATAAAACTTACTGCAGTAAATAATTTTAACTGACGACAGCCCAGTTCAGTTCATTGTTTATCCTGTAAGGTGTGCAAAAAAATTGACCCAAAAATATTTTAAAAAATAAAAATGTAAATGGAGAAGAAAGAGCAGTTTTAAAGTTTCCTATTATAAATTACGAATAATTAACAGCAGACGCATCTGCGCCGCCCCAATCGGATGCCCAACTCGATGCCGACGCGCCGAGACACGGAGCCTTAATTAAACGCCGCTGGAATTGATTAATTCATAAATTAATTAATGTTATCTTTTATCGCTCAATGTAGTAGCTCAATTTAATAAGCCTCAAAAGATATATTGCTTCACGAAATGTTTCAGCCATATTAAAATCGGTATGAAGCGTTTGTTACGTATTACTTATATGAGTGGCGTTGCCTTTCGTCATAATTTAAAAAAAGAAACATTAAACGTCAGGATAACCATTAAGTCGACTTGTTGGCGGGAAAGTGAAGAGCCATGACTGCGGTTTTGTTTTCTTTTCTAAAATTTGTGTTATGTCGAATATTAATGTGAAATAATGGTGGATTATTAACCGTTAAGTGTTCGTGAGTGTGCATGAGTGTTGGCAAATGAAACAAAACAGTGTAACGTCACTTTTCAAATTCTCTCAAGAAGTCCGCCCGAGGACTTAGTAAAGCCCCACATCTTTACTGAGATATTCGAGGGGCTATGGGATTTTATTTTTCAATAACGTCTCGATAGTGTGCCGGAGATCTGATTTTGACAAAAAGCTATGCCAAAATCTTTCAAAATTGTTTTTTTTACCTTACGTGTAAGCAATTGGCCTTCGTCTCACCTGATGTTAAGTGAAAAAAGAAATAGAAAAAAAAACTTGATGACAAACCCCTCGGGTGGAAGCGTACTTCACCCAGAACCCTCAACTATTGAGGCGCTGCAGCAGAATTTAGAAGCAAAATGCAGTAAAATAGTAGAATTCTGGCCCTGCTGACCTGGTTCTCATTGCATTTGACACTTCGAGCTAGATTTGCCCGCATACAGTTGTCAAATGTCCTATATTGCCAGTTATCATTAGATATTACATACATTTAGATTACTCTGTACATACATTTGTTGGCACCAAGACATTGATCATTAAATTTTTCAAATAATTTCATGTAGACACTTATAAACATTTTTACAATAGGTTACACTTTGCTATCTGACTGTACTTTTGATAAAAATATTCAACTTATAAATTTTATCGCACTAAAACGAAATCGGGTGCCTCCACCACGGGGGCGTCACACACCGGGGGCCTAACTCACGAACCCGAAATATCCATGAACCTGTCATGGTGATTTTTTTATTGATATGAGGCAGCACAACAGACATTAATCATAAAATGAAAAAATACATAACAGGATATAAAGCTCAGAACCAGACTAATATCCCAAATCGGCCTGATGATGAAGCTGGAAGATGGCCATAGGAACTCGGTAATTAAAGACACAACCCCATCGAGTTTGGGCTCGTTTGATCCGTCTTGACGAGTAATTTGGTGCTAGATGGTAACCAAGGTCTGATGATGGAGTTGGAAGATGGCTATAGGAACTCGGTAGTTAAACGACACAAACCCATCGAGTTTGAGCTTTTTGGGTATGATTCGTCTTGACGAGTACTTTGTTGCTAGATATGTAATATCGTTAACGTTGTGCCTCAGGGTACCAGGGCAAACTCTGTTGTACTGAAGCCCTTATCTCCCTACAAAAATACTAAAAAGTTAAAAAGAAAATTAAAAGAAACCAAACACTTTTTAAAAACAAGCTTTTATTACTTGTTAATAAAAAAAGAACTAAAAAGTAAAAATAATGTAAACCTGATAATAAGATTTTTTTTAAATAAAAGCGTGTTACATTTTGATGGAACATTAAAGAACATATAGTAGATATATTACACCTTCATTATTTTTCTTTTGTTATCACAATGTAACACGCTTTTATTTATAAAAAAAAATCTTATTATCAGTTTTTATATTAATTTATGTACACCCTGGCTGATTTGTGTATTTCTTTTATGTTTAAATATTTTAAATACGTTTTTCTTTTGTTACTATCTGTCACTACTATTGTCATTCTATTAAACGATAATAAAAACCTCTCTCGGTGTCTAATTACATTATATTATTACTTATGGCTAAGCTGTAAGTATTAATTACTAGCGGCCCGCCTCGGCTTTGCACGGGTGTACTTTTATTTTTAAACATAGTTTTTTTTAAATATAGCCTTCCTCAATAAATGGACTATTCAACACAAAAATATTTTTTCAATTCAAACCAGTAGTTCCTGAGATTAGCGCGTTCAACCAAACAAACAAACTCTTCAGCTTTATAATATTCATCATCATCATCATCAGCTCATTTTATGTCTCCACTGCTGGGGCACGAGCCTTCCCTATGGATGGATAGGGAGAACGGGCCATAAACCACCACGCGGGCACAGTGCGGATTGGTGGTTGTTAACGACTGCTAATGCAACCGGGACCAACGGCTTAACGTGCCTTCCGAAGCACGGAGGAGCTCGAAATGATAAATTTTTGGTCATCCATCCGATGACCGGCCTTTGCGAAAGTTGCTTAACCTCAGCACTCGCAGACCGGGCGCGTTAACCACTGCGCCATCGAGCTCCATTATGACATTGCAATTGGTTAATTAAATCGTAAAGAATTTGGTAGTTTATTCATGAATAACATGTTAATGTCAATCATTAAATGTTTGCAGAAGCGAAATCCAATTAAACCAATGATTGAGTAATGATGCCATAAAGTTTTTATGATCATTAGATTCATTTAATGCGAGTAATGGTTTAATTATTATGTCATGTTTGTAAACCCTGCCTGTGGCTATGATTAATGTTGTTTATTTATTTATAGAATCATACGATATCAAGTAATTTTAGCTACACGCCTGTGTGAACTAGTGGTTAAGAGGGGGTATAAAGGTAAATCACCAATCGTAGATTTGATTTTAACACTAGAAGATAAACCACGATTTACCCGAAAAAAATATCATAGATACTACAGCATACTTGAAAGGGACTGGCTTAAGCGAAAACATAATATATTAAAATTTTATCGATAAAATAAAATCACAAACTTACGTCTACTTTTCAACTAGAATCAATTTATTTTCAATTTGACGCATATTACTGAGCCAATATTTTAACACATAATATCAAATTATATTACCGAGCGACTGTATTAGCGATTTGAAAAAAAAATGTATATTTTACGAGTAAATAAACTAAAACTAATTCGGCGCTTACGACATTCTTATTCCGTGCAGAACGCTCCAGTCTGTCGCACCTGACCCGAGGTAACAGGCATGTTTTGTTTCATCGATTAGTCGCGATCACTCTGTTGAGACGAGAGGACTGTGTTTCTGTGCTCAGGGCGCCGAGAAAATATTTCGTTAAAATAAGATATTATTATCATAATATTGTTATTATTTCTTTTCATTGGTGATGAGTAGTCTCACCTTGAAATATCGACCCTTACGCATTAACTTTAGAGCTCACTATACAATGTATTAGAAGCGCTGAAGCAATGACGGCGACGCGGGTACCGGGTATAGTATATGCAAAACAGAACGATGCTTTTGACCACTCGTATTGGTGGCAGTATGTATAGTAATTTTTTTTCACAGTACATACATAATTAAGTTGAATTAGCTATTCTGGAAGTATTGTATCATACTTCGTATATTACCGTACAAACTTGTGATTTACAATTATTTTGTATTTCAGAACTGCTGCAGCTCGTAAATGTCGTAATATCTTACAAGCCGATGTATGCTATCCGGTCAAACTCGTACGCAAAAATCTCTCATCAACTCTGTTAGTTCGTTACAGTTGTTTAATTTAAAGCTATTCGTATATTTATTTTTATAAAAACCATAGAATGTAAACATAATATTGATTTTTTTATATGTTAACACATGAAAAGTCTGTCGTTGCTGACTGTACAATCCAGCTCGAAGATCTCGTAGATAATAGTAAGTACGGTAGTAAGGTAGTAAATATTTTACTAAATGTGGGTAGCACAGAAATTGGTCTAAAGTTAGTGGGGTCAGATGTGCTACCTGATTTGTATAATGGAATTACTTTACTGTGCTTCATTAGGTCAGGAAAAACACCACAGTCAATACATTCGTTAAATATGCAAGCTAAAACTGGAGCTATTGTCTCAATAACGGATTTAGTGACGTCAACGGAATTACCCCACAAATCAGCAGTCTTTTTTTTATTAAGAGTGTTAAAAGTTTTAATTATATCTCTAAAATCAATTTTTTGAAAACTAAAATGGTTTTCACTAGGTTTGACATTTTCCTTTAGAACCGCTTCAGCTACAGTGGAGTCCAAAGTCTTTGTAGTTGAAACTGGAATATCAGTAAAAAACTTCTCAAATGCCGCAGCAACATCAGCATCAGAAGTTAAGATTTGATTTTCGAAGCTCAATTTGTACTCATTGTTACGACTTTTGACATTTCCAGTTTAATTTACACTATTTATAATATTCCATGTCATTTTTATTTTGTTATCACTTAGCTTAATCTTTGAACTCAGGAATTTTGCCTTTGCTAATCGACATACTGTTTTAAATAACTTAGAATATTTTTTGACATACAATTTGAAATCTTCACTGGTGTTATAGTTGCGTTCATCATATAGCTCATAAAGTCGCTTTCTACTTTTGTGGATACCAATTGTAACCCATTCACTAAAAGTAACAGTACCACTAACCGAGATCATCTTTGGAATAAAAGTTTTATTAAATTCTAAACAATATTTATAAAAGAAATCATTATAAAATTTATTTGGGTTATCATTATATTCTACATAACATATATTATCATAGAGATTGTTTTGAAGCGTTCCAGACGACCTGCAGTTTTTGGTACAACAGTGATAATCTGTTTCTTCACTTGCTGACACTGATGTGGAAGGCTGACCATTTGGCCACAATGATCAGAGTCTAGTTTATTAATAATGAGTTTAGACAGAGGTACTAGATCAGTGTATATATTATCGATACAAGTGGCCGAAGTGGCAGTTATTCTAGTCGGCTCCAAAAATAAATTATTCAAATTATATGATTGAAATAAATTTTTAATTTTGATAGAACCTGTAGACTTTTCTAACAAATTAATATTAAAATCACCGCAAACAACTATCTTTTTACCTACATTGCGGATTTTATATAATGCTTCATCCATTACTTTTTCAAAATAATCATACAATGCTGACGGAGGCCTGTATACACTTAATAAAACAAGTCGCTCCAGCTCCACACAAGCTATTTCTATTGTTTGCTCAACCGAGAGGCTCATTATGTCTTTTCTTTCCTTTAATTTTAACTTCTTATCAACTATAATTAAGGAGCCACCATGAATTGAATTTACTCGACTGAACGAACTACCTACCAAATGATTATTAAAATTGAACATGAACTGATGATCTTTAAGCCAGTGTTCAGTAATACACAGAATATCAACTTTATTATCGTTCATGAACAATGCAATCTCTGGATCTTTGCCCATCATTCCTTGAATGTTCTGGTGAACCATACTGATTGACTGAACATTTTTAATAATTGTAGGTTGAGACGGGCTTTTCTTAGAATTAATTACACATTTATTTAAAATATTACCAAACATTTTGCAAGAGAATTCCTCTTTTGTCTTATGATTTAATTTAAAATCGTCATTAAAGAAAAGCTTTGTAAAAAAGCTTATTATAAAGTGTCTGATTACATTCAAGACAAAACAGCATGGGTTAAAAATGCTTCAATCACCCCAACAGGTATTTCTAATTTAAAATATTGTTAAGTAATTTTAAATTTGTATAACTTGATAACGGCATATAATTTTGTAAATGTCGTTACTTATATTAAAACTGTGGAGTTTCTTGCGCCCATTCTTCTCCACAACTAAAAAATAGACGTCCTGAATGGGTAGTAGGTAAAAAAAATGTTTGGACGATTCAAAAGTACTTTTCTAAAGTTTATTTGAATACAAAATATTTGACACTTAGACTTTGACTTTGATTACAGAAAGTCTGTTTATCTTAAGTGTAAACAATATTTTAGTTTTTTTTTACCATTAAAAAAACAATAAAATTTTTCATTAAATTTCAATAGTAAGTCCTATAAAGATTGTTACATTTTAAGACAAGTTAGAATGAACAGACCTTAAATACATATGTAATTTAATGCAAAAATGTTTTTAACTTACCTTCTTTCTGTCTGTTCTTTGCAGTACAGGTACAAGCCAGGGTACGAATTCTGAAAAAAAAATGTAAACCTATGAATCTATGTAAATAAAGCGATATTTTTGTAATAAAATTAGACTTCTTTTTTTTACATTGTCGACACTCTTTGAAGAAGAGATATAACAGTAAGAGCACTTACACACGAGCAGCACTTTGGTATCAATAGAGGTAACTGTAGCGTCGGATGGTAGGCCTTTGACCTTTAACGTGTCGACAGCAACCGCTGACTGTTGCAGTTACTTCTGTCGATAGCAAAGTGCGACTGAAAGGAATAATATAATCTACATGATACAAAAAATAATCTACATAATACAAAAATGCTTAGATTTCATGGCACCTACGCCTTTATAAAATAAAACAATATTAAATATTTAAAGTAGCAATATATAATAAAAATATATGATATCATTACTTACCTTTGCGTATTATTTACCACCAGCAAAGAGTATTTTAGTGTTTCGAAGTACAGCTAGGTGATCCGACTCGCACTTAGCCGGTTTTTATCTGATTATTTTAGGTATACTGTGCGCGATCGCACTAAACACGAGTACACACGAGGGAGCGACCTGCCAATCTGTTGCGTTGGCCGCCACGCCGTACGCACGGACGAAAGCGGGGCGTGAAAGGGGCGCGGGTGGAATCTGTTTTTTTTCTAGGTTTATACGCCCTCTTAACCATCGGTATCAGACCCAAAGGTTCTGGATTCGTTTCGCAGCGGGAAGTATCTATTTGTACTCTGGTTTTGTTAGTGGTACGGCTTACTTTGTGTTCTGACAATTAGTGATAAGATAGCCGGTTTTTTTGGAATTGAGGATTTTGGATGAAGCACACTGCGCTTCCAACTTATCGTCACTAATATCAAGTGAGATGGAGGCAAAATGCTTTCCATGGAACGATATAGGTACTTATGAGGAAAAAAGGAAAGATATACTGCTGTATAATGCTTTAAGAGTAGCAGTACCTACCTTTTTAAAAATATTTTTTACTTGTTACTTTTTTTTATAGGTTTGTTTTAGATTTTTCTATGTTATATATTTTGAGTAAGTAGGAGCGGAGCGGAGTCAGGTGAACTACCAACTATGCTATAGTTGGTAGTGCACCTGTGCAGTGCGGGTTCGAATCCCGCTCGTGGAATTTTTTCAGCACTTTATCTTTTTTCAAATATTGTAATTTGTTCGCAACAATATTTGCGTTAAATTATATGTAAAAAATCATACGAGTTTTTGTCAACCAGCCAGTTAATTTAAGATACAATTTTATATGCTACATAATTCTATTCTATTCTATTCTATTGATAGCGTACACATTTCAAGCAAATACACCATAGAAACGCTTGTGAAAATATATTTTTTAACGTGTGCATTTCTATATTTTTCTTACCAACTTTAATCCTTTATGAAAGTTACTCCCCACGTCTCCATGCACTGTGATTATTCCAACTTTATCGCGCAAGCCTACCACACGGTGTCCGGAATTTGATCCCTTTTCAATCCATTAATCCCCTTAATGGCTCGTAAAAAAGATCTCAAGTAAGAATAATTCAATAAAGGCTGTTACATAATTCTTTAAGCGACTGTTATAAGTTCAGAAAAGTCTCTTTCGTTTTGATTGATAGATACCAAGAGTATTATTGTAAATTAAGCTTAAGTATGTAAAAGGTAGAGTTGAGAGTCGTGTATAAGCGTTCTATGCAGCATTTGTTGACGCTAAGGTATCTTGGGTGTTGTCAGTTACTGGATGGAAGACCGAACATTTGTTTTGTATAACTCGTATGCTTCGAGTTTGAATACTTTAAGGAGATGTGAAATGTATTGTTATATATGGTGACACATTAAACCTATGTATTTTTTATCGAATTATTCATCGCCAGCTCATATACGTCCCACTGCAAGGGCACGAGCCTTCCCTGTGGATGGATAGGGAGAACGGGCCATAAACCACCACGCGGGCCCAGTGCGGATTGGTGGTTGTTAACGACTGTAAATGTAGCCGGGACCAACCGCTTTACGTGCCTTCCGAAGCACGGAGGAGCTCTAGATGATAAATTTTTGGTCACCCATCCGATGACCGGCCTTTGCAAAAGTTGCTTATCCTCAGCACTCGCAGGCGCGTTAACCACTGCGCCATAGAGCTCCTCAATCTATCTTTCGAATTATTACATGACTATTACTGTATTTTATGGTTTAAGGGTTCTTAACCTACTGAAGCTTCAAGGTCCCGGGTTTAATTCCTTCGAATTTTTCGATGCGTAGCCCGGGTTTGTTATCACCAATCCGCAATTGGCAAGCGTCGTGATTAGACCATTACCCATCAATTGTAGCGATGACTTGATTTTAATGATAGAGACCTTTGCCCAGCAGTGGGACTGTCACAGGCTATTTAAAGTAAAGTCATGGTTACATTTATATTCTTCTGCTACACCGTACAACGACAGACATATAACTTTAATAATAGTAGCTAGGTATATAAACTGTAACGTAAAAATAATAAATCATATTTGTTTTGTTTCAGGTAAGCGAATACTAAGCAGCAGGCCGACCTTTAAGGTTAAAGTACTTTGTCAATGGAATTAAATTTTATTACGGAGATTGTGAGCTTAAATGAAGCTATATTTTATACTACTTTAAAAGACGAGAGTGGTCATACTTTCTTTAGATCAAGTTTGTCATCCGAACAAAATATATATATAAGGTCACTTTTTATGAACTGCAAGTATTTTGACAAAACATCTAATTCTATCAGAGAAATAAGGCCCTAGTATTAAAAAAAATCAGGGTAGTTTTTTTTTAACTTTTCCTGACACAAAACGTGTAATATTTTTAAGAGCGGCCTCTCTGTCGGTTTTTTTAATGAAACTAGGGGCACGTGTAACCGGTGAAGGCATTGCGGCCTCTCTGTTTCGGCTCCTTTGAATTGAAACTACCGAAAGTGCTTTTTTTCTTTTTAATCGAAATGTCTTTTGGCGTTTTTCTTGAAAACTAGCGTATAAAAATTTAAGGTTTTTTAATAAAAATTGTTTATATATGTATGTTGTTGAATTTATCCTCAAAATATTTGCAGTTGATAAAATGTGACCTATATATATTTTTATAACTTCTTTTTTCAACATGATCGGAGCTTATTGTACACTAACGCTTTCATTCCAGTTCTCTCTGTCTTTCCTCTCGCACTTTTATACCGCATACTACACATTCATACATCATCTTTCATTCCCAGGCACTGCCTTTTTTATATCCCTGTTCTATCTATCTACTTTATTTATTTAATATGACATATAATATATATATGCGGCAAATAAGTTTTTCAGTGTTGTTTATATTTTCTTCATCATCATCATCATCAGCTCATTTTTTTTTATGTCCCCACTGCTGGGGCACGAGCCTTCCCTGTGGATGGATAGGGAGAAGGGGCCATAAACCACCACGCGGGCCCAGTGCGGATTGGTGGTTGTTAACGACTGCTAATGCAGCCAAGACCAACGGCTTCACGTGCCTTCCGAAGCACGGAGGAGCTCGAGATGATACATTTTTTGGTCACCCATCCGATGACCGGCCTTTGCGAAAGTTGCTTAACCTCAGCACTCGCAGACCGGGCGCGTTAACCACTGCGCCATCGAGCTCCTCATATTTTCTTACAACATCTTATTTCTACAGATAGGTCTTTATCTTATTCTAACTTATAATGATCATTTCTTTCCCTTTTATTACGGGTACTCCGAACAAGATATTGGAAATCAGATATGATCACCAGTTCCTTTCATGTCTTCACCTCAGGAAGAACGGGCTATTGACCACCACGCGCCCAGTACGGATGAGTGGTTGTCAACAGCTGCTAATGCAGCTTGGACTTGGCTTTACGTGCCATCTGAAGCACGGATAATGGAACTCAAATTGAGTTGGGCATTTTGTCAGACGTGGTGAAGACAGGTGGACCACGGAAGATCAGGCCACATAATCAATCACGCGGGTTCAATGCGGCTTGATGGATTTCAACGACTTCCATATTACGACTAGACTAGATGGAGCGATTTTCATAAGCTACTGGCAAGAGCTGGCTGAGAGTAGCTGCGGTCGTCACTGTTGCGTACCCTTGAAGGCCTATTTTCAGTAGTGAAGTTATATTTGGTAATATGTATATATTCCCGAAACGTACCCATGTTAACATGTCTATATAATACTATGCCAACGTCGGAAAATGGAAATTGTAAAAAAAAATTTTCGACTCTCCATACAAAATGACCCATCAGCTGATCGAGTTAGTATGGAAAGTCGAATTTTTTTTTACAATTTCCATTTTTTGACCTTGGCATAGTGTACGTTTTTCGAATTTATACATATTACCAAATATCCTGTATAACGTTAACAACAGGGAACAACTGCTAAAAGTGCCTTCCGAATCAACAAAGAAAACTGAATAACTATTATCCATGTTTCTATTGAAAGCTATCGCATTGATCATACTAGTTAATAGAATTGTTGCTGTCAAAATGACTTAATAAATATAACACCTTCACTGGAACAATTAGCCGGTGTTTAATTAACCAACTTAATTGAACGGAGTAGAGACATCAACACTAGGGTTGGCGAATGTCTGTAATTAGTGCAGGGTTGTCAAATATCAACAGGCAAGTTATTAGTTGAAAGGTTTATGCAATGTAACAGTTTGTACTGAACAGCTCAGAAAATAGGGAGAAGAGTATACGTGTATTTTTATATCTTTCGGGTAAGCACATTGCCTTCATCTCATCTGATGTTAAGTGGTGATAAGGCATTGGTGTTATCATCACCATTGGGTGAAAACGCTCTTCACTCGGAATCCTCAACAACTGAGGCACTGGCTATCTTATCTCTAGCTGCTGGAACACAACAATGCTACGAACATTGATATTATGGCGACATATTTAAATAAGATGATGGTAGCTAGCCAAGGGAACAAACAAGCCGTACCACCAACCAAACCTAAAATTTTGAAGACCCAATAATCGCACTCCTGCTTCAACGCTACTCAATTCTGTATACCGTGTTCGACGGTACTATGAGTACTTACATATAATAACACGGTGCCACCCCTGAATACAATGCGGTGTCGAAATACAACCCGCCAGAGCCATATTCGACAGCGAAAGTTGGTTTCGGTACGACTCGACGCGAAACTTCGCTATATTTGTATTGAGACACGACGTCAGCAATGACAAGACAGCAAGTGCGCATAAAACATGTTACCGATAAGCCGACCTCCTATACACTGGCACAAAACCAGGAGACTGCAGAAGGTGAGCTGCACATCTCAAATTTCTTCAATAAATTCCATGAGCGAGATTCGAACTCCATGACTATGCTATCGTGGCTCAATCCAACTCGCCGAAATTAATCAACACTAATATAAGCCAAAGGAGCCCTATTCAATGTCGACAGCTACGTCATCAACATCCGATCTTAATACTCGGCATGTCATGGGGTGCGGGTTCGAATTTCAACGACTTCCATATTACGTGGAGTTTTTTCAACATTTTGTCTTTTTTCAAATTGTAATTTGTCGCAACAATATTTGCGTAAAATTATTTGTAAATAATCATTCTTCAATAAATGTTCAACTATATGCCACATACATAAATTTCAAAGTCTGTTGAGGAAAGTTTGTGTGTGACAGTTTGTTAGTCTGATGAGTAGGCGTGTGTACAAACGCGCACGAGCAACGACACGGAATCTCGCAACAGCTGCACTCGGACTGTTCCGAGCAGATCCGAGATTCTGTGTCTGAGAGAGGGTCTATGTGAGCGTTGCTCGAGCGCGCCCAGCTGCGCACGGACTGTTCCGAGCAGATCCGAGATTCTGTGTCTGAGAGAGGGTCTATGTGAGCGTTGCTCGAGCGCGCCCAGCTGCGCACGGACTGTTCCGAGCAGATCCGAGATTCTGTGTCTGAGAGAGGGTCTATGTGAGCGTTGCTCGAGCGCGCCCAGCTGCGCACGGACTGTTCCGAGCAGATCCGAGATTCTGTGTCTGAGAGAGGGTCTATGTGAGCGTTGCTCGAGCGCGCCCAGCTGCGCACGGACTGTTCCGAGCAGATCCGAGATTCTGTGTCCGAGAGAGGGTCCATGTAAGCGTTGCTCGAGCGCGCCCAGCTGCGCTCGGACTGTTCCGAGCAGTTCCGAGATTCTGTGTGGGTCTATGTGTGCGTTGCTCGAGTGCGCCCAGCTGCGCTCCGACTGTTCCGAGCAGTTCCGAGATTCTGTGTCCGAGAGAAGGTCTATGTAATCGTTGCTCGAGCGCGGCCAGCTGCGTATGTACTGTTCCGAGCATTTCCGAGATTCTGTGTCTTGCTCGAGCGCGCCGTGCTGCTCTCGGACTGTTCCGAGCAATTCTGAGGTTCTCAGTTCCTAAGAGGGTCTATGTGTTCGGATTGTTCCAAGCATTTCCGAGATTCTGTGCCCGTGAGAGGGTCTATGTGTACAGCGCGAGCGCGCCCAGCTGCGCTTGGACTGTTCCAAGCAGTTCCGAGATTCTGTGTCCCTGAGAGGGTGCGCGTTGAACTGAATGAAGCGAGGTAAGATGTATGAAGCTTACCTTCTGCAGTCTCCTTATTTTGTGACACCGGACTCGGACCAGATTGCATCTCGAGCCTTGTGAGTACTGAGTGGTGACACTGTAATTTCGTGCTCATTATGAATTTGTTGGCCGGGCCGGAGTAGTCCGAGTTGGACTTGGCTTGTCGCTCCCTCAATACGAACCTACTACTACTACATTTTCCTTGTAACGTAATGTGATGTAATGAATTGTGTTGTAACATCCCTTTTTTAAATGTTCAAGTATGATGTTTTTTTACTTTTTCTTTGGTATTTTCCTTCCTTCCTGAAGCAAGTCGGGTCTTAATTCAAGTAATGTTTTCATTTTAGTATCAACTATTAAGAGTCTACTATAAACAGCCATAGCTAATAAGCAACTTTATCATACACAAATTAGCATCGCCAATGAACTCAGAGGAGTTATGAGTTCCGTTGACTGTAGCGGATCTCTCCGTTCCGGCGGCCATGTTTGCAACAAGTAGCAACTTTCCCGACAATACCGCGTGGACGCGGGGTGCCTGCGTTGCCTTTAACGTTTTTTTGAGAGATTTTAATGTTGGCCTCAAACGCCCTTTACAGGGTTACCGGACTTTTTTTAGGAGGGACGGCGAGAAAAGCCTTGTGATCGTAAAACCGTCGGAAGGTTTCTTTATTTTTTAATAAAGCGCAAACAAATTGTTTTCATCATATTTTTCTAATTAAAGCTTATTGCACATACTTTTCGAGTTTACCATTGATAAGATTGTATTTTCTAAAATTAGGCAAAATTGTCTAACTCGTATAAAAATTGGCGTATTAAAAAAGAAGAGAAAAATATTTGCTATTTGTAAAATCAATCTATCCTTTACAGTTTCAGATTTCCCCATACAGATCGATCTTGATGAATCACCCCGTATAAGGGAACACTTATTGATTTATATGCGTCCGCATTAGTTTACTTTCATAGTAGGCCTGCTTTTTATAGGGTGTTGACTTTAAATAAAGGTGGGAGCATCGTCCGAGGCCCCTTTTGATTTATTTATACTCCGCACTCAAAGGGGAACCGTTTCCTGATTCAATTATTATGATTGTACCAATACGGATGGGATATCGTCTATTGAGACGTGGCTCGCTAGGAGAGTGTTGATTATTGTTTAGGCTTGCTGTAAGTGGATTTCATAAGAACCTACTCTTTTGCTAGTTACTTTTGGAAGCAAAGTTGAACGCAATGAGAATCATATTATTTTTTTATCTAAGTAGGTACTTACCACATTGTATAAGTAAAACTTACTTAAAATTAAAAAAAAAATCATAATTCAAAATCATTTATTCAGTTTAGGCTACAAATAGCTCTTATGAACGTCATTATGCCATCGGTTCGTCTACTATGGGAGGGAGACCTTGTACTGAGAAGAAGCGGCAAGAAACTCAGCAAGTGGTAAGGTCTTTTCTCTCTTACAGCGTCATAAATATTGGAAAAGCCCTACATAAAAGGACACTATTAATCACAAATAATAACACAAAATATAAAAGACAATCACAACATGTAAAAAAGAAACACTAAAAAGATAAAATACTTACTTAAATAAATTAAATATTAAGGTTGGCAAAAACATCATTTACCAGTTTAATTTTTTTTACAATGTCCTACAGTACCTACTAGTAAAAGTCAAAACCTGTCTAAGAAAAAACAAAGTTAAACTATAGTTAATAATAATATAAAATAAAACAAGTATGCAAGAGCAGACCAGCCTCCACAGGCGGCACCCGTTCACGAGTATGACATATGGATCAGCCATCCAAAATTACTTACTTTACGTACTATATATTAAAACACATACAACGTATACAGCAAGAAAGAAGTACATTATTAATTCCCGATCCAGTCCGAACCCCTCGGAGAATCTAGTAGGAAAAGGAAAAAGGGACACTTGTGTGATACCATTCCATCTAGAAACCCTTTGATAATGTTACAATCACACGGCTTATGAACCCTTTAAGTGTCTCACTGCCCACAAAAAAGTCTGGTGACGCTAAAGAGGCAGCAGAAGGCCATCAGCAAACTATCTCTAAAAAAACATAATTTATTAGAAAAATGGAAAGATGATAATTTTTACAAAGAAAGTTATAAATGTTGTAATGACGGTAAATCGGGCCAACTATTGCTGGTGTACATAAATAAAACTAAAAAATAAAGCGGTTTCAAAAGTTTCTACGGTGACATGCTATGTGTTTTTAACCGGTCTGATTAGGCATAAAAGTCGCAAGCTCTTTTTCCAATCTCGTTGCACATTTCTAAGAATTCTTTACACGGTTCGCCTCCCTATATTTGGAAGCTGATTGAACGCTCTAAAGAGGCTAATTAACGACTAAGCTCATTAATTAAAAGTAACTTAGTCAATTGAAGGTGCTCTATTAAGCTTTTTGTAACGATGGCCACAAATGTGCTATGTGAAAAACGCAAATTTAATATACTTGTCTTGTACATAACTAGCTAGCTAGTAATCTATACATTACTAGTCAGTTCGGTTCCTACATTTATACATGAAGAAAAAAATTTGTACCACTTTTTAACCCTATTGCGCGCACGCAGGAGTAATAAAACGAAACATTTAAAAAATATTAATAAAATAGAGGTCCGCCGGCATCGGGACCAGGATCCAAGCTACCGGTGGGTAGTTAGGGCTCCAGAGACAGGAACCTTCTCACAATGCGTGCCGTATCGAGGAGGACTGCCTTCTGAATCAGGCTCTTGATCCAGCCGCCTAACGAGAGCCTCATGAGATGTTGATCGAGGCTCTTGGCCATCAGGCCGTTGACCGTAACAACAATCGGCACGATGACAGCCGAATCCACACTCCACATGTCGACAACCTCATGTGCTAAGTCGAGATATTTGATTTGTTTCTCTTTCTCAGCTTTCACGAGGTTCTCGTCATGGGGAATGTCGACAATCATCGTGCGGCGCGCTAATCGATCTATCACCACAATGTCTGGCTTATTGGCTACAATAGTCCTGTTGGTGATGAGAGATCGATCCCAGTACAACGTGACGTGGTCATTTTCGAGAACTGTGTCGGGCATATACTTGTAGTACGGTACTTCTGAATCTACAAGTTTGTATTTCAAAGCAAGTTGCTAGTGGATAATCCTGGCCACATGATTATGCCTGTGCAAGTACTCGCCGTTAACCAGACGAGAACAGCCAGAAATAATATGTCTGATAAATAATGATAATAATAATTATTATTATTGTATACTTATTGAATAACGGTCAACGACTTCTCATTGTCCGGAAAGATTTTTATTAAGATTACTTCTTACCTACTTACTCTTTTTCATGGTGCGCGGTGTAACAATTAGAGAAAAAGAATTGTTTTCTGTAACCGCAAATATAAAAAAAAAACTAATAAAAGTAATCAAGAGTTTTTGTAAAAAGGCTGAAGCTGTATTTTGCGTGTTGCCTGTAATATTTTATAAAAAAATTCTAGATTTTTTTGTAGGAAAGTTGCAGCTGTACACGGTTGGTTGCCTGAAATAACTTTACAATAATAAAATATTAAATAAACATAATTAAGTAAAGCGAACTCAAACTTTTACAGTTGAAAGTTATAAAAATCCTTATGAAAATACATAAATTTGGTCGAATTATCCACCTTACTATGTAGAGGAGCTCGATGGCCCCGGTCTGCGAGTGCTGAGGTTAAGCAACTTTCGCAAAGGCCGATCATGGGATGGGTGACCAAAACTTTACCATCTCGAGCTCCTCCGTGCTTCGGAAGGCACGTAAAGACGTTGGTCCCGGCTGCATTAGCAGTCGTAAACAACCACCAACTGGGCCTGCGTGGTGGTTTTTGGCCCGTTCTCCCTATCTATCCATAGGGAAGGCTCGTGCCCCAGCAGTGAGGACATAAAATGAGCTGATGATGATGATAATGTAGACGTTTCCATCAGTGGTATTAACTTTGATATACATTTCATAATCAAAGGGGGTGTTAATCTTCGTATTGTTGGAAATGACATTTACGACTTCGCATAGAACGATGTTACCGCTCGTAGTTTTGAAAACAGTCTAATTGAAATGTGCTACAAGCTCGATTTAGCACAATAGCTGTTTGTTCTCTGTCTAATACGAGCAGTTACAAAGCGCTCGAGCGCTCGCAATGAAAACAGGAGTCGTTGTCACACGCTGCACGGAACCATTATGTTGTCGATCCATTTTGTATTCGCTCAGCAACAAACAATAGCGTGTGGCTATAAAGGATGTTTGGCAATACCTCTATAATTCCGAATGTGGCAGCTGCTGCTGCATGCCTGAAAAGCACCTTATGGCCTAGATATTAAGGTTGTTTGTTACAAAGGGAAATTGCACATTACACATACATTCATTATTATTGGTTGCCAACCTCATGGTCCAAAATACCAGAAGTAGAAAGAAGTAATAAAAAAGTAAAGTTTACGATAGCGTTGTGTTATCAAATTTGTGGTATTTCATCTGTAAAGATGAATCTACATGGCCATCGGTTGCAATGACCGTTGGATAGATGGCACTCTGCTGCTAAAAAAGCTTTCAAAAAATTAAAAAGCAGTGTCAATATTCATCGCTTACGTTAGCCTTCCCGGTAGCATAGTGGTCAGTACAGCTGCCCGGATTGCGGAAGATCCAGGTTTGATTCCTGGCTGGGTCGGGTAGGCGTTAATTTTTTTCACTGTATTTTATAAGTATTTAATTCAGCTTTAGTGCAGCAATTAGCACTTAAAATAAAAAAGTAAAAAATATCTAATTATGTCGCCATAACATCAATGTTTGTGGCATTGTTGTGTTCCGACAGCTAGAGATAAGATAGCCAGGACCTCAGTAGTCGAGGAATCCGGGTGAAGTGCGCTTCTACCTTCGGCCTTATCATCACTTAACATCAAGCGAGATGGAAGCCGATTGCTTACCCGTAAGATGCAAAAAAATATTTAAAAAAAATTATACAGTTCATAGTTTCGACCACGCTGCTCTTTGGGCTTTGAATTTTTTGGGTAGTTGTCACTGCGTCATTCTAATTTGAACAAATACATCAAGGAATTGGCCTATTACATTATACCTTATTTGGACTGTGGAGTGAGGTAATAGTTCTTAGTAGTCAGTAGAAGTAGTGGTTCTTAAAATAAGTTCCTGTTAGCAGTTACCTCCAGAAGCAAGTTTACACAATGAAATGGTTTTCAGTTTAGCATTTCCAATGGATACAGCTTTTCGTACAATGAGTTATTCGATTATCGACATCGATGTTGCTGCAGCTTTAGGACCGCGAATAAATAATTGAACAATAGCCAATTCGGTTGATTGTGTGTGCTTCGCAGTTTCACAGATAGTGAAGTGTGTACAGCACCCGTTTTTACCAACATTTCATGTAGCAATTTTCACCTTTCATTAGAACCTGTCGTTTGTTTTACGTTGTGTTTGGAGTTCTTTTACTAGTTATTGATTGGTATATATTTTGACGTATCTTCATCATCATCTTCATCTGCTACTTTTCTGCTGAATATAGGCCTTGGATCGTGACCACACCCGGTCCTCCGCCTTCCGCATCCAACCACTTCACGCCGGTACTTATAAGCGGCCCTAGCAGGCATGATCCCGTGGGAGCTGGAGGCCAAGGTCCTGACCGAGGTCTTCGAGTTTCGCGTGGAGAGAATCGTCAATGGCGAACGTCCCGCTTTGGAAGGTCCAAGGTGCGAGGCGAAACGGACGTGAGATGCCGGTGTGGGAATGGGAGCGCGATCTGGAGTCTCCAGTATAAGGTCGTCGCTAGTCGGTCCAGTGAGTTTTACGTATTATTCATATAATATATGTAGCTTTATGTTATGCTTTATGTTCCTTACAAGCTGTCGAAGAAGCGTCGTCGTGTACCCATTGATGTTTTGTATGGCGTTCTAATATTTATACACTGAAGAACCTCGTCGGTAGTCAAACAGATAGAGCTCGGGTTGATTAAAATGTAATTGTATTTAATTAAATATTGTATGATTTGGTATCGACATACAATTTTTTTTGAGTTTCTTTCGCCCATTCTTCTCCACAGCTAAAAAATAGACGTTCTGAATGGGTAGTAGGTAAAAAAATGTTTGGACGATTCAAACGACTTATCTTAAGTTTATTTAAATTTAAAAAAAAAATTACTTGACTATGATATGTTGACTTTTGACTTAGTGCGAAAAATTGTGGTTTAATTCTTATTACCAACTATGTTAGACTACTACTGTCGTGAACTCATTCCTACACAAGCTTTAGTAAGCAATTAGCTTTTTTACTAATGGTTGTGTAGATGGGTTTACAGGACTGCAGCAAATTTAAAATATTCTTTTTACAACACCCAACTCGTAGCCAAAAACCTACAATCATTATATGACCCTTATTTAATTTGCATTCAGAGTCAAAACCTGTTAAAAGTGGCCCTTACATCTCTTTCGTTAGTAGTAAGTTTTGTATTGTTTTTCTAAGCCTATGCTGTATGTCCCACTGCTAGGCAAAAGCCTTCCTTATGTCATGTACCTTCTTCCCGAGCCACCTTATGCGAGTCGGTCTGAGGGCCTAGTGTGACTTATTTTTGGCATTCGATCACGTTAACGAAAACGAGAATTACATAGTACCTATGGCATTGAAGCAGCGCCTCCTGGCGACATACAAGACGAGTTATTTGCCATACAAATTTTCGTTTTCGTAAACGTAATCGAATGAATACGGATAGTAAACAAATCTCACACTAGGCACTCTGGTATGTATAAGTAGTTGTGTATTAGGTAGTTAATTAAAGTTTTTTATTTTGAAAATTTCTGCGTCAGCATTTCGCATGATCCTAAAAGCTTAAGCGTTTCAATTGTTCACACTATGCTACCGATTGCGATACGGCCCGTTGCCGGCGTTGCCGGAAGCCGGAGCCGGCGCGAGCGGACGAGCCGGCGCCGGTCCGTGCGCTCAGTGTGAACGGAGACTAACACCCGTATTTATGAACGAGTAAAAGCTCATACTGAAGCAAAATTAATTACTTAAGTAAAAATTTATATTCTTTAGTAAACCGATGAAGTTAGAAATGTCAAAAGTTAGAATTCTTAGCCAAGCAATAGTCACCAACTCACCAATATCTTTACTCAAGCGATCTAGGTAAGATTTCTCAAAGAATTCATAGTGACAAGCTAGTTTTGAGGTTATATTCCGAGTGAAAGTTTGTTTTATGTCTAAAATAATATAAAATTTATGAATTTGATAAAGAAAATAAATAAAGGAGATAATAATAATATTTTTTTTCAATTTAATAAGCCTTAAGTCTAATTTAAACTTAAGTACTTGTTTTTAAAATGAAATTAGATCTTAATGACATATTTAAGAACAAAGTAATTGCTAAATAATGGCTTTTTTATTACCAAATGTCTCCAGAACCGTTGAACGGATTTACATAAGAGGAATCGTTAGATTTGTCTTAGCTGCCCAAGTGTTCTTAGATAGGACGTTAAAAAAAACATGGCGGCTGTGCGACGACGCCATTGGACTTGGTGAAAAACATTTTTTTTTCGAATACTACATTATGGATATCAAATTAGAGGGCTCAATACAAGGATTTCAAAAAAGTATATCATGATTATCATTACCGTAATACTAAAAAAAATAATACATCATCATTCTACGATTATAATAATTATGCCCCACTGCAGGGGCTTAGACCTAGCCTCATTAGAGAACGATTAGGCGTCAGAACTAAAAAAACAAATAAAATTAAAAAAAAAAAAAAAACCTGCCTGCGAAAAGAAATTATAACTAAATAGAAAATCAACTGAAAAGGCCGGAACAAGATAAAAAATCAATAATTATGTATTTTATTTATGTAATTATTGAATTTTTATCTCGTTCCGGCCTTTTCAGTTGATTTTCTATTTAGTAATTATTTTTTACGCTGGCGGGTTTTTTTATAATTTTTTTATTTTTATTGTTTATAAATACGGGTGTAAGTCTATTAACAGAAAAAAATGAGAGGTTTTCTGTTTGTAACTGAAGAGTATTAAACACTTAACGGACTTTCATTTTAGAAATTGCTTTCTGTTTGGAACCAATGCGTTTCAAAAACGTACCTACTTTCATTGTTGTTGAGAAGTTGTAGCATTATTTTTCGGTATTTTGTTGCGAAAGTTAATAATGAATTCTTTTCTATCCTCTTACTGTATAAACTAACCTCCAAAACATCAAGGTAATGTTTGTAAGACTGTACAACGCTACTGATGATTTGGTAATTACACGTTAAATATATACGAACGAATACGACTCCAAAGTTATTAGAAAAATCAATCAATCATTGTTCTAAAGCGGCCTCAATTAAAAAAAAAATTATAAAATTACTACTGGCTTTAGTTATCACAATATGCAGCAACTAAATTACGAATATTGATATTATCAATATATAAGGTCACTTTTTATCTTACTTTACTTTACTTTCACGGGACTCGGGTGATCAGATGAGTGTCGAAATTAAAATATCTCGCATTCGTCCGCGCTTCGTTTTAACTATTAGTTACAATGTTATACTTACTTACCCACTTCGCTGGCTCAGCGACCCGAAGTGGGACTTGACCTCCGACGTAAAATTAAATAAGTAATTAAGTTAATAATAAATAACAACCAATCACTGCACCGCGCAGGGCCCGCGTGGTGGTTTATGTCCCATTCTTCCCAACCATCCATAGACATGGCTAGTGCCGCAGCAGTGGGGACATAAAATGAGCTGTTCATGACTTATAATAAGTAGTAAGTACTATGTTATAGGTATATATTATTAGATAGTATGCTTTAATATTAATAATAATAAACTTTTATATTTTATTTAGTTACAGTTTTTGTTTTCTTAAATTATAGCTTAAACAATGCTACAATTATATTTACTAAAATCGATAAGACTTCCGAACTGTAACTTTGCATATTCAACGTTAGTTTTAGTGCTGTTATAATAAAATAATCTACCTAGTTATTTAAAATGTTAAAAATATACAAATACAGCCTCAAAAAAAAATAAAAAAAAACAATAAACCCGCCTGTGTAAAAAATAATAAGTAACTAAATAGAAGATCAATTGAAAAGTCCGGAACCCTGAGCCCTCTAATTTGATACCCATAATGTAGTATTCAAAAAAAATATTGTATTTCACTATCTCCAAAGGCGTTGCACAGCCGCCATGTTTGTTTTTGTACGTCACCTATCTAAGAACACTTGGGCAGCTAAGACGAATCTAACGATGTTATGTAAATCCGTTCAGTGGTTCTGGAGATATGAGGTAATAAAGAATATTACATACAAGATAGGCGCGAAAAACAATACCCTTCCTTTGCAGTCGGGTACCTAATAATAAGAAAAAATCTGCCGAGCGAGTCTCAATGACAATTCCCCCGAATTAAATTCACGCATTCCCGCTGAACTCAATACTGCCTCCGGGCTCAGGCGATCCTTAATATCAAATTTCCCCGGCCGATAGCAATCGCAGCGACGCGGCCCGTGTTAAATTAACTAATAAGCCTGCTTTGTCTTCGTGACAAAAGCTAATACGGCGCCCGCTGTATGCTTTATCCTTAATTGGACGCCGTGTCTACTTTAAAAGGAAAACGACCAAAAAATATTACCTACCTTCAGTACCTACCTACCTATCTACACTTTTTCTTTCCGACCGATAAATTATTCCAGGCGCAGGCTACAGCTTTTGATACGTACCTACTTGGAAGGAAATATTGATTATCATCTTTGGTTTAATTAATTAGCTGTTAGTGAATTAGGTTACTTTAAATAGTTGTTTGAAAATAATAATCAGTAACTGTATAAATAAGTGCGTATCTACGTAATAAAAGACAAGTAGATTTACAGCCCGATCTTCCGCCATTTGTAAAACTATTCAATTTGAATCACATATGAACTGGCTTTATGTATCTTTGTATTGAAGCTTTATAAGAACAATCTTACTGTTTCGCTCAGCCTCTGACAATTTAGCAGGCTTTAGGGTGTCTGTAAGGAAATTTAACAGTGTGTTAAAATTCCAATATGCTCTCTGGGTGGAAGGTGGGACACATTTGTGATTTACATAACAAAGACGCGCCTTGAAATTAACTAGGCACGCGTATTGAGCTTTTGCGGATGGCACGAACTGACATATACAATGCCTTTGTTTTATTACAAATTGATACATAGTCTCGGTCTCGTTTTGCGATTGCTGAAGTTAAGCAACTTTAGCGTAGGCCATACATCAGATAAGTGACCAAAAATATATCACCTCGAGCTCTTCCTTGCTTCGGAAGGCACGCAAAGGCGTTTTGGTACCGGCTGTAGTAACAATCGTTAACAACCATCGCACCGCACTACCCCCTGACTATGAGCTCTTATAGCAGTATTATTGTAATTGTGGAAAAGAGACGTGTGTATATTCGCCACTACACGCGTCTCGTTTTCGCAACTGCAATAATAATGCTATAAGAACTCATAGTTACCCCCCTGGTCCCGCGTGGTGGATTATGGCCCGTTCTTCCTATCCATCTATATGGAGGGCTCGTGCCTCAGCAGTAGGGACATAAAATGAGTTGGTAATGGCTAAAACTTTACAACAAGAATTGTCACAATCGAAAGCGAGTTTTATTCACAATTCTAATACGTTAGGAAAACGAGAACTTCTTGGTGGAAAATGAGGAGAGTTGAATATTCTCGTCGTCGTTTTTTTTGTCTTGTTTTTGTTACCGTGACGGAATAGTGAATAAAACTCGCATTAGGCACCCTGGTCGTCAACCAATAATGATTATGACCTATTTAAATTCGCCGGTGTGTGAACCGAATATTGAACGCTAATGGCTTGTAATTAAAGTTTGATATCGGATAAGTAATTGGCTATTTGTTTCCAATTGAAAAGGTCGATTGATCGATCGAGTCGTAGGTCTCTGGTGACTGCGCTTGCTTATCAGTTAAATAGACAGTCATTGCCTCACTTTTCTCATCGAGATAGCGAGAGAGAATGTTATATAAAAAAATTCAAATTCAAAATCATTTATTATTATTTATTTTTTATCATATTTTTTTCTTTTTTATTTATTTTATAGGCTACAAAAGTTAGCAAACTAAATAAGATTATAAATATCACTATGCCATCGGTTCGTAAGTCTAGACAGGGCGGGAGACCTTGTACTGAGAAGAACTGGCAAGAAACTAAGTAAGGGCATTCATTTCTTCCTTTCTCTTACAGCGTCAAAATTTTAGAAAATATCATTGAAAACCTTTTTCATTTTATATGGACACAAGAGGTATATAAGGATATGAGAAACATAGGCATGAACAGTATCTATCCTATTAAGTAAATTAAATATTGATTTACCATCTATACTATTAATAAAGAGGTAAAGTTTGTGACTTTGTTTGTTTGTTTGTTTCCGGAGGGTAATCTCTGGAACTACTGGTTCAATTCCAAAAATTTTTTCACTGATAGCTACATTCCTTGCGGGTTACATAGGCTATATTTTATTTTACAAAAGAGATTCCTTTTAGAATCTAAAATCCACGCGGACGAAGTTGCGAGTAAAGTGCTAGTGTAACATAAAAATAAGAATCTCAAAATTAATTTAAATTATTTTTTCTATTTTTTTTTCTAATAAAGAAATTAAATTAGGGATGTAACTTAAAGACACCTTCGTTAGGCAGGCGAAATAAACGAAATAAAATTTTAAGGTGTTTATGCTCATAAAGCATTATTGCCTTTACAAATTATTGTTTGCTGAAGTATTGAGTACCTACCTACATTGCTATGTAAAGCATCTCATCACATCATCACATCACGAGCTCATTTTATCTCCCCACTGCTGGGGCACGAGCCTTTCCGATTGTTGGATAGGGAGGGAGAACGAGCCATAAACCAGCACCCGGGCCCAGTGCGGATTGGTAGTTGTTAACGTCTGCCAATACATCCAGGACCAATAGCGACTAACGACCAAGGCACGTAAGTGCCTTCCGAAGCACGAAGGAGCTAGAGATGATAAATGTTTTGGTCACCCATCCGATGACCGGCCTTTGCGAAAGTGGCTTAACATCAGCAATCGCAGACCGGGCGCGTCTACCACTGCGCTATTGAGCTCCTCTTGTGTGAAAGTATTGAGTACCTATTATCGATATTGCTATGTAAATTATGCTATATAAGAATTTTCTATATTATCCACAGACGTTAACGGTTTACAATAGAAAGATGAAAGCTGTTTTCGCAGGCATGAATTTTAAATTGCGTGAATGTAACGCAGAAATCGAGTTTTGCTTTACAAACGCTTTACTTGTAAATTTTCACGAAGCAAATATGATTTTTCTTTGAAAATGAGACGTCTAGAGCGTGAAGCTTTTGATTTAAGCTTTGTGAGTAAGTTGTATTTTTTCTGTGGCTTTACGCTTTATCATTTAGTAAGAGAGATCATTTTATTCTCGACAATATTATGTTCATATAACTTATTTGAAGATACTTATCGTCATAAAGCGTTTTCTTGTTGTAAATAAATTGCTGTTTCTTATTCATATTCTTTAGAGAGTAACTTTTTGGGCTTATGGATACACGGAGGTTTTCTAAGAGTTCACGCAAGCGCGTTCGAGTATGCTAAAGAGAGCGGAAAAGTTTACCATTTTAATGATTTATTTATTTAATCCTTTATTGCACATATAAAACACACATACTTATACAAAGGTGAGCTTATCTCTAAAAGAGATCTCTTCCAGCCAACCCTAGCAGTGGTGTGGAACGGAAGTTTGCGGGACTATTCTACGAAACTAATTACTGATACATATACATACATACACATACACATATATACATATAATAAATTAAATGTATAATTAAATATAACTTAACTGATTACCAGTGTTGGAAAGGTGATCTTTCAACTTATGTTTGAATGATTCTACCGATGGACTCTCACGAATGTTGGCACTCGGCAAGCAATTTATTCTACAATTTGGCTGCATGGACTGGGTTCACAAGCAAACCAAACGCGTCTGACCATGCCTTTATCGAGAGGAGATCTTTATTAATCGCTTCAATAGCAGAATGAGTATTGGCTGCATCAAAATGTTTATAAACTTGCAGGTCATCTGCATATAAGTGGAACGGACAAGAGATACTCTTACTGAGCTCATTAATAAATAATGAGAAAAGGAGAGGCGAGAGTACACCACCCTGTGGCACACCCGCAGTTAGTGGAGCCCATTCCGAAAAAGAATCATCACTCCTAATCCTTTGGTGACGATTGCGTAGATAATCCGAAAACCGCATGCGATCACAGAAGGAGTAATGTTAAGGGAGTGGAGTATGGCAAGAAGGATGTCATAATTGACGGAGTTGAAAGCACTGCTGAAGTCAAGTAGAACCAGAATCGTAAACAACCGGTTATCCATAGCGTGGCGAATGTTGTTGTTTAACAATGTTGTAATTATATGTGCATTGGTAGTGCATGATGATGATGATGATGATGATGATGATGATGATGAGTATGATGATGATAATGATGATGATGATGATGATGATGATGATGATGATGATGATGATGATGATGATGATGGTAATTGTAGAACCCTTGACAAGGCAAAGGCAGATTGCTGGCGTCACAAAAGGTCGTTTTAGTCTTGTATCAAGAGCGGCAAGCGACCCTAGAGGATTGAAGTCCTATCGTTATGTATGTTTAATGTGCACTTGACTACTTGCTTGTCACACTAAGGGATTACATTTCCACCACTATGTTTATTTTAATGGGCACTAAACTACTTTGGATGGATTCATTATGGATACATCAAGCTTTAGCTACCACTGACAAGTTAGAGATTGCTTGTTCTGCTCCATATGCAACGGAGAGGCTGATACAGAGTCCCGGGGTAATTCCGAAGCGTCTAATTTGTATGTTCCCGATCTGGCTTTAAGCCAAGGTCAATAAACCCGTCTGTTTAAACATGAAATACCCGCATACCTTCCAACCACAACCTCACAGCTACCGCATCGACGCACCCCTACAATCGAATGTGAAGCCAACCCCAATCAAATTAAGGTTTCATTTCACATGTTGCTGCATTATATTTAAATAACAAGGGATGTATCCTAAACAAATATACGGGGTGTCGTTCGGAAGCTCACGGCTGCGATTGCAACGCAACTGTTATAAAATGAGCTTGCTACGTATTTGACGTGTTCGGGAAAATCGGGAAAAAAGACGGAGACGATGCGAACTCGCAGCTCAAATTATGTTTGCGATTTAAAACAAAGGTAGTGATTCAATAAGTGACATTTTGTTGCCCAGTCCCAGAAAAGCTGCACTTACCTTGAAAACTCAAAAAATGTTTTGATTTCTTAACAGATGTTTGTGGTACGCTCCATTTGGTTCATATTTTTGAGTAAACAATTCTTAAGTCCTTTTTTAAGTATTGGTTTACTTATTTGGAAAGACTTTGCTTTCCCAAATGTTTAGTTGTTATTCTTAACTAAGCTAAGCTATCTTGAGCAGTAGGTAGGGATTATCGTTCTGCTCATCAATTATCACCTCTATTTCTAATGTGATAAAAATATGTTACTAAAGATTTATCTGTCTCCCATTTGTCATTATAAAAAAGATAACTTGCTTGGTATGCAAACAACAATAATCTGATATGAAGTTGACAAACGCAAACAAGCGAGTGACGTATCCGATAAGTGTATTCCGAAACAATGTCCCAAACAGATTTCACCCTCAAATGCTGTTCAGCGTAAATATGTGCCGCATACGATATTTATAGGCCGTGTTTAGGCATTTCGGGACGCGGGAGAACCAACATCCCCTAGAGCGGCTTCTTGTAAAATAAACTTTAATCCAAAAAGAATAAGAGCGAAGGTTGTCGCAAGCAGATGTTTGTCAGATTCCATAGCCGAGCCATGTAAAGGCACATTCATGCGCCATGAAAGCCCATGGCATAGACACGGAGGTGCAAAAGCAGTAAAAATGATTTATACACGGCTAGATGGCTTATCGAATGTTGTGGAACTCGAGAAAAGGTTCAAGATAAGAAAAAAACTTTTGACTTATTGATTTGTGTGCTGACATTCGTTGTATTATCACGCGTGGAATGTAATTGGAATCGGATAAAGGATGTGTTAGTTATATTATATAGCTTTGTTATAATTGATGGTGAATTAATGATATTTCTCATTTTGACACTTTGAATTTCGTTGTGATAATGAACGATGCGGCCGGAGGGTACCGCTTAATTAGAATTAGTGGATGGGTTTAATTTAGATTTAGAAGTATAAGAGTTAATTATTATGATCTACAATGCATATTGTTAGCTTTTTTTAAAATTTGGGACTTACTACCTTATGTTGCGCCCTCTTATTGCATTTTATCGTATTTTGAATTTATTAAAAACAGTAAAATGAAATGTGGATGCATAAAGTTTTTCCTTCTGATATGAGTAAAAACAAAAAAAAATTAAAAAAGATTTTTAAAAAAAGGATTTAGGAGACAAATAAGAAATCTTCTTTCGGTATCAACACTCAATACTTTGTTGCTATTTAATTAGATCCTCCTACCATAGCAATGTAGAGAGATTGGGCTATAATGGCTGCCCGACAACACGCATTGGGGTTGTCGGGTTTTAACGACTGCCTTTTAACGACACCAAACGGAACAAAGCTTAACAAGCCTTCTGAAGCAAGGATATGCACGATGCATAAAATCACGTAGCTACCCCTCACTTAATACCGAACAAAATGGATGGATTGTCCACTGTCAATATCCTGGTATCCGATAATCCTTTGGCTTTGATTAGGACGCGAAAGAATTCCCCTCGCGAGCCGCGTAGCCCTTTCAGCCCCAATGGACCAATGCCAGCAGATTTGTTAAAGTAATCACATGGGAATGTCAATCGCAGATATGGCCGATACATAATGCGCATTATTTTGGCAAATACAGTCTACACTTTATAGCTTTTATAATGCTTCTTAATAGAATTTATAGTATTTTTGTTTCTCAAACACACACTACTTCGCTGCACCAGTTTTCGCATCGAGCATTCGAGTAATTTCAAAAAAACTATTTCATTAAAATGTTTTTGATAATATCCTCTTTCCTCAGTCGTTGACGGGTTTGCGATTTTTCTACTTTCGCATTGCCGGGTCACGATGCGTAACTGAAATAAAGAAAGAAATCTTTGGAAGGCACGTTAAGTCACTGTGGTTATCCTACGGTGGCAATCATTAAAAATCGAATGGCCCAGCGTGGTACGTTACACCCAATCTCCCCATAGCTATGTTCACATGTCCAGAAATGGTACATTTTCATAATGACTGTTACAACCTGTTTTTGGCAAAACAGGTTGTTAAAAGTTACAATATCTAAGGGTTGTTACTAGCCAATATTCCTGACCGTATGTATCGGTCGCAGGGGCCGGTCAGCCCACCTAAACCGATGGTGATTAATGAGTCTGACCCACCGTGTCGGCGGACGACTATCGGCGTCCCTCCGCCGCGATCCGTCTTGATTGCCCTATATTGTTTCTGCTATAAACCATGCGCAGATTACTGATGGAAAGCGTAACGCGGGGCTGTGGCATGACTTTGTTTAATATTTGCCATGGGATGTGAATTTACAAAATTAGACGCTCTTAGGCTTTCAGCTGACAGAGACAGAAAAATGTTTTTGTCAAATGTGGATTTGACAAAAATTTTGTAAATTCACATCCCATGGCAAATAGTAAATAGTTCCACAACTGACCCTACTTTTAACCCCTTTACAAATGGAGTTGGATTAATCAGACATAACATCACTGTAAACAAGCAACAGAGTGGTAAAAGAGTGAAATAAGCTTTCAGATGATGTTGTCAACATCAACTATTTTAAAAATAGACTAGACAGATATTTAAAAATCATAAATCATGATATTACAGTATATTACGATGATCAGGAGACAGGCACTGGCATATTAGTTGTGGCAACTGCTTGCCTATCAAAATAATAATAAAATAACAAAAATAATAATAAATTTTGCCTTCCTCGTGTTTACACTACATATATATTTGTTAGTTTAATATTCAAACCGTTGTATTCTAATAAAAAAAATATAAAAACGCCTATCATACCAAACTACCATTTACCATTTTAGCCATAAAATGTATGATTGAAGTTAGATAAGCTTGTTTGTCGATTTACGAGTTGGGCGCTGCGAGTTAAGATGTATGTTCATAGTTTAAGAAATAAATAAAACAAACCTTACACTGCCCCCCAATTCTGCTATTTATTTTGATCTAAAACGGATCTGAAACGCTATAGTTTCAACGTTTTCGCTATTCTGCTAACTACGAAATCAACTCTATAGTTTAGTAGGTAGCAGAAAACGAAAATGTTGAAACTATAGCGTACTCGTATTCTGCTAACTACGAAATAAACTATAATAGTTTCGTAGTTAGCAGAATAATAAACGTTGAAACTATAGCGTTCCAGATTCGTTTCAGATCAAAATAAATAGCAGAATTGGGGGCCAGGTACTCATATCGTTTCCTCAGTTTCACCTATCGTTCGTTAACTGAAGCGTGCCTGCATTTATATCTGTCCAGCTTCCAACAGCCGTAAATCAGGGTCAAGAGCGGATGCCGCCATCAATCATCGTTACGTTGCACGCAGAAACATCGGCCATGCAAATCGTTGTCGATACGCGGCATACACCGGGCCGGGGGCCTACCATGGCAATCGATTTCGACAATCGATGGTTGATTTCGATGAACAGTCATCATCAAATTGTATCTAGCACCTTTTTCGTATATGATCTAAGATTCTTATAATTATCGATGCAATTCCCGGTGGTGCTTTTAAATATTTTTAATAATGTCTATATTTGAAAAAGACAAAGTGTTGAAAAAATATGCGCATGATAGCATAGTTGGAGGTGCACTGAAATTCTGAATTTTTTCAACACTTTGTCTTTTTTAAAATTGTAATTTGTTCGCAACAAAATTTGCGTAAAATTATACATAAGCATAATCATAAATATCTATGCAAACGTTCTTCGGGAACCTTTATGGAGAGCCAGTCAAAAATATTATGAATATTTTAAATATCCGTGATAAGCCTTTTTTATACGTAATTTTAAAATTTCAATTTGGTGACGTGGTTTCATCATTATTTCACTTCTGATTAGATGAAACTCTTAATCTACAGCTAATACCATCTTATCTTAATTTGATCTTTATATTATTTAAGGTTTTGCAAAAAAAGCATTGAGTATAACTGAGTTGAAAAACATTAAGTATTGGTATTAACCCATTGGAGAATTAAACGTAACGCCCCAAATTGATTCATTTAATTTGCGTATTGAAGTTTCAGCCTAAAAGTTAGTCCCCTTGTCTCTGACAACGCAAAAGGAAAATGCGAAATGATTACGAAATAACGTATTCCTCAACTCAAAATTACTCTTGGGACCAAAGTGTTCGCGACGTAGAGCCCTTAACTACAAAGTAAATAGGTTCAGAAGGCCAACTCCGGCCGGTAGTGAATTTAATTACCTACGCTCGTTTGTAGCGCTATGGTGATATGACCGTGACAATATGATGTGATTCGTAAGGTTTAGAATTTTTAATTAAAGCATTTTTATGTGCATTTAATTTAAAACCGATCGTTTGTACGATATCAGCTATCATACGTACGAGCGAAACATATCACCACAGCGTCTGGTGATAAGTGTCGCTCGTTCAAAATGTCTATTGCTATTTTAAAATGTCCACAATCATGTGTCAGTTGCCTGATTTCTGACATTCAGACTATGGGGCAAAATGTCAGAATCTGTCAAATTCAAATTCAAATTGTTTATTTGCTATAAATAGGGTAGCACATAAAATGTGGTGTTACAATAAATTAGTAGGGTAATTTTTCAAATAGCAGAATCGAGGTCCAGTCTTTAGAAGCTTACCAAATTTACCGCTTTGCCGGCCTTCTGTATTTATTTGTTTTGTGCCCGCACCTCGTCTGAACTTGGCAACATTTGTTTTTTGTAGGCATGAGTTCGATATATCAAAACGTAACCAAAAACGGATATGAGTCCTATATCATATCATATCGATATGGGAAACTTCATAACCGATATAAGAAAAACTAACACCGAATCGAAAACCAAAACTGCAAGAGAACGCGATATGAAAAAAACTCTATACCGTCACTGTAACCAATATCACCATATCCATGGAAAACTGAAACTACTGCACAACTCCAAATGTTTTGATATTCGCATCTTCCCTTTCTAACTAAGCATAATGTTAACGGTGTAAATGAGACGAAGCGAATATTCGCCACTACTTTGATATGCAATGTTGTTTCATTTGGCTTCGCACTTTATAGTCATAGAAATATGACGTAATTTGGAGTTGTGTTGTCTATCGTTTTCAGTTTTCTAAAACTAGTTATGCATAGTAGAAGCAAAACTAGCAAACTATCTTACTGATATCGATATCTGAAAACGGTTTTTGATATCGATATGAAAACTGAATATCGGTTGCGTAACCGTTATTATAGAAAACCGAAAACGCCCATGTCTAGTTTTTTGTAATAATGTCGCTTCGACTCGCGAGGCTTGTTTAAACAGCTCTCGTTAAACATTGTTAACTTTTCCGCGAACGGTTGGTTAACAGCATCGTATAGTTCTGAGTGGCTAAGTGCGACTTTTATTCACTGTTTGATCAGGTTAAGTCACACCTCATCATCTTCACCAGCTCATTATATGTCCTCACTGCTGGGGCACGAGCCTTCCTTATGGATGGATAGGGAGAACGGGCCACCGTCATGCGGGCCTAGTGCGGATTAATGGTTGTTAATACTGCAGCCGGGACCAACGGCTTTACGCGCCTCCCGAAGCACGAGATGAAACATTTTTGGTAACCCGTCCGATGACCGGCCTTTGCGAAAGTTGCTTAATCTTAGCAATCGCAGACTGGGTGGTTAATGCATTAACCACTGCATCATCGAGATCCTCGTAAATCTTCCAAAATCACACCTGATTCAACTTTTGTTAATGATAGTGGTGGAGGTAATATTGAATTGGTTAAAATTGAATTTAGTATAGCTTACAATACGAGTGCTTGGTCTTTGTGGTGAATATAAATTTAAATTTTTTGCCCGTCTTAGATACAAGTCAGGAGCATATCTCACACGATGTCGAGGCTCAGCTAACTGAGCTGTCAAGCAAGATGGGTATAGTTGGTGCTTATTCTGGTTTTAAGTCCGCCTGGCTACTGCCATCTTACGCCTGTCTTACCAAGTCTGTCGCCAGTAACATTGTTGTATGCTCTTAATGCCCTTGCTGAGTTCTTGCCGGTTCTTCTCAGTACAAGGTCTCCCCGCCCTGTGTAGAATTACAAACCGATGGCATAGCGACATTCATAAGAGCTAATTTGTAGCCTAAACTGAATAAATGATTTTGAATTTTTTGAATTTTGTATTGCAACAGTAAGATAACATAAGATACAAGATAAGGTAAAGATAAGATAGCTTCTTCCTCAGTGATGTAGGATTCAGAAAGAAGCGCGGATCCAGTTTCAGGCTTATTGATACTTATCTTTAGGTAGAATGAAGGTCAGCGCGAACACATTGCGGTATCAATAAAAACGGGAAATAAATCAAAACGTGAAGCAAAAACTTTGTACCCGTTTTTACGAAGATTGTGCGAACGGAGGAGTATGAAATTTCGCACACTTATAGTTTATATAGAGACGGTTATCCGAATGTTAATATTTTTTTTTTTATTATGCATAAAAAATACATTAAATCAACAACAACAACATTACACACACCATGTATTTGACATACACTTATTGTTTGTCTTTAGTGCGGCCGACATCTGTCAATGCCAATCCAAACTCACATTCTATCTTTTTTAATTTTTCAGTGCTTAGGATACAATCCATGCAGCCTTAATAAAATTACGGTCGAATTTCGACCACTGGGCGACCACTAGTATTAATAAAGAGGTGTTGAAATAAGGTTTGTTAACCTTTCCTCGAAAACATACAAAGACTTCAAGTCTTACGTTTTTCATTAAGACACTATTACATTGAACGTATTCGTACTGAGACAAGATAAGACAGTTCTGTATTGAATATTCATTGTTGCTGTCTTTAACTTGAATTGCTCGTTCACACGCGACATGATACTGCGAGGTTCCCAGGTTCCTTATGTAAAACAGTTTTGCTACAAGTATTTAACGAGAATACGGCTTAAGAGTTGAGTGATTCACGTATTTGTATTATCTGTCTATCTTCACGCTAAGTAAGAGCTAATATTAGCCCTACTGCTGGGGCACGAGCTTTCCCTATGGATAGAAAGAACGGGCCATAAACCACCACGGGCCCAGTAGGGTGATGTGGTTGTTAACGACTGCTCATGCAACCGGGACCAACGGCTTTACTTGCCTTCCGAAGCACGGAGAAAGTCGAGATGATACATTTTTGGTCACCTATCCGATGGTCGGCCTTTGCGAAAGTTGCTTAATCTCAGTAATCGCAGGCCGGGCGCGTTAACCACTGCGTCATTGAGCTCCTCATAATCAAGACGATCAAGTCGATTAAAAACGACGATTTAAAAGACTGAAGTTTTTATAGGATTGTATTTGTATTTGTACTGATATGTGAAATGGCTCTTCAGCACAGTCGCTTATACAGATGGGTATGCATGTGAGCTACTATACTATCACTAAATACTACTATTAATAATATTGTGGAAAAATCAAACAATACATTTTATAAAGCAGTGCCAGTGGTTTCCCACCCCTGCTGCGGCGCGTGCAGGGGCGTGGACTCCGCCATTAGGCCCAGCCGCTCCCAAATCCCTCCTTATTTTAATCATCACTCTTGTACCCCGCTGGCTTTTATCATGCGTGTGCTTGATAGTTACACTCCACAAGATCGTTAACAACTCTATCTCGCTTGATTTAAGGCTGTTATTGCGCTGACAGTTACTAGGATTTAGATGGATACGTGAGAGTACGCAATTATGTGTGGTTGGTTGCGCTCTTATAAATGTTTCAGTAACTATGTTCGATAGGAAAATGAAATAAGTAAATAGGCACTGGTTTGCTTATTAAAACTTGTAATTCCCTAATAATAAATAACATGTCACATTCAGACAGTAGAGAAATTATTCCAAAAACAAATTATAATAAAAAGTATTAAAACATAAAGATATCTAAAAAGGTATGTACGCAACATCCTCTTCTTTGAATTCGTAAATCGTTGAAACGATCGCGGTCATAATCTTATCGCAGACAGAATTCAAACTGACCTTCACTTTGCTTTACTGTAATCTTGAAAAGGATCTTTGTTTTGTCATTTGTTTTCTTCCTGGAAGGTAACCTCTCATTTCATAAGCAGGAGCCAGCCATCTTTAAGAAATTGTAAGCACATATCACCAACAGTGTACGAAAGATAAGTATATCAAATGTTTGCAACCAAACAGTGAAAATCTAACCACTTTCTAAATCTAACAATTTTACCAGCCCTTCTGTGATTTGCACCATGGTGCGAATCACAGAAGTCCAACAAAGACATTCGCCGATTCATACCATGGTATGAGCCGTGGTTGGAAACAGCCAATTCAAAAAGCGTCCTTCTGCGTTTCACACCGTGGTGCGAACCAGTCGTAGTGTGAATCGATAAAGTACCCAAATTTACTACCAATACTTACACGTACGAGTAATATAATTACAAGATATATATATATATATGTATATATTTTTAGTTAAAAAAACAACCCACGACCTTTGGATAACAGCATTGGACCGTTTATTCAAAGGTAGTGGGTTCGATTTCCACTCGAGCTTCCTGAGGCTGGTTGATATTTTCTAGCAAAATTTTATCTTGTAACTATATATAGCATTAAGAATGCAAAATTTAAAATAATAATAATGAGTAAATAACGTTGAAAGAGTATTCTAAAACATATCACTAGCGGAATTGGAATCCTCACTTTCCGGCATCCAAAAAATGACAAAAATGCAGCCACGGTTAAGTTGATATAATGGCCTTGGGAAAGATAAAAAAAAATATTTTTACTTTCCCAAGGCCATTATATCAATATAGAAGACGTTATGCCCTATACCTTTATAGACGTTACGCCCTATACCATTATAGAAGACGTTATTCCAAAACGTACAGTTTTTGTTTCACTTCGGTACGGTAAGTATTTACAAAGTTATTGTACATCATTAATTTGCTTAAAACACGCTTAGTTCGCTGGCAGTCGGCTTATAGTTATATCGGATGATGTGACCTCACCGAATCCGACAGCTCGCCAATTTTTAAAATTTTTGAAAAAATATTATAAATTAATTAGCAGTATCTACTACAGAAAAAAAAATGTCATAATTTAAGTTGTTACTAATAGAATAGAAAAAAAATCCGTTCCTATCCTCATTGAAAATACTATCGTATTAAATAAACATAATATATATATTTAGTATCAAAGGTAACGTGTTTACAATTAGTCCGATCCATAAATTTATAACACACTACCTACTTATAGTTTTTTCTACAAATATCATATAGGTAAACGAGTGGCGGCGTTTGATATATTATAGTTTATCTAAATTATTGTACCTCTGATTTTGTCTAAACAATCACCAATGTAGAGATGGCGTTAATGGTTGAAAATATTTATTCGTTAAAAGTTAATTGATAAATATTTTTAACTGTTAATTTTAATGGTTGAAAATATCAGTTAATAATTTTATCGAAGTAGTAACTTTAAACACATGTACGTTAAATTGAATAATTCTTTTAAAGTGTTACTTTAAAACTATTCAAAGAACTTTCCTTCATACTAATTTTAAACATTAATAATTTTAGACTATATTGTATAATATTATAGATGTGCCTCTCATAGAAAAAAAGATGGGATAGAGAGATGGCGCTAAAAATATATATAATACTAGCTGACCCGGCAAACGTCGTTTTGCCATAAAAAATTAAAAAAAATTTAGGGGTGGACTACCCCTAACATTTAGGGGGATGAAAAATAGATGTTGGCCGATTCTCATAGATACCGGATGACCCGGCAAACGTTGTTTTGCCATAAAAATTAAAAAAAAATTTAGGGGTGGACTACCCCTAACATTTAGGGGGATGAAAAATAAATGTTGGTCGATTCTCATAGATATCGGATAAGCACAAAAAATTTCATCAAAATCGGTCAAGCCGTTTCGGAGGAGTATGGCAACGAAAACTGTGACGCGAGAATTTTATATATTAGATTTACAAAAAACTAGTTAATTTTTTTGTGTATATTATTATTGTAAGATTGATATAAACATATTAAAAACTTATAAATGAACATAAAATTCAAAAAAATATTAAATTATTTTCGAAGGATCGAACTTAGGCTTTCTCTATTCTATCACTACTACAGCACGATGCGTCGTCGTAGCCGCTAGGCCACCAAGCTTCTTAAGGAGATGACAAAAGTTATGGTTATAAGTAAGTTACTAGAAAACAACTAAAAGTAATTTATTAATTTAAAATGCTATCTATACTACCGCCATCTAGTGACATTATATGGATAACTAATTAGTAACTGAGGTTCCTCCTACGGAACATGGCGCTGCCGTATATGACTTTTTTTTGTAATTATTCAATGTATGGAAGATTCACCCCTCTTTAATAATTTTAGTTCCTATAAATATTATTCTAAACAAATTTAAATACAGAACTTAACTTGAAAAAAACAAAGAAAAAATAATTTGAAATTAAAAACTAAAGACCTATAAATGATAACGATTTTCTGCAACATGCAATTTTGTCCTCTTCACTACACTTTTCAAAATGACTTCAAATTTCTGTATGACGTCTTGACATTTTATTAATGTTCAATGAAAACCTAATTACCTACTTACTTAATCAACTAAGAACTGTATAAAATTAATTAACGTCAGCTAACGACATCGATATTGCACTCGAATCGCCACGCAATCCTATCTACACAACGATCAACCACCGACTGCTAAACAATAAAAATATCATATCAAAATATCAGTTAAAAATATTACATGGCGAACGAACGATAAATCGTAATAAATAAAAAGACTTTTATTTCTATAGTGAAAGAACATACAATCGAGTGCATCCAAAATTATTCAATAAATGACAAGTTGAAAAAGAATAAAAAACATATCAAAGAAAAATGTGCTTTAACCAATAATAGTTAGGGGTCAATTTAGATTTGACGTCAACTGATAGCTGATGTCGTGTCTCTGTCGCTCGTCGTCTGTCGGGTGCCTCCGCGGTTCGCTCGGCGCCATTCGCCGCGCGCGACGTTAACTAATATTTTCAACCATTCAACTGATATTGTTAATTTCAATTATTGAATGTTAGTGATATTTTTTTTTATTAGTTTATTTTAATGGTTAATGAATATATTTATCATCTCTACACCAATGGTCTAAACTACAAATCGTCCGTCTCAAATTTTCGATTTATCGAGTGGTTTTTTTAATTATTATTTTTCAAATTAACACCTTAAATTCCCCATACAAAATTAGTATGGCCGCGCGGCATCAAATAAATATGGACGAAGACATTTCAAATAAAATATATGACACTTGTCACTTACGGACGGCGCACCCTTAATTACTTACGCTATTTGAAAACATTGTCCCGACAATGTTTATCACACCTTACACATAGACATTCGCAGTTACAACATAAATAAGTGTAGGATAATGGTACCAGGAGGAGCTCGATGGCGCAGTGGTTAACTCGCCCGGTCTGCGAGTGCTGAGGTTAAGCAACTTTCGCAAAGGCCGGTCATCGGATGGGTGACCAAAAATTTATCATCTCGAGCTCCTCCGTGCTTCGGAAGGCACGTAAAGCCGTTGGTCCTATTGCATTAGCAGTCGTTAACAACCACCAATCCGCACTGGGCCCGCGTGGTGGTTCATGGCCTGTTCTCCCTATCCATCCATAGGGAAGGCTCGTGCCCCAGCAGTGGAGACATAAATGAGCTGATGATGATGATGATGGTACCAGTATTAAATAATTGAACAGGAACTAGTGATTAACATTTTTATCACCAACCACCGGATTTTAATTTTAAAACCACCGGTTTATATCCAGAGGTCCCGGGTTGGATTCCCAATGGGGGGTGCATGTTATCCGTACTCGGTTGGTGGTAGGGCTTGTTTGTCCGCCTAGCTAGCTACCACCGTCTTATCTAAACATGTCGCCATAACATCAATGTTTGCAGCATTGTTGTGTTCCGGCAGATAGAGATAAGATAGCCAGTGCCTCAATAATACGAGAGTTCCGGGTGAAGTGCACTTCCATAGGCCTCATCATCACTTAACATAAGGTGAGATGAAGGCTATGCTTACCCGTTACGTATTTTTAAAAAAACTGACTTAAGTATTAAGCAATAATTGAATACAGGCAACTTGCTTCCTAGTAGTCATCTCGTAAAATTTCATGGAAAACCTCCATTGACGCGGCTGACATTGAAACCATTTTCGTGTTACAGAAAAGAGCCATTCGAGCTGTTTACAGCCTCAAATTAATATTTTAACTGTAGCTTCACAGTATATTTATGAGAATATTGTTTATGTTTCTAAAAAACTTTGATAAATTCGAAAAAAAAAAGTAATACCCATAATTTTAACACAAGAAATAAAAACTTGCCGTTCCAAAACTTAGACTCAATAAGGTCGGTAATTATTTTGTTGGGAAATGTATAAACATATATAATAAAGTGCCTTTCACTCTAACGGAATTACCACTACACAAGTTTAAGATAGAAATAAAACAAGGTCTAATGAAAAAAGGTTATTATAAAATTGATGATTATCTTTATGATAAGAATGTGTGGTCATCTTAGTCTGCTCGCCTGCGCATTTCACATTGTATTAAGTAGTTACTACACTTTTGTATACAACTCTTAGTTTAAAAGAGTAGCTGCTAAGTTTCTTAATGGAGTCTTAGCAGAATCAACCTTCCGAACCAGCAGTAGAATCGCATTACGTATATGTATTGTTTATTAAATTATATATTTTAAGTATTATTGTGTGTAATTATATTATTTTTAATATACTTTTGTGTTTTTTTATGTAACTACTTGACGTTCATAAGTGCAATTTATATGCCTAAATTGAATAAAGATTTTTTTCATTTCATTTCATTAATTTCTAACGACGCAAATTGTGTCTAACACTCGTATAAACAAGTCATTACTTAGTGATTACTTTGTTCTTAGATATGTCATTAAGATCTAATTTCATTTTACATACAAGTAACGTTTAAATTTGAATAGAAGAATAAATAAAAGTATTATTGTTATTATTAAATTCATAAATTTTATATTATTTTAGACATAATTCAAACTGTCACACAGAATTTAACCTCAATTCTAGCTTGTCACAAGCTTGTCACTATGAATTCTTTGAGAAACCTAACTAGATTGCTTGTGTAAAGATATTGGTGACTATTGCTTGGCTAAGAATTCTAGCTTTTGGCGTTTGTAACTTCATCGGTTTACTAAAGAATATGAAATTTTACTTCAGCAATTACTTTGTTTCAGTATGAGTTTTTACTCGTTTATAAATACAGGGTAACACTTGGCATAAAGTGTCGATTTCTGGTGCCAATACATAGCTGTGTCAATGCAAAACCATTTTTAAATTGGCTGCTAAGTCACTCATGACTTTTACAGCCCACTTCATTCCGTTATTGGTCAAGTGTGTATCTCGGCATTAGCTGTCGGACAAGCGGGTGGTAAGCCGGGATTATCGCGCCCGGAACAAAACGCACCCTTTGCCTATTAAGGGCACAATGACCCCGGATGTACGGAGAACAGAGAGTTTCTTTCATGCGATTCTCAACGTTGCTACTATCACCATAAGAACTATTGCTGTGCATATTTTTAAAGACATTTGGCAATGTACAAGCTATGCCATATTTTCAGTGTATCAGAGACAAGTATACCTGATTTACGTGAGCAAGTAGCAGTTTGAATATTCGTGAGTAGTATTTGACGTTGCATACAATGATTGATGATATATTAGGTCCTTACCTATGAAATTGACGTTTTGTATGAACGTTTTTTAAGTTTTCTTATCATCTATTTATGTTATCACTATAAAAATTGTAGAGTAGTGTGTTTGTTTCACTAGCTCAATATAGCAGATTAAAAAGAAAAAAAATCAAGTCCCTACGCAACGACACTACATCTTAGAAAGTTAAAAACAATGACGATACGACACCATGACAAAACACCCCTAACCCCTTTAAAGCTACAATGAAACAAAAGGTCGATGCCGCGAAAAAAAAAAGTCAATTAAAAAAAAAATTGGGCGATAAAGACACAAAATGAATAATCATTGTTATTACAGAAGCCTAAGTAACATAGTCCTAATTAAAGGTGTATGATAATATTAACAACCGGTATTGACTTTTAGAAGTACACCTATTAATAAGTGAGAAAAAAACGTCAATTTCATAGGTAAGGACACAATACAACGAGTAACAGAAAGGTGTGGTCAAAATGAAAAGATTCGAAGTGTATCCGATCTAGATCTTGTATGCAGAGTGAGGCGTAAGACATAATTGTTGACTTTAATTTGTTATGCATTTTTTTTATTAAATACTAGTGGACCCGGCGGACTTCGTACCGCTTTGACAGTTTCCATTCATTTTCGTGGGAATATCGGGATAAAAACTATCCTATGTGTTAATCCAGGTTATAAACTATCTGTATGCCGAATTTTATCCAAATCCATTTAGTAGTTTTTACGTGAAAGAGTAACAAACATCCATCCATACTTACAAACTTTCGCGTTTATAATATTAGTAAGACTAGCCGACCCGGCGGACTTCGTACCGCTTTGACAGTTTCCATGACAACAAAACAAACAAATCATTTTGTATTGGAAAATTAAATTGTCGTTTTTAGTATTTTCCGTTACTTATTATTTATGTTTCTCACCGTTGAAACCTTCCCTGAACTTCCACAAATATTTCAAAATCAAAATTAGCCAAATCGGTCCAGACATTCTCGAGTTTTAGCGACTCAAACGAATAGCATGTGATTTATATACATATACATATATAGATTTATATGTATTGTGATGTCACATCAAAATAAACAATTTACAGCCCTACTGGCTTAGTAACTTCTGTGTACTTACATGCTGCTTGCTTTTATGTTAGACCTAGATCGGATACACTCGGTATGTTTTCATTTTAACACACCCTTCTGTTGTATCAGAGTATGTCATGTAAGTAAGTATAAGACCGACGAAGTCCAGCCCCCTGACTATGGAGCTCTTATAGCAGTATTATTGCAGTTGTGGAAAAGAGACGCGAGTATATTCGCCGCTACACGCGTCTCGTTTTCACAACTGCAATAATACTGAAGAGCTCGTGGTTACCCCCCAGGCTATTGACTGATTATGTTCTTTTTATTTTGGGTATGTTCTAAACGGCTGGACCGATTTGGATGAAATTTTCTGCGTGTGTTCAAGTGGATTCGAGAGTGGTTTAGATTTACAATTAGAACCGGTAGGTGACGCTGCTATGGGGGTACATCATGGAATACGGGTGTTCTTAAGCGGATGAATGATATGTTTGTTTGTTGTCATGGAAACTGTCAAAGCGGTACGAAGTCCGCCGGTCAGCTAGTATCACATAAAAGGTTTCATTTCAATATGTTATGAACACAATAAGTAACAGTTAGTATTTAATAATTAATATCAAGTCATCTGACCTCTATCGCACAAAATAAGAAGACTGCAGAAGATAAGCTTCATGCAAACGCGCTCAAGCTTTCGAACTTGCATTTGAACACATTGAAAATCTCTCACGGAGAGGTTGTCAATGTACCGTCCAAACCTTCGAAGATGACTCCCGTGATACAAACGAACAACTCTTACTATTGGACGAACTCCCTAACTCGAAAATAAAATTCAGCTGTTCCATACAAACCATCAATATTCATTCGACTAAAATGTATGGAACAGCTGAATTTTATTTTCGAGTTAAGGAGTTAATCCTGTAGTAAGAGTTGTTCGTTTGTATCACGGGAGTCATCTCAGAAGGTTTGGACGGTGATAAAAAAGTCAACCGGTATTAGCGTTGCTAGATATCGCGATATGTTTTTTTATGGAGACTTTGCTGATTGCCATAGACGGCATTTTCAGTTTTAACGTGCTTGTTTGGTATGTATTAAGCTCACCTTCTGGGTCTCTTTATTTTGTGTCTAGTGTGGTTTATAGTCTTATGTCTCATTCATTTTGTAATCATCTGCCTTCTCGTATATTCAGTCTGTGGTAACACGTTGTCTATCACGAGGGCAGTCTATATTTCTCCCATATTTGCGACTAATGCGCACTGCGGGGCGCCTGGCATTTTTTACGACGGCACCCCGGCTTCCACCCCTGCTGTTCGTACTAATTCACGTATCTCGGCCCGACAGACAGGGAAAAAACATTTTGGGTTAGACGCAGTGTTTTGTTTATTCTGGTATTTAATTATTGGTTTGTTTAGATTCTAGTGTAGTTGCCGTAGTAGGGTAACTGTATAGATACCTTGAATATCACATTTTGGCTAGGAATGAAAAGGGTGTCGCCCGAAGTAATGATGTATGAAGGGTTGAAGATGGAGTTGACTGAACTTGACGCTTAATCATATATTTATAACGCATAAGTTGCGATAAGCATAAAACGCATAAAATGACTATAATGTTACTACCCCAATCATGTCTTTACACCAACAAAGAAGACTAAAAAACTTAATTGGATAACTCGCAAGGGATGTTATTGGCACAATTCGACAAACTCAAAAGGCTTCACCACAAAACGATGACTAAAGTTTGACAATGCTTAAATCCAAAATCATTTATATCATGTGTTATGCCATCTATGCCATCGGTTCGTAAGTCTACTCTGGGCGGGAGATCTTGTACTGAGAAGAACCGGCAAGAAACTCAGCAAGTGACCAGCTCTTTTCTCCCTTACAGCGTCAAAAATATTATAAAATGTCCTATCATAGCAGGACACTTTCCATTACAACAATACAAAAAATATTGAAGACAACCACAACATGTAAAAAAAAAACAAAATAAAAAATATAAGTTAACAAATTTACATCAGGTAAAAGTTTCAATTTCCACAATGTCATACAGTACCACTACAGTACTCTCGTACAAGTTAAAAATTGTTTAAAAAAAAACAAAGTCAAACTATAGTGAATAATACTTAAAATTAGTTAAGTATCCAAGAGCAGACCAGCCTCCATAGGCGGCACCCGTTCACGAATATTAAAACTTAACCAGAGGCTGTTACTTTTTAGCTAATATTTTTAGACAGAGACACAATATTTGAAACACATATTTAGCCATTTTTTTAGGTTTAAACACTGTTTTGTTTTTGTTTTTGTAGTACAAGGGTATAAATTTGTAAAAATACTTAATTTACATTTTGATCGATCAACAAGGTGGACCGGCGATCGGAGTGCCTAATGTGAGTTTTGTTTACTATCCGTATTCATTCGATTACGTTTACGAAAACTAAAATTAGTATGGCATTGGAGCAGCGCCTCCTGGCGACATACGAGAAGAGTTAACATTTTGCCATACAAATTCTCGTTTTCGTTAACGTCATCAAATAGCGAATGAAACTTGTACCTACTTGGCACCCTGGTGAAGGTCACGGGTAGCCGCTGGCGAGCAGCACAAAACCTTTGGGTGAGGCTTTTGTCAAGCAGTGGGCGTCTTCTGGCTCAAATAATAATGATGATGATGATAAATATTTTGATCTTGAAAATCATGTACATTTAATTTTACTTAAATAGATTTTAAAACATGTTAACGTAACATAATAAATCCGTTATACCTACTCAAGATAAACGCGATAAGTGTCAAGCTATTGAATGTCGACAGCCTTATTCAGACACAAATGAATCCTTTCACCAACTTCAGACTGTCAGATAGGATTAAACTTTCTTTGTCTGATATCGGAATGTTCGTAATTGGAATCATTTTCGTGCAAATTCGTCGATCTATAGCTATCGACCTGTCTGTGATTCGTCTTTACACTTTATGATCGAATTCTATTAGAGTATCAGTCTTTATTACCTTCAATGCTTAGAGTGCGATGACTTCTAGATTCGTATCATACTTGGTTTATAGCATGTAAGCAGTAGGTAAGCTCTTCAGATTGTTAAGTAAATCTACCTTGATTTTCTCTAGGGGTTTAGGCACAGGTTTACAGACTTTGCTTACGCTGCTGTTGGATAATACAATGGTATAAAACTTATGTTTGAATTGCTCTTTCGTTTAAGTATTAGATTTAATATTTGTAGAAATCTAGAAGTAAGCTAAGACTTTGTTGTGCTTATACTAGAAAAACTGCCCTTCTGTGAAAATATACTTTATTGTGTAAAATACGATAAAGACGCGATCGTCTTCTTCTTCTTCTGATAAATTTCTAATAGATTTCTAATAGAATTCGCCTGGTCTTCAGCATCGTATGGCACTATATCTAATTCTAATTAAACTTTCTATATATTCTTAATAAAAATAGATCTAGTTAGCTTAAGTCCGATTTCCAAATTGCATAAATTAGGTTTTTTCAAAAGTTTTTCTATTAACCAAACTAGATCGCTGTATTTTCAATAAGCTTAATTAGTTTCATCATAATTTGTAAAGAGAGAAGTTTGCATGCTGCCGAAATAGATAGACTCCTAGATAATACTCATCGTTACTTCTCAATAACATGACCCTTTGCTGTCTAATTGTCTTCACATGATCGCATTACAATGACAATCGCAATAAACATACGACATAGTGACACAAATACCTCTCATTGTGCTGATAAACTCCAATGAGAGCCAGTTTTGACGTCAACTGAGGAATTACTCTCAGAATCGACATTTGATGTTAAATTTGCATTCGTGTTCCCTTGTGTTAAGAACTGTAATTGCTTGGGATTGGTTGCACTTTCAGTGACGTAGATTGTAGCCGTATATTGCCGTATCGAATTGTGATCAAGCGAATTGCTACTATTTTGTTGCATTAGATGAAGTCCTTGTAGAGGCTATTGCCTTAAAAGATTGTTGCGCAAAAGATCCCGATGATTCGAAGTATGCTGGAAGAGGGAAACTTTGGCACAACATAAACTTCTACATATAAAAGTTGACTAGGTTTATAGAGAAGATAACTATTATATCCCACAATTTTTGCAAGCAATAATAGGTCGCTCTGCCATCCGAAGCAAGCAAGGAATAGATAATTAACTGTTCTGTGGAAGCAAGGTTGTCCTTTTCCAAGTGCTATTGTCACACTTTTCGATTTCGACCCAAATATAGTCTTCTTGTCTTGTATTGTAGCGATAACTTGATTTCAATGATGGAGGTTTGTAGCCCTGCTTTTACTTACTTTACTTTATAAGTTTCTACTAACTTATTTGATATAGTACATTGAAGGTTGGTTTTTTAATGTTAAAAGGGGGCAAACGAGCAGGCGGGTCACCTGATGAAAAGTAATCACCGCCGCCCATGGACACCTGCAAAACCAAAGTAATCGCAAATGCGTTGCCGGCCTTGAGGAAGGAGTTGGATCTTAAGGAGGGAGTAGGACTTGGGAAGGGAGGGGTGAGAGATGGGCCTCCGGTACTTTCACTAGCCGGACGAAACACTACAGCAACGAGTGCCATTGTTTCATGACGATATTCTGTGAGAATATCGAGAATATCGAGATAATTAATGGATGACTTGGTAACTCCTTAAGTTATCTTCATCTTCATTTTATAAACGTCTCACTGTTGGGTTTAGGTCTTTATAGGGATAAACAATATGAAATGAAAAGGAGCGATTGGGGGATTGGTTCAAAAACTCACCGCGCTGTGGCACAAAGGGTGTTGGTGACTTTAAACGACTGCCACCTCCTTAGGTACGTCAACCACCGGGAACAATGGTTTAATGAGTCGTTCGAAGCATGATGGAGCACAAGATATTCTATTCTACCTATTCTATGAGCCAGCATTGTTAAAGTCTCTTTACTAACGAGATCGCGAACTTTATTCACTACTCGATCACGTTAACGAAAACGACAAATTTTATTTATACGGTTTCATTTATGCATGTTAACTAAAAGAGTGATGATTATAAGTGTTACTGGATGGAAAGCTAGACCAAATAAAGATGGATTTTTGTGTGAGAGATGGTATCAATGGAAAGGTGTGACTGTTCTACTCGTAGATCTGTGGTTCCCATGATGGAAGAAAAAGCCATTTTGCATCAACCACAAGTAACACGGGACCAAGGCAGAAAAAAATGTAGACATTTGTCCATATAGGTACTTTCAAATTCCATTCAGCTGTAGAATATAAAAGTCGCTTCGACAATCATTGTGGTCACTTCGCGCTAAAGCCGAAACATTCGGTACGAACTTAAATCAGTTTGATGATATTGCATGTTTATAGTGCTGTAAATCTCGTTACATCGGTGATTTATAGTTATAGGAGGTTGGGGCCACAAATTACCTTCGACAGCCAGGGTTTGTCTGCGGGACACGTTTTTATGATGGCCCAGCTAATCGATTATGCTCGGAGGAATCAACTTGAAACTGGACCGTACCTTCAGTTGTTTTGGACGGTTTGTGAAGTTATTAATGAAATAATTTTATTTGGAACATTGTTTTTTAGCTTTATTCAAATATTTGTTTGTAATATTTAGTGGCTGGGAGAAATGCGCCTCAATGGGGACCATAATGTCTTCATCGTCTAAGAGTTACGTCCCTGTCAGTCTAAATCATTAAGTCTGGCTGGACAAAATAAAGCGAAATAAATCAATTATTAAGATAGAAAGCGTACAACCATTATTTATTAAGCTACATTTATAAGATGCGGCTACTTCAGAAGATACTTAAACAATAGATATTAAAACAGATGTTACAACAATCATAGTTTTATTAATAGATTATGTGGATGATGACGATGAGTCTTACACTAAATAGGTCATAGTGGAGCGCGGCTTTGTTTTATCACTTGATTCAATAATTTTATGACTTGACGCTTATGAAATCGCCGTAGATCGACTATTAGATCACACTGTAAATTATAGCATGGTATTTATATTTATATTCAGTTTTATAATTATTGTTTTCTTTCTCTTCACACTCACCTAACAAACTTCTAGATAAAGGTATTAAATAAAAAAAAATTTATCCTTAGATGTAGAGTGTAGAGCTGTTTCTTTTTTACCTAACTTTTGTTATGCCTTCGACTACTTAAAGCAAACTTTTGTTTAATGCACCACATTCAAAAAAATGTTTTCACTGGCCTATCTAAAGTAAATAAGCAATTTAATGTTTCAAGTACAGACAAAATTAATTATTATTTATATGGTACGTTTAACCTTCTTAATAGTACGTAGGCAGAAGATTCCTGCAGTTTGGTAAATATGCAATAGTCTGAGTCATTCTTCGATGATTGTTTTGGGTGGTGTGAGTAAACACAAATCTCGTTAGCATGGGTTTTGTAAGTGACATTAAACCGTAATTGGCACCCGCTGTGGGTTTTAATAAGATGGTTGATGGGATGAATCAATGCCTTTGTAATGAAGTATTAATTTTCTCAAGCCAAATGCTAAAATAAATCAAACTTAAAAGTTTTAAATAATTATAAAAGTAGTCTTAACGACCATACTTAAACGTTATTCAACATTGTTATTAATGTTAACACATTGATATAATAGATCTTGTCACTGTCGCGGGCAAGAAGACTATCTCTCTGTGACCACGAACTATAAAAAACAAAATAATAAAAAACGTAATGTCAAGCCATAATAAAGTATCAATTAAACAAAAAGTAAAAACATTATAGTTTTTTTAGAAATGGGTAAGTAACTTTAATGTATATTTTCTGTTGCAAGTTGCAATGTAAAAGATACAGAACACCATGTTTTTCAATGTAATACCAAATACTAAGTACATCGTTATATTACCCACGAGATTATCCGTAGTAAAACAATAATGGCAGACGCAAAACTTAACACAAAAATAGTTTATATCCCATGAGTAAGCACATTGTAAGTGCATCCCTTGTTCAAGCTGAGTGGGCGTCCACCGGGCCCGAGTTATTATCGTGCATAAATCCATAATGATTGGCCGTCTCGCGGGTAAGTGGCCGTTGCAAGTGATCGGTGTAAATGAGCGCGTCGCTACGAATTAGACCTTGTTTTGTGGCTAATGCGTTGGCAGTAATGAGAGTGTTGGCCGGCCATTGTTGGACAAATTGATCTTTAGTGATTCAACGCTCCTAGTTATGTATCTAAGTGCTTGTAGGTCTCTTTAATAGTAAGTATAGCCGGTGTACGTTTTACTAAAGGGCAAAGGCCTACATCATCGTAATCAAGCCATCGCCACAATTTATTGATGTGTATGCGAGTAATGCGAGTTGGTTAACAACCCGGGCTAAGCATCGATAAATCCGAAACACTTTACCCGACCTTGGAACTGAACCTTGGGTTATCAGACCGAGTTATTTGCCACTTGGCCAATTGGCCATAGTCTCTATAGGTAAATAAAAATGAGTTGTATGTAATCGATCACCAAACTAACCTAACCTAATCCACAAAAATACTAGGTTACCACCTAAAAATACAAAGTTAGCACCTAAACTACTATTTAGATGCTAACTTAGCATTTTAGGTGCTAGCCTACTATTTTTTTGTGTATCAATTTATTATTTCTCAATAAAAATATAACTTACTATGTGAACGTATACTTACATATTTTGTGATATTGCCACGAAAATGGTTATTCTTAACAAAAAAATGGGAACACTTCAAATTCGAAGAGCTATAGCTACCATATTTTAAAGTTTCAGTTTCAGGGTGCCTAGTGAAAGTTTCATTTGATATTCGATCGATCGCGTTAACGAAAACGAAAATTAGTATAGCATTGAAGCAGCGCCTCCTGGCGACATAAGATAAGAGTTGAAATTTTGCCATACAAGTTACGTTTTCGTTAACGTGATTGAATGGAAAAAAGGAATATTAATTTAATTAATTTCTTGTCCGTCTGCCTATCTTACGATAGTATTTATTATTTTGAAGGGTTATATAGCCACTCATGTGCTCTGGTTACCACAGAACGATTAAATCATAAGTATTGTGTCTGGGCCCGAAAGAGTCTGTGTATCTATAGTGCTGCCGCAATAATCAAGTTATCGTTAAGATCTATCTATGTAATCAAATCGTGTTTTCCAACAAAAAGACCCAGCCACAGACTGATTTATCGGAACCTATAGGGAATTTTGGTAAACTATAATCTCTTTTCAATGAAGTCTTTCATGTTTTTGGTAATTAAAAATAAATGATAACAATTATCGTATAACAACATTGATTACCAATAGTTCGTAAGCCATATTGGTAATTTGACGTTGTTGTAACAGGCAGCGTGGCCGAGTGGTCTAAGGCGCTGGTTTTAGGCACCAGTCCGAAAGGGCGTGGGTTCGAATCCCACCGCTGTCAAGTGTCTTTTGCGGTTTTTAACATTTTTATCACGATTTCCTTGTACTAATTTCAGTTTTTATTTTTTCAGGTAACGCGAATTTTATATGGATTTGTGGACATATTTAAGCAGTAAGTAGAGAAAGGAAGAAAACTTGCTCGACTATGTAGAGTTATTACCTAATTGTAGGCAATGATTTTTAACCTAAAAAACATGCGTTAATAATTAAATAAAGGTATTTATTTTTAATTACGTAAATTATATATTTATGAATTGTTGTTGTTATTTACAAGATAGTGTATACTTACACAGTTTCTATAAAGGAAAAAAATCAACAACATTACATGAAAAAATATTTTAAAGGTTAGATCAAGGCACTGTGCTTACCCGTAAATATAAAAAAATATATACAATTTCATTGCGATTAAGTTATAACAGAATTTTAAAAAATAACCTCAAATTAGGCTTTTATTTCTTTTGGCTTATTACCTTGTAGGGCAACTGACCCAATTGTCAGAAAAAACTGCAAAAATCTGACTCTCTCCCTCACTTTATTTTCAGTAAAATCAAAATAATATTACACTGTTAATCGACTTGTTTGTTAATAAACCTTTAATAAACAGACCTCACCCGTTTTCTCATGCGGAGTGGAGCGGCCCTTTTGACTTACTCAGAGTTTTTCAACTGAATGCCTTTCAATACGGCGTTATAAGCATTTTATTTCACGCCACTTAGCCGCACGAGTGCTGTACCGATGTTAGCTGTTGAGTACTGCGGGATTGCGGGATTAAAGCGATATCTGGGTAGTGGGTGAACGGATACGGTTTCGCAATGTGTTTCGATCAGTGAGTTTTTTTTAACAATAAAATGGCAACACGTCATCACTATGCCAAATATAAAAGTATTGATTTTGTTTAAAGTTTTATTTCCTGAAGACCGTCGCGGCGAGACTGGACGTAGACAGTGCTATAATGCAGCACTGAACTCGCGTCCAGCTCGTTAAAGACAGTAAGATTACTTTTAATAATTTTTTGTACTAACATAGCTTATAAGATTATTGTTACTGACACTATATGGACCCTGTCCGAATCAAATGATTTTTATTTTATTTTTATTTATTTTTTATTTAGTATAATTTTTCAATACGTGTGTCACTGGATCCTCCTAGACAGCTGGACCGATTTTAATGAAATTTTTTGTGTGTGTTTGAGTGGGTTTCTGGATGGTTTGATGGATGTGTAATGCAATGCAATAGGGAGTCATCATAGGGTACGGTTGCTCTCAAGCTGACGAAGTCGCAAGCGGGCCACTAATCTTACATAATCTCTAATCCTGACGTTTCAAACCTTTTGCCGGTTCCGTGTTCCATTTCAATGTGTAGTGTTCGCGCAAACTTTTGAAAACAATAATTTTACCTTATTAATAATAAAAAGGAAAAAAAATGTGATCCCCATATTTTTCCCACACTTATTCCGAGGTCTCACTTTAAACGGGATCCTTATCTTTAAGTTCCTTTGCGTTTTTAAGCTAATGCATTTCAATTTAGCCTTCAAGTGCGGTTATGAGGTTGTTTTTGACGCTGCTCGTGCGACTAGTGATGTGCTACGAGGTGCGGGAATCGAACTTTGTATTTATTTTCAGGAAAATTAATGGACACGTAACCTACATTAAAAAAGCTATAGATAATTAAAAATACTAACAAAAAAAATCCTTATAATTATCACTTTATTTAGAAAGTTAAATAGTTCACATCGATATACATATTAATACATTATACATTAGGTTTAGTTTAACGTCACAAGGAGACTGAAATACTACTAGTGAAGTTCAATAATTGTTTTGTTTTATTTTTTTCCATTATGTGTGTGGGGTGGTTACAAAAACATATCGATACTTAAAAGGTCAATGGGCTGAAAGGACTTTAAGCGAAATGTCATTTAAGCCCTTTGACATTTTAAGTATCAATATATAGAGCCTTTTTACAAAAAGACAAAATTACGCTCACTACACTACACCACGTTTTTTTCGAGTTTATATTTATTAAATTATTATTCTTTTTAAACCATGGTTTACACAATTTTAACAGTGTCATAAAATATAACACGGAAAAATCACTTATAAGTCCGTGTAATTTCTCCATTGGGAGAAGAGCGAAGATTACAATTTAACCTAATCTAATCCGTACCTACCTAAAAGGGTCTGAAAGGGTTTTCCTTCCTATTCTATATTTAGGCCGATAAAGTAAAACTTCATTTCTTTCTATAAAACAATCAAAGGGTCTAGACAAGTGTCATGACGAATAAAAGAATAGAAATCGCATATAATGATTATTTATCTATGCCATTGATTGATATAAGCCAACGATAGGTGTACCTAAATGAGGTTGGATTGGCTTATGTCAGTATTAATCATCATTCTATTCCATTTCTATTCTACTAGCGTTACACCCACAGACCAATGTTTATATAGGTCTGTGGTTATGCCACTTGTCTAGGCCATCTACGTAGGTACAGTCAAGGGCATAAATGTATATACGTTCCCAAGGCGTCAAAAATATTTGTACAGTTGATTAGCCAGAAATATCTGTACGGTAATCCGGTCAAAAATATGTGATCATTTTATAAGTCAAAAAGATCTAGACATTTACATGGCCATAAATAAATGTATAGTGTCAGTCAAATCTATGTAGGCAAATAAGAAGACATAAATATCTATACACGCAACTCTCACATACATAAGAACAAAACCCAAGCCAAAAATATCTATACAGTCAAGGGCATTAAAATCTATTAATTATAAATCTATAATTGTTCTTATGTATGTGACAGTTGCGTGTATAGATATTTATGGCTTCTTTTTTGCCTACATATATTTAACTGACACTATACATTTATTTATGGCCATTTAAATGTCTAGATCTTTTTTACTAATAAAATGATCACATATTTTTGACCGGATTACCGTACAGATATTTCTGGCTAATCAACTGTACAGATATTTTTGACGCCTTGGGAACGTATATATATTTATGCCCTTGACTGTACTATATAATATTTAGGCGAATGAAGCACATATCCTAATTTCTTTCCACCTAAAAATCTGAATCACATCACTAAATTCTGTATGTACGAGTATATGAAATTTAAATTAGAAGGGTGTATTGGTACCGAGAGCGGCCTCCATGACTATTCATGGGTATGCCCCCGAAGCACACGGGCTGACAGAACACACGATTTCTTTGCCCGCTCTTGTAATTAATACCTCTTTGTCATGTTAAATTGGGGGCTGGTTTGTAAATACTTTGATATTGTAATAGGTGATGTTGGTTTGGTAATTGGTGTAGCATCATATGTATGCTTAAGTTACCCTGTCTTGTTTAAAAGTCCGGTAACGCAGCAAATGTTCAGCAAACTCTCTCCAAATAAAATCTTGTTTAATATTTATTTGTTTAAAAGGATAGTGATTAATGAAAGGTTTTTTGTAGCCAGACGCCTTGTGTCGCATTAACAATAAAGAAGCGGCCAAGTGCGATTCGGACTCGCCCATGAAGGGTTCCGTAGCAGCAAGTAACATAAAATAAAAGTTCTTGTAGTTCGTTGTAACTTTGATCGATGTTTTAATAATAGTGTATTATTTTTAAATTAAGTTATTGATAAGTAAACATTATATACTAGATCTCGTTCAAACCAATTTTCAGTAGAAGTTTGCATGGTAAAGTACATCATATATTTTTTTTAGTTTTATCATTCTCTTATTTTAGAAGTTACAGGGTTACATTTTACCACTTTGGAAGTGTCTCTCGCGTAAACTATTCAGTTTAGAAAAAAATGATATTAGAAAACTCAATATCATTTTTAAAGAAGACCTATCCATAGATATGCCACACGTATGGGTTTGATGAAAAAAAATTTTTTGAGTTTCAGTTCTATGTATGGGGAACCCCCAAAATTTATTGGTTTTTTTTCTATTTTTGTGTGAAAATCTTAATGCGGTTCACAGAATACATCAATACAGACAGACATGACGAATCCATAAGGGTTCCGTTTTTTGCCATTTGGCTACGGAACCCTAAAAACGATAATTTGTATGGTATAAATTTAATTCTCCTTTCTCGTTGTACCCTTGCTAAGCTAAGTATATATTTTTTGTTTGTTTTCTCGTTACGCCACTCGGCAGTCATTGTAATGTAACTGTATTATGATTCTCATGTAAATTTATTAATTCCTTATGAGAATGGAAAATCAAGTTTTACCCACAATTTGTTTTAGATTTTTGATACAACCACCAAAGTTTCTTATATGATGCCTCGACAAAATCCCAATTAACGACAATTCCAATGTGCTATGTACTCCAAGGTCCCGTTGAAAGTTTCCTGCATAATGCATTGCGTGAACTCGTGCGCACCGAAAATTCTACCTCCACCGAAATGGCCGTCAATAAACTCCACTCTCACGGTGGAAGTGTTCATCTGCCCGTGGATTTGTATGCGAAGCTCGCCTTAGTTATCATCAGTCAGTTGTAGGGCAATAGAAAGAATTCATAGTTGACACCGGCTACAAAATAAGGATGACCCAGAAGGTAAGCTTAGAGACGCGCTTGAGCAACTCAGACATTGACCCCTAGCACGGACACAGATCATAGAATAGCTCGGAGCAGTTCCGCTCGGACTGCTCTTGATAAATTGGTATTACGCTCAATGTATGTACACTATTACATACATTTTAATCGCAAATGCACTAAGCAAGTGCACTTAGCGATCATTGAGCGATTTCAAAGTCAAAGTCAAATCATTTTATTCAACACTAGCTGCTCCGGCGGACTTCGTACCGCTTTGACAGTTGCCATCATTGATTTAAATATATATCAATGGTTTCCATGACAACAAAACAAACAAATAATTTTGTATTGGAGATTTAAATTATCGTTTTTAGTATTTTATTTAATATATATGTATATTTTTTTTAATATAACCTATGTTACTCAGCGCTAATGTAGCATTCCAATGCTGAAAGAATTTTTTAAATCGGTTCAGTAGTTTTTGAGTTTATTCATTGCAAACATACATACATACAAAAATACAAAGGTTTCCTCTTTTAATATCAGTATAGATAAGCCTTCACAGGCACTTATTGACGTCAAAACTACAAATCTAAAAAACTAAAAAAATTGTTTAGACTTAACCACTGAATCTACCACCAGTTCGGATTTTCGAGAGCCTTTGACCGAGAAAAGCTGGCAAGAAACTCAGGAGGCTTATTTGTATCCATAACACCAATTTATCGACCGCAACTAGAGCAGTCGCGATGCAGCGTTGCATTTTTTAATAAGCCTGCGGAACAGTTCGAGCGCTGCTGTCACAAATTAAGGAGATTTTGTGCAGCTGTTGCGAGGTTCCGTGTCCATGGGAGGTTGTATATGCGTGCGTTGCTCGAGCGGGTTTGCATGTATAAAATTTACCTTCTGCTATCTCCTTATTTTGTGCACCGGCTAAGGCGAGGTAAACACTCATTATGCATGGGACACAGTGACTTCCCGTTCGTCAATCGAGCTATCTAAATTAAATAAGGGAGAAAGCTGTCTTCATCAAAATCGGAACGATCGACCCTGGGTTATGTTCCTGGACTCTTTCCTCTTCCCGCCGCCCAGTATGTGAAACTCGCCAGGGTAAACGAAGCCCCTCCCCACTGAAATCCAGCGAACCCGTAACGAATTAATTGTTGTTGAGTCTTTTTTAATACATGAGATAATGCATTAGGCATACCACTAAAGGGGAAGGATGGCATACTCACTAAAAACTTCTGCACTTTTATTTACTTACCGCTTGAATGATCCAGGAGCGCCATAAGCAATCACCGCAGTACTTGTTATTGAGAGAGAGAGAGTGCTTTATAGTATACGTTAAAACTCTAAAACTCTGGGCAAAAGCCTCCCTCAGGGGCATTCTTAAAACTGTACCCAACTCATCAGCGTAAGGTACGCGGATATCCAGTCGTACACCCATCAAACTCCATCGCTCCTATCCCGAGATGTCCGTTGTTGATCCTGGCCATACAGCAGTTGCAGTGTCGTCAATCAGCTGTAGTTCGCCATGCCCTTAAAGGCAGTGTGTCCTATCCCTACATTGTACGTAAATACAACTCATTACGAGTGAACAGTGAGCGGTGCGTCTGTGCAGCGGTCACGTCCGTCGGCCATTAATACTTGTAGCTGGACGGTCACCAAGTTCAGGCGCTTTGACACGTGGAATTCAATCTGTTTATGTTTGTTGTACGGTAAGGCTGTTGGTAAGGATTTGGTGATACAGTCTTCGGAGTAGTTTAATATTATTATTATTGTTAGCCATTACTTTCCCATTGCAGGCAAAGTCCTCCCCTCCCTTCCACCTATCTCTATCCGGAGCTAATTCGTGCTATTTCTTCAAGTGGGAGTCCAACTCATCCCGCCATCTCCGTGTAGTAGGCCTTTCATGTTGTCTCTTTGGGGACGTTGGCGTTACTCAGTGAGAGTGCACGCCGCTGTGGTTAAGTCGCCCTAGTGGGGCGCGCTCAATCTGCAGTGATGCTGCCTATGTCGCCACACGCCTGCATATCAGGCTACCAGAAACGGTCAAATTCCCATTACGTGTATGGCATATGGTTGAACATTTATTGAAGAAATTTACTGTACTGTACAGTTCACATCAGACACATCGGAAGGCGCTGTACATTTTAGTATTTTGTCATAATAGCTTTGATAGATAAATATTCAAATAATATTTAACGCAAATTTTGTTGCGAACAAATTATAAAAACACAAATGTTAAATAGCTCAATTGGAAGAGCACCTGACCCGGAATGTCAGAAGGGTGCATGCAGGTTCAAATCCTGCTCGTGGAAATTTTTTCAACATTTGTGTTTTTATAATTTGTTCGCAACAAAATTTGCGTTAAAAATTATTTGAACATTTATAAATAGCTTGCTTACTTCTTAACTGATCTTTAATATTTGGAAAAATATTATGATCGGATGTTAGTGACGGTAGTTGTTGACATTGAATAGGCGCCTTTGGCTTTCAAAGTAAAAACTGTTGAATAATTTCGGCGGGCTGCTTAGAACCACGATAGCTCAATTGGAAGAGCACCTGATCCGGAATGTCAGAAAGGTGCAGGTTCAAATTCTGCTCGTGGAAATTTTTTCAACATTTGTATTTTTATAGCTTTGATATATATTGACAGACACCTATTAGATTATTTAGTTGGTTATACAGAGAGCTATAAGTGTTCTGCTCCTTTTGCTGCTCACTGTACTGTAATATATGTCAAGTAGTAAATGAGTACGCGAGTACTGTGACAGTTCTCTCAAAATGTATACCTAAATGTGCGAATAGATGTTATCTGTCAAAACAGATTCAAACACTGATTGGCAGACAATGAACTCATAGCGATGTTGAAGTGCACGTATCACAAAGTAAGTTACACGTATTTGTCATAATCCAAGAGTACTATACATAATGAATACAAATATGTTCGGCTGGGTCACTTTGGAATCAAGGTCACATCTATGGACCCTTAAGTATCTGCTAAAATGGATGTTCCTAGCGTTCAAGACTTCTATAGCGGGACTACCTCCCGAATCATACCAATACCTTACTTACTACTGTGTAAGTTACACACCTTGAAAAACCTTTTTTTAGGACTAGATACTCGATGGTGCGACGGTTAGCGCGCCCGGCCTGCGAATGCTGGGGTTGAGCAACTTTCGCAAAGATCGGTCATCGAAAGGGTGACCAAAATATTATCATCTCGAGCTCCGTGCTTTGGAAGGTACGTAAAGCCGTTGGTCCCAGCTGCATTAGCAGTCGTTGACTACAACCAATCCGCACTGAGCCCGCTTGGTGGTTTATGACCCGTTCTCCTTATCCATCCATAGGAAAAGCTCGTGCCCCAGCAGCGGGGACATAAAATTAACTGATGATGATGATGAAGATTGAAACAACAGTATTTCACCAATTGCATTACTGTGTTCTGGTTTGCAGGGTTATAGATCCAGGATAATAACAGGGATGCTTGCTACGAGCATAATAACTTAATAACCGATACATCCTGGTGACAGACGGGCAGACAGACCGATAAACGGACGGACGGCGGCGGAGTCTTGTTAATAGGGTCGCGTTTTATCCTTTGGGAACGGAACCCTAAAAACCAGAAACTGTGATTAACTTTTGACTTGACTCTAAAGTAAACCTCTTTACTACTGTACCTTACAAATGAAGAGTGTTGTAGACACTTAAATCTAGTTGTAAATCTGTCAACATTGTACGTTAAGCGTTAGTGTCCTTGGATTAATCTAATTCCCATAGGAGGCGTGTCCTGTAGCAATTAAAACCTCAACGCGGTGACCTTCGGCGTCGGTTCTCACAAAGAAACAATTACAAAAGAGTTTAGCGGGTCCGCTATTTCGTAATGACGTTTTGGCAATGGCCGCCGATGTTTGCAGTGTGATGTGGCGACTTCAAATTTTATCGCGTCCTGACTTGTCAACCTTGAGCGGATTTTGGAGAATTAGAATTGTTTGGCATAGTAGAACAATGTGTAATCAAGTAAATAGGTATATCACTCATCATTTGTAAAGAATGTAAAGTAAAGTAAAAGGCTTTCAAGAATTTAAACGAGGATTAACGCAAACTAGTTAGCAAGGGTAGGTTCGTTCCTTCTTAAACCCGATGTTTCTTGTTCTGTTAGTACTACCGGCTGTGGTTACGGGCTGTCTACTGTCGAGAATTCCTGTTGTTGCCCCACCGATTGCACGGCAGAGTCTTCATCCACCGTCACATATCTATACTTCTATACTAATATTATAAAGAGGAAACCTTTGTGTTTTTTTATGTATGTATGTATGTATGTATGTATGTATGTATGTATGTATGTTTGCAACGTATAAACTCAAAAACTACTGGACCGATTTAAAAAATTCTTTCGCCATTAGAATGCTACATTAGCGCTGAGTAACATAGGCCATTTAAAAAAACTAATATTAAATAAAATACTAAAAACAGCAATTTAACTTTCCAATACAAAATGATTTGTTTGTTTTGTTGTCATGGAAACCATTGATATATATTTAACTCAATGATGGAAACTGTCAAAGCGGTACGAAATCCGCCAGGTCAGCTGGTTTATCATATAACCGCTATTTTAACCGCCTTTGTGGTTTAGTGGCTAAGACCACCGGTTTAGACCTAGAGGTCCTGAGTTCGATTCCCAGCGGGGGTACATGTTTGTGTACTCGGTTTAGTTGGTGGTAGGGCTTGTTTGTCCGCTTGGCTAGCTACCACCGTCTTATCTAAATATGTCGCCATAACATCAATGTTTGTAGCATTGTTGTGTTCCGGCAGCTAGAGATAAGATAGCCAGTGCCTCACTAGTTGAGGATCCCGGGTGAAGTGCGCTTCCATCATTGGCCATAACATCACTTAACATCAGGTGAGAGCACGTCACCCGTTAATATATATTAAAAAAAAATTTTTACTACTTTTTCTGATATTCACTTAGAGTTAACTTAAGCTGATCTTTACTAAGTTACTTTCTTTAGTAACTCCAGTTTCTACAGTAGCTGTGCGATAGAATAATTAATTAGCATATTTACATAGTCGTATGGCGGTAACTATGAATAGTAATCGGGCACCTACTGTTTTAATGTTTCTCACAACTTCGGAGACGCTTAAACCACAGAATAACTAATAGTACTTTTATACGATTAAAACGATAAGTAAAGAGACTCGTGGTACTTAAGAAAACATGACTGTAGATGAAAGAATATAATTAAGGGAATATTATGAAGAAGTTAAACTCTTTACAGGTTCGTTTCAAAACCTTGCGTTTCTCTGTTGTTCATGGTGCCTAGTACGAGATCTATTTATTTGTATATCTGTGGTTTCGCTAATCACTGGCACCTTTGTGTAAGCAATAAAGTGTTTATATATCTATCTATCTTTGCCATCTTATGTCGGATCCCTATATTCTATATGTCTGTTCTTTTGCTTACTGGAGTAAGAAATTTGACATAATTTGTATGGAGCTTATGTCAAATTTTTATCTATAGTAGGCAAAACAACAGATAGATAGAATATAGGGATTGGCTTTAGTAAAATTGTGTGGTGGTGATTTGTAACAGAACTACCGTCCTTTATGTAGGTACGTATTTCTCCAACAAATTATACTTAGCCGTTTTCAATCCTGTGGATGCAGGCCTTCTTCAAATTCAGCATATTTTCCCAGTTTTGTAATTCTTAATGACGAGATTAAATGTCTAACTATATATTGACGTAAAAAGAATTTGTATGGCATAATTGCACCTTACATATTTTAGCAAATCTTACAAATTCTCATTTGTTTGCATATTTTTTTTCATTTAATTCGGTTTTACTAAATGATATGATTACCAGACAGGATGTAGCCGTCCTAGGTTTCTTACTTAAACTTTTAAACTTGCAACGTGATTTTATGATCTGAGAACGCGATCAAAACGCAACCCAGACACAAAATAAGAAGACTGCAGAAGGCAAGCTTCATAAAACCCGTTCGAGCAACGCACACATAGGCAATCTCTCACGGATCCTCGCAACAGCTGCGCTCAGAGTGCCTATTATGAGTTTTGCTTACTATCCGTATTCATTCGATTACGTTTACGTTTACGAAAATTAGTATGGCATTGAAGCAGCGCTTCCTGGCGACATACGAGAATAACATCTTGCCATACAAATTCTCGTTTTCGTTAACGTGATCGAATAGCGAATGAAACTCACACTTGGCACCCAGATTGGAACAGTCCAAGCAATAGTATAAGCTTACCTACTTCTTCTTATTTTGTGACCCAGAGTATTACATTTCGTGTTTCCTTACCTCGTTGCACTAATCTTACTATATCCTTCCGCGGGAAGCGGGAATGTCAGTCAGTCTGTCCGTTCGTTCATCGGCGCCGTAAAAATAATATCCATTATTATAATTGGGCCGCTCTGCACACATGTGGTTTCCTTAACTGAAATAGTCCCGGGTTTTTCTGTCGAATTCCTGTCCTACCATCTTTTGTTTTTATTTAAGGCGCTGAACACTCTGAAATGCGCTTCTTTTTGCATATTTTCTATAAAAAGTATACAACGTGCAACGCCAAGAAAAATATAATATGTTATAAGACTTTAATAGCAACAATGATATTGTTTCCAAAAAGTAGAGTTATGAAATTTCCTCGAAAGAAAAAAATCCAAAGTCACCTCTAAACAGTATCTATTTATATGATTATCTTTTTCATTTACTTAAAGTACGTCGAGAAAATTATTTATACTTATAAATACTTAATTTTAAAAAGCTACTAAGTACTTTATTTTGTTACTAAACATCTAGATAGCCTTTTTTCGAGTTTTTACTGCTGCATCCCTTTTGCTATTTGCATCCCTTTCGCTTGTATGCAGATCGACAGAGAGCGCTGTTTCATGATTGTCAGGGCCTTAATAAGCTGAAAGTTAAACAGAAATGTTTTAATTAGTACTAGCTTCCGGTTGCGGCGCGTTTTGGGCCGTTCGTCAAATAACCTCGCCTTCCAAAACGTGGGTTTTAGTTTAAGCTAGTTTTTAACTCATGCTGTTTCGTTTCACAAAAGGACCGCATGAGTTTTAAACCGGGTTTTGTAAAGTCGAAATTCACGTTCTAAACTACTTACCAGGGAGAGTTCTAATTTTTAATTTAACTTCGCATTAGGAAAATCATAGTTATTTGCCTACTCTTGATTAAAAATACTCTTATTACAAAGAGCTTTTATGCAAAAAATATTCATTATTATAATTGAGCCGCTGCACACATGACTGTGGTCCTGTCTTACCATCTTTTGTTTTCTGAATTAAGGCGCTGAACACTTTGAAATGCGCTTCTTTATGCATGTTTTCCAAAAAAAGTACCTATACAACATACGACGCTTAGAAAAATAATATTAGACTAACTATAACAGCAACAATGTTATTGTTTCCAAAAAGTAGAGTTATGAAATTTTCTAGATAGAAACTAAATCCAAAATCAACCCTTAACAGTATGTATTTACATGATTATCTTTTTCATTTACTAAAGTACGTCGATTAAATAAATTAAACTTATACGTAATACTTACTTTATCTAACGCTACTATTTTATTTTGATAACAAACATTTATCATTATCAGGCTGTACCTACTGCCTTCATTAGGTGATACTTAAAACATACTTCGTACACAAAATAATAAGTACCCAGAAGGGAAGCTATATATATAGTATAAATACCGCGCTCGAGCAACTCACACATTGGCTCCTTGCACGCATCGCGGAACAGCTCGGCTTATTACCGAAAAAAGCAACCAGTTGTTAATTGTACAATTGCAACGCGACTGCTCTAGTTGCGTTTGATAAATTGGTATTACGCTTAATGTATGTAAACTATTACATATATTTTAATCCCAAATGCACTAAGCAAGTGCACTTAGCGATTATTGAGCGATTTGTATCCACCAACTTATCAACCGCAACTAAAGCAGTCGCGTTGCAATTGTACAATTAATAGCTGGTTGCATTTTTCGGTAATAAGCCTGCGGAACAGTTCGAGCGCTGCTGTCACAAAATAATGAGATTTTGTGCAGCTGTTGCGAGATTCCGTGCTTGTGAGAGGTTGTCTATATATGTATGTGTGCGTTGCTTGAGCGCGTTTGTGTGAAGCTTGCCTTCTGCAGTCACCTTATTTTGTGCCTCATACGAACCACAGTTAATTGGAATCAGCGTTCATATTTGTTTAATTGCTGACTATCTAAAAAGACGAGCTTACGGTCTTTAATTCTAAAGTGTTTTAAAACGTAGCGTTTTGAGAACGATTAATAAATATCTGTTAGGTAATTTGTAAGGGATGTTTAATTTTCTTTAATCATTCGCCGCCGTAATTTATATTGTCATGTTATAATAATTTTACTTTAGATAAAGTAAAAAATGTGTATGTTTTTTAGAGAGTTTACTATTGGCTGCTTTTGGACTTTGCAACGCCACCGGATATACATATAAATGTATGGAAACACATCGGTTATGGTGAAGGATAAAGAATTAATTCCCTGTTGCACTCGTTGTTTCAGCATCACGTCTTTAATAAAACTGTCGAGTTTCTGTTCTTTGAAGATGGATTCAGGACATATTCTGACATTCAATACATTTAGGATATGTAAGCTTTTAAAACTAATACCGTAATAATAACCAATGATCGGAGTAGGTAGAACGATTTGGGGTCAGTGACACAGAATAATTTGAGACGTGTATATTAATATGGATATCCCTTCGGAATTCCAATATGTTTTTTAAATAAGACTTTTTTCTGATATTTTAAAATTATGAGATCTGATGTGTTGATTTTTACCTGTTTATTTCATTCTAACTTTACTTTTACTATCAAAGAACAATGCCAAAGGGTTTAAAAAGTGTCAACTAAACGTTTATAAAATTAGCATAAAAAGTATGTTACTAGTAAAAAAAAATTTTACTGCCTTTCTCATGATTACCTTAACCTCCACGAACAATATTGTTATTTTTTTATTTTGGCTCATCCGTATTATGTTTTCTGTGAACATATGTGATGCAAGTACGTAAAATCGTTCTACCTACTCCGATCACTGGTAATAACTCTCGAGGAGTTCGATGGCGCAGTGGTCAACGCGCCCAGTATGCGATTGCTGAAATTAAACAACTTTCCCAAATCGGATGGTTCACCAAAAAATGGATCATCTTGAACTCCTCAGTGCTTCGGAAGGCAAGTAAAGCCGTTGGTCCCGGCTGCATAAGCAGTCGTAAACAACCACCAATCAGTACTGGGCTTGCGTGGTTTACGGCCCGTTCTCGTTGTGCTGTTTCCATCCATAGGGAAGGGTCATGCCCCAGCAGTGGGGACATAAAAGCTGGTAATGGTGATCATAATATCTCGGCTATGAAATATATTCCCATAGATAAGTGATTACTATAAGGCATATGCTAAATCCTTGGTATGGCACCCCGGTGCAGCTGATCGCTCCCTAAATTAATGAACCCCTATCAATTGAGCGTTAAATATGTAAATAAAATTGACGAAAATAGCCCGCGTTCGCAGTATGGTACTCTGTAGGGACACCATCAGTTACAATACATTTTGGGATATTTTAAATAAAAACAAATTATACTTAGTTAGATTTCAGTTCGATATTCAAAATAAACGTGTAAAATAAACGAGTAGATCCGTATAAAGCGATTTACTTTAATCTTTTCAAAGTCCATACAAATCCTCTATATATTAGTCAAAGCTACCTACACAAGGCAAGAAAGTAAAAAAGAGTAGAATTATTTTTGGAATCTACAGTTACTTAATGCTTTACTATCAAAATTCAGTTTCATCCAGTATTTATTTATTATTTTAGCGGTATGAGTTCATAAAACAGTTTTTCAACACTTTGTCTTTTTTCAAGATATAAACATTTCATAATTAGAACAAAATGATAATAAAATTTTTTGTAATAATTCATGCATTAGCATAAAATACGATGTTTTAACTGAAAAAGTTAAGTACTTAGTTGAGTACAAAGGCAAAAAGAAGTATTTTTGTGTGTTGAACAGTCTGGATGTTGAAGCAAAACCTGATCATCATCATCATCATCATCATCATCATCATCATCATCAACATCATCATCATCATCAACATCATCATCATCATCATTATCATCATCATCATCTCAACCAAAAGACATCGTCTTTGTGGGAGGCCTTTGTCCAGCAGTGGACGTCTTTTGGCTTAGATGAAAAACGGATAATTAAAAAAAAAACAATAGCCCAAGTCGGGTGAAATAACCGTTTTTCTATGAGAACAGCAAGTTCACACACATATTTACAATCAGGAAACCAGTGCGTCACATTTTCACTTACGACATAAATTACTATGCTATGTTGATTGTTCCTAATATAGCATAATACAACTTAATGCACATTGAAAACAATGGAATACGAGTATTACCTACTTGGTTATAATTTTTTATTGACTAATGCATTGAAATTATCAATCTTCCCAGCGAGGGTACATAATAATAATGTAGTTTGTATTTAAACTATATATAGCTAGCAGCGGATGTGATCAGCACAAAACCGATCATTGTAAAGATCCTTGGGGGAGGCTTTTTTCCAGCAGTTGACATCTTTTGGCTAAGATAATGATGATGATGATATGTAGTTATAACATCAATGTTAGCAGCACTGTAGTAAGAGGCATTAAGAGGTAGATTAGCCAGTTCCTCATTCTTCATAGTCAGTTATCATTCCAGTTGAAGAGCGATTTTCAACCTTTGGCTATTACCATAATTCAGTCAACTTTATGTAAGAAAGTCAAATAGTATTTATTGTCTGTGCCACTACGTTACTGAGCAAAAGCCTCCATCATTATTGAGTGCTTTGTCAATTGCTCACCGAGGTGTTGTTGAGTTGTTGTTGTCATGTTATTAATTGTATAATGCTATTATCTTAATATTAAACAGTAACAAAAGCTCATGGTCACCCTGCGGCAACCCGACACCCGCCCGACTATTAGCCGCGCAACACCATGTCGGTGGTGCATCAACTCACTCCGCGTTGCGTACAAATTGTCATTTAATTTTTATTGAGTATTTTTCAATATTGCAATTTTTCATATTGAAAACACAGATTAATAAACTTACTGCTTTACTACAAAACGATTGGTAAAGTTAGACAATGCTTAAAACAGATGCTGTCACTTTTTAGCTAATACTTTTAGACAGAGACACAATAATTTAAACACGTATTTAGTCATTGTTTAACTTTATTATAAATGCGAAAGTTTGTGTGTATGTGTGTATATTTGTTGCTTCTTCACGCTGCAACTTATGGATGGATTTACAACAACACAACAACTCAACAACACCTCGGTGAGTGATTGACAAAGTACTCAATAATGATGGAGGCTTTTGCTCAGTAATGTAGTGGGACAGACAATAAATACTACTTGCCTTTCTTACATAAAGGTGACTGAATTATGGTAATAGCCAAAGGTTGAAAAGCTCTCTTCACCTGGAATGATAGAATTCTCCTATTGGTGGATATTTACCTCGCGCACCACTTAGCTACCTCGCACATCTCTGGTGGAAACGCAGCCTAAGTCGCTGTAGCTGACGTTTCTCCTTATAAACAAACATGCTTAATAAGTAAGTAGGGTAGTGGCATTAGTACTCGACACAGAAACCCAGGCTAGTGTATGACACCAGTTTACGTTGCCTAGTTGCCCCTTTTATTAAATGAAATGAAAAAACTCTTTATTGTACACCATACAAAAGACTTAGAGAGGACAATACAAGAAAGAAGAAGTACAAATGGCGGCCTTATCGCTAAAAAGTTAAGTTAAGCAACTTTCGCAAAGGCCGGTCATCGGATGGGTGACCAAAAATGTATCATCTTGAGCTTCGGAAGGCACGTAAAGACCGGTTGGTCCCGGCTGCATTAACAGTCGTTAATAACCGCTAATCCGCACTGGGCCCGCGTCGTAGTTTATGGCCCGTTCTCCCTATCCACCCATAGGGAAGGCTCGTGCCCCAGCAGTGGGGACATAATATGAGCTGATGATGATGATGATGATGAACCATGTGTTAAACTGGATAAAAAAGCTAAGAAATGAGCGGTTAATGGTGTGGTGATAATTTAAATTTTCAAAAAAAAAATGCATATGAAATTTTACTGAAAGACATCTAGGAAGCAGGTTGCTAAAGACAAAAATCTGTTGCTGACGCCTATTTTTATTTAAATGATAAAAGGAAAAAGGTGTCTATTAATGGTTTCTGTCGAACATTACCCTACACAGGTAAAGTATTTGTTTAAAAGAATTCCAATGGTATCGTTATCTCAAAGATAGGAGTGCGTCCTATCAATCATTGCCCGTTATCGACAACACATTTCCCAATGTCTAATGCTTTGTATGAAACATATTGACTAGGAATGTATTGGTAGACGTGTAGGCGACTATTCTTATCAGCTATGTTTTAGAGCACAACGGAGATAAAGGTTTCGTTCAGATAATAGAAAACGCTTCAACTTTTTTCACGACCTGATTTTTAAAGCTTATAATTTTCACTTATGAAAGATGATTTGGCGACAGTTGGGTTGAGAAACAGCTGATCTTGCGTATGTAAGTGAAAAGGAAACATGTAATCAAACTTCTGTATTTATAATATTTGGATTTTCTAACGTCTCCCTAGAATAAGAGGCATATACACCCGTATAAAGTTTTTCAATTTGTTAATCTCAAGTCTATGAAAATAATATCTTTAAATAAAACTTACGAAGGTGTAGTAACTTTCTTAAAAGGTTGTTACCTAAAATTTGTAATAAATAAATGAAATTGCGTTATTTAATTGTAATTTTTATTGAACATACTTGTACAGCGTCGAAATTATTCCCAAGTTCAAAACAGTATAATAAAACTTTACGGCTAACCATGGTAGATTAATAACAATATACATTTCGTTCTAAATTTAAAACATCACGTTTGCCCAAAGAAGTGGTAAGTACCAAAAAAGTTATTCATGCAAAGGTAACATTTTGAAACAAAATATTCTTCTATTTCGCACTTGACGGATCAAAGAGTCGCCTTAATAACGTAGAGCCAAAGAAATCTGAAAGGTAAGCCTGATGGCACCGCGCCGTTTGTTTTCTTTGGCAAACAAACCAAAATAATTGGAGGCTGGAAAAGACGAAATTTACATATTAAGCACTTATGCATACATCCTATGGCAAGGTGTGCTCAACAATTTGCATAAAGGTCAACGATACTTTAATTAAAGTGTGGCTGATTTCAACCAAAATTATTTGATTAACATTATCCGAGTGTTACGTTGGTTGCATGTAAAATTAATTTTAGCATTACAAATTTTGGTAATTTTGTATCTTCATCAAATAATAAAACGTTACACTCAATGAGAGGACTCAGACATTTTTCTGTAACGCAATACATGCCACTCAAATTCATACTAATTATTAAAAAAAAACACAAATGTTTTTCAACATTAAAATTTGTTTTTTATAATTTGTTCGCAACAAAATTTGCGTTAAAAAAATTATTTGAACATTTCATACTAATTATTTTCATGCTTGTTCCAGTCTCATATCTGCTTTAGTGTTTATTGAGAAATGTTGACCAAAAAATTGTAACAAAAGAAACCTTACGAGTTCTAAGTTTTTTTTAAATCATTCGATCACAATAACGAACACGAAAGTTATTAAGGCAAACTTCTAACTCACCTCATTGCCATACATATTCTCGTTTACATTTTCAAATGGCGAATAACATTAAGATAGAAAACGGTGATAATCCTTTTTTATTATTATTATTGTCAGTTGACTAGTTGTTGTTCTAATTACATAAGTATTGTCTTGTCTTATAGCTCAAATAACTAAGATTATTTTAACACGTTATAGGCACTATAGGTCTTTCTTTGTAACCGTCATGTAACTTATATTACTATATTGTAGAAATGACTGTTTGTTGCCTTAAATAAATTTAAAAAAAATATCCCTTTGATAAATATTCTAATAGAGAACATGGTAGCTTAAAAAGTACTAATGTAGCATATTGTCAAAGAGAAAGAGAAAGCCCATTATAAAGGTTTTGTTAGGCAAGCCTCAGGCAAATTACTAATAAGTAAGATTAAGAATAAATTTATTTTCTCTGTAAAACTTAGTCTAGATTGCATCAAACTTATAAAATAACTTATAATATAATGGGATATAACTAATACGTACTAAATATGTAATGCTAATATTGTAAAGTTTTAACATTAAGGTAAGTAGTGCAAAGTAATTTAAATGATACCTAAACTAAGTAAATTTGTTTACCTGTATCTAGGCATCTATTTAGTGAAAGTAGGATTGTGCTAACTTAACGTTTAATTATATAACAATAAATTAATTTTAATAACATTCGATTGGTATTTTTGCTTATTATTAATGAACCTTAACTTTTCGTATGACAAAGACAGTAATGCACATGTTGGAAAGGGATGGAAGATGAACAGGATAAAAGTCTGTGTAAGTGACTACCATAAACTGCATTTGACAAAAATATCTAAATACGAAATCTCAAAACCGGGATAAAAAAAACTCGGAACTGTCTCTGTACACTCTATCTCTAGGGTTGTGATACCTGAGTTGCATGGAGCCAAGCGGAAGATAATTTATTAGCCCTCATTAAATTAAGCTTAGCTTGCTCGTGAATGCACTGAAGATAAGAGTACAAAAGAACCTAAATTCACCATAAATGACCCTTCGGAGGAGAATAAGGTTTTATTTTGAAATGAATAACTTTTTTCTGGGAAACAAATGAATCATGACGGGAACTGATGGGTGTGTAGGTTTCTAGCAGTTTCTATAAATCACAGTGTAAAAAATAAGTTACGGAAATACTGGACAAGGATTATTGCATTGATTTAAGGATGTAAAGAGTAAAGATGAAGTAAAACATTTATTGCTTCTCTTACAAAAAATACATACATCTATACTAATAATATTATAAAGAGGAAAGCTTTGTATTTTTGTAAAACTACTGGACCGATTTAAAATTCTTTCACCATTAGAATGCTACACCAGCGGCAGCGCTGAGAAACATATGGCTATATTAAAAAAAATGTTTTAAAATAAAAGTACACCCGTGCGAAGCCGGGGCAGGCCACTAGTTATAGATCAGCATAAATGTAAAGCAAAATTAAATAGAAAAATATTTCTTTCAGAATTGCGAATATTTGCAAAACGTACGTACGTATTTACGTCAATTCGTTCATCGAATACACTAAAATAAAATAAGAGTGTGGGATTATTATATTTTTTTTTTGCTGTTGAGTATCCGATTTTTTGTACAGCTGTATGCGCCAGGATCACTTCATTTATCCCAGTAAATAATGTTTTGCCTAATGTTCATTTATCTTTTATTATGTAAACCTCATTTTAGATCATTATGTAATTATGTAATAAATGTCCTCCGTGTTTCGGAAGGCACGTGTAAAACCTTTGAGCAGTCGTTGACAACCACCAATCTGCACTGGGCCCGCGTGGTGGTATATGGCCCGTTCTCCCTATCCAACCATAGGGAAGGCTCGTGCCCCAGCTGTGGGGACATAAAATGAGCTGATGATGATGACGATGTAAATATATAACTTTCGTCTGCATAATTTTCTAAAAAATCATTATTTGGAAGACTAAGATAATAATAGATAAAATTGAGTGAATTTGAAACATTTTTAGAATAATATTAATATATATTATTTATAAATGTCTCACCTTTTTTATTAAGTCACCTTAAATCAATTAAAAGAGATGCAAAAAAAAAGAGAAATAACATTAGCTTCAAAAGAATAACTTTCAACATTACAACGAATGGTTTGACATGTTAATTATGAATATTATGATACATAATTTATGTAGCAGAAACGCAACATGCACGTAGAACTCTCTGAATGATTCTCTTTTCTTATCGTATATTTTTTGTGTTTATTGTAATGGAAAGTGTCCTGCTATGATAGGGCATTTTCCAATATTTTTGACGCTGTAAGGGAGAAAAGAGCTGGACACTTGCTGAGTTTCTTGCCGGTTCTTCTCATTACAAGATCTCCCGCCCAGAGTAGACTTACAAACCGATGGCATAGTGACATTCATAAGAGCTACTTGTAGCCTAAACTGAATAAATGATTTTGAATTTTGAGTAAAGTATTATTAAACGAATCCTTTTTTTTATATATGAAGATTTGTTTTTTATGTCTACTGTTTATTAATAAGCACGAATATATTCATAAAAGTGATTAATTGTAATATGTCCATTTTACCAATAAGAAGTTACAAGAAATACTAAAACTACACGATGAAATAGCTGATGAATTTAACTGCAACGTTCAAAAGAACCAGTTGCAAGTCAGCAAAATCGTATTGTGTGCTATCTGAATAATTAATATTCAATTTTAAACGCAATTCCTTGTTAATTAGCTCTTCCAGTCTCTTTATCCGCGGCACCACTTAGTGATCTTTTATTTGTGTCGTGAAGCCCGAATTAAAAATGTTTTAACGCCGACGCCGATGACAACTTTGCCAATTAAATTAAACGAAACATGTAAATTATGTGCTAATGATATAAGCTTATTCATACTTTTTTCTAATAAAAGATGCTTCAATGAAATACTAGTAATAGAAGATTATGATTTGAAAGGAGTAATAACAAATGATTGAAATGAATCATCATCATCAGCTCATTTTATGTCCTCACTGTTGGGGCACGAGCCTTCCCTATGGATGGATAGGGAGAACGGGCCATAAACCACCACGCGGGCCCAGTGCGGATTGGTGGTTGTTAACGACTGCTAATGCAGCCGGGACCACCGGCTTTACGTGCCTTCCGAAGCACGGAGGAGCTCGAGATGATAAATTTTTGGTCACCCATCCGATGACCGGCCTTTGCGAAAGTTGCTTAACCTCAGCACTCGCAGACCGGGCGCGTTAACCACTGCGCCATCGAGCGCATCAATGAATTGAATACACTTACGAAAAGTTTGACAAAGACAGAAGAAATGTTAATAAAATTGTTATTAGTAATTTGATAAATGCAATTGCCGTTCTTAAACCTGAAATCTATAACAATACTCATAACAATTGCTACCACATTGATATTTTTATTGGTACTACACGATACGATCGTACAGCAATAAAATCACGAGGCGATAACGGAATTTATGAAGAAATTGGTAATGTTTAAATCCTGTTCTTATTTACAAGCACATAAAGGTTAGTGTCGCTCGCTGATAGCGCAGTTGGTACAATCTCGATCACAATAACACGAGAGCTGTGGAGGTTCGGAGTAAAGCAAAGCGCTTTTGATGCTTACAATGATATAGGAAGTGTTCGTGGGACAAACGTGGGACTTATGACAAGTGTGCCAGGATGGGGCGTAGGAGGCGCTGCTCCATTATAAACTTAATCTTATGAATTACGGGCGTTGGAAAGAGCTGGGTTTTTATTCGATAATAAGATGAGTGGAGGGTCAATTTTGCACTTTCTTGATAGTGTGAAAGCAATTTTTTTTGCATGGTTTTTTATTCGGTAACGTATTACGTTATCGATTTGTGTACTGTTCTTTGAATAACTGAACATTTTAATTTTATTAATTGTGATACATATTTATATTTAGCTATCGTAAAATTAATTCATACCGAATTAGGCAGACTGATTTTTAACAGAAGAACATAACAGAAATAACATTACATAACATCACATAACATGACATAACATAAACAATTCTTGAAGATACGTTTTTTTTTTAAATTTTGGAATCAGTTGTGCATGTATGTAAAGTGTATTGAAATAAAACAATTATGTTGTATTTGTGGTTCCTAATATTTCGTTATTAGCCAGTCAATCAGTACGTGAGTGGTATTTTGCTTTATCGTACATAATATTATGTGCAGGTGCATCGAAAAACTTTCAAGTTCCCCAATGACTTGCTAACACATAAGCTTTCAAATTGTAATTAGGTAAGTGAGGTGCGTGTTCTTCACTTTCGATTGTTCCTAAACGGTACCTACAGAAACCGGTACATTTTTACCGGTTTTTATTACCCAATTATTGGTTTTCGGCAATGGTAAGTAGTAATAATTACAGTAATGGACATTTATAAATCGAGTTCCGGGTTATCGCTACATAGCTCAAAGCTTTTGGATTAAAGCAAATCGAATCAATGCAAAGTTGGTGGTATCTGTGAAATGTCATTGATTTGAAAAGTTCGACGGAAGAACAACGCACAAACAACGGAACTAATTAAAACTGAGAACGAATAATCTCGCGTGAAGAACGTCACAAATCCAACAAAATGGTTCACGAAGCTGAATTTTAATGAATAAAAAAGAAGCGGGATCGTGACCCGCCAGACGACCTTGCGCACACGACCTTCCCAGAAGTTGTAGATAATAAAACTAAAGCAACGAGACCCGATGTTGATGGACGGACCCATCCCAGCTAGTGTGCCCGTTTATCGCCTCGTACGATCTACTTACAAAGGAATGGATTATAAACCTAATTCCCTATCAGGAGCCCTCGTTTCCGTTTGAAATTTGCACGAATTTAATTTTAATTTGGGACCTAGAACGAGCTTTGATGTAGTTTCAAACGAATCCGCTATTTGATAGATTGTTATCCGCAGTAATAAGTATAATAAACGTGTCAAATTTAAAGTGAGAGGATCCTTCGCTGTAAATAAAGGACCAAGTTGAAATATGGATTACAGCCTGAAGGGAAATATCGGCTAAAATTGACTCCAGATATCGATTTCACAACGGATGTTTAGAGTTTATTGCTTAATTAAACACATTGTGAATCTGTTGAACATCATTAGACTATATCCAAAGGCAGACGACTGTTTAATACACGTGTTGCATGATTTATCGATCGGAACTTTATTAAACTCTGAGGATCAGTAGACTTCATCAATCTTTCCGAGCTCTCTACTCATGAGATCCGGTTCTTTACCATGTTTCTCTATATCGGTTCAAAAATCTTGTAGTACAGTACAAGTTGGATAAACATCAATATTGGTGTTGGCTATTCAGCCGGTTGTTCGATGCAGCGGCCTCTATTGGCGTCGCGTTCGTATGTCGCGTTGTTATCGGTGCACTCACCGCTGCTCCGTCGAGTGCCACACGTCAGATAACGGTCTCGCATCGCAGCGTAAATAAATTTTACAATCTCGCTTTATTACATTATCGAACGGCAATCGAGGGCCCGCGCGCCCACACGAGCGTGTCGGTGCGCCCGTCAAAATCACGACCTACTCAAACGAAATCCCCGCGTAAAAACGAGAAGAAATTTCATACAAAGGTGGGTTTAATCTATAGCCGAGTCACGACAGTTCCATCGAGCCGTCGCCAGATTTGTCGGGTGCAGCGTTTGAATGTCCCGAGAGGGGGAGGGGTGCTACCGCGCGTCGCTCGCCGACTGCCGGCTCGGCCGCGGCCCGCGCTCTTCAGTCTGTCGCTCGCACGATTCTATCGCGAACGTGTATTCTTGGATCGAAAGTTCCACGACGAACAACTTGTGATCAAACTTAGTGCGCTCGGGTTCCAAGTGGATCGGATGGATACAGTGTTTGTGACGTTCGACGACAATGAAAGTGTGTTTCAAGTGATAAAATTAACCGTTAACACATCTAAAGAAATTCGAGCCGATGGTCCTCTTGAATAGTAACATGAAAATAAATGGTAAACTCCTCAAATATAATGCATGATTGGATTTGTTCTATCACTTAGTATGCTGTGTGGATGATCTGATGATCTTGGCTTGCACGTCGCACAATTACACACTGGCTGCGGTGCCATATTTGATTAAATATTCAAATGAGTGTAGCGTATTCCATCCGGACCACCGAAACCGCCAAAACAATGGTGGACCTTGCGTCTGTCAGACGACATTGACTCTACGAATGTAAATTTGAGGATTGAATAATGAACACAGTGTGTTTAGAAGTCGACATATGAATAAAGGTTTGTGTGTGTGACCCTGCTGCGCCTACGGGACCAGCCGTTGTGGGTGGACGGCATAGTTCCAAACCGCCTAGCACAACAGTGGGTGTTTGAATGGAGCCAGTTAATAATAATGGTGAGATTTAATCACCGCCATAGAAGTTACACAAGAGAGCTATAAGCATGTCTAGATGCTGACTGTAGAAGACAAGCCCTTTGTAATAACAATAAGATAATAACTACTAACAAATGCTTTTACAGAATCTGTAAAGTTGGCTTGTAGTTTAGGTAGTTAGGTACTAATCAATAATACTTTCATGTTATTTTTTGAAACATGCATTTTTGTAATTATTTTTCGTTTGAAGGGTTATACGATGTGATTTGTAAAAAATAATTATATTGAAACCTGAAACCTTAAAAGCTCTTTCGTCCTGTTTGTAAAACATTAAAGTTTTGCACGTGTTACTATGTTGGCAAATGTCTACTGACAAAAAACAGATTCCTCTTCGCACATGTGCGTCCAAATTCAGGCCAAATGAACTCACACGATCTACATGGACCTTAACAAAACAACAACATATAGCTCGGTGTTATTATAATAAAACAAAACAAAATTATCTAACTAAACTATGAACATAATGAAAAACACCTACGCAATGAAATCAAACCCGAAGGGAAGAATGGAATTTAATTAAAGAATGAATTATCTTAGCTAACCCTGTTATTATAGACGCATCTGTTGTAATGACGAATGCATTCGATGTGGCGTTTGGAAATAAAAAAATATGAAGAGAAACCTGCACAGGCGGGGGCGGCACGTGGGCCGGCAGATGTGCATGCGCATCTCACAGCCGCCATCTCGAGACCAAGAGCACGATCCATTATCATCCCATCTTTTGCGTACGGCTGAGATTTAAGCTCCATTGTCCTCAAACTAAAACTCTTAAAAGACCCGATGATATCTGGGTTGTCCCATAGACACAAAAAAATGGCGCCACAAATTTTGAGCAAACTTCATTCTTTGTCCGGGTTGGAATGTTGTAAAAATGGATTTCTAAGTTCCAAAGAGGTCAAGTCCTGTTCGCAGGGCCAAGTTTTTCCGTTGCCAATGATAGGCGTTATCTCGTTCACGGTGATCGCCATTTACGGCAACCTGCGCCGCGGAGACTTGGTATTGACAACTGTGGGATCGTCGACATAGAGCCGACCCTCGCAGTTAACTATCGACAATCTAGGTGTTTCCATAACTTCTCCGCCCTTATCTGACTTGCTCCGATTGAGACCATTCAGATCGAACACAAGAGAAAAGTTTCCAAGTTTCTTAGAGCTAGCGTCTCAAGTGCTAAACTTTGTACAAGGAACTAATTATTTATTAGCACTGGGGTACTTTCTTCTTACCAGGTAAAGTTAAGTATCTGTAATAAAACGACAGTCGTTAAAGTACGGGGCAAAACACGGTAACAAACTTTAAACACAGTTCGCAAGGAGAAACATGTAATACAATACTTCAATTTGAAACGTATTGGAGGTAACAAGGCATGTAAACACATTGTAAACTCAAAGTAAACAGTAAAGCAGAACGTGTAAACTTCAGTTTGAGTAATCGCCAAGACGCTATATGAATATTAATACTCAAGAAACACGTAAATGTGAAATTGTAGCAGAATTTGCACATCTAGAAACATAAGTATGTTTTGTTAGACTTAATTTATTCACAAACAAAAATTCACCTGTCACATAGTTACCTGCTGGTGCCTATATTAAACAATGATCTAATGTTATGTAATACTTGTCACAATATCAAGATATCAAATCAACGTACCTACCTACATGATAAAAATTAGGAATCTTCTATGACTTTATATATAAAAACGTCCAATAGTAGTTTATCGGAACGCGGCAGTTTAAATTTTATCAGATACCAAAAATGAAATAACAATAAGGTAAAATTCTAAACAAATTTGTAACACGAGAATTTTAATCAAATGCATCAAAATGTGGCACGTACCACGCGTCCAAGCCACCTGTCCGACAGCTGCCGAATTTACAACTGCAACGAAATTATGGCCGCGAGGATAAATAAAGCAGATGTTTACCTTAACAACGATTTGGCTTCATTACTCCAGGTGGAGTTAAATCTTTCTATATAACTGTTTTTATTTATAAACTTAACTTATTTCAATTTCAGAAAGCTAAATAGTTATTGAATAATTACTCTTAAGTCTCTGTGCCTTACAAATAAACAACAAATAAGCTCCGAATAGTTATTCCGTGTTTTGTCCCTGTCATGTAAACGTCATTTCAGTTTAGAGTAAAAGAGACAAAACACGAAATAACTATTCGAAGCTTATTCTTTGTTTATTTGTAAGACCCTCTTTGAATATCAGTTAGGTCTCAAATAATCGTTTATACATTCTTAGCCTTAGAGCAACTTACATAAAGATGGAACCTCTTAGTGAGTAATACGTTCGACGAGTTCATTTATAATATAATTAATCTCATCCCACCTTTAAGCTCCCGTTTGCCTCTTGTAGCATCAATAGACTCAAGTTCAAAGCTCTCCAAATTACGCCATCTACAAATAGCTACAAGCAACTTGCGATTTCGATGTTGCGAAGATCACTTTCAATTTCAATTCAGAGATAGAGTAAGCATCTTTTGCAATTCAATCACCATTGGCCAGCGTATCGCAATGCTGTTAGTAATGCCCACATCTAACACCCACGCCGTATCTAATCGTCGTATCTATCTAGTAAAAGTAATATCAACGGTCCGATATCGTCGGGGGAGGAAATAGAGCTCATAAATTACCCTTACCTCGAACTTAAACTAAAATAGTCGAACACTCTACGCCTTCCATTTCTCTGCCTCCATTACCATATCCTGTGCTCCAATATCCCAAGCTAAAGAGCATGAGTTCGTTGATCCAAAAAGTTCGTTGGTTCGTGAAAAATATGGGCAGAGATTTTAAGCTTTGCTCCAAGTTACATTATATATCTGTTACAACAACGCTTAATTATGGTACAGAAGGTAATTTACTTCACGCCATAGCGTTGTAATATTGCTATTATATGGCATGACTTGGACATTGTGGTCTGACGGGGGGCGGACCTGATGACATTACATCGTTAATCACTCCCATTCTTGGCAAAGAAAATTTTGATTTTCAATTTGTATAGCCACAGTGATTACCAAATCCAATACAGTTGATAAATGACACGGTTAATTAAAGGTGACATGATGTACTCACTTCAACAGCGGAACCGGATGAAATTGGAACTGTGATGTATGCTCGCTATAAGTCAGACAGGAAAGAGGATATTACTTATTTGAAAATTTCTCACTTTCTCACAGTTTTTTCAGTTCGTTTTTTGTTATCCTGTTTGTTTTGGAGCTGTTCGGTGGGGACTGAGGAATCGTCACAGATGTGGCTTTTTTAATTTCCTCTTATTTGTTGTCGTTCTTAATAGCAACTTTTTGTACACGTTTAGGGTGTATGCTGGTAATGCTAAACCTGGTCCTAATTGGTGTTGGTTACTCACTGCTAATGCTCGACAAAACTAAGTTTAAATTTCAGATTAGATTTCTGTATCCGTTTTTATTTTCGCACTCTGACAGGGGATATATTTTATCTTTCTTCGATAAAAACGTTATCAAAGCGGTATCGTTGACTTTTCTGAAAAAATGGGTTAAGTACGAGGTGTTATGTCATCCTAGATAATTTAAGGTGATGACACTTATCCATTATCATTTCAGGCATTTGACTCAATTAATGGTAGTCGAAATGAAAGCTTTGTTCTCGGTTGTTTTAGCTAGGCAGTTTAAAAAAACTACCAACCCATATGAGGCCAGCGTGGTGGGTTATGGCTCGATCTCTCTTCGTGTTATTGTTCATGTGGTAAGGCGTGAGAGCCCAATAGAGGGATGTATATAGGCTGACGATGATAAATGAATTATAAAATTAAAAATAAACCTTTATATACTTTCGTTATTATTTTAATATCTCATAACAAGAATCCAAATCAAGACATTTTATTGTTGATATATATTCCACTTCACATATCTTTCGTCTCGTTAATGTGTACAACAATAAATCCCGTTTATTGTTTCTATTTTTCTATACAGTATTTTACATTAACCGAGAACACTAAACCTTTCAACGCAGATGTTAAACTAATGTCGGTTTAGTGAGGCCACGTGTTACATTTCCCTTTTCTAACATTTGTGAAGAAACTGTAGGTTTCCGGTTTCCTATTGTTGTTGAGATGTCGAAAACTCGGTCGAATTCAGAATAAGCCTACCATTAATTATTGTTCTCTATGGAAATCGCTAACGGTAAAATGCGTTTTCGTGTTTGTCTTCAGAATAAACGTATGCAAAGTCGAACGTTTGCATGAATTGGAATATTTTTAACGTGTTTGTTTTAGAAAACCGTTTGGCCGAGTGGAATTGCTTTAAGCTCAATTAAAATATTTATGTTGTTAATGCGATGATTTCTTTCTTTATTAGTTGCCGTGCCAATTTCTTTGTTAGACGACCATTTTTGTTGCATCTAAAATGTGTGTAATGCAGGTGCTCTCTGCGATTAACGTCTTGGCTCGCGGCCAAGTTTCGGCTGCAACAAGTCTGTAAGCATCAATGGTTCGTGTTACTTGGAAACGATAGGAGCTTCCAGCACCCAAATTTAGATTGTGAACCGTGAAATTGTTGTGTTTGCTATGATGTTTTATTCTCATAGACGTTTGTTGTTTTGATTGCTTTTCTTTATACGGTGTTCTAATCTTAATTTGAACGAATTGTCGTGATTTTTCGTTCATCTGATTTTGATTGTTCTCAACGCAACATTTGCGGCGGTGACACATATCCTTAATTGTAGTAAAATTATGTCATCGTTTCGTTTGATGAGTACGGAACTGTCTGGTCGCAATAACATTCAAGTGTGAGAATTATTGTCGTATCATGTTCATTCAACACCATCTGGCTGTGTAACGTGACAAAATAATGAGATCCAAGGTCCTTTCAATTAGTCTTGTAGTATTAATGAATCTAAATATTTTTTGCCGTTTTGCCCATACTCAAAATGACAGACAGGTGCTAGATTTATACATTATCTATGGTAATAGGAGTGGTCAATAACCTATGTTATATAATATACTACCTATATCTATTATGCTGTTTCAAGGCTGGACAAATACCTCTATCATTTAAATCAACGTATCGCTCTAAATTATTGGGTTTTAATGCAATTGGTGATCACAAACTTAAAATGCATAACCTGGAAATTAAACTTATACCGGGGATGTATAGCTTAGCTTAGTGTAGTACTACGTGATATTACGTAAGTATGTGAGGAGCCGGCACAAACTCATGACCACTGAAAGAAGTTCTCTCAAGAAGTCCGCGTGAGGACTTAGTACCTAAAGCCCCGTATCTTTACTGAGATACTCTAGGAGTTGGGGGTATATCATTTCTCACTTCTCATTTCTATTATCATTCATCATCATCATACAGGAAGGAAATATTATTTATTTATGTATTACTTGTAAGAAAAATTACTATTACACTGGCTAAATGTGCTAATCGCACGAAGCCATCAACTAAAGGAAAATGAAATTTACAAAAGGGTCAAAGTTATTATCAACAACTCTTCACTTCAAACAACATACTTTGAAAGTTATTTCCCTTTGTAGAGAAATCCGAAAACTATTTAATACGTTGCCCGTACCGGGTCTATTACAACTTCACAAATTCATTAACTCTTATGATAACGTCAAAAACAATGTTTTTGGCGGTATTAAATTGGTTAACGTTACTGCCCGTTTCAGTTTGAATTGGTAATCTTCTCTCTTATATTATATGTTATTGAATTATCGTCTTTAAGTTAACTAGTACCTATCTCTATCGATATAAAGTTATTACTCTAAGTTACATAGTGTCATTATTGAATTCAATAACTAAGCTCTAAAAAATCTTACTTTTGTTGCGCAACCTCCTTTCAATAAACGAAAACAACAACACCAGCATATTTCTCTGGCCGTCAAACGCGAGTCAGCGCGACCCGAGCTGCAAGCCATTTCGCTCGGTCGTGCCGCGCGATTAGTCAAGCCTCCCATTTCGGTGCGTGTGCGCCATACCTGACACTGACACTTGGTATCTCACCAGTCTCACCACCATATTTGGCAACACAATTAGCTGTCATATTCTTTTTCTTTGTGCACGTCTTCTCTATAATGTTGCACATGTCTGCGTTTTGTTTACGAATGATAATTTGTGTCAACAGATGTTTGTGTGCATGTCATGCCTTAATTTTGGTTGTGTTGTTTTGTGGAACTTTCTAATTACTAATAGTGCCAATTCTCTCAGCTTTGTGTTTTTATTTTATATGTGTTTATAAATTCTGTCGAATTATGTCTTTAATTGTTTTGATTTGTTTATCTTATAAAATGGAAAGCAGTTAAAGAGCTTTAACTGAAGTGTACACGCATTTCATATAACAAGCTGAATAGAAATGAAGCTACTTTAATACAAACAATGACTTAATTATTACGTAGTTCTACAAAATTAGAACATTAGAATGTCTAATAATAAAGTTTAATAATCAATTCCTTACTCGCAACTTTAAGAACATTATGATGAACATTATGATTTCCTTTCCATTAAAAGCTTACGCTAACTTTAAGAAACGACTAATGAAAATTCGTTTAAACTAAGGAGCTTTAAAATTTCTAGCGCCGAAGAATACAAATAACCTTATTAACCTTGCTCAAATAGGGGAACCAAGGTACTTTCTCTTTAACGGGCTACATAATAAAGTCTAAAATTTCATTTCCTAAATCGAAAAAGGTAAAGAACAAAGAGTTACACGTCAAATAAGGCCATAATGACTCCATAAGAGAGTCGAAGCGTGAACAATGACGGTGTAATCGCCGTGTGTGTTTCAAACAATTTATATTCAACGCGACGTACGGTTTGAATACTCAATTTATAACCAGAGATAGTGTCAACCGTTAACCAATGATTATCATCGTTGCTGTCTGTGTAGCTAGCCCTGGCTACGATATCGTCGGGCCACCTATCATTACGCTGGGGTAAATTATAAATGGGCTCTGCTAAGTCGTTGACATCCTAACATTCATGATAACCTAGTACTTCATTTAGATTCGCATTCGCTATAATAATGTTACTTTTCCTCTATAATCGCTAACATGCGTCTTAAATATACACTAGATTCAATTTAACTATTAAAGAAATATAACAATTTTCTTTCAATAGAAATCTTCATAATAATAACAGCTCCTAACAAAACCACGCCCTTATAAAAGTCGATCACTTAACAAACATGATTATTAATTTAGCCCCATAACAAATATTAGCTTTTGAAATTGGATGAAAGTATTGTGGAAGCAGTAATCGGTTGGGCCTGCTTGACAGACCAATCCATCAAACGACTCTAATTCTGTGGGTACTGTTAAACCATCTCCTATCCAATCAGGGTTTTTATCTGATGTCAACGGCCTCTCTACAACGAGACGGGTGAATAGAAACATGTGTGCTCATGCAATCAAAGCAAATAAAAATTATATTAATCACACACTGTACAATGGGTCATGTGGAGTGAAAACGTTTTTGAAACGATCTAACGGCCCGCTTTTTGCATGATTTGCAATTACCTTTAACGATTCTAATACGTGTTCAATACAATTTTGCCAGTGTCTTTAGCCAACCGGACGCATTTTAATGGTATCAGAACCCAGCTTTCTAAAACAGCTTTGTCGTGAGATTTTGAATACGTGATATCTGATTGTCGGGACAATAATTATAGACATGTCATGACGCTTCGGGAATTTTGAAATTGCCTAATCATGTTTGACCTGTCCGTTTGTTCTCGGTAATATGAATCGATAATGTCTTGGGTGGGTACATTACGGAACTGACGGCCGGCAAGTCGCGTCAGCCCGCTAACAAACTGCTAACAAGCTTGAAATTCAACGAAGATATATGTACCTGTACATGTGCCTACGTGTGATTGTACAGTTTTTATGCGGTCTTGCTGGACGTCCGACGAAATCCGTCACACTTGAGTACGAGTATATCTTAATATTTAAGATTGAAGATGTCCTGCCGTGACCTCACGTATCGTTTTTGGTCAAAAAAACAAAAAACATTTATCTCAACAAACAACAAAAATGTTTAAATAACTGTCAAAGCTGCCAAGTTTTTGTAAGGGGAAATCTCATTAAAACTGAGCGAAATGCACAAAAACTGGCATTCATTTATACAACCGTCACTTAAAAGATAAAATAAAGGCCCTCGTAATGTTTGTGCACTCGCCATGTAAACGAGCCAACATTTTAGCAGAATTCATCCACTCAGTGTGTGGTGGTATAAACACCGTTAATTTATCGTTGTTTTATACGCTTTATTCTATTTTCTGTAAACAAGATTGATTGATTGATTGATGTAGATTCTCACCACGTACTACATTATATGGCACAGTAACACCTTTACGATAGTGAGGCCATCAATCATTCCCCTCAATCTGTATTTGCGTCTACATCAGTGTCGCTAACCACACGAGGTCATTTACAACTATCCATTGACGGATGATTCGCAATTTCTTCGGCGTAAAAGCTTTTGTGGAGGTTTCCTAGGCCAGTAACGACCCCTAGCTAGCCTGAGGTAATTTAGGACTATCAGTTGGCCCCGCTTTCACTTCTGATGAATGACCCGGGCGACCGCGTCCCTTCTCGCCTCCTGACATGCCCTGCTTTTCAGAAACAAATCGTTTCCCTTTCATCGCTCTCGCTGTCTTGTTTACATGAAATTTCATTTTAAAACCCTCTTGCTGTGGTGTCAACAATAATGGCGTCGACCGGAGACGTACCGATATGAATTTACTGTTCACGTTTCTCGGTATACCTACCGTTGCCGGTCCGGAACCGGCAATTGCACCGTCAGTTGATTTTGTGAATTATCAATTTACAATTACGGCGCTCGATCTGTTATTACTATATCTTTTATTGGATGCCCGGAGGACATGCGAGAGATTAATCAATTACATAGCCACTTTCACCCGAGGTCGGGTATTGTGTTGGCAGCGGGGCGTCGTCTTTGCCATAAGCGTGATCCTGAATATCTTTAACGATGTTTTCTGACATTTGTAATCTATGTATGATCTATGTGTTATTAATAGGCTCGTTACTACTGATGTATCAACCCATTCTCGTGTTTTATTAGCCAATCAAGAAGTATATACATATTAGAGATTCCGAGCATGACCGAGCAAATTTATTAATAATTATACTAATAGAATTGTAATAAAAACGTATACGCCCATTTATCTATGTTTTTTTTTATTTTCCGCACTCTTTTGGCGCAGGAATTTAATAAAGCTGCCAACTTCTATGATGATGGTTATAGTCATAAAATAAATATTGCTCGTTCATGTTCGGGCACACTGTATAAGCTTTAAAAATCGAATACTGAAAAACAAACGATACAAAGCACTTTGTAATCTCACTACAAGCTACCTGAAACTTTGCTTGTTATTGTTAGTGCTCTTCTTCAGACAAGATTTATAGTACTTTCTCTTCTGCCTCAGTAGCTTAAGTTTCGCGTCTCTTGTCTGAGTAGTCTCGGTACAATCGTCCTGTGCAAAGGGGTAATTTGCCGCTATCTGAGAGATTTCCTCTGCCTGATGGATGACTGCCCCGTCTCGTTATTGTGGGTCTTGTGCAGGTTTTTGTCTTATTCGGCCATCACAAATTATGCTTCTGTTCTGTAAAATTCAAGGCAATAAACATTGTCAAGTTTTTGATCGGTTGTTTTATTGTCTTCATAATAATAGCCTAATTGATTATATGAACACATAAAATTGAAAGGGAAAGATAAATCACTGTATTTTTTTTTAATTCTTCCAAAGATATGCGTGATCTTAGCTACAATTAAATTATGGGCATCTTTTAAAGCGTTCTAACTCTTCTATTTTGGGACAACGCGTCTTCTCAACTTTTTTTTATTGCTTAGTGGACTACAGTGTTTGGTAATTGATTTCTTATGGCTTATAAAATAGAAGCCATTTTTAAATAACTCAATCAAAATCGAGTACCTACTAAATAAAGTCTATGCACTAATAAATCATTTGTGTTCGTACGCATAGAGTCATAATTTAAAAAGGTGTTTATTTTAATTATATTCTGTGACGTTAATCACATCTTTCATTTTTTACTTACTCAATAATACTTACTTCTTTTTTACCGATATTTAAAGTCGATGTAGAGTCGTACCGAATCGGTTTTTTTAACTCCATAGGTAGCATTATGTTATTAGATTCTTGGACAAAATGTGACTCTTGCTTTTATTAATAGACCGTGATTGACGATTATCATATTTAAAATATAAGAAACCTAATACTAATAATAAGTAAAAAAGGAATAAGTAAAAAGAAGTGCTAAAAGTAATGTAATTCCCAGTTATTTTATGCTTTGAAGTTATTTATAAGTATTATCATTCATCAGTAATATTGATTTTGGAGCCAAAGACAAAATCACTATCATAATTTTGCAATATTTTTTAAATTAAATACTTGTTAGTATAAAACAGCCTTATTGTTTATGTTATAGATAGGCGTATATGTAAGCCACCATATTTTATACAATTAAAACGATCAACCAAACTCCAGACAGCAATGAAAAACAATTAACTACATTCTCCAAACCACCGGAATCGGTGTTATAAACACCCGCAACGAAATGAAATTCCCAAAAGTGGGTTAACTTAATTCGGAGTTCATTAAACAGCAAGAAATTCATACCTCTTACGAGATGCGCTTCATTGGCTCAAAAATACGGATTCGTAAGGTAAATGTCCGGAAATGCAAATGCAGTTTTATGTGTAACTGATCTGAATCTGACACCAATTGAGAAACTGTTGCGAAAGCTTACGATACAATTTAGGAACACACTTGTTCTTAAGTTATAACTCCGGGTATAAATACGAAACAAAAACAGAAAGTCTACTTCATAAATATGAGTTCAGCTACTTCTATGTGGCATGCAAGTGATTACAGCAAAATTTTAGTGACTTTTAGCTAATATAGTAAATATGAAATTGATGTGCACACATCCCATTTCTGTCTATGTACATCTTGAGTAGATACAGGCTATAAAATGATTATCATGAAACTGCCTAAGGGGACGATGGTCTATCTTTTATATTCAACATTATAATTAATATTGCGCTTTGTGCATCCCAGTGTTAGGCAAATGCCTCCACATTTACCGATATTGTCCCGTTTACTTCCACTTATTATAGTTGGTCGGTGATCCTCATTAGCAATTTTGAGACATCCGTTGACTCTTGGCCCAGAGATGATCAAGCATTCTTGTGCCGAGACCAGATCGTCTCACTTCAACCCCGTCGTTTTTAAAAGCTATGTCGCAAAATTATTTTTGTTTAATATATTTTTTCTGCCTTAAGTCTAATCATGATATATTCTTATCTCGTCGCATATCGTAAGTAACTGTACTTAACATTCAAACATTGGCATTTAAGAGTCATCTACGTTATCGGTGTCACACAACTAATGAGACAGGTCTGACACCAGTAGTGTGTTTATGCTCTTATAATTGCGATAAAGTACCCTCAGTAGGATCTTTGTGAAGTATGTTGACCCAATGAAGATATAAGGTCGATAACTAAGTACTCATCTTGGAAATATTTTGAGATAGTTTTCGATTTTGATAACTCGGCAGCTCAATAATAATTGAAAGAGCACTCGCTAAAAAAATTTATACCTAAATTACTTTGTCAAGTAATAGTATCGTCGATGTCAATGTGGTATGTATGGTGAATGGAAAAATTCATGAAGAAAAAAAAGACAGTCGAAAACGTGTTTTGCAAAAAATTTGAACTATCTTTTTTTTGTAAGTAAAACACACATTTGTGTGAGAGATTTGGTGTTAACAAAACATAGTCGATACAATGAACTTAACATTGCCAAAGTAAATACGGAGGTACCTATACCATAGATTTGGGGAGTAGCAGTAATTAATCGATATGGCACTTTAAACCGATGACTATAGGTGCACTATCGCTTAATAACTGAGTTATAGGGTAATTAGCAAGTTGAATATCATCTGAGCCAGACATCGTTGTGCTTTAGTGTCGATCAATAAGTCCCTTGTGCACCTACAGATTATAATGTATGGCTGCAACTAATACCATTTAGGGATGATAGAGCTTCTAGAGATTATCATGAAATTCGTATGGTCGATACTGCTGATGAACAAAATATTGAACATATACCTAGGTAAATTGTCATTTATTATAATAACAGGTAACTTAGTATTAATCAATAATATTATTATTAATAATTATTATTAATAATATTATTAATGAAAATGCTTTAGATGAAGAACAAAGACAGGTAAAAAATCTAGTGAATTTTTCTTTTTAAAAGTAACAACAAAAATTTCTCATGAAATTCAAAGCATCGATATTGAAATACTATTTTCTACTCGAACCCGTCGAACAATCAATAACAAACCATGTGAATAGAGAAATCGCTCATGCATCCTTATAAAGCGGACAAATCGAATATTAATAAATTCGCTGTCCCTTCGATACTTCTGGCGGGCTACCATATTCGGGAAGGTTGCCCAACGCATGCATCACATTACATAAAGATCGTGATTTCGGATTGGTTCCGTTGCGAAATCTTTAATGTTCATATTATTCTGATATCTATTTAAAAGGAGTGTTCTAAGAAACAATTTTATTATTTTAAATCGAAAACGTATCTATAAAGTACGCCTACTTATTTTGAATAGAACTAAGACTGTTGCTTCCAAGTAAACTGAAACTGATTTAAACAATTTCTATAAATATAGATCGTCTGTTAAATGTCACAAACGTTTTATTCGAAATGTGAGCTACACATATCATAACCCTTTATTTACCCTTGAATGTGTTCCAAGAACAACAAACGGGCACTATCAAAGAATAACGTTTATTAGGAACCGAAACCATTAGCTGTTTCCTGTTTAATAAACATCATCTACAAGTTTAGGGCGTCCTTCATGTAGATTGTCTTAAATCTCGAGATGTTCTTTCGTGGGTCTAATTTTAGCAAAGCATGTTTTATCTCCCCAAGTGGTTCCACGTGTAAATGCCTTAGCCCTGCAGTGGTGGCGATGACATTTTATCGTTTGATAGTGGTTTTTTGGTTATAATAGTAAATATTCGACTTACTGTCGGAACTACTCCTGATATACGTCTGTCAACGTTTGTTAGGGGTATTAAGATATTGATGTGAATAAATTTGTATTTTGCGTAAAGATGTGCTAGTATTATTTGCATTGATTTTTTTGTTGTACAAATAGTACAAAAGTAATCCTAGAACTCGAACGCATCGCAAGTTCACTACAATAGCAATATAGGTTAAGTATGATAAAAGAGCCGACAGTCTTTGCTTCGTCATCTATGTGCGTTGAGCTCAAAATGTCAAACGTTGAAATTAAAATTTCGAACACCTTTGTTCTATAATAGACAGCTGTCATTCTGCACTTCCGTTGGCACCAGTCAACGTACTCTACCAAGAGTACAAACTTGGCAGACTTATAGACAAGTAACTCTTTTTTACACCTAAAATAATTTTACTAAAATATAGTGAAATCTATAATCAAATATCTAAATAATGCTCGATGAAAACTGTACAGTTTTTATAGTAACTAATTTAAATAACTTTGTTTATAACAAAAACACAGTATACAGAAAAGGTACATCTAATCCAAGTAGAGAATCTGTAGTTTACGATTTATGTATTCAAATTAAATTTTCACTGCCAGTGTCACTACGCCGAGACATACGCCGAGACGAGACGCTTTTTGCGCCTTCTGAAATCGATCACACTTTTTATCGGAGACAAAATGTCACTTAGTGCGTTTCAATTTAAGTTTCGCTCGTCGAAAAACCACGACAGAGAGCGTCGCCAGATAAAAGAATCAATTGAAAAGTTACAAAGCGAACACTTTCTTCAGCTACGTTTTGTCCATTTCAAAACGCATCACCTACTTACTAGCAGACTTTCTGAACGCCGATAGCGATATACGTTCTAATCAATGCGTGTCAGTCGACTTTCACCTTATTGCGAGCTAACAAGCTCACGAAAAAAGGATGCTCCTTACAATTGGAAGCACAGGAAGCCATGCTTAATCCGATAATTGTACGAATTCCGCCGCTTATCGGATCTGTTTCGAGTGGTCTGTACAAGTAGGCAGGCAAGTGGAATTGCCAGTAATTGTCTGGTCACAATTAGCCACTTGAGTAGAAGGTCGAGTACATCCCCAAATTGAGTTAAAGTTCGCAAATACTTGAAATTGTGTCCGAGAATAATGAGTGGCTCGTAATATTTCATGGGAAATTCTATTAACATACGTTAACGATGAAAGTTGTAATTGAAATATATGTTTGACAAGTTTCCTTGAGCAGATCAATAGATTTATTTGCCTTATCGTCGCTTTCGGGGATGGTAAACAAATTTTATTACGATGTAACTTCAGAACTTCTCCTAGTCACGATATTGTTATGCTAAACGGTTGTCGCACATGCAACTATAACATCGAAGTAACTGTTGTTGGTCACACATAAATTCCGCTCCAAGGTACTACGCAAGGAAAGGTGGCTTACGAAATTTATTACATCCAAACTTTTTTGGTGGTGCTATTTTATGACAAATTACTGCTCTAAACGTTTCGTTTGATCGACGAATGTCGTTTTCAGTTCCAAAATAGAAAGGGCTAGCTAAACATAAACACTGCTCGACAATTCAGATAACCCTTAAGGTATGGTCATCGTCAAGATTGTAGGAAGTACAGCAGTCCAATCCAGTACTGCAAAATTGTAGAATTATAGGTTATAGCGTTCAGGAGTTTAAGCAGTGCAAGCCAAGACGATCAGCTTCCAAGATCTCAACAAAAGCTTAACTGCATTATTTCTTTGTCAGGTTTCCACTAAGTCTTCGGCGTCCATTTAAAATGACGATAGATCGAGCTGGAGCTGGAAGGCCACCAGCTCCTCGAAGGGCAGCGTCTACTTACCGGAGCTACGACGAGCTCGGCATCCTAGACAGGGGCAAACCACTCAGATACCGCCATGGTGGCGTTGAAGACTTGACTGGAATAGAACAGACGAGGACTTACAGGTCCTACGAACCGCGTCATTTTGACGACATAACGATTGTAAGCTCAGAAGAACTTCCTAAGCCGAAAAGGAAGACCATGGAGGGTCTAGCCAATGGATTTCGAAGGACTTTTTCTGTTAGGAGCAGACGAGAAGAACCTGAAGGAATACCGTTAGATACTTTCAGTGTTACTTGCGAGGAGAACTTTGCAACAGTAAGGGGCGCTCCGTTCGGGAGGCGTAGATCGTTGTCTCAGGATAGGGGATCGTTGATGGCTAGGAGTTCTTCTGAAGGCGATGTGAGGATGCCGTTGCCGCGCGCGCCGCCTGCGCCTGCGCCGCGCCTCCACCGCTGCCTTCGCGCGCTCGGCGGGAGCTGGAAGAATCTCCTACTATGTGAGTCTCCAAGACTGCCTTAGCTTTCTCTCAACATAACAGTGAACCCATCAACAAAATTTAATTAACATCATTAATTTACAACGTTTAAAAATACAAGTAACGCGTAAACATAACTCTTAACCTTTGAAGATCTCGTTACGCTTCTCATTATTCTGTTATTTAAAGGCAGTTAACCGTTTACAACGCTCGCCTTGTCTGACTTAATTACTAGAGAGACGGGTACAAATGACCACGAGGAGCTTAGTTAGTTTAAACCAGCGATTAACCGCAGAGCTTAACCGAATTAAACGCTTTCTTTAATGTAAATTAACCAATGGTTTGTGTTGTGAAGGAGACAATTAATCGGAGGATTAAACTGTGAGACTATATTGTATTGGTAATTGAGACCTTAGTTAAGGTCTGACATGTTAGATTTACTTTACTGATTTTTGATATTTGTTAAAACAATAAAGTCTTTGGATTTGACAAGCGATTTCAGTGATTACTACGTCATCAAGTAAATGTTGTAAAATTATTTTCTTTGGAAATACAAGTAACATCATATAGCATTCTGTGTATGTATATCTTCAACACGGTATTACTCGTACAAAATTAGTTACAATGACAAAGCATTTATTTCATCTCATCACATTTTTTGTATTTTGTGTTATTCAATATGGACTACAAAGATGAAGGTATTTATTAAGTCACATGTTTAGTCACAATTGTATTAAATTGTTTTCAAAGCTGCTCATCCATAAAAAGACATGTTTTTATTTACTTAGAGATATTTTTTTATGTAATCATTGCGAAATCTTCAAACTTGTCATCATAATTTATGAAGGTACCCGATTAACAGGTATTATCTATGTCTGTGGTCCTAAGGGCATGTGATGTTGTACATCGGTATTGAATGGCTATGGCGCTCAGGTTCAAACTCATGACCTTTGAATGTGGTTGTTCTCAACATGCTGTAAATATAAACAACCAGTGTCTTGGGAAACGTGCTGTTATGAGCTTTCTTATTATGTAAATTCTTGTGATATAGAAGAACACATATCGTCGGCTTTTCCATTCGGTTAATAAACGTTGGTACATTTCTTACAGAGTTCCTTTGAAATAGTTATCAATTATTTTTTAGCTCTGTAGTTGTCATTGTTAAAATATATATACAGAACTACTGTAATATACTGAATCTAATTTCATTTCAATAAAATTATAAACTGATGAAAATTATATGACGCTGGGCCAGTTAAAGGGTTAAACAACATATAAGTAGGTGTTTTCTTTTGCTTTGTAAAGAGCAAAGAAAAACAGCAAAGATAATAGAAATATTAAAAGAGACTATTCCAGAAAAAAAATTGATGTGTACGACTATGTGAATGTTTAATAAAAAAACTAAGAGATTCTTGTCCTTCAGGCTTCAATAGACTGAAAATAAGAAAGTATATAACTAATCTCACTGTCAGTAGCGGTCTCAGTGTTAATAAATAGTCTTAATTGTACCACGGTATTTTTTGTATAAAATTCGCATTAGGCACTCGGTTTATCATCATCATCATCATCTCATTCAAAAGACGTCCACTGCTGGCCAAAGACTTACCCCAAGGATCTCCACAACGAACGGTTTTGTGCTGCTCGCATCCAATGGCTACCCGCGACCTTCATCAGATCGTCGGCCCACCTTTTTAACTACGCGGCTAATAAACTGTCACACCGAGTCGAGGTTACGTTAAAATACGAAATAAATGTACCTCTTATAAATACGAGTATAAACTATAACCTATATTTTTAATGCATAATGACCAAAATACCTTATAGATATCATAAAACAGACATAATGAAACGCTAAGACGCTTCGCGCCCCCGCTTATAAAACACCTACTACAAAGCGTAGGTAGCAATGCCGACACACAACAGGGCTTGAAAACGTTACACTAAAAGTTATTTTTAAAAATATTTTACGGGTAAGCACAGTGCCTTGATCTCACCTGATGTTTAGTTATGATAAGGCCAATAATTAAAGCGCACTTCACCCTCCCGGGTCCTCAGTAGTTGAGGATCCCTTCTCAACTACTGAGGCACTGGCTATCTTATCTCTAGCTGCCGGAACACAACAATGCTGCAGACATTGATGTTATGGCGACATATTTAGTTAAGACGCTGCTAGTAGCTAGCCAGGCGGACAAACAAGCCCTACCACCAACCAAACCCTTATGCACTTAGTATGAAATTTGAATGGAATAGGAAGTCACCCGTGCCATGTCCGCGCCTAACGTGCTTTTGCCAGTCCGCGTATAACAGTTAGTTAAAAGTCACTCAGGTAACGTTAAGCATAACGTTATTTTCTTTGATAAAGATACATAAGTTATCTAAATTTTAACGTTATTCAAAGCCCTGATACACAATACGTATCCCTCCCACACGTATTACTTCAGTAATTCTCCTAATAGGTAGTCGAATAAATATGTAAATGGTAGTTCGAAATCCTTTATGCGTTTCGGAATTGCCATATACGGACTATCTAGGCAATGGCGATGGTTTGGATGGTGGAATTAATTATAACGAAAATAATTTAAATGTCTATTTGAAATTAAATAAAAACTTTGTAACAAAATAGTGTTTGAGCGCCAAGTTCAGTTCTAAGTCATGGTCGTAAGCCTTACTATGGAGACCTTGTAGCACGAAGAAGTCGTAAGAAACTTGACAAGGGCTAAGTATCCTAGATTTTGAGAAAAAGGTTCGAAGCAAAAGGGACTGAGTTTGGAGCTATCCGTCCTCTTTGCTCGACCCAAAGGTTCTGGGCGAGAGAGAGAGGGGTATATCAACGAAAACCCCAGTGTAACCATCCGCGACAAACAGTGTGCAATGCAGGGACCCACCGTTGGTATTAAAATGGGAGTCATTAACTCCAACCAATCTGCATTATGTCAGCTCGGTGGGTTTTAATCGGTCAAACTGGGGAGGTAGCCAGCACCAATAGGATGTTTCCTCCTTTCTACAACATGGGGCCGTGAGGACAACAAGTTGAGGACGCCTAGTATGGCACAATCCTGTTCCAACAGCTGTTTTCGCATCTGGGTGCCTAGTTTCATTCGCCATTCGGTCACGTTAACGAAAACGAGAATTAGTATGCAAAATTTGAACTCTTCTGGCGCTGCTTCAATGCACATACTAATTTTCGTTTTCGTAAACGTAATCGAATGACAGATTACGGATAGTAAACAAAACTTACACTCGGCACCCTGGACTCTGCTTCTGCTTAATCGGGTAGAGCGAGAGTCGCTTGTCAAGTCTTCTATAGAAAAAAAAAGTTTATCGTATCGACTAATAATGACGTCGTTAAATGTTTTTTGACGAGTCTGTACAAAGGCTGCCAGTGACGGATGTTAACAAAGGCTATTATCCCGTGTGCCCTGTTCACCCTTTAGTGCCGGTGTCATTAAGAAAATTGCCTTTTTAATTTTCCACAACGCTTGCCCCGTATCAGTTTAAATAGAACTTTCACAGTGCTCTACTTTCCCGGTGCGACATTGCTGCTTTTGTTCCATAGATCCTGAAATGTCTATTGCATTCCAGATAAAGTTTCTTTATTACTCGTATAAACGTTTAATTTCTGGTAGAATCTATATACGTGAAGCAAAAACTTTGTACCTACCCGTTTTTTACGAAAATTGCGCGGACAGAGGAGTATAACATTTCGCACGCTTATAGTTTATATAGAGAAGGTTATCCGAATGTTAATTTTTTTTTAAATTTTGCATAAAAAAATTAAATCAACAAAAACAACGTTACACACACTACCATGTATTTGACACACACGTATTGTTTGTCTTTAATGCGGCCGACATCTGTCAATGCCAATCCAAACTCACATTCTATCTTTTTTAATTTTTCATTGTTTAGGATACAATCCGTGCAGCCATAATACAATTTCGAATTTCGACCACTGGGCGACCACTAGTATAAGTAGTTACTTAGAAACGATTACAAACCTTTTTCGAAACGAATCATTTTCAATAATTTTAAAAGTATGAACAAGTGAAGTTGAATCGTAATATTGTGTCATTCGGTTATTTATGTAATGTTTATTTGTATGAAAGAATGCCAAGAGACGTATTGTAAACAAAGTTTAATATAAACGTAAGCCACTAAATAATAAACTACTTATATAATCCTGTGTAAGTGCATTATGGAAATGTGACATACCATATTTTTCTTGTGACAATTTTTTTCAAACATTTATTTTAACTTAATACGATCAAAATAAAAATAGGATCGCGATCTCCCCACATGAGTTAATATGGGAAGTCCTTGACCCATTATACCTTTTCAAGCTTATAATGATGATAATATAAAAATAAAAATAAAAATAAAAATTCATTTATTGGGTAACTTAAAGATAGGTAACAATAGCAGTGGCTGGAGCCTCCTTTTAGACACAATTTGCCTGTTTCAAGAGGTTCCGCTCTTTCTTATCTCTAAGGTATACATAGAAGTTACCACGTAGCTAGTTACTCAATTTATATAACAAAAACTACTTAATTAATAAAATAAAAACCAAATATAACTAACTGTGTGTGTGTGCGTGTGTGAGGTGTGTGTGTGTGTGTATATGTGTGGGTGTGTGTGTGTGTGTGTGTGTGTGTGTGTGTGTGTGTGTGAGTGTGTGTGTGTGTGTGTGTGTGTGTGTGTGTGTGTGTGAGTGTGTGGGGGTGTGTCGGGGTGTGTGTCTGTGTGTGTGTGTGTGAGCGTATGTGATTATTACATTAGATATTAGGAAATAAAGGTCTCTAGTTCATCATAGTTTATATTTTTTAGCCAAGTTATTAATAAGGATTTACATTCTTTATAAGTTTTATTATAGATGTTGAGTTCATTATTTATTTTATTATATATACGGGCAGACCGAGAAGCGAGCTGTACGCTTGCAAATTTTGTTTGAGTTGGGGGTATGTAAGCAACAGCATACATTCTTCTTCTCCGTACCGTATCAGGTTTGTAAGGTAAGTATTTGTGTTTCCTTAATATTGCATGCAGAATATATAATTTTCTAATAGATAGTAGACTGCATGTCTGGTAAAGTTCAGAAGTTGAGAAAGTTCGTTTCTTGAAGTACATAACTTTCAAGAGCGTTCTTTGTGCTCTTTCGACTTCCAGAAAGCGAGTCTTTAAAGCGCCACCCCAGACCGGAATGCAGTAAGTGACGACAGATTGGACCAGAGAGATGTAAATGTCGTTTAATAGTTTTTTTGGGACTATGTGGCGCAAGGTCTTAAACATCCAAATGAATTTGCGAACTCTAGCTGATAGATGTTCGATTTGGGGATACCAAGATAATCTTTCGTCAACCACTACACCCAAGTACTTGGTTTGGTTTACTTTTCCTATTGATGGACAGTTGCAGTCGTAATTCGAAATAATGCCACATGAATGGATTTTTATAACAAAATTTTGGGAAGGCTGTGGGCTGCTATAGATATTGTAACAAATATAGTTTGTTTTGTCTGTGTTTAGAGTGAGTAAATTGTTTTTAAGCCATTTAGCAACCTGAGCCATCCCTTGTTCAACACTGACACGAGCCTCATCCCAATTCGACCCAGTAAAAACAATAGCAGTATCGTCCGCATACGAAAATATGTTTGCGTTTTTAAGTTTCATGTTGCACAGGTCATTGATATAGACGAGGAAAAGAGTTGGGCCCAATACGCTTCCTTGAGGAACACCGTAGTCGACACTAGTACCTTCGCTAGTAATACCATCAAGTTTCACTCTCTGAGTCCTACCTGTAAGGTAGTCCTCAAAGATTGAGAGTTGTTTACCTCTAATTCCAATCTTTTCTAATTTGCATAAGAGAATTGGAACGGAGACAGTATCAAAAGCTTTTTTGAGATCTATAAAGCAAGATATAACTTTAGTGCCATTGTCTAAGTTATTGACTATGGTCGAAGTAAGGGATGTAATAGCATCTTCAGTTGAAATTCCGTTCCTAAAGCCAAATTGAGAAGTCGAAAGAATGTTATAAGTATTAAGATAGTTAAAAAGACGGGAATTTAATAATTTTTCTAATATTTTTGATAAGACTGTTAAAACTGAGATAGGCCTATAGTTATTAATGTCATCTCCGGGGCCACTCTTATGTATGGGAGTTATAATAGACTCCTTAAGCAAAGATGGAAAAGTGCCTGTTTCAAAACACAAATTGCCGAGGTGTGCTATAATAGGCGATATTTCAGTTTTTATATGTTGGATATATTTGGTGGGGATGTTGTCCCATCCAGGAGCACTGTCTGGTTTTAGATTCCTGATGATGTTTTCAACTTCCTCGCTGTCTGTCTCTAACAGAGAAAAAGATTGGGGTTGGCTTGGAAGGTTGCGTAAGTATTTTTGTGCTTCATCTTTGGACATAGTGGCTACAATATCGTTTGCAAGTTGCTTACCTATATTTGCAAAAAAGTTATTTATATGGTTTGCTGATTCGAGACGGGATGGCTTTATGTCATTTAATTCAGAATTTGTATTTTTGTTTTTATTGCTATATGTTAACATTTTAATATTTTTCCATAATTGTTTATTATTTGTAATAGAGGTGTTAATCATGTTTCTTTCATAGTTTCTTTTTGTTTTTCTAATAAGATTGTTGAGAAAGTTTCTATACCTAGTGTACGTAATTTTTTTTAATATATTACCAGGATCATTACGTAATTGTTTTTGCATTTTATTGCGGTTTTTTATGCAGTTTAAGATGCCTTTTGTCATCCATGGCTTTAGTGTACGCTGACTTTTAGGAACTCGGAGGGTAATTGTATTTTCCTTTAGTGACTCGATTATTTTGTTTGTCAAAGTGGTGGTAATAAAATTAGGGTCTTTACAAAAAAGTAGGTCGGACATATTTTTCTTTTGTAGATATTTTAGAGCATTTTCATAATCAATTTTTGTTTTTGTTTTAGATATAGGCTTATGTAATTTAGTTTTAGCTATAGTGAGGAACGTGGTGTAATGATCAGTAATAGTTGTTGTCAAAACGGCTATGAAAGCCTTGTGTTTTTTAGGGTTTATTTTTAGCAGGACGTGATCAAGACAACTACTTTCTCTTGTAGGTAAACTATGACCAGGCAGAATACCATGGGCTGACAGCATATTTAAGTAGGACATTCTATTATTTATTTCATGCAATTTTTCCTTTGATTTCGGTAAAATATTAATATTGATATCACCAGCTATAATTACATTATTAGATGAATTGATATTGGTTAAATGATGACACAATGAATTTATAAAACTATCTGGATTAGTGATAGATGGAGATCGATATATACCCAGTATAGAGTGATTGCTATATATGTTACATTTTAATATTCAATGCAAATTCAATACAAGGAAGCAAATCTACATGCTGAGGCGCCACACCACAGAGTCCCGCCGCGTCAAAATATTGCCTTCGTGACTCCGAAGATAATTTATTACTCTCAATTAAGTATATAATAACAGAAATGTACTGCAATTTACATGCAACTCGAATATTAAATACTAATAAAATATATTAAATACAACCTTAGTACTACGAGCACAACTTGTTAGGAATGCAGTTTGCAATGAGTATAGGCAATAATTAAATATTGTATTTTATTATATATCTATAAGATTCTTAACATAAGTAGTAAGTAACAGAATAAGTTTGTTTGTGATTCCGAACCATAGACAAACGAAGCATTTAAAATAAAGAAAGTCTCTTTTGAAGCTCAAGCATGTTTCTTGAGTTTCTTTGTGTGTGTTCGACACTTTGAACCCAGTTTTCGACACAGATTTTGTCGCCAAAAAATTATAACGATCTTCATTAAAATTTTACTGGATGCTTGCTAGGAAGCAGGTGGTCTGTCTTCAACTGTCGCTAAAGTCACAAATCAAGTCACTGACCCCTATTTCTAATGATTAAAGAAAAAAAGTGTCGACCACTGGATTCTGTCGAACAGTGGTGCTACTACCCTAGTTGTAAGTTTATTATTAGCATGAGTGTTTTCTTCTCATTATCTTTTACAATGTCAATGTAAAAAAATGCCCGTCCTATAATGAGCCACACATCACCGCAGTCACAGACAGTGCTGCCCCCCCTACCATACTTGTCTATGAATAAGAATTGTCAAACAAGCCTGTAGCGGAAATAATGCGTTATTAGACGCACCCAGAGAGGGGAAGTTTTGTGGCAGTCAAGTCAGCGAGGAATTCATTGCTGCCTGCTGTATTTTAGCGGGATTGCTTCGGCTCATATAACTATAGATGACTATAGTAACTCTGTCATTAGTATAAATTGGAGGGTGTTTTGATGTTCGGTCCGCCTTCATTTCTGCCAATTCGGATGAGTATGTGCAAGTAGGTGGATGCTCTGCTAATCGAGGGGTTTAGACAAAGTAACAAAAAACGATAGCGAAATACGTTGACCACGTGATTTAGCGCGGCTTATGTCAATCTCATACATTTTGTTATTTTCGAACTTCGCCATCGCTTTTGTAATGTTACTTTGGCTAAGGGGTCAGGGTGCCTATTGTGAGTGCTGTTTACTATCCGTATTCATTCGATTACGTTTAAGAAAACGAAAATTAGTTTAGCATTGAAGCAGCGCCTCCTGGTGATATACGAGAAGAGTTAAAATTTTGCCACACAAACTCTCGTTTTCTTTAACTAGACCAGAGAGATTACTGGGTCGATAATTTTTGAAACCAAACAATATCATCATATCATAATCATTATATCATCAATCAAAACATAACAAAAATATCTAAGTTAGCAAATTTAAAGCAGGTACCGATTTTGGTGGATGTTATTTGAATTTATTTATTTTTGATTGACGGTAGATTGATTGAAGTATTCGTATTTTTGTTAGCAAAAAAATGCTAGTTGAACAGCAACTTATGGTCAGCAAATATTTCTAAATCAGTCTGCAACTTGTATCATTCTGAACAGCAGTGTTATGCCGCTCCCCCCTTCCGTGACTGGCCCTCTCTACGCTGCGCTTCGCTCGGGAAAAAAAATTAACTTAACCTAACCAACAGTAAGGATTTCTTATGCTGACCGGTTGTATAATTTTGTATTGGACAAAACAAACAAATCATTTTGTATTGGAAATTAAATTGTTGTTTTCAGTATTTATTATTATTATTTTTAATAGCCTGGCCTATGTTACTCAGCGCTAATGTAGCATTCTAATGGTGAAAGATTCAATTTTTTAAATCGTTCCAGAAGTTTTTGAATTTATTCGTTGCAAACATACATACATACAAAAATACGAAGGTTTCCCCTTTATAATATTAGTATAGACTATGTAGTGATACTCCCGTTAATAATAAAGGATGTTGCCAAAACGGCAATGGTAAAAAGCGTCCACATAAAAGTTATCTAATAATATGACTTGCGCCGTAACTGCTAATCTGCTTCTATCTGTGGGTCGGTCACGTACGGGCTGGTTATCTGCGAACACGTACGGCGGCTGACATGATATTTGCCCTGTGTTTCCTTGTGGGGCAAGTAACAAGAGATGTCTGATGGAATCTCGCAATTTGTTAACTGCTTGTCTTGTTTCAGTATGTTTACTGCTCCTATGGTTGTTTAAAGTTCATCTTCGTATTACATTGAGGCAGATTCCCTTTCAGTTTATTATTCTGATTGAGTGTTTTTATATTTATTACACGACAGGAAGTACTGGCCTTCATCACATCTAATGGTAAGAGACAGTATAGCTACAGATGTAAACGCACTTTACCCAGAATTGGCTATCTTATATCTCTATCTATCGGAACACAACAAGTGCTACCAACATAGTTATCATGGAACAGACTTAGATAAGATGGTGGTAGGCAGATGGACGTGAAACAAACCCTGCCACAAACAAAACTGAGTAAAATATGAACTCTAAGCCTTCTGGGCTAAAGCTCAGTAATGGGGCGATTATACACTGATGATGAAAATGAAATATCTGTAAATGCTTTGTAATATTTTCACTAATATTCGAAGTTACTTTTCGGAATTGTTTTTATCCGCTAAATCTTCTGTTTTGTACCAAACCAGAGTTGCAGCACATAACAGAGATCATGCACAGATTATTGGGACGGGGCAGTTTTCACCACGCGCCAAATGACCGGGCGATGTCCCACAAAACCGCCGACAAATCTATCATTACAGGCCAATGAGAGATGAAAGTCATAAATCTATGCTGATCATGAATCTGTGAATGTAGTGCTGATCTATGTATATTCTGTGAGCTGGAAAAAAACTGCGAATGGCATTTTTATGTTTATAGTCTGCTAAACTGCAACGAATGTCATTGAACAAACTTTAGTTAAGTACCTACTTCACTGAAATTGACCTTAGTGCTTTGTTTGAGCAAATAAAGAATGTGTGATGCTTGTCAACTTCTAGTATAATTACAATGAAACGGTAAAAAGGACCCAATACATATCTGAATTTTGACGTCTACGTTATCTGCAAGGTAATTTGAGCTATATGAACCAAATCATAAAACGATTCAATATTTTTGGCGCTGTAAAGGAGAAAAGAGCTGGACACTTGCTTTTTTTCTTAGTTTCTTGCCGGTTCTTCTCAGTACAAGATCTCCCGCCCAGAGTAGACTTACCAACCGATGGCATAATGACGTTCATAAAAGCTGTTTGTAGCCTAAACTGAATAAATCATTTTGAATTTTTGATTAGCTGGATAAATATTTTAGAGGTCTTTTATGAGGTCTGTTGACCATTTCATAATACGCTCTAGGTATTTATGACACATATTTGAATGTACTCTGAGCCATACCGTATTCTTAGTATGGAAGATAGAGATATCTCTATTGTTTTATCAAATTAACTCAAACTTCTCTATACATTGAACAGAATTACCGTTAATGACACATACTAAATAATCTAGATCTGCGATCCTGACACTTTGATATTTCTGCTCCTCTCATAGGCTTGATATCAAGCATGCATGTACAATGTTTTTCAATAATGATCTGTCTTTCCATGTGAAAGAGAATATTTAGAGCAATGAATTTTTTAACAGAACAACAGTTACATATACAATTCGGTTGTTTCCCGTTTCCCCCAGCACTCGACTGACATGATAAATTACATTTAAAGCCTGAGAAGGCTCGGTTTAAATAAACAAAATAACGTACAGTTGAGTAATGAATCTGGGTCCTCTTGTGGGACCTTTTGCAATTAAAAATACCTACTCGCAGATTTGATTTAGAAGGTTTTGTGTTGCAAGGTTAATTAAAACTTATGTTGTTTATTATACCTTCTTCTATGAACCTATCAATGTGTTTATTATGAAATGTTTTACATTAGATATATTAACATTTGGAGGGATTACTAAGTAATATCACTTTGACCTTTTTTATTGGAGAAAACGCTTTGCGCGTTCGTCTGCGTCCGGGGAGACGCAGATGGTTATGTTTGTACGGATATCACACTGAAATCCCATTTATAAAAGTATGACACATATCATTCGATCCTACTTTAAATGGTGTCGTGCATTGTTATTTCCAAATGATCCCTTTAAATTTTCCGTTTGATCCTATTGTTACCATTTGATCCCAAAAGGCAGTATAGATAGTAGATAACGGACAATTCCTACACTGAGGTACCTACTCGTATGAGTCAAGTACAAATGTTCGTGATCCGCACTTGAACTGCATACCCCTTGCGGGATTGAACCCGCGACCTTTACTGTTTTGTTTAGTGTTCGTACTGCTAGACACGCTGTTATTGAAGGGAAATTCATTTGTAGAATCTTTGAGATGCTCTGACTCTTTTACAAGTATATTATATCTTATTATTTGGGGCATGTTTTTTGCCCCAATTGCATTGGCGACAATATTTCTCACATAATATAAATTTCGGTTGCTTCTTCTCACTCGTATTTGAAGTCACCGGTGACTATTTTGACACTGACATTCTAGAATGGTATCTTAAGTAAACAATTCAGAAATGAGTGCATTTCGTGATTTTGAGTATTTTTTGTTATTTTTATAATATCAAAATCACCGATGTCATTCATAATTCGCATATAGACACCTTAGTACACCTAACAGTCTTTCCGAAGACAATCCTTCAAAAATTCACTTATTTTCTAGCTACTTCGACATTAATAAAACTAACTCATCTTTAAAATAGGTGCCAATAAAACACCCTCCTTTCTTTAGATATCTTAGATTAGGTATGATCATCGGAATTCAGATTCAAACAAACAATGGCACGAATAGAAATTGTGACCATATAGTATTTGTAGTGTACTTGTGAGATATAGTTATGTGCATAGTGCAGTGAAGAGCTGAAATTGTTTACATAAATCATGGTTTATTATTTTGACAAATATATATAATTATGATCCATTGAAAAATTGGACTTGATTGCAAATCAGTACTTGTTAGTTATCCACATAGTTTACAAGCGAGTGATTCAATGACTCGTAATGTTGTTAGACTCTATGAAAAATGTCTACTAATCAATAATTTTGTTTGTCAACATTTTTAGGATATAAAAAAAGGATGTCGAAAACTTGTTCTTATTAGTCTATAATTATAATTATAAACTTTAACAATAATGTTACGAATCTACAAAGTTTAGTTTTGACAAAAAGCTATTTAATTAAAATAATTACTTATCGTGCTTAACAACACAAAAGTCGGCAACGCATCTGCAACTCCTCTGGTCTTGCGAGTGTCCATGGGCGGCAGTGATTCCTTCCCATCCAGGTGACCCGCCTGCTCGTTTGCCTCCTTCTAATATAAAACAAACATTTACCTATAGCAAGACTAATTTGAAGCAGCACGTTCAAATGCATAGAATTATATGTATGATCACGATCAATTACAAACTAAGTAGGAAAATGTCAATTACTCAGCAATTGAACATAATTTGCGTGTAATAACATTAAATCATTGGGTCGTTACAATGTGTGGATTTGTGGTTGGTACGATAGGTTTGGATGGGCGTTCGATGGCTTCTTAGTTTGTTAAATGTTCTAAGCTTCTTAGTTGCTATTAGAATAATAACTTTATTAAATCGTATAAAGATGTAGATATAAAATTGCAGGCGACTCTTAGTACCCTTAGGCAATTTTATATTAATTTTATATATAATTTTAGTTTCTTATTTGTAGAAAAACTTCACGCTTTTATTTATTTATGAAATAAGTATTAAAAACGTCAAAATGTGGTAGGTATAATATAAATGGTATCATATAAAGAAGATTACTGTAAGTGTTATAATATATATAATGAGCGAAAAGTTACCGTTTATCTTTGGCGTTCAATAATAAATAAAGAATTTAACGGGGATTAATGCTTTAGAAAAGGTGTCATAGGCATAACTTTTTTATATCCAACGTTTCGTCCAAGTTGTTCTGGCCGTGGGCATGGACTTCTTCAGAAAAACACATTATCCATTGCTATGATTCATTCAATATAACACCACTATCTTCCATAAACTGTTATTACCGTTACGGCAGCAGAAGACTTGCAATTATTTGGAAACTGCCGTAACTTATCACGATTGTCCATTGTTATAATCCTCACAGCTGAAATAAGGGCAAGGCGGTGAAACTATCGTCGCCGCCATCGCCCAAATAATACGGGAAAGTTGAAATGTTAAATCATGCGAGTGTCCTTAATCATACCGTGTTTGCAGAGATCTCGTCGATATCACAAAATTAAAGACTGCAGAAGGTAAGCTTTATTTCAACCGTCTCTGTGGTCTAGTGGTTAAGACCACCGGTTTAGACCCAGAGGTCCCGGGTTCGATTCCCAGCGGTGGGTACATGTTTGTGTACTCAGTTTGGTTGGTGGTAGGGCTTGTTTGTCCGCCTGGCTAGCTAACTGCTAGCTAGCGAGTGCTGAGGTTAAGCAACTTTCGCAAAGGCCGGTCATCGGATGGGTGACCAAAAATTTATCTTCTGGAGCTCCTTCGTGCTTCGGAAGGCACGTAAAGCCGTTGGTCCCGGCTGCCGTAGCAGTCATTAACAACCACCGCACCGCACTGGGCCCACGTGGTTTATAGCCCGTTCTCCCTATCTATCCATAGGGAAGGCTCGTGCCCCAGCAGTGGGGACATAAAATAAGCTGATGATGATGATGATGATTGACTTTTAGAAGTAATACACCTATTAATAAGTGAGAAAAAACGTCAATTTCATAGGTAAGGACCAATATAAAGGTTACCTTCTGGGGTCTCCTTATTTTGTGTCGATATGGCTCTCCAAGGTTTTAAATCGTCGCATTGTGTTCAGTTTATGGATGTGCCATGCGCTTGCAAGATGTTTATGGCACTCACAAAAAACAAATAGTGTTTCCTTGGACATTATGGAAATAGCTTTAGAGTTGACAAATAACAGTGTATTAACAAGGTGGTGACCATCAGTCCCGTAAGTGCGTCGAATTTCTTTAAAAACTTTACCACGGTATTGAAGTTAAAGAAAACTAGAATAATTCAACATTTTGTCTGTACTTACATGTATTTACAAGAAACTTGCTGATATCTATTTACACGTATTTATGATGAGTAAGTAGATAAGTTTATTTATCTTTTAAGGGCAAAGACTTCATTCTTTCAAAGTCACATTGATGACATTGACAAAAAAACAATATTTTTATCACATTTCACATCCTTTATTTTTTATTTATCAGCGGGAAAGTGTTGCACACATTATTTAGCTTAATTGACGGCAGCAGGAGTTCTTACCCCACTAATGATGTCCGATATGATTTATAATCGATTATCGCGTATTCGAGTTCTCGCAACCGGTAACGGTAACCGCGCCGATTATTCGGACTTGTAGCCTGTATATCATCTTTATGGATGCTACTGGGGGGGTTCGATGGCGCCGCACTTTCGGGTTGCGATCGTGCAAGTTAAGCAGCTTTCCTTATGCAAGTCACCAGATGGGTGGCCAGATTTAACAACATTTCGCCGTACTCTTCTCGGTCGAAGGCTCTCCCAAAATCCGAATTTTTGTTTTTTTATTAATATTTGGTTTTTATAGTTTTGAAGTCAATAAGTGCCTTTGAAGGCTTATGTTGAATAAAAGCTTTGAATTTGACTTTGACTTTTACATTGCGGTTTGATTTTGAAAGAGAAATTGCTTTTATTGCAGTTTGCGTTTAAAGCTTAGCCGGACTGTGGGGGCGCGAGAAACTTAAAGGTTTCTGAAGCCGTGTGATTGAAACATCCTCAGAAGGTTTTAGAGGAGGGGAGGACTTCACGCAAGCATGTCCCCGTCCCATACTAGATTATCTGAGGTCTTCGAATTGGAATTGAGAGCGGACAACCCGAGGTGCTTCTAAAGTCTAGGACCCCGGCTCTGGTTGACCGAGGCATTGGGTTGTTGTCGTGGGATGGCAATAAGTAAACTTCACTAACCTAAACACCTCTAAAGAGAGCCCATTCCATACACCCTACAGATCCGCGGAAGAAAAGAATCTAAATGTCACATTTAAAAAAAATTTGACGTAAAGACTCAGAAGTTACTAAGTTACATTTACGAGTACCTATAATGTTTTCCATCTCATATTGTCTCATTAAAGTAGGACAATAACGCCTACAAAAGCAATGCTCTTGTATCAAACAAACACTACTGTATAACGAGTTTCCAATAGCCCAAAAAAGAGCGTTCCAAACTCGATAATACTCATGTGGTTATTTGTTTTAGCGGCCATTTTGACGATAAATAGAGCAAAAAATCGTTCCTTTACAACGCCAGCCGGGTTGGATTCCCGGCCTTTATTTGAAGGCACGCATGCCCTTTCCAGGCTCGCTTTGAATACGCTGTATTGTTCAAACTGTACGCCCTCTTGCCTCTTGGTCCTTTGTGCGTCCCGCCCGTCCAAACGCCTGGAGTCCTAAGAAAAGGCTCGCATGAGCTCTAGGACAGGTTTTCAAGGAGTTTGCGTTGATTTCTTCTGTTACGTATGAGTATAAAGCTCCGGCTAAGAATATGAACTTAAAAACCACACATTTTATTTTTTATTTTTTCCTTTAGTTAATAAGTACATAAATAAACAATATTTCTTTCCTGTATGATGATAATGAATGATAATAGAAATGAGAAGTGAGAAATGATATACCCCCCAACCCCTTGAGTATCTCAGTACCTAAAGATGTGGGATTTTAATAAGTCCTCGGGCGGACTTCTTGAGAGAATTTGAAAAGTGACGTTGCACTGTTTTGTTTCATTTGCCAAGACCCATGCACACTCACGAACACTTAACGGTTAATAATCCACCATTATTTCACATTAATATTCGACCTAACATAAATTTTAGAAAATAAAACACAACCGTAAACATGACTGTTCACTTTCCCGCCAAGAAGTCCAGTCCACAGACTTTATAATCATTAAATTTTTATTATGAAATTTAAGAGTAATCTGTATTCTTCACGAAACGTTTTAGAAGATCATAATTCTATATGCATACTCGTATTATACTTATACTGCCTTTTCCCAAAACCTACACAATAGTATGGTTTAATATAAAAAATAATTCTATTTTTTTTTTATTGATAAAAGCATCACTTTTACCAATGTCGTCTTGTAAAATCCAATCCAATAATAAAAACTTAACATGTATCTCTTTTTTTCTTGCCTGTACCGTTTGGGGATCCATTAGTAATTGCATAATGTAGAGTGGATTATTTAGGAATTAAATAACAATAATTAATAGGAGGGGATTGGTTTTGGGGATCAAACGAAATGATTCGGACGCTTTCACTGATAAATTTACATTGACGTTAATGACACTGTTGCCATGACACATGGATTATGTATAAATCAAGATCCAACAACATTCTCATCATCATCATCATCATCATCATCATCATCATCATCATCATCATCATCATCATCATCATCATCATCATCATCATCATCATCATCATCATCATCATCATCATCATCATCATCATCATCATCATCATCATCATCATCATCATCATCATCATCATCATCATCATCATTATCATCATCACCAGCAGCCTATAGGTATTAGGCCTATTCATTTCGCAATTTTCATTATTGCTTCAACAACATCTCTTATCATCATCATCATCATCTTCATAATTCTCAGCCTGCAGAGGTCCACTGTTGAACATAGGCCTTTATAATGGATCGCCATCACACCCGGTCCTCCACCTTCTACATCCCACCACTTCTCGCCACGTCTTATACAAAACAATAATAGTCTTACATACAAGTAACTCTCCTACCGTTCATCCATTCAAAATCCATTATTTAAACAGTACAAGTAATATTGAAACTCATGCAAAAGTTCGACCAACTGCACAATAGAGCGTGCCACTGATTTCTTTTACCGTTTTCTAAACATTTTGATTCATTCGCTAAGCTTTGTGTACTCATAAACGTAAACCATATTTTATCCTCAATACTACAGAGTTCTGTTTGCATTGTCTTTGAAAGGGAGCTACAGCTATTAAGTGGGATTAGCTGAAGTTTCGCGACACACGTGTTTGGGCATACAATAGTTTAGGGATTATTCTATAGAATTTCCGATGTATTGAGCATGGGGTGTTGGATAGAGACAGCCGAATGGCTTTATGGTGAGTGGGAGAAGGAAGGATGATAAACTCTAGCCGATTGTCGCTGTAACATATTGATCATGCATTTGTTTTTTAAAGAAGCGATAGATGCCTGTCTGTACGATGCCAGGTGCTTTTAAATTCTAAATTTTGTGGATCTGAAGAAAGCTTGATGGCGCTGCGATTAGGACGTTTAGGATAAGATTGCTTAACCTACTAGTAAAGCAACTTTAGCAAAGCAATATCAACGGATGGGTCACCAACTTAAATTATATCGGGCTCCTCCGTGCTTTGTGTAATGTCCCTTGTCTTTAGTTCGTGTGTTGGGTTATGGCCCGATCTCCCCATGTGCTTTTGTTGATGTGGGAAAGACTGAGCCCAGCAGTAAGACGTTTAAGGCTGATGACAAAGGAAGGAAGTTGTATTTTTTCTTTTGTTTTTATTTATCCTAAACATGCATGTAACCTTGTTTTAACTAACAAATGTACTTTTTGTTACAGGTAAGTACCTACTTTGTCGCATTGTTCAACAAATACCTACGTCTACTTGAATAACAAAAAAAAGCTCAGTTGTGTAAGTATTTATTTCAATTTCACTTTTACATTATGTCTTAACATAAAACACACACGGATTTAGAGACGAGTGGATACAAATGAATACATGAATCAATCAATTGCCTACTGTTGTCCCTTGTTTAGGGCTGTCAATCATATCGTGTAAAATGAAAATGAATTTATTGAACTAGATTACGAGTTTGTTCATTCATTTTCCTAATCCACATCCTACAGTGACAAACATAAAAATTATAACTATCGATATAAACCAATTTGCCTACTATTTTCCTTACCCTATCGCTCTATTGTATTAATGGTTATCATTTGTCATGGAAACCATAAAGTAGACAGAAGCTACTTTGACGAGGTACAAAAGTGTTTATATTGTTGGACTTTATACATTTGTTGATACGATTAAATGCATTTATTATTATCAATAGCCCATGAACTACGTAGGGAGATATTGTGATGGCAGTGAATTGTTAAAAGCCCTACTTACCAACCCGTTGTAGCTATATTTTAACAGAATTATTGAAGTTAGTATCATAAAATCAATAAAATGCATTAAACAATAGCCTGCAATAGCCGGCAAACAATAGCCTGTGACCTACGTGGAGAGAAACAATAGTGAATTGTTGAAAGCCCTACTAGTGCCACCTCGCTGTGGCTCTATTTTACCAGAATTATTAAAATAATAGGTATCTTAAAATCAATAAAACGCATTAAACAATAGCCCATGACGTAGGTCATGGGCTATTGTTTAATGTGGAGAGAGAACACTGTATTCGGCAGTGAATTGTTGAAAGCCCTAGCCAACCCATTGTGGCAGATGTAGGCCAGGAGATAGCACAGTTTTATCATCTCATCGGCCGTCAATCGCAACCTGACCCGACGATGTAATCGGTATAATTATTGTAAATATACATTGTGGAAGGCTATCCGCGTCATCTCGGCTTAGCTGGATGTGGGAGATGGGCTTTAAGTGACGAGAAACGGGCTGTCTATCACAGAGCCCGGTAAGGTCGTGCCATTAGAGACTGCGCGGCTAGTGAAGGGTGGATTAGGAGATAAGATAGATGTATTTTTTTTATTCCTTACAGGTAGGTAAGCACTTGGCCATCTTATCTGTTGGAAAGTAATGATAAGGCTGGAGGTAGAAGGAATTATCAACCACTGAGAACTGAGAGATAGATAGATAGTAAGAAAACATTTAAGTATTCATAAGATGCCTAGCAGTGGAGAGCATATTGGCTATATTAGCCAAACAAAACATAGGGACACAGCCAAAGCCTTTCTTTAATTTTTAATGTAAAAGTAATTAAATCGATCCAGTTTTGGAGGAGGAATCAGGGGACTACGAACTACGAGTTGATTTTGTCTACTTTTCATATATTCAGTTGACCTTAGTATTTCCTCTTAAGGATGCCACATTAGCACTCACCCGCAATTACGTTCCGACTCCTTGGTATAACTCGTACAAATAACCGGTATAGATATTATAGGTATGTAGCTCAGAACAATAACTAAAATTAATCTGAGGTATGTATTAACAAAGTTTTTTAAAGATTTTTCATTGCTTCGTTACTAAACCTATTTGGTAAGGTAATAAAAAATATATCAACGAATATAACATATTCAAACCGTTTCAAAAACTTACATGTTGTATAAATATAAATTTCATAAAAAGTGTTTCTTACATTTCAATGCGTTATAAATTAGAGTGAGCCGAATAGATTCAACAAATAAGGAAATTGAAATAATCCCAATGAATGAGCCAAACATACCGGGATTGGAATACCTACATAATTAATAGCAAACTATCAGATTGCTGTTTGTACTACCTACATAACGTACATACAAACGTTTTCTTTGTCTACTCCCCTAATGCGCGGTAATCCCAACCAATCTGTTATAAAAGAAAGCGTTCCTCCTCCCTGGGAACGTTTGTAATCTACTGCTTTCATGTATTACAATATATCTCCTAAGATTTTTGTGCAACCATACTTATCTTCTTTATTGTTCTTATAATTGAAGTCAGAACTTACTTACTTACTCTTACTCCACTGGCTCAGTGACCCGTAGTGGATCTTGGCCTCCGACAAAACAAGATTCGCCAATCTTCCCTACTTTCCACCCGCTAAGACACTATCTGGAGCCCTTGTAGGTCTTTCACAACTTCATCCTTCCAGCGGTACCTAGGACACTCAACCGGCCGAGACGCCCGCTTGGTCGTCCCATGTATGCTCTCTTCACTGCCCGATTCTCTCACATTCTCTCCACGTGCCCAAGCCAACGTGCCCAAGTGAGTACAGTCAACCAAAATGTCTTACTACCTTACGATGGAGATGACGGTTGACGTCATCTACCTCTATAATTATTACCATAACGAAATTGTAATAATTACTTCTTGAAACGTCATTTAACACTAAGGAACCGATCAACATGTTAAGACATTGTCTACGTGGAGTTGGGCGGTCGCTATTAAAACTAATAAGTAGATTTTTTCGCTTTTACCAACTTGCAGCATGTGTTCTGTTAAGTGTTTTTATGACACGATTATTTAAAATTTCATAAACTAATTTATAAAGTATACAATACATACGCTGTTATTCTAAAACGTGGACTATAGATAATTCATATATCATGTTGTCTCTGTCTGCCTGCAATAATCTGCATAATATTAATAGCTAGCTGACCCGGCGAACTTCATACCGCATTTCTTTTTTTTCTTTTTTTTAATCTCACCTATGTTACTCAGCGCTAAAGTAGCATTCTAATGGTGGAAGAATTTTTTGAATCGTTCCAATAGTTTTTGAGTTTATTCGTTGCAAACATACATACAAAAATACAAAGCTTTCCTCTTTATAATATTAGTATAGACAATGCAAATATATCTTCCGTGCTTCGGAAGGCACGTTAAGCCGTTGGTCCCGGTTGTTGTCGTAAGATGGCAGTCGTTAAAACCCACCAACCCGCATTGGGCCAGCGTGGTGGGTTATGGCCCAATACCCCCACGTGCTACTGATCATGTGGGAGGCCTGTGCCCAGCAGTGGGACGTTTATAGGCTGATGATGATGAAATATATCTCCACATTTTAGAAAGAGTGAGATTTGTTCCGTTCACTTCCATATTTCCCATGATGTTCATTCAACATATTTGCCGTAGACGCCTACTTAAGCCTGTTTGATTGTCATATTCAAATAGACTAAGGCAGGTGATACTTGCTAGTCCGAGTGACGGCGGATAGCGAGATAAGCTGATACGATCCTGGGAAAGGTGCGATAAAGCATTCTTATCATCTCACAACGTCAAGTAAAGAAGAGAAAAATTTATTACCACGAAGTACTTACGTGTGTCTCCTGATAATAAATATTGATAGTAGGTAAGTGTCCGTTACAATTTTGTTTACTTACCATTGCCACCATAGTCCCACCACAAACTAAGGAGATCCCCAGAAGGAATACATACCGCGCACGAGCAACTCACACATATACCCCATACACGGAAAAGGTTTTATGTTTGTTGGCTTTTTAGGGTTCCGTACCCAAAGGGTAAAACGGAACCCTATTACTAAGACTCCGCCCGTCCGTCCGTCCGTCTGTCTGTCTGTCCGTCTGTCACCAGGCTGTATCTCATGAAGGATCCCGGAGCAGTCCGAGCGCAGCTCTTGTGCGAGATTCCGTGTCCACGGGAGGTTGTCTATACTATGTGTGCGTTGATTAAGCGCGTTTGTTTGAAGCTTACCTTCTGCAGACTTCTTTTTTGTTGACATTTATTTCATTTATTTGTTATTCACAACATTAAAGCAATAAGCCTAAATGGATATATGAATGCGAGCTTTTTTGATTCAATTTCCATAGCTCAATAAACTACTGATATGAACTTATACTACACTATTTAACTTACCAACGACACACATCTTTCTATACAACGTGTAAAGAAAGGTGTGGTCAAAATTAAAAGTTTCAAAGGGTATCCGATCTAGATCTTGCATGCAGAGTTACTAAGTCACGTGATAATTAACTTTAATGTGTTATGCAATTTTTAATTTAATATTTCTATTGTGACGTCACATCAAAATAAACAAGTATCAGCCCTAGTGGTTTAGTAACCTCTGTGTACTAACATTTATGATCACTGCTGCTTGCTGCTTGCAGTTGACACATAATATCTATTAGAAGAATATAAAAGGCGGACTCAAAACCAAATAGCATTCCTTAGCTGTGAACCATGTGGTGAGGCAGAAAGATTGGTAGGGTGCGACAGAGCACAAGCTAGCACATAATACTGCGTATGACATCAGCTACAAATAAATTGACATTTAACCTCTCTTCTGCCGTGAATACAGACACAATAGAATTTTTATTGTTTGTAGGATGGATCTGGCACTAAGAAGACGAAATGTTAAGATGTAAAAATCAATTAACTTAGGAATTGCCACTTAATAACACAAATATACAATTAATTCATTTCAATCTTACTTACAAAGTCAACAATGCTCGCTACACTACTTTATCATATCTAAACAATAATAAAGATAAAAACTAAGTAGGTATGTGTAGCCCATTGGGATTTAATCTCGCTGCAACATAATAATTTTTGTTTTATATCCAGAAACTGCTATAAAGTAGTACAGTAAATAACGAAGCAGTAACTTTTCTTTAATAATAATCGTAAAGTGACGTCTCATTTGCTTTTATGAGCTTAATCTCTGAGAAATTCACTATCAAGCTTGTGAGTTACATTATTGTATCTGTACAGGTGGTAAATATTTAGGCTTTTACACTAAAATGACACGGTAAAGAAATGGGGTTTTCATATAAAACTATTTTTATTATAGCTAGTCAAAGCACGTTTAGAGTATTATGTCCTTCTCTCATTTAAAAAGTGCTTTAAAAATGGTACAGTCGACAATATAATGGACTATTTTTACTCCATATTTATTTCATACTAACTATAACCCAGCGGACTTCGTACCGCTTTGACAGTTTCTATGACTACAAAACAAACAGATTGTTAAATAGTTTACGCATGAAAGCGATTCAAACAATCAAACAATCTTACTTTGTATAAATAATAAGTGTGTGTATAAAATTTAATGATGATCAGTTGAATAGTTTACGCGTGAAAGCGTATCAAACCACACGCAAACAAACAAACTCACTTTGGCATTTAAAATATTGGTTATGATTAGGATAACAACAACAACACAGCCAGTTCCTGAGTAGTGAGTGAGGATTCCGGGTGATAAACGCTTGGCCTTTTATCATCAGATAAGATAGAAATAGACATTAATTTATGAAATGAAGGAGATACAGGCCAAGCCCTTCCTTGTTCCTTAGTATACTAAGAAAATGTCGGGAGAAGAGCGTTTCCTTCCACCTTCGTCGGCCTTATCGACTGTTACCATCAAGTGAAATGACAGACATAAATAAATAAATAAATAAAAGTATTTATTTGTTCAAAATTACAAGTTTCACAATTAACATAAAACTAATAACATTGAACAAAATGGTAATGTGGCTCAGCATCAAACAGCTGAATCGACAGCTGTAGCTGATATTCTGCCACAACCTAGCGTGAGTTTTGAAACGTTTCTAAGAATATGTGACGAAGTCGTTATGTAAAAAAATAAAAAAGTCTACAGTTGGCACTGTAATGTCCATCAAACATTCGACCTTATTCTTGTAGCTTCCAACAGTTCAGTGGTAAACGTCCTTATCTGTGGCACTCTCATTATATAATATAAATGCGTTGCCTTTTACGAAAAAGCAATATTCGTGCTAAATTACCGCCTGTCAGGACGTTCGTCACGATCGCTAGCAACTTCATTACAAGTCAATTTTAATCTGTTTTTGTTCAATACTTTCAATATTGGTTTAATACATTTAAGTTTTTAAGATTTTATTTACTAAATAGGTATAATGTTTACAACTAAAATGTTAAAGATCCTAGCCTCACAAAAAAACTAGGTAGGTAGTTAGTTATTATTCATAGCTCTCGATTGATGTTCATTTATTTTCCTTATCGGTCAAAAATTGATGTATCAAATTGTCTGTCTGACAGATTTGAATTTTGAATAACCATAAAGTCCATAAAGACCATAAAGTCTCTCTCTTTTTGTTGATGGCTTCCTGCGATTAGCACTTTTAGCCAGTGGCAAAATAATTTTTCTAACAAATGACACATAAATAAACAATATTTCTTTTCTGTATGATGATGATGAATGATAATAGAAATGAGAAGTGAGAAATGATATACCCCCCAACCCCTCGAGTATCTCAGTAAAGATGTGGGGCTTTACTAAGTCCTCGGGCGGACTTCTTGAGAGAATTTGAAAAGTGACGTTGCACTGTTTTGTTTCTTTTGCCAACACTCATGCACACTCACGAACACTTAACGGTTAATAATCCACCATTATTTCACAATAATATTCGATATTACACAAATTTTCGAAAATAAAACAAAACCGCAGACATGGCTCTTCACTTTCCCGCCAAGAAGTGAGACCATAAAGTATTATATTAGGGTAATTGTCATTATTTGTAGTTACTGGCCTTCATATACTCTGTATGAAGCTGTAGATATAAGATACTGTGCCGTTACGTTTAGTTATTTTCTAGTAACTTTCAGATACTGTGCACATATTATACTATTCAAGACAATAAAATGTGATGTTTTTTTAAGAACGCCTGAATTCGTCGACATTCCTTTGCTACCGGGCTAGTAGTGTTCTGTCTGCCACGTTCTGCGTAGAACAAGGATCAAGATCGTTAATTCCGCCTTAAAGTAGGGAAGTGACTTCATCATCGTATCTCAAAACAAACATTAGTTGTATTATTATGTGAAAAAATACCGCACAGAAGTTGTTCTTGTTATTATAATAACTCATTCGTACCTTCACATGACTATTAAACTGCCAATATTTCTAACCGCCCGCTACTATTTTCTACCGAATCGTGATTTGACAGTTAATTGCCCAATCAATCAATCATTCGTGGGCATCGAAAACTTATTCAGTAATAGACCTGTCAAAATAATGCGCATTCAATTAAGAGCTCTATTCACTTCCGCATAGGTCACATCAATTTTAATTTAGTACATAATGTCAAATATTGATTGGTCTCGCTTTCATTATAATGAAGTACATGCAATCGACTGTATAATATATATAAATGTTTTCCATTTTGGTTTATACAAGATTTGACTAGGCAAATCATTTAAAGCAAAGCATATTTGACGACCTCCGTGGTCTAGTGGTTAGCGCGCCGGATCTGACGTCACGCCATCTCTGAGGTTCAATTCCCGGTCTGATCAATTTAAAGAAAACTGTTTTTCTGAATTGATTTCGGGTCTGGGTGTTTTCCTATGTTTATGTATATTTATCCGTTATCTAGTTTAACCATATTAACGAGTTTCAATAGAAGCTTACTTGGGCTAGATAATTGGTGTGAGCGTAAACATTTTTTATTTTTATTTGAATTGACGCAATTTCATTTCTGGACGGAAAAAAAAAGAAAAAGTTACCTATGTTTGGCTTGACGAGTGATCAGGTCCTACATTGTGGTCGCTGGTAGCCTAAATTTAACATGTGTTCGTTTGAAAATAGTAGCATCTAGGCCCAGTACCCAACAAAAAGTAGTTAAAACGGAAAGGTGCCAGACGAGTATTGTCTTTTTTTAAATCCATATAGATAATTTGACAGTGACAAATAGGTATATCACAATCAAAACCTTCTCACTCAACTAGTGATTTTAAATATAAAAAATAATAATAATAAGGGGGCAGAGCCGAATTTTACCAATTAATCAATTTGACTAAATAAAACGCGTTTGGATTATGTAATATTACCTACTCTAAACGAAACTATAGTCATCTATTAAATGACACATGAAATATGGATATCATCAATAAAATGTCGAAGCCATTCCACAATAGTGTTTTTTTTTGTAAAACATCTATGCATTTGACTATGGAAACATAATTCGTTGGATTTTTGAGGTCGTTACGCCGTTCGAACCACCAGCTGTTCCACGGTATGAATGGCCTAAGGACTCTTTTTGAATTGGGCGATTCGAACCTTCTTTCTCCTTTTTCTTTCTCAACCGTTATCCACTCAATGTTGAGTGTAGATCTCTTCCAGTGCACTCCCCTTCCTTCGATCTTGCGCATTCCTCATCCAACACTTCCCCGCTTCCTTGACAAGGTCGTCTTGACGAGTTTTCTAACTTTTGTGTTAGTGAGATCACATTCTTAGAACTTTAGTTCCATTTAAGGGTGTAAGTTGTCCTTGTATAGTCACAAAGTACATGTACGCACTTTTGACCAGTTTTGACTCTTACTCCATTTTATTAAGGCTTACATTGTTTACAAGTTAATGCTTGTGACTGTACAGTCAGCGCCCAATGAATCATAGCAACACAAGTTGTCAAAAGTATCGTAATATTGATATTTAAAAAGTAACCAACAATTAATTAAGCTTTTTAGGGTTCCGTAATCAACAAGGAATTCTTATAGTTTCGCCATGTATGTCTGTCTGTCTGTCTGTCTGTCCGTCCCCAGTCTAGCTCAGAGACTCTTAGTACTAGAAAGCTGTAATTTGGCATGGATATACATATTAATCACGCCGACAAAGTGGTGAAGTAAAATTTTGAAAAATATTTTTTTTAGGTTACCTCCCCTACACGTGAAGTGGGGATGTATTTGTTTTTCTTGTCTACCCCATAGTGTGGGGTGTCATTGGATAGCAATTTCAAAAATATTGCGGTTTTGTGGAAACAGTTTTTTGATTGAGGCATCCGTTTGTGAACTATTAAGCTTTAAAGTGCAAAATTTTGTTAGAGTCAGTGTTTCCCCCCTCTGCCAGCCAAATGGTTGTTTTTGGATACGTGAAAAAATTCATGGTAGTTGTATACCTATATGACGAAGTTTAAAGAAAAACTATCACAGCTAATAAGGCTTTACAAGTTTACGAGTAACAGTCGACCAACTTATAAAATGTACTTGGCGCAGTACAAATTCCTCATTGGGAACTAATTAAATAACGTTGTCAGGTGTGTGAAACCGGTAGTATCTACATTTAAGTACATATATGAGCCATCGTTAAATAAATGTTCATAAAAGCCCTCTTCTCAGAGTTTGCATTATTGAGATGGGCTACGGAACCCTAAACTGCGCGTGACCCGATACGCACTTGGCCGGTTTTTAAAGATTATTATTAATGCGCTATTTGTTAATAGTTATTTATTAGTTGTTTAATAACAATCCTGCTTACCTACCTAGAAAGCTAATACACTTATGTAAGAAATAGTTTCACGTCAGTGTAGTTGGAGCTATGGGGATTGAACCACGATTTCTTGTATTCAACCCAAGCATTAAACCAACCAAAAATAGACTTTAACTTAACTTTATAAGGTTTAAATTTCATTTGAAGATATAGATTATTAGTTTTTGTACGATGCTCTTTTGTACTTCGATAGATCATGTTAAGCTTACAAAGCTTACTTCAAGGTCTATAGCGACTTTGCTGATGCAAAAGTGTTATAACACGCCGCTGTACCGGTTACAAAATTAACCGATAATTATTATAATTATCTTATCTTTATAACATCAAGCTGTTTGTGAGATCGCTGTCGATAATTCATTGCGTTTATAAGGCATGGTCTCAATTTCAGTAACCTATTTGAAATACAGATTTTTGAATTATGTATCTAGTGCATACACATTTTGAATACATTAACTATACAGAAATAAGTTAACCGAATCTTTATCTGAAATTACAAATGGTTATGGTTTTACATAATTTAAATTCCTTACTAATAATATTATAAATGTAAACGTGAGTTTGTTTGTTACGCTTTCACGCAGAAACTGCTCAACCGATCATCATGAAACTTTGTACACATATTCTCAAAAGTATTGGGAAGGATATAGGATACTTTTTATTTAAAAAAAGTGCGTTTATTTTTTGTTTGTTTATTTGTTTGATACGCTTTCACGTGTAAATATTTAACGATTTGTTTGTTTTGTTGTCATAGAAACTGTCAAAGCGGTACGAAGTCCGCCGGGTCAGCTAGTACTTTATATTATAACCATCAAAACAAACAAACAAACAAATGTTGTAATTATTAAACAATGCTACTAACATTGTTGTTAAAAAAATTAAAAAGATTATTTCATTAACATTAGATACAAAATATATGCAATGGCCAGAACCAACCCAGGAAGCATGTGGCCAAGCATGTAGTGGGAGGTTCTGCTCTTCCCAAGATACAATAACTAGGTTTAAGATACAAAGAGTAAGTACAGTTGTAAATAAACTATTTTATCCATGGCTAATTAATTACAATTAAAACTGTGCGTGCGTGAATGTGTGTAAGAGAGGGTGTCTGTGTTTGTGTTAACGACTTAGAAAGCATTCTTGAATCCTCTGTCTCTCAATATCGAATTGTCACAAGCTCTTCGACCAAAATATTTTTGCATTCGTTGAATGGAAGGTTAAAGATCTTATACCTGTCATTTAACTTAATAAAGAGATAAGCAGAGTGAGCATGAAACTGGCGCTGTTGTTATAGCGACATACTTGCTAGTCAAGGCATACTTCGTACAAGGCTTAGCGCCAACCAAGCTACCTAGGTTTTTTTTTAATATTTTATTATACAACGTGCAACCGCTTAGTCCAATCTCACCTTTTGGTAAGATAACGTACCTTTCGCTAGGAATCGAACCCTGGACCTCCTAGCTTAACACCAGTAACGGTGGTCTTATCATTTCACCGCCGCAAAGTCAAAGTCAAAAGTCAAATCGTTTATTCAATATAGACCTTTACAAGTACTTATTGACGTCAAAGCTAAGTATAAAATACAAATAATAATCACACTAATAATATAAATGCGAAAATTTGTGTGTATGTGTGTACATTTGTTGCTTCTTCACGCTGCAACGGATGGATGGATTTGGATGAAATTCGGCACACAGATAGTTTATAATCTGGATTACCACATAGGATGGTTTTTATTCCCGATATTTCCACGGGAATGAATGGAAACTGTCAAAGCAGTACGGAGTCCGCTGGGTCCACCAGTGAATTATAATTTAGGTTACTACTTAGAATCTACCACCAGTTCAGATTTTGGGAGAGCCTTCGACTGAGAAGAGCTGGCAAGAAACTCAGCCTTTTTTATACCGCATACCTGAGATAGTATTTACAATTTTGTTTTTTTTTATTCCGTGTGGCAACATTATCGATCTCTTTCTGCGCAGGATTGCCTGTATACAGTGATTTAAAATACTTACCTTAAACGTTTAATTTAGTTCGGCGACGAAGACCAAAACTTCATGAGTCCTAAGCCTGTAGTTACCAACAGATGAAGTGTTACCTTCCATAAAGAGATCACGTCGACATCATAATTGCCAGTCACGAGAGTCTCACTTACATTCTGAAAGTTGTTCCCTCGTAAAAAGTCTAATTAGAGAATATTTTATGCTGTAAAACTTTTTACGCTCCTAACAGTTCACACTTGTGTGTTCCATTTTATAACCTCGTTTAACGTTAACACGTCGTGTATATAATAATGGTCTCAATTTACGTTGTGAACAACATTTTTTATTTAACTGGGTTTAATCATTGGAGCAGTGTTGCCAACCTGACGGATTTCCCGTCATATCTACCGGATTAGGATAAGGTGAAAACGGACAAATTCTTCGTCTAACGGATTTTTTTTGAAAAATGACAGAATGAAGAATTATTATTTTAGTATTTACATTTTTTTTGGTATTTAGAAGATTTGATCTAAAATGTGAGTGCAGCGCCATCTAGTTACTAATTATTAATTAATTAAATGTGTCACAATCTCACAATGTTTAGTTATCGACTAACAGCCGAAATTAATTATCTATCCTCAGCAAGAGATAGGCCTACTAGAGATTAGTTGCTTAGTTATTTCTGTTAATTATCGGAAAATAACAGCTGTTGCTTGGTAACTAAACTAAGATAGGTCTAACTTTTACCAGAGATAGGTTATTAATTTCGGCTGTTAAACAGCGCTAATAATATGCTATATTATGAAATTTCTGTTAGTGTGACGAAATATTATTCACTGAATGATAAAGCGATCATTTTGAAGAATAGCTAATCTTTCCAGTTTATCTATAACCTCTTGAGCGTCGATCGACCATCAGGTGGCCGATAACAATTAAAATTCTATTGTGTCTGGTATTCGCGCGCTCTAGCCTTATATCAATCAATACGTGAAGCAAAAACTTTGTACCCGTTTTTATGAAAATTGCGCGGACGGAGGAGTATAAAATTGCGCACACTTATAGTTTTTAAAGAGAAGGTTATCCGAATGTTAATTTTTAAAAAATAAATGTTAAAAAATACATTAAATCAACAAAAACAACATTACACACACTACCATGTATTTGACACACACGTATTGTTTGTCTTTAATGCGGCCGACATCTGTCATTGCCTATCCAAACTCACATTCTATCTTTTTTAATTTTTCATTGCTTAGGATACAATCCGTGCAGCTTTAATAAAATTACGGTCTAATTTCGACCACTGGGCGACCACTAGTACTAATAAACGGTAATTTTTTTTCCTTTTCCGAAAGATAGCATTGTGCTGCTTGCACTGCATCAGACACAATTTTCCTTTCTCACTTCGCATTACTCAAAAATCAAATAAGCAAATATTGATAAAAGGCAAAGCCGATCGCCTTGGCAGATGTCGCTGGCTGAGTGAGCACACCCTCCTATATAATTTAATGTTGTAGGGGAATCACAATGGCTATCGATTCCTTTGTGCCCGGGGGAAATCGGCTGTTCATCCAGGTTTTTACAGTGTCGTCGCAAAACAAGGGCCTGTACCGATGTAAAAACAAAAGAATAATTACCACAGCTAAATGCCGTAATGCAAGCGCCACCTGGGAAAGTAGGGGGAGGGTTCGCAAGCGGAGATGTTGACATGGATCCGTTACTGGATACAAGTTTTTATTTGCCGGCATTGTATTTGAAACCGCAGCTATTTGTGATTGGTACTGCCGAGGTGGCTGAGATTGAAAAAAATTGTCATTGGCAACGGAAAATGAAAATGTAAAAGAGGTTTTATTTTTGAATAGGTTAGTAAATAAAAAGTTTTGATACTTCAGGTTCAGCTGCTTTACTAAAAAGTTTCTTTGTCACAAAACAAATGAGAGCAGTTATTCGAAATTTGAATACAAAATAAGTTAGTTAAGAGTGTAGCACCACCCCATAAAGAAAATTGTATATACTGAAAAGCACCACGTAGCGCGGCGTTAGGCGTTAAACGCCTTGCATTTGGCGCATTTACTTCATACAAAAGTACACAGGTGGTTTCAATAGTAGTTTGATCAAAACTACTACAAACTCAATACCTAGTAAAATTTCCTCATTAGACTTATATCTATATGATGACATATGGTTGAACAATTCATGAGAAAATTTGACAGTTTAGGTTGATGCTCAACCGCGCGCCAATGCTAATTACTACTACTTCTACCAGTCCCTACCAAAAAGTGGCCCTAGCTATTGTTGGCCCCTTACCAGAATCCGGTCCTGCTTGATGTGCAGATGACTACAGATACTACTAAGACGTATTTACAACTTTATTCTACCAAAATCATGCGCGTGAACCGCAATGTGTTAAACTCAGGCAATCATACGATTTAGATTCGACTCTTGACTTGAAGTAAGAATTTAATTACCCTATTCGCATAGCACTTTAAATAGTATCTACACACAGCGAAAACTTTCCCGCATAGTGTTTGATAGTGACATTGAAATGTGCTTTTGCTCCGGCAGCGTTTTATTCTTCCAACGCGCGACACGGACGGAATAGATTTGCGGGAACAAAACGCTCGCTCGGACCGCATACAGAAACTTCATTTGCATACCGTGATAATCAACATGGAGCTTTTTTTTTTTCAATTTAGAATTTTGTTGTGGTCTAGTGTAAGCTTGCACTTGTTTTAAACGGTAAGTCTAACTTCAAGCATGAAAGAAGTGTTTTGTTCTTGTCATTTAAACGTCATTTCAAATTAGAGTAAAAGAGACAAAACACGGAATAACTATTCGGACCTTATTCTTTGTTTATTTGTAAGGTTTACTTAATTATATGTTATATACTTACATATAATTTAAAAAGCATTTTAAACAAGTCAAATGTCTATTACATTTGACTTGTTTAGAATGCTTTTTTAGACGATCGAGTTGATAGTAATTTCGGATAAAATTTATAAATAAAAATTATCGGTAGACTTCCTCATAAATAATAAAACCAATCAATAAACAAATTGAAGTTAAAGGGTCTGCAAACTGAAGGCTAACTGCAATGCGTGGGTGATACCTCCGATGTCCATGACGCGGGGCGATAGCTTGATTGCCACGTTAGTTGTATTAAAAAATATAGTGTAATGCTATAATGATACAGGTCATAATTAAATTATAAATAGGACTTCTTGGCGGGAAAGTTCAGAGTCATGTCTACGGTTTTGTTTTATTTTCTAAAATTTGTGTTATGTCGAATGTTAATGTGAAATAATGGTGGAGTGTTCGTGAGTGTGCATGAGTGTTGGCAAATGAAACAAAACAGAGCAACGTCACTTTTCAAATTCTCTCAAGAAGTCCGCCCGAGGACTTAGTAAAGCCCCACATCTTTACTGAGATACTCGAGGGGTTGGGGGTATATTATTTCTCACTTCTCATTTCTATTATCATTCATTATCATCATACAGGAAAGAAATATTGTTTATGTATGTATTAATTGTTAGAAAAATTACTTTTTCATTGGCTAAATGCTTGTGCCAAGTCATAAAAAAATTATATATACAACCTCTTTGTAGCTAATAAATTGTATATTATTATCAATATAACAGCTCATTTCATCATACCGCATAAGGGTAAAAAAGTTTCCCCAATATTTTCACCAATATATATTTCCGAGTTGAATTCCAATGTTTTGATATTACAACAATACAGCCTACGCCATCTGAAACAAAGTGTTATATAAATTAAATCCCTCAAGAAGATGACGTTCGTGTAACGTGATTCCTCTCAAACCGAATTATTCCGAGCTTGGCCCATAATTCACATTTTGGTACCCGATACCGGTGCGTGTTTAGCGTCAGCGAGTTACTTACTAAGTAAATAGATAATACCGATAAATTCTGCACATAGATTATTGACTTTTAAAACGAAACCTTCACTGAACAGTTAATGAAATACATATTTTATATTTGGTATCAGCCAGGCAGACTTAAAACAAGCCTATCACCAACCAACCAATCATGTAAAAGCAATAAGCAATAAAAAAATTAAAAAGATAGTCCAAATCCAGACCAAATCCTCCTCTGTGCTCTCATTTTACTTAAAAAGGGTTACAAAGTTTTCGCTTCACATATTAATATATACATAGATGTGCACTTTGCCGGGTTCGATAAAAACCCGGTTGACTTACACCTCTTTATCCATATCATTATACCGAGGTCAGTTTAGGTCAAGCAGAATACCAGCGTTGAGGCATTAGAGCTGATCAGCCCATTTATTCTTTCTTTCTTCATTTTATTTTTTTCATTTCTGTTTATTTTTGTTGTAGTTTAGTTATGTTGTGAAATGTTAACTCTTTATTTTTAATTTTAAGCTTATTTTTAACTTTTACGTATTATTTTTTCATGTTTGTTTTGTGTTTAGAAGCCGAATAAATGTTTATTATTATTATCTCCTTTGATTATTTTCTTTCTTAAAACTAGATTTTTACAATATTTTAATATAAAAACAATAAAACATTATAATAACCTAATCCTAGAGTACCACCAGCAGCGGGGCAGGGCCCAAGCTACCGGTGGTCAGGGCTGCAGAGTGAGGAACCTTCTGACAATACGTGCCGTGTCTAGGAGTACTGCCTTTTATTATTATTATTAAATGTTTAAATAGATATAAAATATCTAACTCTACCGTTACCTTATTCCAGGTGACCTACCTTCAGCCATTTAACACTCACCGTCAACTGAAATGAAAGTCAAACATTTCTCAGTTAAATAAAAAAACATTTATTACAAAGAAAGATATTTCGCAGATAACAATAAACATAAGCACCCCATCCGTGCGCGTTACTGTTCTTAAGGAATTGATGTTGAATAATTAATGGGTGCAGAGCTGCGAGTAATTGTTGTCGAGATCCATTTAGCGAGTACGAGCTTCGCGCTTCTTCACGTTAATACAAATAACGGCACAATCATGACGCACATTTGATTTTGGATTCGATTCATCATCATCATCACCTGCTTATAAACGGCTCAGGCTTATATACTGAGCTGTGCACAGTGTTGACATCACATAACAGGGCGCAATGTTAATTGTTATTATTTTTTATTGTTTTGGTTACATGTTGTATGTTTAATTGTGTGTTTTGTTATGTGATTCCAATAAATGTCTTTTCTTCCTTTTTAGGATTCCGTAGTCAACAAGGAACCCTTATAGATTCGCCATGTCTGTCTGTCTGTCTGTCTGTCTGTCTGTCTGTCTGTCTGTCTGTCTGTCCGTCCCCAGCCTAGCTCAGAGACTCTTAGTACTAGAAAGCTGTAATTTGGCATGGATATACGTATTAATCACGCCAAAAAGTGGTAAAGTAAAATTTTGAAAAATATTTTTTTTAGGTTACCTCCCCTTCACGTGAAGTGGGGATGTAACTTTTTTCTTGTACCCCATAGTTTAAGGTGTCGTTGGATAGCAATTTCAAAAATATTTAAAAATATTGCGGGATTATGGAAACAGTTTTTTGATTGAGGCATCCATTTGTGAACTATTAAGCTTTAAATTGCAAAATTTTGTTAGAGTCAAGTGTTCCCCCCTCCCCCTGCCAGCCAAATGGTTGTTTTTGGATACGTGAAAAAATTCACGGTAGTTGTATATATGACGAAGTTAAAAGGAAAACTATCACAGCTAAGTAGGATTTACAAGTTTATGAGTAACAATCGACCAACTTATAAAATATACTTGGCGCAGTACAAATTCCTCATTGGGAACTACTTAAATAACGTTGTCAGGTGTGTGAAACCGGTAGTATCTACATTTAAGCATATGAGCCATCGTTAAATAAATGTTCATAAAAGCCCTCTTCTCAGAGTCCGTATTATTGAGATGGGCTACGGAACCCTACAGTGCGCGTGGCCCGACACGTACTTGGCCGGTTTTTTCTTTCTTTTTTCTTCTTACGGTATAACTAGAAAACAACGTCTGCTTTTGAGTTTACTATATATGAATCATCATCATTATCATCATCAGCTTACAAAAGATAGTTAAACTCAGACCTCTAACAAGCACCTGGGAAGATGGGGTCATAGCCCACCACTACAACAACCGATCTTACGACTACAACCGGGACTAGCGGCTGATGTACCTTCCAGCAGAGGAGCTTGGGTATTTTCTATTGGGGATTCAGTATTACGAAAGTTGGTTATCTTGCACATCGCATATGTGTAAGCCGCTGCAGCTACAAACTACTCCACTTGACATTGTTGTACAAAACTACGTAAATCTTCCTCGCTTGTAGACCTAAATAAGCGACACTTGTAAGCACAAACGCTTATGCCTTAAAACGCTTTGGGATAGTTACGGGTTTTTCTCTTTATTTTCACCTGTTGGTCACAAGCCTTTTCACATTGATATAGGCTCTCAGAGGTATTGAGATTGCAACCAAACACGCTAGCCTCTTGAAAATTAAGATCGTCTTATATTGAATATAATAAAATTGTTACTGGTTCCAAATTTCGAAAAAACAATCGATAAACAGATTCCAAAGCAGATAGAGCAAATAAATTGTCTACATAGTTCTCTCTATCGCCACAAAACATTCAATCCCACAGCAAAGCCAACTCCATAAACTCATCCTCCCCAAAAAGTTGAACTTTGAAAAATTTTCAAATCTCCCGAGAAAATAATCGGAATATTTGGCTTAATTTTTCATTCAGCTCGGTGGGGCACAAATCCCTCGGGTTTGCTTTTACTTAGCGGAACCTTATTTAAAATAAACAGGCTGCGGGCTACGGCTGGTGTAAATGCGCGACGTGGATAAAATGCTGAGCGCTCGATACAGCTTCTTGTTTCAACTGGCTATCTATATCTGTATTCTTCGACCATTGGGTCTCGGTATAGATAATGAGTTCCCTTTTCTATGTTCATTTCTTCCAAATCTATAACAGTGCTTCAATACTCGCTACCCGCTTCACTGGGTGCGATATTGTTATATTCTTTTAGCATTCTATTAGAGGGCTATATAGAATTGGGGCCTTTTTTATTATTGTGCTTAAACAACCATGTAGGCATGTTATATCGTTTCGAGTTTGAGCTGCGTCAGCACTTGCGGTATCACTGTCTTAGGATTGACAATGGAAGATTAACTCGACTCATTTTCTATCTTTTTGTATTATTCTAGTAATTTTGTGGGTGCGTATGAGCATAATGTGTTTACGAGCGTCAATAGAGAGTCTCAGAGGTATCTTTGAAGTAAGAATTACTAAAATTACTCTATGGTATTTTTTTTCATAATGTACCAACCAATACAACCTGCCGATAATGTTTAATGTCAAAATAGTCACTATAGTAACTCCGAATACGAGCACTCGTAATTGATATCATAATGTGAGAATTATTATCCTCAGTTCAAAAATTGCAAGCCTCCTGAGAATACATCTCAGAAAGTGTAATAATACAAAAACATGCTTAATTGTAACTACCGGTTATTTCAGATTCCAATTTGATAAAAAACATTAACGAGCTCAGTTTTCGTTAATAATCCCTTTCACTTGTGAAATAATTTGTTACAAATTCATCGTAACAATGTGGTTTGACTTGTCTGTCACTGTGTCATTATTTTTTGCTTTAGATACGATTTCGAATAATAAGTTAACCAACTTCGCTTTCGTGGAAAACTGTGAATGTACCTTAAATTTATTTTTATTTATACCTTTGTAATTTTTTCTGTAATTAACAGACAAGCTTTAATTTAATTTCACAATTTGAAATTTCGTCATACTCTTGAAAAGAGTTTATTAAAGCAATTTTAGACAAACACGTCGTGTCTGATAATAATGATCTCATTTCATTATTTGCCTGCCCTGATTCCAATTAAATTCGGTTTCGAACGCAAAATATCTTTCTATTCCATTTCTATCGATCATAGGTCATCTCAATTTTCACAGTTTTCATGGCCATATTATCATCTATGCTATTAATAACATTATCATTAAGTTGTGCTCACTTCAAATTACCGGCAATAAATATATTGCCGCATACATAAGTTATGTTTCCCAAATTTCAAACGGTCGGCAATACAATGGTGTTACGGAGTTACTCGCCATAAACGACGCCTACCGCGATCCGCTGGCCAAATCCGCATTGATTGCTGTTTTATCGACGAAATCTTTAATTTTATGATCCCAAACGATAATAAAGACATTTTGAAACGGATTGAGGGCAGCTCCTTCTAATTTTGCAGTAGTATTGAATTCTCGACAGTAACAATGGTGATCTCGACTTTTATTATATTTAGGAGTTAATACATGTTCTTACAATTTGTTACAAATACTTGGTATAAAGCTAAAGTCATGTCAGACTTTCAGACCAAGTTTTATTGGGTTCACGGCCGAATACTCGTTCACTTAAGTGCAACTTAAATATGATATATTGAGTCTAGTTCAATTTATAAATGTAATAGGTTTTAACAGCTCTCACAAGTGTATCTGACTGTTAGTCTCTTTCTATAATGGCCAACGCAGAGGAGGGTCAGCCGTCGGCGTACTTACTTTTGTCCTTTTAATAAAAATAGATCGCTTTGTTCTAAGTAATTTATTTTGCCGAGTTCTTTAATCGACTGGACTGTGCTATCTTAGGATAGTATGTTTAGACATAAACACTACAATCTCTTAATCTCCCAATTGATCCTTAATCTCTGGCAGCAAGAAAATTGGTGAAAGAATTGAAGCTTTGAAGTTGGTATGGAATACCGAAATACTTCTTAAAACCTATCACTAAGTATAATTTCTATTAAACCATATCTAATTGTCTTCATCAACTCCCGGAAAGGCTCGGTGCAGCCACAGCGACCCACGCCGTCGGGGCGCGTCGGCGCCACATCTCCGTCAACAAAATGCTGTTTTGATTTAAAACTAAACGGTTATTTGAATAATGGCCGCCACATTTACATGAGTGATTAAACTGCTGCCGTTTGTAGATGTCTGAGACTTTAGCTAAAGAGAATCGCTAATAGCTAGCAATTGTTGTTTGCGTTGATATTTGTTACGTTGACATTCATTCTGTAAGAATTGAGAAAGGTAGTAATCTACATGATCTACACCTATAACTTGATTAGTCAACTCCCTAGACTTAAAATTTTATTCTTCTTCTTATTTGTATACCTATTTATAATTAACATAGAAGCTTGATGACGCAGCGTTATGTGCGTTCAGGTTTCAATCAAATGTAATGTTATAATAATAATGTCGCATTTATAGATAGGAGAAAAAATCATGATACCTATCTTGAGATTAACCATGCTTTTCAAGACAAATGTTTTTAAATTTTAATGTGGGTAGTCCTGAGGCCAAAAAACAATGATGATATTTAAATTTTCCGACCTAATACTAATGCAACCACATAAGTTGGCAGACACCAGTACGTCGCGTCGCTGCCAGTCGCCACGGGCCCGCCGTATCAATCATGACATGTTGTGTTATGCGCTCGTGTCAGCTAGGGTTAGCACATGCAACAAGAAATAACGGAGCTAGAGTAATTATTAATTGAATCATTAGCATGGTTCTCTATGCGTATCCAATGTCTGGGCACGCACACTTGCATGCACTATGATCATGGAAGTGATCGGAGTTCAGGCCGTAACTTACCGCACTGACTGGCCCAATACTGTTGATAGGTTGATGCCATCTTAGGATAATAGGGACCAACGGCTTTACGCGCCTTTTGAAGCTCGGACGAGATAGAGATATTTTAATGTTGTCTTTCATCCGGCATCCTGGTATAGCAAACGTTGCTTAACTTGCAAGATCGCAACTTAAACGAGCGTTTACTACTTTTCGTTGGACTGTGTGACGAAACAGGAATGAATGTTTTATAATCTGTGTTGAATGACAGCCAAAACTCAGTGCTTGTATCGGGAAGGGATGGCACTAGGGTTTTAGTGGTTATGCCTTCCCTCCATACTTCCAACTTTGCGATGCTGGGCTGGGGAAGTGAGGGAAAGGAGAGGTTCCCAGATTTGTAATCATATAGCCCTGGTTTGTGATCACCAATCCGTATTTGGCAAGCGTGGTGATTAAGCCAATACCCATCAGTTCTAGCGATGACTTAATTTCAATGATAGACGCCTTTGCCCAGTCTTTGGACTGCTGATTTTTGACTACAGAAAAGGTGACAGCCCTATGCCAGTTGCCTCAATAACCTGCCAATGGCGGCCGGTAATTGTGCGCCGGAGCCTTTTAATTGGCACCTTTTTATTTAATAACACACCGCGTAATTGACGCACGCAGCCTATAAAGTTGAAATTTTATGCGCAAAGTACCTGAATCCGGAATGTTTATATTGTAGGTTTAAATGTTTTGCCTACTGCAGCGTTTTGAGACAGGCCGGTGTATCTATTTAACAGACTTATAAACGCAAAGCCAGCTAGCACGATAAAGAAAATAGAATGATATACGATTGCAATGACAGGTACCTATATTATAATACTAGCACTTTATCTCCGACTCTATCCGCGTGGATTTGAGATCTTAAAGATAAATCTTTTTTATCAAAATTAAATATAGCCTATGTTACCCACAAGCACAAGGTATGTAGCATTTTATCAGGAAAATATTTTTTGGAATAGGACCAGTTGTAGAGATTAGCCCCCACATACAAACAAACAATCAAACAAACAAAGTCACAAACGTTACCTCTTTATTAATATTATCTATACTAATATTATAAAGCTTTATTAGCTTTAGAAGAGTTTGTTTGTGTGTTTGGTTGAAATAATAATCTCGCGCTAATTTCAGGAACCACTTACTGGTTCGAATTGAAAAAATATTTTTGTGTTGAATAGTCCATTTAATGAGGAAGGCTATAGGCTATATTACATCACACTATGACTAGTAACGCGGGTGAAACCGCGGGGCACAGCTAGCTATAATATAAAACAATTCAAAAAGTGCGTGTGCTTATAATCAAACGATAGCGTTAACTTAATCTAGGAAATATGAACAGTATGATTTCTAGTTTGAATAATGAAAAGCAATGAAAAGAGAACACGTGTTTTGTAACGAGAGATTAAACTATATATTGATAGGACCGATTAGGTACTGGCTGATTGAACTTGTAACGAATATAATATAATAAAAGACAAACGACATGACAATACATTTCCAAATGATTGTATACCATATTAGCTACAGTAGCTTCGAGAATTTATATTAAAATCAGTTCAAGTGTACACTCTGTACTCAGTACTCTGTACTATGTGTACTCTAAACCTTATACAGTTTATTTTACATATATCATTTTATCCTGACATTTCGAATCGTTTGCAGGGCGTGCATAATCGCACATCGTTTCAAAAACTTGTCATCAATATTGAACTGTGGGATGTGGAATCGTAAAAATTATCCTGTCAAATTGACTTGTTATTAATTAGACAGCTCTTATTAATGAAACGAAGGATCGAGCGATACGAGGCGGGCAGGCGTGTTATTACAGGCTTTTATTTTTATAATATCCGTCGTACATTTTTCAGGTTTACATGTTACGCATACACAATGAGATTGCGCTGGTATGTCTGCAATGTTTCATAGTCGTCTGAATGATAAATAAATGCGTGGGATCTACAGAATAATGAATGACATAACAATATAACATATTGGCTTTAAATGATAATAGTATTTGGGTTTGGAAGTTTTTTTGACCGAACTACATCTTAATAATATAAGTACTTAACTGACAAAGAAATTGATTTTAAGTAGAAGAAAAAATACCTGAATAGTGACTACATTTTTAACTGGACTTCTGTTGAAACACCTTTTTAACATTTAACATAAGTTCACCTGACTAGCTACCACCACCTTACCTAAGTTTGTCGCCATAACAACAAAGAGTATAGCATTGTTGTATACCGGTAGTTAAAGAAGCCAGTTCCTCGGTAGTTAGTAGAGAAGTTTGGGTAAAATGCGCTACCACCGTCCTTGTCGTAATTTACCATCAGGTAAGACAAAGACGCTTTCACGTTTTAGAATAAATAAAGTTGTCACAAAACTACAGAAAAACATCTAAAAAATTTATTAAGTTGTCTCACTTTGCCTCCTGGAATTTTGATCTTCTATAGCCCTTTATCAAGGCAAGCGAACTCATTTGTGAGTAATAAATGCTCTATTTCTTTGGAATTTCTTATCTCCATGCCAACGATATGTGCTAGGCCTTCGAACAAATCGATATAAAGAAATTAGTGAGTATATTGTTGCTTTGTTTGTTACGCACCGACATCTCAGTTAATTGTTATCCAAGTTAAGGCGTCCAAGGATCCAAACAAACTGAATCCTCAGCGATACTTAGAAGTTTGTATTTTGTACACTCTTTGTTCGTGATGGTGTTTAAAACTAGTGTGTTTTACTTATGCGGTGTAGAGCCCGATCCTACCAACTAAAGCTCTCGGTTTCAATCCATTGGAGTACATATTGTGATATGTAATCGAATTTCATTGGTGGTGATCGGTGGTCCCGTCACCACAAACAAAATTTATAAGTTAGTGGTGACGGAAACCAAGATAAAACTGTCGCCAAAACAAGAATGTTATCAGCTTTCTTGTTTCCATCAGTTTGAGGTTAGATAGCTGGTGTATCAGTGGTTAAAGATTCCTTGTGAATTGCTTTACTACTCACCAGCGATTCGCTATTGTAATATAAATTATTGCAGTGTTTGTGCGATAAAATGTTTGTATATTATAACTCTGTACGATACGAAATTTCGGTTTAAAATTGGCACGTATAATAAAACTTTACGTACTCGTAAATAAAACATCATTGCCATTGTTGATAAATATAAAAGGATAAACAAAAGGCCGATAAACAAATGACTTTCTGTATTATTTTTAAAGCGAGCTCTGTTGTCGTCACAAAGAATGCGTTTGCGTTCTTCAACTACCTCCCTTTTTCATTCAATACCATTTTTCACAGTAAACATAGCAACGCTCTGTTGAGCGCGTCTTTAACTTTGCTATTAAAATCGGAACTAACCCACCACTTGACACTTAAAATATATAATTCGAGGAGGTTTGCTGTGCCGCCGTAAATGTAGCATAGCTGCTTCAACCGAGAATTTTACACCGTTTTTATTTTACGAGACCCACTAAACCGTTTTGGTCCCTACAATAAAATAGTCTGGTGTTTTTTACGATGCCTCGACGTGAACGCGCGTACCCAAAGTGATTTCGGACCGATAGTATGGAGTGTGGGCTGACAGTTGCGGTTGTTACACTCAAATCACCAACAATATAATGCCATACATGTCTCCGGGCTGCCGAGAACTGAAATGGGGGCACGATTCTGACTCTTGGAGTTTCCGCGGAATTGGCAGAGTCTCCAAACTGGTCTTGTGAATTTAAATGGCTGTGCCGGCTGTTTCGAATTCATATCTTCACGTTATTGGACGTATTGCCGTTGTGCTGTTCAGTTTAATCTGTGACTAGAGTGGTTAATGCTAGTTTTATACATTCGATCGTATGACAAAATTGCAACAAATTTCTCTCATTGTTTTACTTTATGCATTTAAGCAAACGATTGTATGATTATGTTTTACATTTATACAATAGTACATAAGTTATTTATACTCCCTTTGTTATTGCTATGCCCTTATATTGTTTATTTTAACAGCTTTTGAAACTATTTATGTAATTACTATGTACACCAATGTAGCATGCATTAAATAATCATGAATTTGAATTTGAATCTCTTTTGTCACCAGGGACACTGCTTGAATGCCATATAAATTCTCGTTTTCGTTATCGTAATCAATGTTGCATAAAACTTTGTCTATGCACTCAGACGTTTTTTGTTTATTATGGCTAATTTTAAAATTCCCGGATCATCATCATTATCATCATATTCATCTGATAAAATAATACTCGATCAATTTAAAATGTAGAACTTCTTGGCGGGAAAGTGAAGAGTCATGTCTGCGGTTTTGTTTTATTTGGGTACTAAAATTTGTGTTATGTCGAATATTAATGTGAAATAATGGTGGTTTATTAACCGTTAAGTGTTCGTGAGTATTGGCAAATGAAACAAAACAGTGCAACGTAACTTTTCAAATTATCTCAAGAAGTCCGCCCGAGGACTTAGTAAAGCCCCACATCTTTACTAAGTCTGCGTGAGGACTTAGTAAAGCCCCACATCTTTACTATATCATTTCTCACTTCTCTATTATAATATTTCTATTATCATTCATCATTATCATAGATGAAGGAAATATTGTTTATTTATGTATTACTTGTAAGAAAAATTACTTTGACACTGGCTAAATGTGCTAATCGCACGAAGCCATCAAATATAGAAAGAAAAAAAATTAAAATGTAAATGTATTTGACCAGAAAAGACAGAACTCAACACATTTTCGAACTGGCTTTTTTTACACCTAGCTCGGCAATTGACTCCACTCAATCTGATGTTAAGTGGAGACGGAGTCCAGACGAGAGGACAACTGGTGCAGTGTGAAAACAACGCAGCATCAGTCACCCTCACCCTGCTGGCCCACAAGGAGTCTCATCACGCCTCGTTTGAAGGACCCCATGTCATAGGAAGGAGGGACAACTATATAAGGTCACTTTTTATCAACTGCAAATATTTTGACAAAACATCTAATTATATCAGAGAAATAAGGCCCTAGCATTTTAAAAAAAATCAGGCTAGTTTTTTTTTTTCAGGCAAAACCTGACACAAAAATTGTAATATTTTCAAGAGCGGCATCTCTGTCGGTTTTTTTTAATGAAACTAGGGGCACGTGTGAGCGGTGAAGGCATTGCGGCCTCTCTGTTTCGGCTCCTTTGAATTGAAACTACCGAAAGTGCTTTATTTTTCTTTTTAATCGAAATGTTTTTTGGCGTTTTTCTTAAAGGTAAGCGTATACAAATAGTTTATATATATGTTTTTGAATTTATCCTCAAAATATTTGCAGTTGATAAAATGTGACCTTATATAATGCGATATCAAACCAATTTTATTTTATGGGTTTAGATTCGGCCTCAATGTAACTTAAAGGAACTAACAGTAACATTGGATCGTGTAATTCAAGCAGCTATGACAAACGTCGGAAAGATTGCTCAATCGGATAATCGTTCAAGACCTACAATTATGTTGCCTTGCCTAATGATTAACGACAATAAGGCTGAATGGATGGCAGTTACACTCGTATAATGCCACTTTTAATCCAGGTTTTGCCGTGTTAGAACAATGACGTAGAACTGTGACCATGACATCTACATATATTTTGACCTTCACAACTTTTATTATGCATGTTGTTCATGTAGGTACATAGGTAGCAATTTACGTAAACTAAATATATGATACATATATAATATATGTACTTAGTACATAAACTAAATGTATATTATATTATTTTTAATTAAAAAATATTGTAAAGTTTTCAGTAGGTTGTTTTTTGGTTGGTGGTAGGGCTTGTTTGTCCGTCTGGCTAGCTACCACCATCTTATCTAAATATGTCGCCATAACATCAATGTTTGTAGCATTGTTGTGTTCCGACAGCCAAAGATAAGATAACCAGTGCCTCACTAGTTGAGGATCCCGGGTGAAGTGCGCTTCCATCATTGGCCTTAACATCACCCAACATCAGGTGAGATCAAGGCACTGTGCTTACCCGTAAAAATTTTTTTTTAAAACTCTTATATGTCATCCAGCCATTTGCGTCGCTGACCTCCTGGAGCTCTCTTACCAGGAGTTTTTGAAAATTAAGCGCGTACAGGATCTGATCAAGTCCCGAAAAAGCTCTCGTGCTTAAAGCACTTGAGATTGATAGCGTAACGAGCGGTACGGCGGGCGTAGGCAGTGCATACCTCGGTGTGGGCCCGACGACATCCGCGGCGCATTCCTAGTGTGGCGCAACAGATTTATTGGCCGTCGAACTTCCTTATAGAGCCATGAAGTGTTAAGTCTCGTGTCGCTGCAGGAAAATGCCGTGGAAGATAGGTTTTATAGCACCTGTGTATAGCACTCATTAGCAGTACTATAAGTACCTGTTTTAAGTATTGGAGTCCTATTCCTAAACAAACTTTACAGCTTCAATGCTTTTAAGCTAATAAGCCGAACCAAAACCGTCTACGCTTAAGGGAAAAGATGTTGAAAATTAATAGTATACTTACATTTAAAAAAACTGTGGTATAACTGAATTTCTTCGCGATTTAAAGTAGACTGTAGACATTTTCAAATCAGAAAATATCAGTAGAAGTAATTATTTTTTTCATAATAATTTTGTCAACATTTCTGTATTCCACAGAAGAGATTATAGTGTATTTCTCTTAATCATCAAAAGTTTCATTAAAATTGGAAGAATTAAAGTTTTGAAATTTCTATGGAATGTAAAATGAAATATAAAACAGTGTCGATCTGCATATATGTACAAGCAAAATGGATGCAAATAGTGCGTCAAAGTCAGGAAATTCGAAAAATCGATGCTCTTTATTTCAAATCAAGAGACGTTTTATTAAAAATTTAAAACAATAGCGTTTTTCTTACAAGTGAATAGTAAAGTAAGTAAATAGCATATAAAACTGTCCTGCTGCTGGTCAAAGCTGCAAAAGCCTCCATCTTTGAAATCAATCAATAAATCATATAAATAGTTACCAGGCATTCAAAAAATCGGATCACACTTGACATGACCTAATAAGCATTGAACCTAAGACCTCTGGATTTCAAGCCGAGCCCTCTTGACACAACCACCGAGGCGCATCAAGTAGGTATAAAGGTTCATTTAAAAAAGCTACCAGTCTTAATTTTTTCCTGCAACCCAAATAACTTTTACTTTTATTATGGTCACATTCTCAAGATTTAAGGGTATCGAAGAATAAAAAAAATGGCGCCATGGCTTTGTCTGGTGTACAATAAACTAAAGGTGCTGTCCCACTGCGACGCACGCTTTGCACGGGCTCGAGGCGCGTTTTAGCTGCGCGTGTACGTTAGGTAGACAGCGTGGGTCTACGTGTCCACTGTAGCACACACTATACACGAATATTATTTATATATGGTACTTCTTAATAATAACATAAAAAGACAGTATTTTGTTAAACTACAATCCAAGGGCACATAACTTAAATATTTAGATTATGAAGAGGTGGTTTATAAGTTGCAATTTAAACGAATTAACTAGTTATATTAAACTAAGTTACAGAAGATTGATCCGCGGGCCACATCTATGCACTACTGTAGCGCACGATTTAACTTCATATGCTACGCACACTTTCGTGTACCACATACATAGCGTGCACAGCGTTTAGCCACAGAAGAGATATGTTGAGCTGCGTGGGTGACATATCCGAGCAGGCCACACATGTTCGTGTTCGTGGGTTGCAGTGGACGTTATCACATTCATTTTTATAGAAAGCGAAGCTACGTCAACGTGCGTAGAGTGACCGTGCGCCGCAGTGGGACAGCGCCTTAATGGCGGATAGAGCCGCCGCCGAGATGCCTGCCGATAGCCGGCTGGAGTCCGTACCACGCAAATATTTCCGCCTAATTACTCGCTAAGTGACTTTGTGCCTGATTTTGTATAGAATTAAGTAACTAGCTTACGCTCAAGGCACTCTGTTGGCTAATTACTTAGACAACTTCTTCGGGTACCTATTTAAAGCTTCAGTTAAACTTTTATGTAACTGAAGAACTATACTATAGTGCTTCTTTAGATGCTCAGGAAAGGATTATTTCGTATTGCTAGAATTTTTATATAATATTATTACTTATTGGAAATTTGGGAATATAAAATATAAAACGTATATTTAACAAATTTATACATACATACGCATACGACGTTTCAAGCTAGAGCTAAGCCAATTCGAAATAAGTTATTTCTTCCCTAACGCAGAGTTTAAACGACCGCTTGTATGCTACTGCATTTAATTAACTGGTTGTTTATTAGACTAAATGTCGTTATTAACGTCCTTCTAATTAAAGTGAAATATATACTTGTAGTTAGTAGTTAAAACTTACAATTATTTGTAAAGCAAAGTGTCAGGAAATTTGCTAAATATACGTTTTATATTTTATATTCGTGTTTTAACCACTCGTTTAACTCTTTTAAGAAAGAAATAAAAGGAAACAAATTTTCGACTTAGCCGTAATACATATAAAACACGTTGTACGTTGCACAACCGAATGATAACAAAAGAAACATAACTTAAATTTTTACTCTTTATTTTTAAGTGTTAATTGCTACACTTAAGCTGAATTAAATATTTTTATATAAAAATACAGTGAAAAAATTAAACGGCCACCCGACCCAGCCAGGAATCGAACCTGGGTCTTCCGCAATCTGGGCGGCTGCACTGACCATTATGCTACCGGGAAGGCTGACGTAAGCGCTGAATTTTGTCACTGCTTTATGTTATTTTTTTAAATGCTTTTGCTTTTTTTATATAAAAATATTTAAACATAACATAATTAAAGACAAAAAATATATAATGATATTAGAAATATTTATATATTAGAAAAAATATTTGTATAACAAAAAAGTTCTTAGACTATCTCCAATACTTACCAGTGATTAATAGTATATAGAGTAAAACTATAATTTGGAAGTTAATTATGTAAATGTCAGTAAGTTACTAAACCTACATTTAATGAAACGAACAACAACGAAGAAAGCTCGAACACATTTGCAATGAAAATTTACGAATACAAGTTACCATTAAACTTAATGAAAACCGATAAAAAGAAACAACGGACTCGTAAAGCACTTTATATGAAGACTGGATACAATAATGGCCAAGGTTGAAACCCAAGGCTTTATTAATAAAGTAATAAAACGGCAATCTAAAGAATTGTGCCTACCTATAACGCAGCTTACACACGCGTAGAGTCGGATTAAGTCATGTATGTACTGGCATTTTTATTTTTTGTTTCTTTGAATCCTCCTTACTGGGATACGAGAGCCCCTGAGTGGGGCCCAAGTTGTGTTGCGGTTCTTCCGTCCCTCTTACCTGCCTGGAACCAAGAAAATAGCATCTAGTGGGCAAAAGGAAGGACATACCCTCTAAAACAGGGCCAAAACCAGGCACTGCATGTTTCGGGGTCTCTATCTTCATAGACTTTGCAAAAAAAAAATGCAAAAAATCGATTATTAATTATAATTAATCGTGTTTCGGAATTATCAAAAATTCTAAGAAAAGTTTCATCATCATCATCATCAGCTCATTTATGTCCCCACTGCTGGGGCACGAGCCTTCCCTATGGATGGATAGGGAGAACGGGCCATGAACCACCACGCGGGCCCAGTGCGGATTGGTGGTTGTTAACGACTGCTAATGCAGCCGGGACCAACGGCTTAACGTGCCTTCAGAAGCACGGAAGAAAAGTTTATGTTTAAATAATCGTAGTTCTTTTTATGTAAGTAAGGTAAGTTAATAGCCTAAAAATGTCCAACTGCTGGGCAAAAGCCGCCATCATTGCAATCAAGGCATCACTACAATTGACGGGTAATGGCCTAATCACCACGCTTGCCAAATACGGGTTGGTGATCACAAACTGCGCTATGCATCGAAAAATCTGAAACCTTCGGGTAACGGGCCCTGCGCTTTACCACTCTGCCGCCGAGGTGTTGTCGATGTTAGGAGCTTTTTTAATCTCTTTTAAAGCTTTTTTAATCAAAGCTCCTAATTCAAGAGAGTTACTTAATTAAGAGTTAATCATTTTCAAAAAGAGTTCAAACTCTACCTAACCTCTTTAAAAAATTGTAGGAAAAATACTTTTTTTTCTCTCTGACAAAGGGGCCCCTAAGCGACGCGGGGTCCATAGACACTAGCCTTTTTTGCCTTTAGATTAATCCAGTACTGCACACGCGTTACACACATGTAATCTGAAATCGATTCTGGTACCTACAAAGCAATAAGTCATAATATTAATTGGCCTAAACAATAAGATCTTTGTGTTGTATCTGATAGTTCACCATCCACTACTTACTCACAGCATTGGAAGTGATCACGATTGACCTCATATTCGTTATTGTAATGACCAAGGTCGTTGCTTGGAGGATATGTAAAGCTTTAGTATTTCACTCTTCACTCGAAGCTGTTAGTAACTAATCAGTACTGGGCAAACGCCTCCGACATTAAAATCAAGTCATCGCTACAAATGATAGGTATTGGCTTAATCGCCATGTTTGCCAAATGCGGTTTTTTTATATCTTACGGGTAAGCACAGTGCCTTCATGTCACCTGATGTTAAGTGATGATAAAGGCCAATGGTGGAAGCGCACTTCACCCGGGATCCTCAACTAGTGAGGCACTGGCTATCTTATCTCTAGCTGCCGTACACAACAATGCTGCAAACATTGATGTTATGGCGACATATTTAGATAAGATGGTGGTAGCTAGCCAGGTGGACAAACAAGTCCTACCACCAACCAAACCGAGTAACAAACATGTGCCCCTCGCTTGGAATCGAACCTGGGACCTCTGAGTCTAAACTGGTTGTCTTAACCACTAGACACTGTTTGCTCGACCTAGGAATAAAGCCGAAGAGATAACCAACCCGGGCCGAACCCTTTTCCACTCGGGCACCGCAACCTTTTTATTTGCAAATTTAAAAAAAATATATGAAAATTGCGTAATAGCTAACTAACGATTTGTCTTTTTGTTTACAGGTAAGTAACGACCTCGCACCACAATTACGCCTTTTCTGCGACTCAGTAAGTACACGTTACCCAATACGAAGTATCTGCGATGAAACCGCTTCGCATAGACCGGTCCCCAAGTCTCTTTTTTTGGTTTGTTTTGAAACCGCCCGCAATTAAATTACAGTTATCTTGGAACATGTTATGAGCAACCAGCGAATTTGAAACAACGCTTTGTTGTAACGAGACGATGTTAACGTATTTATTTTAACGTCAACTCAACACCTATTTGTTGTTGTTATTTTACGATTGTATATTGTGCGTGTGTGTGTATGTGTGTGTGTGTGTGTGTGGGGGTGTGTGTGTGTGTGTGAGTGTCTATAGTGTTCGAATAAAGATTTTATCTATGTATCTATTTTTGTTGTTACTCGTTTGGACTAAGCAACTAACTCTAGTAAGTCAAAGATTTTAAAGCCATACAAAAATGGTGTATTGTTTAACATGAGGATAAACTTTAGCGTTACAGTAGTTTTGAATTGGCGCATGAAATATGAATATCATCAATCAATCAAACTAATGTCAAAGATACCTTTGTCCACAATAGGTGTTTTTATTTTATTTTTACAAACTATATCTTATACTTATTATAGTATACCTAAATAATAAACAAGTGCATTTTCATGAATTTTTCAGCATTTTAATGAATTGACTTACACCCGTTTTCAACGACGACCCATACGTTTGGGTAATCCCTATAATATGCCACATTAATATAATTGTCGTTGTATCATCATTATCATCATCATCTCAGCCAAAAGACGTCCACTGCTGGACAGAGGCCTCTCCCTAACGATCTCCATCTCCACACCGACCGGTTATGTGCTGCTCGCATCCAGCGGCTTCCCGCAACCTTCACCAGATCGTATAGGTATAATCGTGTGTATCATCAAAAGTTCATTTTCAATATTTTGACTAGCGAAGGTCACAACCATACTTGCAACATTTTAGGGATCTCTTTTGTCTGACGCCAGCGAGCAATTTGCGAACACTCACGTCATAGTTAATTGCGGCAGATTGCGGCGACACATTACTGGCCCGGCGAGCCAGGACGATAGCACCGCTGTGTGTTGACCTCTCACCGTGGTAGTGATGTGTATGGTTAGCTCGATGATGCAGCGGTCTTACCATCAGGTCCTTGAGTAATCTTTGCAGTTAGGTAACTTTACCTCTATCATACGAAGATAAGGGTAATTATCCGTCACGCGGATTAGGTAAAGCGCATTAGGTAATGAAAAAAGTAACTATACTTGTACTAGGTACATACCGTTACCTGCAGTACCGCTACCGAAATATCGTTACTTAACGATACTTATTGTGTGATGAGAGTACGATAAAATAAATATGAGATAAACGTTAATAATTTCTACTGAATCTGAATAGAATTGTTTTATTTAATACTAGCGGCCCGTCCCTGCTTCGCACGGCAAAATTTTTAAATATAGCCTATGTTACTCAGCGCTAATGTAGCATTCTAATGGTGAAAGAATTTTGAAAATCGGTCCAGTAGTTTTTGAGTTTATTCGTTGCAAACATACATACATACATACATACATACATACATACATACATACATACCATACATACATACAAAAATACAAAGGTTTCCTCTTTATAATATTAGTATAGAAAAGAGATGTGTGTTAGCCTAGACTTCAATTAAAGAGATATTTGAGTTTTAATATGCTTTGTTTGAGTCTCGGTAGAAGTGTAGTAGGTACTTTCATAACAAAATAAAGTTTTATTAAAAATTATACAATTTCGCGCCTAAACTGACTGACTTTTCCCAACACTACCCCTATACCAGATCATTTCACGTCTGCAGATCGTAATTAATTTGTCTTTTATGACTGCATCATGCCAGCGAAGGTCGTAAGTTCCACTAATGTAGTAATGTAGGAAGGAGCCCATTTGAGGATTGAGCACATATTTATTGCGTCTCGCAAATGGTCTTCAACTGTTTGGTATAATCAGCAACCTATTAGTGATATGTTGTAACACATTTCTATTAAAAAGACCACTGCCTGAAAGCATCGTGGTCTGAAGTGGAATAGATAACAGCCGTGTGTTAAACACTTAATAAAACACCTTGTAATTGGTTTACAAACAACTACCTATATTTCTTTTTCAAGTTACATAGCGATCACCATGCTATCCACAGAACAGTTATCCTATCTCTCCCGTTCAACCAATCACATTTCCGATAGCACTTTTTAACATGGAAAATAATGACTTCGGACTCGTTGGTCAATTGCGCGTCATCTGTAATATGATTAGAATTGATAATGTGTCATTTCTAATCATATTACTAGAAGAGCTGGAGCTATTATTAATACTAGTGGTCGCCCAGTAATCGAAATTCGACTATAATTTTATTAAGGCTGCACGGATTGTATCGTAAGCAATGAAAAATTTTAAAAGATAGAATGTGAGTTTGGGTTGACATTGACAGATGTCGGCCGCGTTAAAGACAAACAATACGTGTGGGTCAAATACATGGTAGTGTGTGTAATGTTGTCTTTGTTGATTTAATGTGTGTTTTATGCATAATTTAAAAAAAAATATTAACATTCGGATAACCTTCTCTATATAAACTGTAAGTGTGCGAAATTTCATACTCCTCCGTCTGCGCAATTTTCGTAAAAACGGGTGCAAAGTATTTGACTAATACACGTATTAATATATAGATAATAATTATATAATATTTTCTGGCTATGACAACATTACATATTTAATATCGAAATCAGAATAAAAGATCTAACACGTGATAGGTTGCTAGCCGATCGCCTAATGTGTAAACATCTTGGAACACTTCTCCCTTAGTCTATAATTAGTTGTCACGTAAACTCAAAACACAACTTAAACAAGACTACGTTGAATAGTAGTACCCGCTAAGATGTGTAGTACCTTTAAGCATCCGTTTAAGGCATTTACTCAGCTATTAAGCGAAGTCTAAACCCATTCGCGCGAGCTATTAGCCGCATAGCTGACGTGGACGATACGTGTGGCGCCGTGGCCAGACTGGACTGGACATCTTGTCAGAACTGGCTGAAATAACTCGGAATCCTTTTTATTTTTTATTTTCTTTCGATGTGAACAGCTGCTGAATGAATGTATCATCACGATCATTACCTAGCTCACTTTTATGTCGCCACTGCTGGCCATAAACCACCCGGGCCAAGTGTGGATTGGTAATTGTTACCGACTGCTGAAACGCAGCTAGGGCCAACGGCTTTACGTGTCTTCCAAAGAACGGAAGAGCTCGAGACAACAAATTTTAGGTCACCCTTCTGTTGACCGGCCTTTGCGAACGTTGCTTTAGCAATCGAAGACCGAGCACGATCACCACCGCGCCATCGAGCTTCTCGAGTATCTCAACGGAAAGATGCTCGGGATAAATGCGAAAATTCGTGGTTTAACCAATCGGGGAACTAAATGTATGAAGTATAAAATGTTTACCAAACGCAACTTTTTAGGAGGTAAAGTCTGAGGTTTACGAAATGGGAAATTTACCAAATGGGACGTAGCCAACCAATCTTCTCCTGTTCTATTGTTAATATGAAAAAGTCTGATGATGATGACGAATAAAAAAATATAGGACGTCATGCTTACAATTTTTATCGCTTATAGGTATTTGTCTATAATTCCACTGTCATATAATGTCATTTCAGCTGATGCTCGTAATTTTCAGACGACATTGCAAAAGTATCTACCACTTTGCTTGCAGACAAAATACAAAAGACTGAACCTATTCTAATCAACTGTATCAAATTATACTTGAACTATTATTATTGACAAGGCCGATCTTAATCGGCGACTTGACGAAATAAAATTGTAGCGAATCAACAGATTGACAATAGGATTACAACAATTCGTTTATTTTTGGCGCTAATTTAATAAATTGTCTGTGAAACCGCAAAGAGTTTGGAAACTTTGAAAGATTTTGATTAAATATTTCGAATTGCAAAGTTGGTTTATATACGCTTGTTTCTTTTAAATAAATTCTTGTAATTATTGCACAATTATAACAGTACTATAGCAAACCAAACGATCCTAAATATTTCACAATATTTTCCATCATTCGTCATCACCTCACCAAACCTTTGAGTTTCAGTAAGATGTGGGACTTTACTGAGACCACACGCGGATTTCTTGAGATTATTAAATTTAAAAGTGACTTTGCACTGTCTTGTTTCATTTGCCAACAGTCATGAACGTTCACGCACATTTGACGTTAAATAATCCATCATTATTTCACATTAAGATTCACTTTCCCGCCAAGAACCCCTCTTTTTATATAGTTCGTTTGAAACCTCTACGAATTTTGTTACCGCCTCTGTGCTCAGACCCATAGATCTCGGGTTCCAATCGCAAAAGAGAGTACATGTCTGTAGTTGGTGGTAGTGCTTGTTTAAGTCCGCCTGGCATCAATGTTAGTGGCATCATTGTAGTGTTCCGATAGTTAAGAGATAAGATAGCCAGTAGCTCATCTGTTGAGGATTCCGGATAAAGTGCGCTTCCACTTTCTGCCTTATCATCACACTTAACATCAGGTGAGATGAAGGTCAGGTGCTAATCGAGTAAAAAAAGAAAATGTACTCAAGACAGGATACCTACATAGTTAGTATTTTTTTGCACTATTTTATTTTCAATGTAGTTTATAAATTGCACGCACACACACACAGCTATCAGTCAGTTTAAATTGATTCATTCTTATTGACCGTGATCAATCGCACACGGAACAAGTTCGATACTTGTTCCAAAGTTCATTGACTATTATTCACTGTTGATCCAACGCGAATTAACTCGCTGATGTACTCGTATCAGTACATTAAACGGCCAGTGGTAACGTTATTTTTTTTATAATAAAAAGAAAACTAAGTCTAAACTAAGTAATACTATATGGATTTAGATCCGTTTTCTATTAGTAACAATTCAACTAAGTATAAGAATGTCACTAACATTTTTAGACTATATTTTGATTAAGATAACATCAAATAGAATTAAAAAAACATTGAGTCATATCACATTTTATACAATCTACATAAATCTCGTAGGATTTCGTATAGAATTTCTGAATAGGAAATTAATTAGCAGGGAAATTATGAAGCCATTTAGTCACGAAAAATGTGTTTTAAAAGTAGTAGTAGTAGGTGTTCTTAGTAATTATAATTCGGTCGTTCGAACAGTAGTTTCGGCGGGTTGCGCAACAAACTTTCATCAGCAATTGACGTGCGGACACGAAGCGTTTTGTATTTTAATAATTCCCTCGTCGTACAACTCCCAATTTGTCGTCCCGAAATATGACCACGCCTCGCCATTCCGCGTTAATTAAACGCTCTTATCCATTCGTGATAAGGTCCAAAGTTAGTCGGTGTTAACCGGGAATGTATAACGGTGTTTGCGCTGATCGTGCTCCTTGTATGGAGATGTCTTGACGTGCGATTTGTTGCAGTTTTATCGAGCCGGCATCCGCATACTTGATACGGTGACGTCACACATATCTTAATGCTGCGAATGATAAAGGGTAATGAAAAGATATGGATTCGAAGATAAAGTCACATGTCGTAGAAAGTTAAGTTGATTTTTTTCAAAAATTACACTCATCATCTTCAAGGTGAATCGAATTCAAGAACTCGAGCGTGCAAATGAGTGGGTTGGGTCTCTATCGGATCGCCTAATTTTTGTACGCCTAACTTGCAATGGCACCCAAACGAAAAGCCTAAATTTTTTTCGCCTAATTTCACTCTTCAGAATCGTGTTTGCCCTAATTTCACTTCGCCTAACTTTTTATCGCCACATTGTCATTTACCAAATGCGTCATTTGGGAGAACAATTCGTAATCCCTAAAGTTTACAATTCCTAAATATTAATTCACACAAAATTAAAAATCATAAAGTACAAAACGTAAATATAAATAATAAAGTTTTGTTTTTGTAGTAAAAATAAAAACTTGATACATGATATTGTGTTTTTTTTTCATTTATGTATTAATATTTATTCATCTTAACAAAGCAAGCAAACATGCAGCATGCATGCAGACATGCAGCATAACATGCAGCATGCATGCAGACATGCAGCATGCAAGCAGAAACACAGCATGCGTGCAGGCATGCAGCATGTAAGCGTGCAAGCAGGCATGCAGCATGCAAGCAGGCATGCAGCATGCAAGCAGGCATGCAGCATGCAAGCAGGCATGCAGCATGCAAGCAGGCATGCAGCATGCAAGCAGGCATGCAGCATGCAAGCAGGCATGCAGCAGGCATGCAGCATGCATGTAGGCATGCAGCATGCATAGTTTCCGTCACGGTTTCCGCGCTGCGGGGCTCCGGCGGTCCCACGCGAGCTTTTCGTCGCAGATGGTTTTCGCTCACCACCGAGGCTTCGGCTTGCTGGCCGGCTTCGCCGGCCAGCCTCAGCCCTGGCGGCGAGGTCAACCCACCTGCTCCTTAGCTCGCGGGCCGCCTCGCCCCTCCGCGCCTACGCGGGCTTATATTGCACTCTAGGGTAGGGCAGACAAGACTACGTGGAGTCGGGTTTGCAGCGATTCGCTTCTGTCAATTTATTTTCTCAATAAAATTCTATGCTTTTATTCCAATACATTATTGGCACATTTAATTTTAGATATGCTAAAATTAGAGCTTTTATAAAATTTGCGAAATAATCGTTATGCCAAAATAAAGTTATGCCAATATAAAGTTATGCCAATATAGTTTAGGCTATTTTACATTAGACATTCTAAAATTAGGCCTTTCAATTCTTGGGCCAAACTATAATGGTGGCAAAACAATTTTTAGGCGAAACAATAATTGTACGTTTTAAGTTTAGGCCAAAACGGTTTGGCCAAACCATATTAGGACAAACAATTTTAGGCGAACCGAAGGGCACCCGAGTGGGTTTCGTATTGAATAACCACAAAGCTATATTTCCCTACTAAAAATCATGCGTCAGCGTCAACCTCTAAACGTCCCTACAGGGCTTAGAACATCCCACATAAACATTAGCATATGGGTAGATCTAGTCAATAACACATCACGCTGCTTGGAACAAAGGAGGTTAATGGATTTAAGTGACTGCCATCTAACGACAACAATTGGTACCTAACGGCTTAACGTGTCTCCTGAAGTATCGAGGAATTACCAGCATTGCAAAAGTTGCTTTATATGCAAAATCGTAAAACTAATGCGCAAACCGCAGCGCCCGCCATAGCTTTTTTAAAATAAATGGATATATTGAAATAATTCAAAGTAAAAAACGTGAGCTAATAAAACTCATTGACAGACAAAATAATCAATACATAAAAACAAACGAAACTTTGCCAAATAACTCATGGTTAAACTAAAGATGGACAGACATTTTTTTTTAATATTAAAAGGAGGCAAACGAGCAGGCGGGTCACCTGATGGGAAGTAATCGCCGCCGCCCATGGACAGCCGCAAAACCAAAGTAATCGCAGATGCGTTGCCGGCCTTGAGGAAGGAGTTGGATCTTGAGGAGGAAGTAGGAATTGGGAGGGGGAGGGGTGAGAGATGGGCCTCCGGTACATTCACTCACCGGACGAAACACAACAACAACGAGTGCCATTGTTTCACACCGATATTAATGGGTCATTTAACAAATCGCCACTAAATAATATCGGTAAAAAATCAAGGATTAATTAACAAAAACACTAACCATTAAACACAATATTTACACTATAAAACACAAAAGACTACGTAATACAATACATGAACAGATCTACTATTTGGTAATTATGATAAGTGTCAATTCTAATTAAAATCTATTCGTTGATCGCGCAGTCGACGGCGCGAATCTATTTAGTAGGTATTATCTTGATTAATCCATCTTACTGCCAACTCAAATGGATCAAAGAGCTTTATTTATTAGACTTAATAACATTGGGGTTAGGTAGCGATGAATTATTTAGTGGTTATAAGGTCATTACTATTAGTGATATAATCAATCAGTGCTATACATCCGTTCAGCTTAATAAAAAAAGCTAGCCAAGGTTCTAGCCTTTAGAGCTGTGGTTCCCAACTGGTGGTCCGCGGACCACAGATGGTCCGAGAGAGCATAGGTTATGGTCTGCGGGACAGAACATAATTAAATCCAGAAAATAATTTTGAAAAGACAATGTTATTTTTTAATTCTTGCACTATCGCCTACGCTATCTATTTGCTGATTCCTAGGTCCCAGGGTGTAACATGAAATGTTTGGCATCAGCATTTTTGGTAGCATGAAGTGTGTGAAGATTAACTGTCATTACTGAACTTAGTTTACAAATACTTTTTAAGTTTTGAATAAAGCTTAAACTTTCTTTTTAAATACAGTTTATGTGGTCCCTACTAATAAATAAATTAGTAAAAGGGTGCGTGGTCGGAGAAAGGTTGGGAACCACTGCATTAGAGGGCCTTCTGGGTTCGCCGCTCTCGTCAACAGACTTGACAGCCTTGGAAAATTTAGGAGGACCGGGGACGCTTGCATAATGTATCTACTTAATATGGTTTAAGGAGTTTCTCACCTCCCATGAAATCCGATTACGCTGTTAACCCTAAAACAACCACTTTTTCAAAAGACAAAACCACGGTCGAGATAAAACTGGAACACCCCGGAGAATCTAAGAAGGTATAAAGTCAATCACCTGATGACATATTATGGTCATAGACAGAAAATTTATAACATCAATAAAAGTAAGATTTTCTAAATAGATTATAGAGCATACACTTATAGAAAATCAATCAAAACCAGGGCAGCCTAAATAATTTGTCAATATTGAATTTATGGTCTTTAAAATTATCCGTGCCTAGGAAAGCTTGTTAAGCCCAGAAATTGCTTAACGCAAACGTATAAAATTACTGAGACTTAAGTATTTAAAATTTAACGAGACATCTAATTTATTAGCTACCTAGGAACCTCATACGGAGTCAGTGCCTAGGAACTTTCTACTACTATTAAGCTAACAATTAATAACTGCGGTCAGAGAGGGTTATCTTGGGAGATTAATTTAATTATAATTTACTTCACATCCATTGCACGGATTACAACTGAATTTATAAGCTTTATCTAATCACGAGCGTCTAACAAGGAAAGCGTTGGAAAAGTATCAACATTAAATTATTCGTAATCAAGCGTATTTAACACTACATTGCCAGGTCTGAAAAGGTCAATGTGAACTATTCAAAATGTTTTCCTTGTATGGTTAAAATTACTGTGTGAAAGGCGATGATCCAAAAATCCTATGGTTCTGGATTTTTATTGAAATGATTTCTTTGAACGCATTATTCATCCTTCCGGAAGGCCATCGCCGAATCCATGGGCATACGAGACATAAGATTTTCGATTCATGAAGTAATCATTAAAATGTATTTTTAAACAAACATATTGAAAAGAAAGGAAATTATGATTTGGTAATCGGAATTTAAAAAAACTTAAGCAGTGGCATACGTTTCCTATTCGCATCGCCACTCACGTTTCAGTGTTCTTGCGGCGCTTTAAACTCGATTCGATCAGGTTCCAAGAATACACTCTTGTGTCATCGTTTTGTTTTTGCGCAGCACCCGACCGAGTGAATACCCCAAGATATCTCAGCGTCCACATCATAAACTCGCAAAGAGTTTTTATACATATAATCTTTAGTTAATTACGATATAAGAACCTAGTTGCCGTTTGGGTTGTGATCATGCAAGATTTGCAATGATGGACGACAACGTTTTTAAATCTTTAATCTTGGAAGGGACGATAAGTCGTCGGTTTCGATTGTAATAGTGAGATGGCTGTCGTTAGCACGCCCAATCTGCATAGGGCCAGTGTATCGAGGTGAATTGCATTAAATCTCAATCTCCCTAAAGGTAAATCTCGGGTCGCACGCTATAATAGACACTTCTGTTATAGACCGAATTTACGCAGACGATTGCGCAGGCTAAAGCTAGTCATTCAAATGCTTAATACATTTCTATCAATATAGTTTTTGACAGAATGTTTAAACTATATTCTCTGAACCTCCTATGATATTACATCTGCGTGTTTTGAAATATCTTGTTAACTATAAATGGTTCTTCGGCGATGTGAAAGATATGTAACGTCGTCATCGATTACATAGTTGTGTTACATCTTGTATTAGTTATGACGCTATAAACTTTATCGCCAATCGAAGAGTCTATAAAACAAGTGCCATCATTCATTTCGCACGTCTATAAAGACATAGGTCATATACAATACTAGCGGCCCGCCCGCGACTTTGGCCGTGTGAACACCCGTATCCTGTGATGGTTTTGTATACTCAGAAACCTTTGCAAGCGTGTGAACAACCTACAAAAGTTTCTTCACTATCGGGTGAATTGTTTTAACAAAGAAACATTAGGCATTTTTTAAAGATATAGATACTTCTTTGCGGAATGAATTGGGTAATAAAGACAACATCGCAATTATTATTTCGACTTAACTGAGCAACGGTAAATGACGAATCAATTCGTTCTATTTGCTAACAATTTATGATTTCCTTGCAATTCTCGTTTACTTTGAAGCAGCCATCACCGATTCACAGCGACTTCCTTGGCTGCCAAACATAAACATAGCAATACTGATGACGTCTATCTACCGTTTGATTTAGTTGCTACCATCCGTTCACTTTTTTAAGGTACATAATCAGTTACAGTAGCTGATCAATTCTAGTTAATGAAGCATATAATTCTTTACAATCTTGCACTAGTCTCGGTGTAAGAACGCTTCGGTGGCCGTTTGGATATCCAGTGGTTGTGGGTCCCATTCCCAGGGCAAAGTGTGTTTCAAATTATTCGATGGTAAACCCAGGTTTGTCGAATCAACCCGCATTTGGCAAGCGTGATGGCAAGCAAGCCAATACCCATCCATTGTAGCGATGACTTAATTTTAATAATTGAGGCATTTGCCCAGCCGTTTGACAGTATATACGTTTGTTTCCGTTACATTGTGTATGTCTCATTATCTATTCTTTATAAGCCGAATTAGCCCGTACATTATGCTAAGGTTATTAAAATTGGTCCTAATAAACTTGATAATTATATATTCTTACGTATATGATATATTAAGCTTTTAAAATGCATTCATGTCTTAACACGAATGAATTTATCCCTTCAAATCGCCAATCGGACTATGGCTATCTCTGGCAATTACTCACACATCAATACGGGCATAAATCTTAGCTCAATAAGCAGACTCGCATTCAGTATTGACACTGCAATTCCAAGCCTTAGCCAGCAAGAGTTATGGCTCCAGCACGCTTTTGAAAACGACCGCTATAACTTCGTTTAAATCATCGAAATCTATCTCAGTGTCGAGAAAGTGAGATTGAGTTTACAGTTTCATGTTTTATCCACATCGTCTTTGGCTTACGAGTAACTTAGCTCGTCCTTAGCCGTCTCTTTATGTCTTTGGGGGAAATTATTGAGAATTACCACCTTATTATTGTATCCTTGTCAGTCTATAAGTGGCCACTGCTGGGCTGAGGTATTCCCACCTGAACAAGATCGGGCCATAATCAATAAACTCTACCAAAACAATCAGAACTAGTGACTTCCGAAGCATGGAGGAACACAGACCTATTGTCTGATGATCAACCACACGAAAGTTGCTCAACTTGCAACATGGCAACCTGCTAGACGATGCGCTACAAAACTAAAAGTATCGAGCAATAGTATAGTTGGTAATATTGTATCCTTGTGTAATATTGCATGTGTTGTGGTCAATTTAAAATTCATATCACTTTTATGCTGCACGATAAATTTCATCGTCCCACGGCGCTTCGAGATAACGAATGTCTTATATCGTCCATATCACGTTGTCGCCTCGTTCAGATGCCCAATTGAACACAGTTTTTTATTATATTACGGCTATAATCTGATATTAAACCACAATAAACACAAAATCATTGGCGCATTCGTGCTCTGGACTCCCGTGGTCACCGCCCGCTGTTATCGAGAATCGACACCCTTATTAAGGTGTACTTCGGTTACATACATTTTGACACATCCCAAATATGACGCTAACTCCGGATGGCATGTAAACTCAACTTTTCCTTTATGTCTCAATATGGTGATGAAGACAGCATTTGGGATTACACGCCGTGAAACTTGCCCACCGATGATTATGATCTTGGATGTTTATCAACGTGGAAGAGAAACGAACGATATGTATTTGAATTTAAATTTGGGCAGTCATAAAAATAATTAGTTAATGACGTTGTTAAATTATGAATTAATTGGTTGCTAATGGGCTTTGACCTCTGATCCAAGTCGGCGTCATTTGCTTAGGTTCTGAGCTTTTTCATGCCATTTGTCCTAATGAAGCTTTCCAGGTCCTTCAGGACTTCATCCCTCCAGTAATAGTCGACTGGTATTCAAGATCTTAGTGATAGAAAGAATTAAACAACTTTAATTAATGTGCCGTTAAGCAAAAATTTACTTTTATAAGTACGTAGTTCATGCCTCTCTAGGGGACAAAACATTGTGAAATAAAGGTATTTGATTGCAAGTGAAGTTAAAGGAGAATACTGATTCTTCTTTAAGTAATACTTTTTTTTTTAAACATGTTTTCCACAAGGTATCAACTACAGAAAACCAGCCGTCACTTGGCAGTAACTTTATTCAAGTCATAATATCTTATTTGAACCAGTGAAGGAAACGTAACAAATTAAATAAACGATACGAAAGCACTCATTCAGCCTAAATAAATTAATCAACTCTCACGGCCGCTGTGATGAGAAGCTCTTCCTGGCCCGCGGCGCCTTTTAAAGAATTAAAGCAAACATTCACCATTTCCCCGAAGATAAAGATGCCATAAACTGTATCGTTAAGATAGCACGGTGTTAATTTCATAAGAAACTATTAAGCGGCCCCTGTGATATAAACCGACGTGTGTCTAACTTTCACTACAGATTTGGGCTTTATTAACGCCTGCATCATTGACCAAATGAGTTTTGTGTTTTGTGCCAGTTTTTTTATTTATTTTGTTATGAAAGTAAAATACCAGACGCTGTTCTAATTAGGGTAGGCGTCAGTGTACAATGTCTCAAAAAGGCACCAGATATAGAAATGGGAGGTTAATTTTTAAAAAAATCCCCTAAAATTTAATTTTAGTTTAATCTTATAATTTATTTTCTCTTGTGTGTATACTGTCTGCCTCTTCTTTATTTATTTATGTGTGTTGTTAATAAATTATGTTCTTTCTTTCTTCTTTCTTTCTTTCTAAAATCTAATTGTGCTTATTATGGTTGTTAACGACTGGAGCGCCCTGGTTACCACAGAACAATTGAATTCTATTGTGTCTAGGCCCGAAAGCGTCTGTGTATTTAAAAAATAATAGTTGTTTGTATTTTGTCATCGTCAGAATCTGATGATGAGGATAAAAATAATACAAAATGTTAAAAGACTTTTTTATGATTTTATTTAGTCGCTTCTTTTGGTCTGTTTAAACATTTGGTTTTCAGCTAGGCAATTGTTTTGAGGCATTTTGGATTAACCCCTCTGGTAGGTAGCACCATATTTAAAGACTATGCCTTACTACCTACATTTTTTTTTAAATAAATAAAATTTAAGCAAATTATAGGAACAGCTTCCTATAGTTACAATGTTTACCCTACTGTAAATTGACAGCATAATTAAACTTAATTCACGATTTTTCGTTTAAACAATAATTGCAGCATTTAACAATACTTTCACGAAAAGTAAAAGGAGCAAATACTTCAAAGTTAAACATTATTACCTCCTTTCGAATGATCACTTTGCGCAAGACCTTATACTGATCTATATTATATATGCGTGTATTGATGTAAATTATATCAATCCAGCTTCCCTAAAAGGCGGTGTGCGAACTGTTATATATGCATGCACGCACGCGTCATTGACACGATTCAGTATAAGTTTAACTATAATAATTGATCGTTCTAGATTTTAGATTTTACTAGATAAATTCAAAAAGCAGTTCCTACCGAAGTTTTAAATTTAGGCTTAGCGCTAACGCTGAACAGAAGACATTGCATTATGGATAAATATATATAAAGATAAATATATCTCAAATATTTAGGATTGCGGTGCAACCCGTTCTGTGCAGTTTATATTTTCTATCGTCTTGTGTCATTGACAAAGATCCCTTCATGGTTGCTATGCTTTAAATCAAAGGATTTATGCATAGCAACCATGCAACTATGCTTCAAATCCTTTGATTTAAAGCATAGCAACCATGAAGGGTTGTTATAATATGGGTTAAATTAACTATTTAATCAATTGAATAAAGCTGAAAAAGAGTTACCAAATCGAAAACTTATGAGTTGTTGATTAAGCCATTTTGAAAATTGACGTGATGACGTTTTAATTATGCTTCATGAAAATATTATTTATATACTATAGGTAGTTTATATGTGGAGGATGACTGGCTAGCATGTTATTCACTAATATATTATAGTTTAAGTGTTAAGCAAAATATTCGACAAATTCTTGACAAATCTCCTATTCAACGGGCCGCATAAAATATCTATAGCGGATTTATGGATGGTCGTTAGACCCTTTCGAACATATTGTTAGACCCGTAAATGGCTGAAGTTTAAGCTACTTACTGGAACGTTAACGCGTAAGTCTAGACTTACGACGCAAATGTTCGCCGCAACGGGTTTATTTAAACTGCGTTAGAATTACTATATATAGTTTTCATCTCAACTCAAACTGACGTTTGTATTTTATTACAATAACATTTAAATGTATTGAATAAGTAATGGGTATTATTACACAAAAGCTACTGAATTCCCGAGGGAAAGGAACCCATGGTCTTACTGAAAATCAAGGATCATAATATAGAGAATAAGAAATAAGTTGTTGTTGTTGTTGTATATTTAGCGCCATCTGGCACCGACAAAGGGAAACTAATTTAATGCAAACAATCTAGACAATGTATCACTTATGAGTAGTTTCTATATTTCCCGCAAACAGCGACAGACTGCCAATATATAAGGGTTTTTATAAAGTTTTAATGTTAAAAACACAAATGTTGAAAAAATTTCCACGAGCAGGATTTGAACCTGCACCCTTCTGACATTCTGAGTCAGGTGCTCTTCCAATTGAGCTATCGTGGTTCTAACAATTGGTGGTTCTAAAAAATTATTTGAACATTAACAAGTTTTATTGTTACTAACCGATCTTCAACACTGTTGCAGTGGTTTTTCTTATATAATTCTGTTCTATACAAAATTCAAAATTCAAAATCATTTATTCAGTTCATTCAGCCTACAAATGGCTAAAGTAAAGTATCTCTTATAAATGTCACTATGCCATCGGTTCGTAAGTCAAAGTAGTGTGACTTCAGATATTACCATTATACACCTATATACATATGATAATCTATGCCATTCTGCCTGCCAATGCACTATGCCGATGCAGTATTAGCAAATCCGTCGATAAAAATAAAAGTATGAGAGTGAAACCGGTCCCGACGCCCACTCGCGGGCAGGCTATCTAGAATTGCTTATTTATTGCCGTGTAGGTAGGTTGAGTAGCTGTTTTTTTCAAGTTCTCCGAGCATTCTATGCTCGACACGTTCGCCTGATAGATCTAGGAGAAAAAAACTGCGGACTTGGACGGTCAATACTCCTTTGAACGGAAGTTAACTCGCCTGCCGTCGTTATAACCTGAAGTGTATCCTACAAAAACTCGTGATCGTCATCGCGACTCGAAATGAGGTTCAAATGGTTTCGAGCACTGAAAAGGAACTGTAGTCTACTCCATGGCTGTATTAGCAATAAATAAAGGCACGATGAACGCTATAAAGTTTTATTTCCATTGAGTTATTGAGGTTTTAAAAAGAAAACATAAACCTCTAACGGGTTTTAACCTCCTTTTAAGCAATAAATCAAAGAATGATACCACGAGATTGCAGCACTTGTATGCAATAAATATAAATTTGCTGAATCAGACGGTCTAAATGAAACGTAATTCCAAAGTTTGGGACTTTCGGTATTCGCAATATGCCTATCGTGAAACTTTTGTGTAGAAATATCGATGCTTGACGAGAAAAATGGCATGTTGTTCATTTTAAGACATTCGAATTAAACCTCATGGTAACTCTGAGTGCTGAGTGCGAGTTTTATTTACCATTAATACTGTTTGCAATTTTGCGGCACAAATCTTGGTTTTGTTAACGAATCGAATGATGAACCCCTCATGCGATTCGTATATATTTTATTGTTTATAAATTTGAGTTTTCTTTCGCGCCGCAGCCTGCTACAAAGCAATAGATCTACGTATTTTTTCTTTGTTGAAGTTATGACTTATGAAGCAAGAGTGGCTTTGCTCCAACTTGGTATGGCTAGAAGTAACATAGGCTATTTTGTATCTTGATATTCTCCCTAGAAGAGACGATACGGTATCTGGATTCCAGATAGACCTAAGATAAGACTTCAGGCATTTTTTGTAGGTTTAGACCATTCGTACTGATTTATTATCATCATCATCATCACCATCAGCCCATTTTATGTCCTCACTGCTGGGGCACGAGCCTTCCCTATGGATAGATAGAGAGAACGGGCCATAAACCACCACGCGGGCACAATGCGGGTTGGTGGTTGTTAACGACTGCTAATGCAGCCGGGACCAATGACTTTACGTGCCTACCAAAGCACGGAGGAGCTCGAGATGATAAATTTTTGGTCACCCATCCGATGACCAGCCCCCGCGAAAGTTGCTCAACCTCAGCAGTCGCAGATCGGGCGCGCCAACCACTGCGCTATCGAGCTCCTTCTGATTTATTATGAAATCTGAAAATTATTGTCGGCGACACTTATGTTGTGTGATGACATGTGATAAATTCTCAAAATCAGTATAACTACGGCATGACGACATGAAATAGCTTTAGCGCATTTATAAGTCCACAACAAAATGTTCTCTCTCTAAATTACCTCTTTTACTCTTTTTTAATCATTCTTGATTATCTTGTAAATTCGTTAATTAAACTTAACACGCCTAATCTTACTTAATAGCCTCTTACGAGCTGCATAAACGCGAAATCGATTAGATATCAGATGATGATTAGGTATTTAATGAGAGTTTAACTGTGACCCGAATAGGCCTTTCAAAATTTAATGGGTAATGATCGAAATGGCACATTAATTTTCGTAACATCGTAAAGTGTGAAACGTGCAGACTACAATACAAATGGTAAGACAGCAAAGAAACGTACAATCGTATTACAAAATCGCGACTGTACTAATCCTACATAACATTATACGACAATAGAGATGTTGACAAAAGCATTAAAACTACAAAGGCATCGTGTAATAGTTCTTCGAAGTATCAATCTTTTATTTGATTGACCTTTTTTATTTATTCGACCTAAACTTCGATTTCTGTAGACTCAAAGGTAATTAAAATCAATTGAAAGGAATATTATATTGAACCGCCTCAATCGTGTCTCAGTGGCCTGTTACTGACAGTTTATCCAGTGTCCAATGTCAAAACCAGCCCACAATAACATAACATAAATTACCAAAGTATTTTTAAATTAGAGATTCCTTTTTGGAATCGCTTATCCTTCTTCTCACCTGATAGTAAATGACGATTTGTATACTAAAGCGCACGAAATGTCCTGTATTCCTGCTAAGGAAATGGGTGTCACACCTCTCAACACTCTGAACACAACAATGCTACTAACATTACTGATCTAGTTGTCAGAGTTGGTAGCTGGTTCGTCTAGATACGACTTATAAGCCAGGCAGAATAAGCCGCACTTACCTAGACGAGTATAATTAATGCCTTTGCTTGGGATTTCTTGATCTGACACAAGAAACACGAATTTTCTAATCACTACACATAGAAACTTATATTCACAGTTAAGACGATGCTTTTCGAACCATCATCAAAAAGTCCGAGACATTTCTACTATATTATTAGATAACATATGTTTCCAGCAGTCAAGGTCATTATCAGATGCAGTGTCAATAGACAAACGTCAATGTTAACTGGTTATTATGTAATTAGCTGGTCGTAACATCATCGGATCATCTATCGATCGTAAATCACTTATCAGACTGGCTTTTGGTTTCCGGTGCAGATACAATGTAAATAGTTGTTTGAACACCGCTTCGATTAAGTTAATGTTAATAATTTAATTTAGTATTTCAATTAGGATCGTCTTGTTCAGTAGGCCAAGAGACTGGTCTGTCGTTTTTAATAAAGCTGATTCTCAAACTTTCCCATTATCTTTCATCCTTACAAGTATATTTATATTAAGCTGTACAATATAGTTAACAATGCTATGCCTGTGCAAAGTTCTTTGAATCCGATCCAAACGTCTCGAAGAATCTAGTAGAAAACGACAATACAAATAATTTTTAATGTATGTGCTATATTTAAGTTTTCTCATATAAGTGAATGTGTAGTTCTTGTAAGAAAATAAAGTTCTTAAACCCCAACGTGGACAAATTTGCGTAATGCCCACTAAAAACCCATTGAGGGTGTTCAATCACTACTACTATATTTGTTGCCTATCTTCTTAAAGTTAATAAGACTTAAATATCATCACAGCTGCTCTAAAGTATATAAATTTGTTAAAGCTAGGATTTCGAAGGATCGCCGATTCTAGCATTTTGATGATAACTCTTCAAGTTACATATAGGGCATTGTAAATAATAAACATCGTATGCGAGGCACATAAATCGGGGTATGTGTTAACGACATCCCGCGGCGTACCCCGGGCGCCAACTTATGAGAATTTCAGGAACACACTTATTAAGTAGAACGGGTACAACCCCGAATATATTGAGGATATAAACCTAGACGTGGTTGCTTCAACTTAAGAGCCTAATTGTTGTAACTTGTAGTAACACATCTCTAAGGAAGTAATCTGTTTCCCTTTCTATTTCGATGAATGTGTAAATTTCAGAAGCTTCCTTTAGGAATATTAAGAAGTATACATTAAAATATATCTGCCAAAAATGTAGTTACCTATAATCGTTGTAACCTTATTTCGCTATTCAGTATCAGTGATGTTTGAACCTAGCTGATTTTGCAGCTTTTCAACAGTTTATAAACACGGTTTTTCAAAACTATATTTTTCAACATTTAAAACGTACACAAGTCGTTACTTCATACTTCATGGTCCATGTTCCTTTACCGGAATTCAATAGAAAAGGTTAATATCAAATTATTACTTGTGGAAACTATTTTATAAGTTCCTTCTAAAATTATTTAAAATATTTTATAGACATTAAGATTTTATTCATCTGTTAAGTTGTAATCGTCTGATGATATCAACATCAAGTTGTCCGTAATAGAAATCTCCAGAACAGGTAAATTACTTGTTTATGCTGTTAGCGAGTGACATTCACTGATTAGCCTTATCAGCACTCCGGTTTGTGGCGGGGCTGGTAATCTTGAGGGCTCCTAAGATGTGTAGGTGCAAGAGAACTGCGATGTTTTCCAACAGATAAGCATGCAAACTGACCAGTTAGTTTTATGGCTTGTTTGCACGTCTATGCAGATTCATGTGCATTTTTCAATGTTCTTTTGAGATATTATAAGGACTCTCTTTATATCGTGTCTTTCATGTGTTCGTGCAAAACTTTAGAAATAAACTTGCTAATATAAAGCATCTCAACATAATCAGCAGTATTTGAACGAACAAGCACATATGGAGCTCAAATTATAACCCTACAAGTTGGCTCAACAATACTGGTTTTTGAGTTGATAATTACTGCAATTATTATTTCGACAATAAGTGGGATCGTAGTTGAGGATTCTGGGTGACGTGCTCTTCAACATCGGGCTTATCATCACTTAACATCAGGTGAGATGAAGGATATATGAAAAAAAAGGCACTTAAGTAAGGAATAAAAAACATCGTCTGAACGTATCATCCACAGCTCTCAGCTTGAAATACTTTAGTTTGATAACGTTAGCCGCTGCGCCATTGAGCTGAATGCCTAGACTTATTAGCAGGCTAACAAGCCCCCATCCCCTATCTCGGGCACGCAGCGCCACTCGTAAACAACGCACCCTAACCGCCGCAAACGGCTGCCATATGCCACGCTTCCTCATACAGCGCACAAGTATTCAGTTTGCACACGTCTTCTTATTCAACTTTGCTTGTTTCAGCGCTATTACTTATTACTTCTTCATTTGTTATTTTAACAGTGGCGAGTTCTCGTATCGGAGGCTTAGACTCACTTTGGTCCCTGCGACAATGGAGTAGTAGTATTTGTTATTTTATTTAGTTTACCAAATCGAAAATCATTGCCACAACTTTTAAACTATCATGGACACTTGCATTATAGTCATAATAAACGGGTTTCCTACCATGTTTTTTTTATGAAGTATCCGATACTTCGGCACAGTTGCATGCGCCATGATCACGTAAATTACTGCGAGTGGATGTTTATCATTTATATTTATTTATCATCATTGCTGACCTAATGATGATTAAAAGAATAGTGTTTTGCTAAATATTCTTGTTCTATAAATAGATGGTTTAGGTCGACAAGGTGAGGACGGCTAGTTTAGCATAATTCTATTCCACTAGCAATCTTCGCATCGAGACTCCGCTTTTGCGCATCTTTTACCTAATGCCTTATCTGTAAAAAAGATTATAAACAAAATATTAAATAATGAAAATAAAAATCAACATTTACAAAAGCCAATTACTTATAATGTGTACTTTATAATAATGTATTTGCTTAAAACTCCCTTTATCGAATGCTTCTTGCGATGTGTGTAAACTGCTACTATCTTCGCAAGCTATTGCTACAGAATACCTGTTCAATAAGTGTCTTCTTTGTAATTTCCCATCTAGAGTACTGATAAAATGACCAAATCGCTATATATAACTTCTTTACAATCTGATAAAGAGTCCTTTAGGGCAGCTAGTATTGAATAAAGTATATTATGACACGGTTTCGGTACTTCAAAATCAAGTGCCGTGTTACATAGAATTTCACAATCGTAGAACGCCAAGAGTAAATAACTCTTCATGTTACTACATATGATAATAACCAATATGGCTAATGGCTATCTATCGTTACTTAGGCTTATATTCTCCGGCTTATAACCTCCAATAGGAACGGTCTGCCCTAATATAATTTTATTGTAGACAGAACTCCTAACATACGTGCGTATTCCTGATTACTCACTTGTTTCCTGATACAACAAACGATGTACTTATATTCCTAACATGCCACTATTCGTTTATTGTTATTGAAGCTATTTATAAAGCTTAAATCCGTAGGCCATATAAATGCTTTCAATGCAAAGTGCTGTTGTATGGCTCCCGCGACACAGCGTCTGTGGGACCGTGTATGGCTACTTGGCAATGCAGTCACCTTGTTTAGAACGCCGTCTCGGATATATGTTTGTATTGGCGCATTGACTTGACTTCTATGTATGCTGAACGTGACTGGATGCGGAGTGGTAGTCTGACATTAGTCATCGTCAATGGTTGAGGGTTCCTGGTGATGTGTGCGCATCTCCGGTCTTATCCTTACTACCATCGGAGTACCATCGGACGGATAGTACCTACAAGTTTTGTTCGCTATTCGATCACGTTAAAGAAAACTAGAATTTGCATTGCGTTTCAACAGCGTCTTCTGGTGACAGATGAAGTAAATTAAATTTTGCTATACAAGTTCATGTTTTCGTTAACGTTTCAGGATCGGTATAACGTGATCGCAATAGGCACTCAGGTTAGTGTTGAGATAGCCAGTTCTTCAGAATCAGTTTAGGATTCCAGGTAAAGTTTTTCTTCACCACAATCGATAAGAGATGTTGATAAAACACAATATTCAGAGTCAGCTATACTGATTTTGCGTTTATAATTTGTTTTGGCAAAAGCTACATCTGTCATGTAAAATTGATAGTCGTCGTGCTCTCTCCACACAGAGAGGAGTCGTCGTGGTCCGCGAATGGCGTATTGGAGTATTTGCATAACAGAGGCCGCTGCAGCTTACGCCATTACGCCATTATGCCCAATTTATCCGACACTCTGGCAAATATAGACGGGAAAGGTTCTGCTGTGCGATAATATATGAAAATTTTATTGGGTTTACGTAGACTGTGACGTGAATTCATGCCACATTTCGAGTTTGCTTCGTTTCAAAGCAAAACCAGTACACCTACCTTATCTTATTTTGTCATCTACAAATGTTTAAAGCAACTGAAATTGATTACGTTTACTTTCAATGGAACTACAGTAATTATATAAGTAATTTGGATAAAACTTTGATCATCATCATCAGCAATGTCCCACTGCAGAGTTAAGGCTTTCCAACATTAAGAGTACCTAGTGTATGGGGAGATCTTAACATAACCCATTATGCTGGCCTGACATAAATTTAATTTGGTAACCCATAGAAATTTAGGATATATGTGGCAATTAACAAAACTGTAGTGCCATAAAGCATTGTTAATACCGAAGTATTAACGTGCTATCCGTAGCAAGTAAGTAAGTAAGTAACTTTTATTTCACGCCATAATCAACATCCAAAATATTATAGTTACAAAAAAAAACTGTGTGGTACAATTTACAGATTGTAGCGGGCCGATACCTGAACTAGGAAGTTTCCCGTAAATACAGGCAGGTTATCGACCCTCCACCCCAAACAATGGAATAATATGCACAGAGGAATATTCTTATTACATGCAAGATCCCAACCCGAATGCGCTATTCGTTATTTGATCTATTTGAAATTTAGGAAATTATTGAATTTTCGCTCAATAGCTGCCTCTGTTACGGCGTGTGGCCACACTATTTTGGCTTCAGCACTAAACTGGCTCATTTGCATAGCCCATCGGATGCGCCAGCTTACGCCCGAATTATCCAATATATATTCCAATATTATCCGAAATTATCCGACAGCGAAACGACAAAACCGCATAATGCGCCCCTCTAATATCGCTCAAAATTCGCAAAATGGAACGCAACATGCTCTAATTTCAACGCTCGAAAACAACTGTTCGATTTAAAGTTAGTTTAGCAATTATGAAACTTATCACGAAGCCATAAGGTTAGCAGAAAGTTAACAATGTTATCAAAACGCTACAAATTATTGTCGATGAAATTAGAATTGGATAAACCGCGGAAGAGTTGAATTGGGCGTCCTGTTTAACGCCGTTTTAATTTGATGTAGATTGTTTTGAAATGTCGTTAGAATTGCTTATGGTTCTATTCTATTATATTTCAGCTTTCAGCTAACCTAATGTTGAGTGACAATTATGGCCGAAGGTAGAATCACTTCACCCAGAACCCCCAACCACTGAGAAACTTGCTATCTTAATCTCTAACTTTGGGCACACAACTAATTTCCATACTATCCATACCGATTCAAGAGTTTAAAACAAATCGTAGTTAAATCATCTATCTATTTACTTTTTTACAAACACTATTTTACAGAATTTCAATAAATCCCTATTTTTTATTTTCAAGGTCTAAGGGTTTGGGTTTTAATAAGCCAGTCAGACAGTGAGTCAAGACTATTATTTTATATCTACTTATTGATTGCTACTTACAGAATGAATCTGATTAAGATGAAAGCCAAGACGTTCCACAAAAAAAACGACGGGTTGCACTCTGGGAGTGGCGGCAGAAGTGAAAACTTGAATATTAACGTTGTGCATTTTTGATATTTTGGAATGGTTAGGGAATAATTTTGCACGAATTGCTTTAATTATCAGTATAAAAGTACTCTCATTTATGTGGTAGAATACAATATTTATTTATTGGGCTATCGTACACAAACATGACAATTTATATTACATTAAAAAGTTATATTAAGTTATATTAAAAATTTATATTACGCCGCGCCAGCTGTCTACTCTCCATCCGTCTTACGAATTTTCGATCAGGTCACGTGTCCTGACGCGAGCTTAACATTTTTTACCCATTCCTCTACTCTCCATCCGTCTTACGAATTTTCGATCAGGTCACGTGTCCTGACGGTCACGTGTCCTGACGCGAGTTTAACATTTTTTACCCATTCCAAAAAAAGTGCACAACGCCGCTAAAGAAGTTTTCACTTCAAAAGAAATTTTAAACCCTAAAAACTAATTTCTAAGTAGAAATTTTAATGAAACAACTTTTACGGATCTACTCGCGTGTCTACTCAATGTGTAGTGTTCGCGTAAACTTTAGAAAACAATATAAGACATTTTAAATTCTGCGAACTTTACAGGCTTGAATGCAAGCAAGTAATCATCTAAACGGTTCATTGTGGCGTCAGGAGTCCGGCTAATGGGGGTACGGATATTGTGTTCCATTCTCCGTCAGTTTGCTGGTCGCCCGGTAATTATGCGATACTCTTGACCGGTGAATGCGATGTCACTACATACTCTTGAGTCTTGACGTCTACAAGGGCCGCGTATGAGGTTTCCTTAACGGGGATATCTCGTATAGTCCGCTTACCGCTTGTTGGGGTTTTTCTGCTTTTGTTTCATATAGGCGTGCGGCACATTAAGCTGTTAGTATTCGTGAGATATAGTAGTTCACCACTGCATTTATCAATGCGTGACAACGCGGTGAGTTTTGGCCCAAAGTCCCTAGGTATGTGCTTTATAGTCTATATCGGCCGTCCTGGCGCCCGGTATAAGGCTTAAAACCAGCTGTGAGGCTTTGATAGACCGATGATTATGATGATAAGTGAATAAACCTTGCTGGTTAATACCAGTATTAAAAAGTTTATTAAAACTTTTTATAATATTTGGGGCATGTAATGTTATTAATAATATATTCCAATTTAGTATTTGAGATATTTTTAATAAAATTCATTACATAATAAGGAACATCATAACTTAGCTACTAGAAGAAATAAAAGTAAGTTCTCATAGTAGCTTTACCATCTGTTTATTACAGAGTATTCTCGCTACCGTACCAACGAAGGAAGCTACGACGGTAACAATGTTTAGTAAACCGACGACGCGTTCATTTGCTATGAAAACAATACCGCCATTCAGTAGAAAGTAGCTGTCGTTCCTAGAACGTATGTATAGAATAGAGTCACGAAATAACTTAGTGAACATAGTCCAATTATTACTCTTGTTGTACTGTTAACTTTTACGCTCGGTACGCGATCTAAATTACTGCTTTCTCATGGCTATTCGTCATAACGACCTCGCTAGATTACACAGCATTCCCACACTAACAAATTAGAGTGTTACACACTTGCGTCGGACACTCACTAATCTCTGTGGATCACTCTTCGTTTCATGTGGGCCACATTAAATCTATTTGTTTGCTCGTGCCATTCTTCTTTTTAATAGCGATTCGCTTTTGTTCAGAACGTCTTCATTTAAACAGCGATCCGTTTTTGTTTACAAATGTCTGCATTTTAGTAGCGATTCGCTTTTGTTTAAAAGTTTATTCTCATTTTATTGATTCGTTTTTGTTTGGAAACAACAAAAGTTTTTATGACAATTTCCTGTTATTAGTCAGGACGAGAATGTTTTGACTAGTGTTTTTATGAAATTCATAGCTTTCAAAGTGGAGCAGTCAATAAATAGGTATGAGTATTTATAGCAGCAATCCAAAAAGGTAATGTGCTTGAATCCTACCACCAGTAAACAATAAAATTCATTAATTCATTCAATCAGTCTTATATTTTCGGTGTAACTTTCCTACTAAGAAACCTTTTACTGACACTTTTTAACAATTAGTAAAACGTATGTGTTGGTGCAACTGGCCATAAGAGATATCTTTATTTGCTAGAAACATTCTTAGAAACTGTCACTTCATTTGGAGACTGATGATGATGAACTCCATTAATTGCGTAACCAGCTGACGTTGTCACGCTTGGCCAAGCTTTAATGTCTTTTTCGTATGTTATGAAACAGACAAATTAACGATATAATGGTTTAAACATTATCTTCACGTACTAGTTTAAGACTGCTAGTTTTTAACCTACGTCATGAATAGCCAGATTCTGCCTTAATAAAATCCGACATGAAGTCGATTATCTATTTCCGGTTTAAAGGGAAAGGATCCACTGAAATTACAAAGCATATATGTAGAAGAAATAACTAAAGTTTCAGAGACTGCAACTTTTTTACTGGCTCTGTAGCCTAAAAAGTTATCGACAACAATATAAATATGTATATTAATAGGATAAACTTATCTGAAAGCTGGAGACTTCGATATCTTTACCCTTAAAGGCATTGCTAAAGTAATAATTTTTTAAAAACACAAATGTTGAAAAAATTTCCACGAGCAGGATTTGAACCTGCACCCTTCTGACATTCCGGGTCAGATGCTCTTCCAATTGAGCTATCGTGGTTCTAACCAGCCCGCCGAAATTATTCAACACTTTTTACTTTGTAAGCCAAAGGCGCCCCCATTCAATGTCAACAACTACCGTCATTAACATCCGATCATAATATTTTTACAAATATTAAAGATCAGTTAAGAAATAAGCAAGCTATTTTATAAAATGTTTAAAATGATTTTTAAAGCAAATTTTGTTGCGAACAAATTACAAAAACACAAATGTTGAAAAAATTTCCACGAGCAGGATTTGAACCTGCACCCTTCTGACATTCCGGGTCAGGCGCTCTTCCAATTGAGCTATCGTGGTTCTAACCAGCCCGCCGAAATTATTCAACACTTTTTACTTTGTAAGCCAAAGGCGCCCCCATTCAATGTCAACAACTACCGTCATTAACATCCGATCATAATATTTTTACAAATATTAAAGATCAGTTAAGAAATAAGCAAGCTATTTTATAAAATGTTCAAAATGATTTTTAAAGCAAATTTTGTTGCGAACAAATTACAAAAACACAAATGTTGAAAAAATTTCCACGAGCAGGATTTGAACCTGCACCCTTCTGACATTCCGGGTCAGGTGCTCTTCCAATTTTTTCAACATTTGTGTTTTTGTAATTTGTTCGCAACACAATTTGCTTTAAAAATCATTTTGAACATTTTATAATAATTTTCAATAAAGAAGAGCACAAGGTTAGGGTGGCACAAAATGTACCAATACTTCGAAGTGTACCAAGAGAGGAAAACCTCAGCAGACATCGCTAAGATAAGATAACATATACAAATGTGTTTATTTTTATTTTTACATATAAACAAAGCAACATCAGTGTCTAGAGGACATAACACTTCAAAAAGCCGCATTCTTATTACAGAATGTCCTTTATTTTATTTATAAAGATAACAAAGGGATCTTAACCGTTATCTTATAGAAAGCGGCAATAAAATACGATAAACGACAACCAAAAAGGACTAGAAAGCAGAGATCAGACGAAGTTAGGGGCCACGCCAAATACAGAGAATCAAATCAAATTCAAACGTCAAAGCTCCGCTAGTGCACAGACGTAGACGCGGGCGCAGTCAGCGGGCTTATACGTGAACCACTCGTATTTGTTCGTCAAGTGCTTTCAGACAAGCCGTATTTTTAGTGAAAAGGCTAACTTGTTTGCTAACATTTCTTTTAAATAAGTATATGTATCATCATCATCATCATCATCGGCCTATCTTAGTCCACTGCTGGACATATGTATACCGCACGCTTTTTGGCGCTCGCTCAACTCTGACATCACCACGGAGGTGGCCGCGCCTCATCGAGAGCTTCCTGGACCTCACCAGGGATATACAGAAGGAGACTATCCAGGGCCTACAGATCGACGACGGAGGTGGTATTAAGCGAGACGCAACATTAGACGTTCTAGTAAAGATTGTGAAAGACCTAACGCGGATACATTAGTAGGCAAAGACAAGTGTAACAGTGATACTGATCTGTCTTTTGTCTGTCTACTAAAGAGTATGTCTAATATTGTAAAAGTAAAATAATGATGAACGAAAAATAAAAGGCATTTTTTGCATTGCATTATTTTGATATATTTAACTATTTTTTTACTCAAATGGTGTAGAATTGCTAATGGTTTAGTCATCGTTATTTACACTACTTCATCATCATCATCATCATCATGATCATCAGCTTACACACGTCCACTGCTGGACTACACTACTTGTATAAAGAAAATTCGTGCTTCGGAATGCATATTAAGCCATTAATACCGATTGTTCTCATAGCAGTCTACAAAAGACTGCAAGACGCATTGAGCTAGTGTGTTATGGCCTGACCTTCCCATATGCAATTGTTCATGTCCGGCCGAAGGTCACTTTCTCGTTTAAACGTTTATAAGCTAATGATGGTAGTATTAAAAATATCATTTGTTTTCCGAATGTTTATTAGAGACTTTCGTTCGTTTCGTAAATAAGGTTCATGCGCCGGCGCATGCATTATTCAGGTGACGACGCAACGAGCCCCGTATAATTACGACGTCGAATATATTACACGCTCGTTCTAAAAGCCCATGTTCAATATATTATGTGCTATAAATAAGACGACACTAAGTGTTTGACAAATACTATACAAAGATGCCTGTGTTATTATTGGGTCTTTGTGAAGAACCAAATGAGTTTGAATCGCACTCGACATTCAATGTGCACGTTGCACGATGTCTATTTGCATATTAATTTTCAAATATAATTTGGTTGGGCTTATGTTTGTGTTGATGGTTTGTCCCATTATACTTGTGAGACCAGAAATAAATCTTAACGTTGACTTCCTTGATGCTCTTGTAGTAGTATTACTATCAACTACTATAAGAGAAAACTGTTTAAACGCGTTATAATATTAACTATTTTAGTTTTGGTCTATCGTGAAAAAGTCTTGACAACTGTATCTTCCTTATTGCACGTTCTTTTTTGTATTGTCCACATTTACTGATAAAGGAAGGGCGCAGCTGTGTTCTTAATAAGAAAACCCAATTTTCGGAACTGAAAACAATTGTATCAACTATACCTGGTCTTTAAATAGATACGTTTTATAATTACAATAATGTACGTATATTCTCTTCTATTCAGACTTCAACGTCCATTAATTAATTACAGTTTGAATGGCTATCACGTCTTTACGCAAACGCTTACATTTTACATATTCCCTCAATGTAGTAAAAGGCTTGGCTCGCACCGAAGTCGCGTAGGCGAGGAGTCGTGAGACCGATCCCAGGGCGCCACTCGTCCACCCATTTATCAACATCCATTACCCACTAAATCCATTTTATGTACCAAGTAATAAGGACCATATTCGGCAATCAATAATCTTAAGTAATATCAGTAAAAGATTACGTAAATATCCCTACGGTTATCCGCTCGCCTATCAGTGGATTCTATCTGTCCTTTCCATGTTTATTTGAGGTAACATCGTCCGCGTCGTCCAGATAAACCGCTTTAAGGAAACGTTCGTTTGTGACAGAACTGGGCATTTAGAGTAGGCGTGTAAGTTTATCAGGGGCCTTGATATATTTGACCGCTCGTAATCGCATGTTATTGAAACTTTGGAGGTTGTTTCTCTTATAAATAATAAGTTTCGTCGCATTTATGTACGAGTAAGTATAGATTTTATATTATTTTTTTTTTGTAACGGACAATGGAAAATAATAGGACACACTATTTCGGATGTCCAATCGAACAGTTGTTGGAATATACTTTTGAGGGTAACCAAATATCCTTTGCATCGTTATTAGAATATTGCTTTTTCTTTTCCACCGGCCAGGTTAAAATACGATTAGCTAGTTTGAATTTAAAATGTATGTGATTAGTGTAAATAGTAGCGCAAATACTTACATATATGCTTATAAAACTTATTTATTTTTCTTAAAACTAGCCATAGTTTGGAACTAGTTTCACGTCATTTTTATTTGTAGTTGACGAATTAAAGATATAGATGTGAATAGTGTTAATGTAATGATTTAAATGTAACTTACATAAGTAATAAACGCCACCTTTCACCGACTGTGGCGCCTATATACGTGGGTGCTCCGGCCCGTACCTGCTATTATTTAATCTGTACCTATGCTATTAAGCATTCTGTATAATTAGGTCCTCCAGATTTACTATGTACATATTATTTGTTAGGAGTTGGCCTGTTGGACACTAGATCGTGAAAGCTAAGTAACTTTCATAACGCTGAGCCTGAGTGAGGTGGTCGTAAGATAAAATAAATAAATTTTACAATCAATTTCTTGAACGACAAAATTAAGGTTTGCACTTCTAACCATATTGTGATTTTTTGTGCTATGTTCAACCCCATTCCTTTACTTATCTATGAAGACGGCTCTGATTTTGCTTTATCATAAAGACACTGAAGGCTTCGGGTTAATTTATAATATTATTCAGGTTTTTAATGGCGTGATGTTGCAGGGGACCGGAAGGTGTGGAAAAATGTGGGGAGGCCTTTGCTCAGGAGTGGGACAGCTATGGCTGATATAATAATATAATATGATAATTATTATTAAGGTTAAGTTGTTATTAAGAAAACTGTTACTTAAACTACTCTTAGAAATGCTAATCTTTCAAATCTTGCAGCATTACCTTCTAAGATACATTATATTACGAACAGCACGACATAACAGTGAAATACATGTTATCGTTACATATATAGACTTATTTCAAGGAAATATTACTGAAAAAACCAATAGCTAAGAATACATGTGCTACAAGAAATCTTCTCAATTATGAAGTAAATTTATCGCACAAACCAATGTTTTGTTCACACGGAACGTGTCGATGCGTATTAACTATTCCGCTACAGGTCAGGATCGCCCACAACCGCCCACCTTCTTGCTCCCGGTCTGACCCTGGCAGTCCAATGATATCATATGACCGAGCGCCTGTGAACGTTCAAATATTTGCCTAATTTATTGTCACATTACATAAAGCCCGCAATTACAAGCGCCGTCAAGCAAATATTATTAGTTTCAATTACTGGTGGCTCTAGCAATTATCATTGTGCGTTGAAGTTTATGGATGACGTTCTAGTAATATTTTGTGTGTATTTATAGTTACTAGTGGTCGCCCAGTGGTCGAAATTTGACCGCAATTTTATTAAGGCTGCACGGATTGTATCCTAAGCAATGAAAAAGATAGAATGTGAGTTTGGATTGGCAATGACAGTTGTCAGCCGCATTAAAGACGAACAATACCTATGTACGTGTGTGTCAATACGTATGCGTGTGTGTCAAATACATGGTAGTGTGTGTAATGTTGTTTTTGTTGATTTATGTACTTTTTATGCATAATTTTTAAAAAATATTAACATTCGGATAACCTTCTCTAAATAAACTATAAGTGTGCGAAATTTCATACTCCTCCGTCCGCGCAATTTTCGTAAAAACGATAACAAAGTTTTTGCTTCACGTATAATAAATAGATAAGCTTCCTAAAATGGATTTGTGCTCATTGTATAATGAAGTAAAGTTCGGATTCTCGTGTTTATTTATTTATTGACTTTAAAGATATTATTTTATGTATCAATTAAATAAAATCCAACATGCATATAGTAATTTTAAAAGTTCAGTTTATATGAAAATTTATACGGATAACTACATTATTATTTTATTCTGACGTTTCGAGCCCGTACAGGGTCAGTGGTCACAGGGACTGACGTGTTGGTAAGCCCAAAATTACCTATTCAAATGCGTTCCGTTTCACACAAAATAAGATTACAGTGATTACAGTATAATTTATTACCTATATTATTTCATAGTTCATGACTGTACTCTGTCCAGTTGCTAATCCGTCCAGCTGAGAACCCGTCCAGCTGAGAATCCGTACAGCTGAGAATATGTCCAGCTGAGAATCTGTCTAGTTGCGAATCTGTCCACTAGCTACGGAGGCCTTGCAGCGTGGTGGGGCTTTAATACTTCTTACCATATCTCAATGACCTTTCCAACCGCTTCCATTTCTATAGATTCCATATAAACAGCCATTATAGATTGCAATGATCCCAATAGATGACCCTAAGATACGACGATTTAAGTAATAACAATTCTACGGTCATATTAAGCCGACTGCCGCCATATCGTACCCAATTACATTTCTATATATGAACATTGGGAATTTCACTGAAGTATGAAATCGTGATCTGCGGAACTTAACATTTAATAGTGAGAGAATATTGGAATCAATATCTATTATAAAAATAGCTACAGTTATCGAAAGACTATTATAAAATTAGATTTTTTATAAATATTAGACTCAAAAATTCCAACCAACTTTTTAGTTATTAATCATTAACATTACATTATTAATGTTACATATAAAACATTTCAGAGGAGCTCAACAGAGGAGCTCGATGGCGCAGTGGTTAACGCGCCCGGTCTGCGAGTGCTGAGGTTAAGCAACTTTCGCAAAGGCCTGTCGTCGGATGGGTGACCAAAAATGTATCATCTCGAGCTCCTCCGTGCTTCGGAAGGCACGTTATGCCGTTGGTCCCGGCTGCATTAGCAGTCGTTAACAACCACCAATCCGCACTGGGCTCGCGTGGTGGTTCATGGCCCGTTCTCCCTATCCATCCATAGGGAAGGCTCGTGCGCCAGCAGTGGGGACATAAATGAGCTGATGATGATGATGATAAAACATTATTTGTTACTCTGTCTAGGAAATGGGGACTCTTGCATAACAGGTTGTCTTAATCCATTTCAAACACTACCTAGACTTTATAATAAGTAGTAAATTGGTTAGCTAGCAGTGTTTAAGGCTATTTCATTTGTTGTTTCGAAGAAATAAAGATATATTTTGTTATTATTATTAACTGTCCACTCATAGTCTTTTCAAAGCTAGATTTGAATTTCGAAATTACCCAATATCTCGGGTAGTAAGATAATTGTCGCTCTTGTCATGCCACCACATATAGTTTTCTTAATAGACATCAATAGGTAGTTGAAGTTCCTCAAGCTTATGTCAAGATGCAGTGTACATTTTCAAGTTGACACTATGTGTTTTATAAATGTTCAAATAATTTTTAACGCAAATTTTGTTGCGAACAAATTACAAACACAAATGTTGAAAAAATCTCCACCAGCAGGATTTGAACCTGCACCCTTCTGACATTCCGGGTCAGGTGCTCTTCCAATTGAGCTATAACCAGCCCGCCGAAATTATTCAACACTTTTAACTTTGAAAGCCAAAGGCGCCCATTCCATGTCAACAACTACCGTCACTAACATCCGATCATAAATATTTTACTATGTGTTTTGCTTGTTTTTATTTTACTTTGAAATTTTGAATATTTAAACATTTTACAATCTTTGTTGCATGCAAAGGGATCGAAAAATCAGCCTAAGAAAAAATGGTTATCATTTCTCTAATAAGTCATTTCAAATTGTAGTGTTTACGTTAACTTCAGAACACATTTTTCAATTTCAAAACTGCATTATATATTTTGATGACATGTATCAGTAGCTTTGAATACAAACAATACTATGTTATCACTCTGTCACCAGGTTTCATTATACATTGAAACTACAAAATTCTATTGCAATATCTAGATTTAATGTTGTTTATTGTCAGTTTTGTCATTTACCACAAACAACAGTCTTTTGTTTTTGTTCTTTTATTAATAACGGTATTTTTGGTACCCCTTCAATTACCGCGTATTTATCGATCGACAATCGATAATCGATAATAATAAAGGGAAGATAAGATACATTATTCCCGCCGATTCCACCTAAAACCCTTCAAGGGGAATCCTTCCTTCAGTAAAAGCAACAGATTAGCTCGAGCAGCCACTTATCACAGTGGGGCTTAATAATAAACAATTCAGTTACTTAGTAACATCGTACGTAAGCCTAGTACACACGCCTTCACAACAGACTACCACACAACTGTTAAATTTCCACAATACAATTTGAACTTTATACTTCTGGGATATGGTTGAACATTTACTGAAGAAATTTGACAGGTTAGGTCGATGAGCATGCGTCTGTACATCGGCAATGTTTCGACAGCGTTCGTCGTTGTAAGCCAATAGACGTTGAACTACCGGATAGAGAACTTATTATATTACGAGTATTACGCGCGCTAAGTGAGACGCGGCAAACAAATGTCATAATTATCAACAGACGCCTGGCCAATTAAAACTTAAACAAGTGAGTGTGGGTAACACGGTATTATGTTGTATTGTATGATATTGTAGTCGACAGTTCATATATTTTCATGTTTCGTTGTGAGACAGACTCTTTGTCATGCAAATTCAGCGTTTATGAAGTTTTAACGGTTTATTGACTGGTGATGACAGAGTGTTGAGAAGTTTACCTCGTAATATTGTTTTGTGTACATAGTACAGTCGGCAACGAAAGTCACTGCACGTACATTAAGTATTTGGCATCTGAGCAACATATTAATTATGATATAATATTTTATATAATGTCAGGAGAGCACTGAAATTACAAATTTGAAACGAACTGTTGCTTAGTAATATTAGCTACTCTGATTGGCCGTTATTAAACTAGTCATAATTTGTTGTACTACGTAAAAGGTGTAATGGTAATAATCAGTTTAAAAATTTAATTATCTAACAGCTAGTTGTCAGCATCAGTTGTTACTAGTCAAGTCATTGTGACATGGTACTATAGTGGGTAGCGATTATTATTATCTCGAGTCAAGATAAAAATTAAAGAAGACCTATTGTAAATTTATCACTACGCCTAGTATCTTCAATCGCGAAATATCGCTGAGGTCGAAATTCGCAACAAAACCTTTCACCGTAGACTTCTAACCGAGTCTGCCAACAAAACACCCGGCCGAACTGCGCGCGCGATCTACTGGATCGTAGATCGCGAAGCCCGCGCGCCGCTTGCGCAAGCCGCCTGGCGCCATCTACCGTGATCTACCGGCGCCGGCCGCCTCTCATTATACGCTTATCGCGTCAATGCAAATCCAGCAACATTTTAATCTTATAAAAGTATATATCCGAGTAAATACTTCACTTGTTTTAGGCTAGACAGAGCTAGTGGGCGGAAAGCGGGTTGGGAAATTAAGCGTATTGCTTTTCCCATTTCGCGTGGGCAGTTAATTATACACCAACGATAATTCACGTTGGTTAATATCGTCAAAATTAATGGGGCAATAGGACGTGAGCTGCGCGATAAGGCGGCGAAAATATTGTTCGGGGTGACGGACGGACAGATGGCTAATGTGAGGTTTAGGTTGAAACTTGGGCACAGTTTCATTATCATAGGTCTAATGCAAGGCCAAGGCCGAAAACTTACGCACTTGGTAAGGGCCAATGTTACAAAAAGGATATACGTCTAATTGAACTTGAACATGTCTATGATCATTTATTAAGCGTTGTCGACACTAACATACGCTACTTTGTTTAAAAACGACACCACACCATACGCTATTTCACACTGTCTGCGGTGACCGCTGACCAACCGGTATGCTTATTTTCTTGATAGTACCAAAAAGCATGCGACTATTTGAAAAAGTGTTTAAAAAAATCCACGAGCGGGATTCGAACCCGCACCACGTGCCTATGACTGTCCCACTGCTAGGCAAAATAAATCCATAATTGAAATCAAGAACGTTCTAATTCATGATTAATGGCTCAAATCACAACGCCAAATGATCATTACAAGCATCATGAATATTCTTAAAATCCTTTTCGCGAAGGAGTGTGTTCACGACTGTGTAGTATCCGTGTAGTATGGCTACGTTAGGCTATAGGGATAGGTCTACGGTTTCTAGTGTTTATCCCTGGCATCTCCCCGTTTGGCAGCTAGGTACACAGAAACATACCTAGCCTATATGTTTTTGCTGAGACACCCGTGTCGCCAGCGATCAGACTGAATAACGCAAGTTAATTAGGTAAACAAGACTTGCTTTAACAATTTGCACGTAAAGGAGTTCATACTCTTTAAATGTTTATCTGTTTTTATATTTTCCTTTTGATCCGTTGGATGTCTTTTGTTTTGCAGATTTTTTTACAATATACGTACGTTTCGACTGTATATATCCTTTCTTGAATAGAATAGAATAGAATAGAATAGAATGATTTATTAACCATATAACTAGGAACGTTATACAAGGCAAGTCCATGATACATCATTTCATTACAATACAATAATACATTATTTAAAAAAAACATTGCAATTAATTTAAAAGTAATACCTACTATAAAATATATATATATATATATATATATATTTTTTTTTAATTATACAATTACAATTGTCAAATTTAAAATATTTAAAATTTAATCTATTACATAAACCAGAATTGATTATTGATTGGTAATAAAATAAAATTTATTTTTACAACAGTTTTAAATGGTACATTAAAAAAAAATTTCTGTGGTTTCCATTGCAATTTAAAAATAAACAAAGTAAAATGATATTTATGTAGATCTATACTAACTTTCCTGATATAAGAACGAGGATTCACCAAGACGCATAGCCGTGAACTCGTTAATTGAATAAAATGGGTGTGATGTAATGAATTTAAACCTTTTAATTTTACGCTTTGTTTTATTTTTCTTATTCTGTCAACTGTCTTGTATTCCCCTTTTTAATACAATCCACTTCTAGAAAAATGAAAGTGGGCTATGTTATTGTACTACTGTATACGCTACAGTATATTTTATTTAAGATGAACAAAGCTATTGATTTCTAATGTTTCTTTTCTTTTTTGTTACAGGTAAGTTGCTCATACATCACGCGCTACGCTTAACATTGACAAACCGTCTTTTCTGTCAACTTAATTGAAACTGATTATTAGATTACAGCGATGCTTTCAAAGGTAAGTAGGCCTCAAGAGTAAACGCCCCAAAACATTTTATTTGCCGTATCAATATCTCTACTTTTCAATAAATGATGCTTTGCAATAAAACTAGGCGCCCTCGACACGGGATGTGCCGTTTATACGAATTATGTTTAATAATTCAGGTATAGGCAGAGCTTACTAGGAAGCCATAAAGGCAATTCTAAAACGGCGTCTCCACTTCCACTCGTAAAATCTAAATGGAAAGGGAAAAACCTTTCGTTCGTTCGCAAGCCCTTCGCGGAACTCGAACGCTCTGCTAAGTTGGGGCGGGGTACGGTTCCAGCACAGATTAGTAAAGCTTCGCTTTTTGAAATACAGCAAAGCAAAAAATCGCAATAGCAAACCAATCGCATAAGTATGGAAGGTTTATCTATTGTAGACAAAATATGTACATATATAAATATAATATTATTAATCCTTAAAAAGTAGACTACAACAAATTGTCAAATTTCCTTCAGAATTGAACTTTATCTGAATGGCTTAAGGTTGAACATTTATTGAATAAATTTGACAGTTTTGGATAGGTTGATATCTCTATTAGCTATGCGCTACTCGAACAACATGCTTTTAATAGCTGCAAGATTTAAGGCGAAGGGTAAGGCACACTAGCGCCGCTAATGGATATAATTTGATAACTGCTAAACTGGATTTTTTTTTCAAACATTGCGGATCTTCCGACACTAGGCAAATATCTATTATTTAATAATTGTGTACTACTTTTAGGTTTGTTTTTGTATTCATTCGCTAACACCAAAAGTGGCCATTGTTTGTGAATAAATGCGATAGCGCATTTTGTGAATAAACCACGCAACAAAAAGTAGTGCACATTTGTTAAATAAATACTATGGATGCTTTCCTGTCGGACGGTACGCAATGTTTAAAAAAAGATCCGGTCCTTTAGTAATTGTCAAATTATCAATTGGTGGCGCTAGTGTGCCTTACCCTTCACCTTAATAGTGATTATATATACCCTATTTATCGTCACATGTTAGGTTTTAAAATTCGCGCTTTAATCGAACCTTAACAATTAAAAAAGCAATCAATCCTGTTTTGTTTTCAAACAGTGGTTGATTGTCATTTGTTCGGATTTGATATTTATACGTGGAGAGGTTGATTGTCATTTGTTTAAATTTCATATTTACAATAGACTTTTTAAATTTCGTTGACAGCACCTCTGTCCTGCTCCCGCCAAATTCTTCTTCTTTTTTTTTTACTCGCATCCGCAAGCGCGCCTTATTGTAATCCGTGTGTGCGTAGGTGGGTCTAATAAGGCCCAGGAGGCCAAACGGATTTTCACTTCGCAGTAACGTAATTGGAATTTTATTATTTTCACTTTTTGCCTTCTTATTTTGGAACGACTTACTCTGGGAAATTTTAGTTGCGTAGGATTGAAAATTAGAGGAGCTTTAAATATAGTTTGGGTTTTTTCAGTAAATATATTTAGTTTGTTAAGCAATCGAGTACTTACAAGATAAAAAAAATTACTAGAAGAAATCAACCAGTCTTAAGAAGCTTGAGTGGGAATAGAACCAACGACCTTTGAATAACCAAAACAATAGTTTCATCATCATCATAATCATCATCAGCTCATTTTATGTCCCCACAGCTGGGTCACGAGCCTTCCCTATGGATGGATAGGGAGAACGGGCCATAAACCACCACGCGGGCCCAGTGCGGATTGGTGGTTGTTAACGACTGCTAATGCAGCCGGGACCAACGGCTTTACGTGCCTTCCGAAGCACGGAGGAGATCGAGATGATAAACTTTTGGTCACCCATCCGATGACCGGCCTTTGCGAAAGTTGCTTAACCTCAGCACTCGCAGACCGGGCGCGTTAACCACTGCGCCATCGAGCTCCTCAACAATAGTTTAGTATTTTACAACTATTAACGTAGACAACTTAAAACATGGCTGTGTGTTTACGTATTGATGGTTGTTTAAAATTGTTATCACATTTTTAACACCACTAGTTCGATACTATGTCCAGAACATCAACGTATTCACCATCAGCTTCCGTACAGATATTTTTTATATTAACTTTAAAATTTTCAAAAATTCGAAAATAAAGATAACCTTTCCATTTCCACGTGGACGATTCGCCGTCCCCCTCTCACCTGGCCTATTAAAGCGGGATGATAAATTCGCCGGCGAAGGCAATCCCGGCGGAAAATCAACAACAATCCCTAAACAGGGCTATTCTTTTTCCAAATAAATTATTCAGCGGGCCGACCGCTCGCCTACGAGCTTTTCATCAACTTTCTTTGTACACGGAAGAATGAAATGCTCGCTTAAATTGTTCCCAGCAATTTGTATTCTGTGTTAGATTGTGTATTTAATAAGGTTGCAGAATGGCACAGTGTTATTTACGCTCGGCGCAGGTTTTAATGTCAATTATGATATACAGCTCGAAATATTTCGAAAACTTGAGCTTTTGATTATTTTTATTTCATGATGGTAGAATTTCTTTTTTTGTTTATTTAACGTTGTATTTTATGTGTATACTAAACTTATCTTCATTGTTTGTTATTTTTTAAAGTAATGTTAATATTAAACTTTTATAATTATTTTTTTAATTGCCTCAAACAGAATAGTGTAGGTAGATATTTACACTAAAAGAATACTTATAAAGACCTAATCTCTGGAAGTACTGAACCGATTTTTAAAAAACTTTTTTTTTGTTGAAAGTCTATAAATTATCTTTTTAATTAACTATCCTTGAGTAATATAGGCTACCTCTATTCCTGGTATTTTTTATATTACCAGGGAGAAAGCAATGGAGAATTTGACGGCTCAAAGTCACATGCGAAGTATCATAGGTATTTGGTGTATTGGGTGGTTTGGTATATACCTATATTATATTATGAATTATAAATACGTAAAAACTGTTATCAAGTTTCAAAAAGCAAAAGTTAATCAACAGCTAACGGGTTGTTCCCAAACATGGACATAACCATATAAGGTTATCAGTCTTGCATAAAAAATGCTGTTTGCAGTTCACATACTCGATAAGACTGATTTATTATTGAATTATGGTGAAACATTTTAAATGCTCATATTTTTTCAATAATACATAGCCTACAGTACGTAGATTTCGATATCTGTAGTTGAAAGTTCAAGCATAAAAATAAAAAAGTACTTAATTAAATAAACAGCCCGTAGGTACAGTTTGTTTCTACTTTGAAATGCAACCTAGGTAATGAGCCAAGCGCCGCTTTATGGCGAGTGTCTTTCAATAGCTTATTCACTTCTTATGAGAAACGCAGGGGTAGTAATGCCCTGTTTCTACTCAACTTAATATAGAACCTTCGCAGACAAAAAGACAAAAAGTTTCAAAAATAAAGAAGAAAAAAGTGCATTTGAAACAAACGATTTTCTAAATTAAAACGAATGAAATAAATACACGTGGCACCGATGCGATGCCATGCCGCCGAGTTCATTTAGACACAATTCCACATTTAAAATCTTATTACACCGTTTGGAAGAGGTCTCATTCCCTTCTCGGAGTGTCGCTAAAATAAAGGAATACAGCCGGGAGCCGGCGGGAATGGCGGGGAAGGGACGCGAATCAGGAACGGAATGAATAATTCGGTGTAACAGTTTTTCTGATCCGTCTAAAACTTCAGTCAGACTCCGTGGAGGCGATTAAAAGAGATTTTACTGAAACTGCAAATGAAATTGCAAGGTTTACCGCCACTGAAAAGATAATAAATAGTTTCTCTTCTGTGGCGTAAATCTTGCCCAAACTTTTTACGCTTACTAAGTTTGGTTTGCAATATAACAAAATATAATAAGACTTTTGGCTGCAATAAAATAATGTTACGACTTAAATGATCAACATAATATGATTCTAAAAATTGAGAATCTAAAATTAAGATAATATTGACATATTATTATGTTACTGTTTCTAATTCAATTACTTATCATAAGCTCAAAGTTTATAAGTAATTTATAATTATTCTAAACAAACTTAAATACAGAACTTAACTTTAAAAAAAAACAGAGAAAATTTTTTCTATATACTGTCGTTTCAAATATAGGGTCGGTGTTCACCTGTAAAACTTTTAAAATGTCAGTATGTAATAATACCTATTTAAACTGAAACGCGAGTAAATTTGTAAAAAGTTTTTATTACAATTTGTCGTGTTGTTAACTCTAAAGAAAACAAAATGCTCATACTGCTTACACTTTCCGGATTGATTATCGTCATTTGGTGTACACACCGGACAGTGTGTTCGTACGAGTATCAAATTCTTTTTAATCGTATCACGTGAATAACGCCCGTGACTAAATAAGGAATTGGACAAAGAGCACAACGCGACGCCAGGCCTGCCTCAGCCGGGATGGGCTCTTCAAAATTCAATTTCCTCTGACCGTGCTTCGGTTAGCCGTACAATCAACAACAAAGCTCATGAATATTGCCAAGTTGTGGCCTCTCGAACCCTTTTGGCCATTTAATAACATATAACTGTGATTGCTTAGAATATCTATAAATCTTTAACTAGGTTTATCTATAATCGATAGCCATATTGACCATGAATTGAGGTAGAGGCGGATCTATTGTCTCAAAATTTTCTTCAGTGATAACTTACTTAATTAATTATATTTAAATTTTTTCTTAGTTTTTAGTAATCATAAAACTTTTAATAAATCCTGGAAAACAAAGTGACATGATTTTTCGTCATTTGCCATCATTATGCTGAAATAAAAAATACATTCTGAGAATGAACATGTATCTGTCTGTCTGACTGTAAAAATATTTCATTTTAATATGAAATGCTAGCGTAAATTTTAGAAAACAAAAAAGTTCACATAAATGTAGCAAGCAAGGGAGAGAGATTATTAGATTTGTATTTTAGTGTATTTATATTTATATTTTGTGTGTATTTATATTATTATTTTTATTTTATAACATACGAGAACAAACTTCATTGCTATCGGTACCGTGAACGAAACGGTCCAGCCAAGCCTCACTCGCGCCCGCGCCAGTGGCGATTTGTCAAACGCCCGCCCCTCGTAATGACGAGAAATAACTCTCTCCATTTCGCATATTTCTTTTAAGCACTGTGACGGGGCAAAGGAAACAATTTCAACAGCCACGGTCGTGTTGCTTTTTTTTAAATTGCAAGTTCATTTTCAAAGGTACCAAATATTTTGAGTTGCAAGCTCAGAAAGCTATAGTAATGCTTAAAAGAGTACATTTTAATTATTAAAATGAATCCTAGTCACCGTTCTTGGAATTCGAGTTTTAAAGGCTTTGTATATTTTCCGCGTGCGGTTAATGGCACGTTCTCCCTAATCATCCATAGGAAAGGCTCGTGCCCCAGCAGTGGGGACATAAAATGAGCTGATGATGATGATGTTTTCGTAAATCGTCATCAACCATATTTAAATCAAAAGTTCTCTAAAAAGTTTTTAAGCCTATGCTGCTCTGCATAGGCTTAAAAACTTTTAGATTTCTTCACCTAGGCGAAAGTAGGTAAAGAGTTTTATATTAGGTATCTTGTATATATAATGTAATATTGAAGCACTAGGAGGCACCTCCTAGTAACAAACGAGGAGAGTATAATATCATACTAACTCTTGATTTCGTCAACTTCATCGAATAGCAAATAAAATTCGCACTAAGCTATTCCCTGATGTAGGTATGTTTGTTTACTGCGAAAGTAAATTAGCGCAAAGTTGTAAAAATGTAATTTTAGGTTAACTATGTTTTGCTAACCCGACCTTCTCATAACCGCATAGTTTTGGTATCGTAACCTACTTTTTGAAGGTTAGACGTTCAATTAATTTTGGGTTGTTGTTTATCAATAAATTCAAAGTTTACCATAATATCCTGTTTGGTATCCTCGTAAACGAAAATCAATGCAAAAATGTTAACATAAAACATAAAAAATGTAATAAGTCTGTATGCTGGCTTTCTCACTGCTGGGCAAATACTTCCATCATGTAAATCAAGTCATCGCTAGAATTTATGGTTATTATATTAATCGCGCTTGTCAAATGCGAGTTGATAATCACAAACCGGGGGCTATGCATCGTAAAATTGAAACAAAGTTAAATAAGAAAAACTAAAAACAATAATAGTAACAAACACATTGAAATAAACAAAACCGCGGCCTACTTCATAAACAGAAGCCACATCTAAAACTACCATAAATTATTATACTTTTTTATGGCAACGCAAAACAGCTGACGCAAAAAAAAGTTAAAAGGAAAATCGAATAAATCAAAACGCTCGTCGCGTCACATAAAAACGTCTCCATGTCCATATGTGGCTGTTGTCGGTAGCTTTTTTTCTTTCCATCCTAACATCTGTTAACAATTAGAGCGGAATTAATATGATTTCGGTAATTGAGTAATATTTGTGTTACTGGTGTGCTTAACTCGGTGAAGGTCAGAGTACTGCATATGTTGATGAATGTATAGACATGTCTGTGAGTGACCGGACGGAAGGGAATTTACAATCTTAAGATAAGATATAGATAAATATACTTCACAGTACACCACAAAACATTTTTGACAAGGAAATGTAAAAAAGGTTAATTTACTAAAAGCTATCTCTACCAGACAACCTTTGGATGAAGTATGTATAGTTTAATGGGGTCGTTAGGCCGTTCATACCACGGTATGATGGCCGGAACTCTTTTTGAATTTGGCGATTCGAACCACCATCAAAAAATCATCGCACATTTAGTGCACCCTAGTTTACATATTTGGTTATAGCACAGTAATATAAATAAATTGGCTGTTATTACATACGTATAATATTCTTAAATCATTAAAAAGTTTGATAGGCGTTACCTTAAATCTGATTTGGTATTGTTTATTGAGCAACAACTCAATTCGGACCACCTACTTACTACCACTAAAGAGTGCGTGACCCGTTATTTTATATCATCCATTCGGTCCGAGATTTATTGCTACATTTTAGGGCCACTCATAGTTTATTTTCGTTTCACCTACATAATATGTATTAGTACCATAAGTTTCACTTCAAAATCAAACCAGTAATGATGATGAATGTATGATGATGATGTGTTTAAATTTTTGTTGCACATACGTCAAAACGATTAAATATTTTTTAAAGATTTAAGTTTTTTGAAAGCATGTCAGCCTCAAAATAAACAAACCAAGTATACCATTAATTACATAACTTTGAGATTTAAATCAGCAAAGTATTTTAAACTCTAAATGCACCCGATTAAAGCCATTTTTAGTAGTAAAAATGGTGTTAATATCTTCCCACAAACCTGCGAATGCAGATAACAATCTTAAACCAATTTGTTTATAGCTGATTAACGAAATAATTATGCGTTATAACGCTAACTGTTCGCGTGTTATAACGCCCATTGTTTTTAAGACTATAATTTACATATATGGTAACATTAACTACAAATTGCACGCTCCATAAAGAAATATGAAAATCAGGGTAACATTGTTTTGGAAAAAACTTGACAGATATGTTGTTATACATCAATGAAATATGTCTTTTTATTTCTATAAGATCGTGTTATAGATATATTCATTTATTAATTAATTACAAAAAGTTAATTATTGTTTTGACAAAACAAAAGTAAAAAGCCTTCCGCTCCGGAGCGCATCTGGTTGAAAGACTTTCTTTTGCTATGAAACAGGGTACGCACAGATCTATTAAGATATTTGGTCTATGGTCTGTAACACAGCTTTACCTAAGCTGCATGCTTGATGGGAATTTTTGACCCGGGTGCGACGTACTACGTGCGACCACAGAAGAGAGAATGCGACCCGGGATTTTACATTAAGTTATGATACCTAGGTACTTCAAATATCATTATTATACAAAGTATTATAAAATATATTTCAATAAAAATTTCCTTATGTTAAATTAAATATCCACCGCAAACATAGGTAGTACCTGAAATGAATTTTTGAATAAAAACGTATGCTCATGTCTTCGCATTCAAGTCACGCATCAGTCAGCCCACGTGGTGCTCCGCCGTGTCTTATTGTTTTTATATTTATATTATAAATAACTATGACATTACCGCTGATAAGACGCAGTTTAATATTCCCCGGTGTTGCCACACTCGTGCCTTTCATTTCAGGCGGGATCACGACCACTGGAGGAGTGTATGACACCTTGAAAGTATTACACATGTTATATTATTATTTATAAACGTGGTGTATTTCTTTTGATGTCTCCGAGTGACGAATTTTTAAATACAACTTTTTTGTATACCTGTAGGCTGCAAATGGCCGAAGGATGTCGAAAATATTTATTCTAAATACAGGTCGCCTCGCTCACCGTTAAAAACCTCTGAAGCAATTTGTCTTCACAAATTTCCCGTATTCGTGGCAGATTATTGTGTGGATTTGGTGTCATAGTTCAAGCCCAGGGTGCAATGACCCGTATTTTCATTTTCTTTTTCTTTTACTTATCTATATTGTTTAATTATTTGCGTAAAATTATTTTTTCTATTTTTTGTTTCGCCTTGTTGTCCCATTGAAAATATTTTTGTATTAATTAGAAGGAAAAAGTGATTGCTACTGTGTTGTTTTTTCTTAATTTATTTATATGTTTTCTTAACAAAGAAAAATAAAAAAATAAAAAATATTGTAGGTATACTAGATAATTTAAGATAAGATAATAATAGTAATAACAATCCTTACGCCAACAAGTATCTTTAAACATAATACCGACTTGATGGAACGTATGTAACGTTCCATCAAGTCAAGTAATCTGAATACTATTTATACGCAAGTCTGCAAGGCTATGTTTCGCCGGTGGCTAGTTCAAAGGTCATTAAGGGTACGTTTTACATAATATTGACATAAATATGAAGTGGCCTCTACATTGCCGCCACACCGTAATTTTGTCGAACATACAAACCCCACTTGTAATGTAAATTAATTTAACGATTGATTAAAGCGTAATACAGATAACATAGACAGTATAGCCCTCGCATTTTGTAACAGACGAATAAGTATATAAAGGTTATTGAATCAATATCTGTCTTTAATTTCAACATTTAGGTTAGATTTTAAAATACCCTTAATTTTTTATTAAATATTTAGTTCTAGATAACATGAAAAACTCACGTACACGTACGAATTAATTACGAAAGTCTCGCAAATGAATAATCGCGGGACACTCGCTTAAAATTGTAATGATCTACCAGTATACCTAAGTAATTTTTTTATTCAGGTCAGACAGGTAAATGACTTGTACTCAAAATATCCGCATTTAAATCAATGCCGCTATAATGTCATTTTCTTTCTTCTATAATACTCATTTACTGATCAAGCAGGTTCTACCAACAAACAAAAATAGTGTGTTTTAAATTTAGTCTTAGCCATTATCATGAGCCCTGCTAAACGTGAGACGCACACAGCGCGTTTAGTTCACATTCTGCGCACACGCATGCGGGTAAGGCGCGTCGAAATTTCGGCACGGGGCATAAATTGGCAGTTTGCACCGCCCACACGTCGCTCGACACGCATGGCGAATCGCAGGGCTGCCAGTGACTAGACGCAGATCTTAGAACCCTGTCTGCCCGGCATTTCATCACGGAACATCCATTTTATAGTCGGCACTACAATCCAATTGGAACTGGACTAGCTGACTGGCTGTCGGGCTGGCTGTCTGGCTGTATGGCTAACTGGCTGACTGACTGGCTGGCTGGTTTTATAATTAGTTGAGGCAACGACTTGACAACGCACTTTTGTTTTACATATTTTACTCGCTCGACGTTAACCTTGTTACAAGAGCTACATCCAGTTACCGCGTCAAGAGTTGGTACAAATTTTTGATAGTTCCCACAATAATAAACTAGTTTCTATAGATTTTGGTTAGAAATTGAAATGTCTTAGCACTATTAGATTTTGTCCATCCTTGAATCAGCTGTATGTGAAATTGGTTTAACTAAAGCGATTTATCATGCTACGAAACAAACATAAATTTATATGTCCGGTACTTAAGTGAGTATTATAAAAAAATATTCATGAAAAAAATATTGATATTAATGTTAATGTTACTTCTTTGATATTGTTATGAACGGTGAGCTTTGAAGCTATCAGCAGCTTAATCTAATTTATAAAACTCAAGTTAAACTCAAGTGGCAAGCGCTTACGAAACACATCACCCAACCGCTTGCATTGACATCCTTTATGTTAAACGCATATGCAAAAGTTAGGGTTGGCACATCTAACAATATGGTAAAAATGTGGGTAAAACCTCCTTCTTTAAAAAAAAATGTTGATTTTCTATAGACTTAACAGCGTTACCGTTCTTGGTGGGAAAGTGAAGAGTCATGTCTGCGGTTTTGTTTTGTTTTCTAAAATTTGTGTTATGTCGAATATTAATGTGAAATAATGGTGGATTATTAATCGTTAAGTGTTCGTGAGTGTGCATGAGTGTTGGCAAATGAAACAAAACAGTGCAACGTCACTTTTTAAATTCTCTCAAAAAGTCCGCCCGAGGACTTAAGTGGGGCTTTAAGTCCTTTACTGAGATACTTGAATGGGGGTTGTTGGGGGGTATATAATTTCTCACTTCTCATTTCTATTATCATTCATCATCATCATATCATCATCATACAGGAAAGAAATATTGTTTATTTATGTATTGCTTGCAAAAAAAATTACTTTGACACTGGCTAAATGTGCTAATCTCACGAAGCCATCAACTAAATGAAAAAAAAAACTGCCTTACCAGGTATATAGGTGGCAAGAAATTTTATGATTTCACAAGCTATAGAGACAATAGCTCAATGAGTAAGAACGCACCTAAAGACTTCAATCTCAACTCGTGTTAATCATCTCATGATTCCTGCATGGGGGATAGTCTCAACATAATCCTTAGCCGTCGCTAGCCTCAAGCGTCTGAAAAATGTCTTAACTTTCTCGAGTATTCCCATTCTTGTTACAGGACTTTTAAGTGTGTATGCCTCCCTGCAAAAAGGGTGGGGAATATCTCAGCATATTACATCATCAATTCGATAATTATGAACTACAAAAGCTATGTCAATACGGCAACGACTTCACCAAGATTGGGAGGTAAATAAATAAATAATAATAATATTAAAATTTATTTATTTTCTCTCCACAAACTACAATAAACAATGTGCTTAACCTGTATAATATCAAATATAATATTTTTGGGAGACTGGAGTCTAAACTAGGCAGAAGCCTGCTGGTATTTTATAACTCCAGGCTTCCGACCTTCGTAATACATGGGTAGGTATAACTTTTAGGTACAACATCGAGAAAGAGATTTAATGATATATTTAAAAGAGAACCAGGTACTAAATAATAAGCCAAATAATATGAAATTGAAATTGAAATTGGTTTGTAAATGAGACCAATTCTGGCTAACAGTTTCTAAACTTTTTACCTGTTTCAAGTGGTATCTTAGAAATATAATTATGCATGTTTATTTATACTAGTGGTCGCCCAGTGGTCGAAATTCGACTGTAATTTTATTAAGGCTGCACGGATTGTATCCTAAGCAATGAAAAATTAAAAAAGATAGAATGTGAGTTTGGATTGGCATTGACAGATTTCGGCCGCTCCTCTTCCATTAGTATATATGTGTGTGTGTGTGTGTGTGTGAAATACATAGTGTGTAATGTTTGTTTTATTGATTAATTGTATTTTTTATGCATAATTAAAAAAATATATTAACATTCTGCAATTCTTCTCTATATAAACTACTTATAAGTGTGCAAAATTCTTGTTATTTACGAGATCATTACGAGTACCAAGTGTCGCGTGCGCCGCATCCCATCACACACAATACAAAACGGTGAACAACGAACGTGATGTGTTTGAGATCAGCCGATCCGAGCCTTCGAAGCCATTACTTTAAACTTACTTACTTACTCCATTGTCTCAGCGACCCGAAATAAGTATTTTCCTCCTTTCTGTGATGGAACCACTGATTTTTTCTCAGTCTCACGATTCGAAGCTCTAAAAAGTCCTTGATGATCTAGTCCTTCCAAAAGGTAGTTGGGTACCCGAAATGTACGAGCGCTTAGTAGCCCGTGGGCTTATTACCAAAAAAAAGCTTTAATACATTTTTAAAGGTCGTGAGATAGCAGTCGTTTAAACCGACCCACATTGAACCTGCGTGGTGAAGCTTGGTCTGATCTTCCTGTGTTTTTATGAATAGGCAATATTCAGTATTCACATTTTTTATCGTTCATTATGCACTGCACTATGAACTATCCATTTAGGATGTCTAGGCCGCCAGTAGTGGGACATTTAAAGATAATGACTATGCATTAGCAATTTATATTATTCATAGTAAACATTTTGCCCTTAAACAACACTTTAAGTCGTAATAACATACAAGGCAGAATACAAATTCCCACAATCAACATTTAGTTTTATGAAACGACGTCTATTGGTTTCGTATTTCCTGAGAATTTTGCAATCTTTATGTCAGAATCATGCTCGCTAACGTTACGCAACTATCAATTTGTATTTGCATGTGTCTTCATTAACCAAGTGTTGGCATGTCGGTAAATTCTAACTGGAATGTGGACAAGTGTCGCCAAATGAATTCTTAATTACGTAATGTCGTAAGGACATGGTAGTTGCTAATCAGGAAGCCTATGTGTCAGACTCATAGCCAAACCCGATAAAGAATATATGTAAACAAACCAAATTAGGGTCATCACAAGTCTGGGCATAAATGTTTTTGTGTTTTTTGTATTACTTGATTACTGCATTTTACATCTATACTAATAAAGAGGAAAGCTTTGTATTTTTGTATGTACGTATGTTTGCAACGAGTAGACTCAAAAAGTACTGGACCGATTTAAAAAAATATTTCACCATTAGAATGCTACATTAGCGATGAGTAACATAGGCTACATTAAAAAAAATGCGGTACGAAGTCCGCCGGTTCAGCTAATAAACGATATTGTAAGACTTATTATTCTCACTACACATCTCACTTAAATCAGCCGCTCAACGTCGGTTAAAAAAAACGTTATAATACGAAGAACGTAAAAAAATCGTTAACTATTTTCACTTTTTTTTCATTTTGTTGATGGCTTCGTGCGATTAGCACATTTAGCCAGTGTCAAAGTAATTTTTCTAACAAGTAATACATAAATAAACAATATTTCTTTTCTGTATGATGATGATGATGAATGATAATAGAAATGAGAAATGATATACCACCTAACCCCTCGAGTATCTCAGTAAAGATGTGGGGCTTTACTAAGTCCTCGGGCGGACTTCTTGAGAGAATTTGAAAAGTGACGTTGCACTGTTTTGTTTCATTTGCCAACACTAATGCACACTCACGAACACTTAACGGTTAATAATCCACCATTATTTCACATTAATATTCGACATAACACAAATTTTAGAAAATAAAACAAAACCGCAGACATGACTCTTCACTTTCCCGCCAAGAAGTCCTATTTTCACTTGTTAACCCTAATAAACAAATGTAATTACTAAAACGGAGGTATTCTAAACAACTCTGTTATTATAAACTAGCATTCCAAATGAAGATGACACTAGTATCCATATGGGGTCGATTATCTTAACTACCTCTGAAATCTGCAAATGCAAAACAAACATTCATGAATAAATTACATGGACGTTAAAGAAAATTGGATTGCAACAGCAGTTGATTAATTTATGTAATAAATTTTATTATTGAATCTTAGGTGCAATTTTTAGTTATTTCAAGGTAGCTTATTTGTTCACTCACATAGGTTATCGCCAATTAAAACAAGCTATATGGGATCGCAGAAAATTTTGTATACTGATCGCCAAACATCAGTATGAAGATGGCAGTAGATGATGATGTTATAGGTTAAAACTAAGGTATGATTGTAAGTCTATGGTTTCTGGTTTTTAAATTTTCTTAAAATTTATATAAATAAAAATCAATTGCTGTTCCTTTGTCTCGCTAAAACTCAATAACGGCTTGACCGATTTCAATAGTTTTTATTTTGTTTTGTTCGCTCTACTACAAGGATGGTTTAGAAAAAAAAAAACAAAGGAATACTGAAAAAAACTGCTGAGAGATCGAAGACTTAAGCATTGGTGATGTTGTATGGGAGTCGCCACTTCGGATTACTCTAAATACATGGCGTTCATGGCACATATTTATTAAAAATTAGACAAGACAATGTCCGTCGGGTCGGCTGGTATTTAATATAAATAAATCTTTTACGTATAATCTTTTCTGTTGATCAACTGGAAAACGTTGTCAAAACATGCCTGTCACTGGTTGCTTGGCAACGCCTTGTTAGTAAACATTCTCCGAATTTGGCTATAGTATACGAGGTGTAGTGTGAAATTGATATTGGATATTAAGATATTACTTGGTGGTATAAAATATTTGCATCATGATGAGTCATGTCATATTTCGAAACTGCATTTTAAGAAAAGCAGAGTTCTACATTTGGAGTCATGGCTTAAAATTCAAATAATAGAATATATTCTTAATTATCCATAATTCTAAATTCTAAATGAATGTCACTATGCCATCTTAGTTTAGTTACACTGACTTAATACTTACTTACTTGACTTATTTTATAAATGAATAATAGTTAAAAGGTTAAACTTTATTCACTTAATTACCATTACTGTTTTTTGTATAAAGAATTTGCTTTAAAAATCATTTTGAACATTTTATAAAATAGCTTGGTTATTTCTTAACTGATCTTTAATATTTGTAAAAATATTATGATCGGATGTTAATGACGGTAGTTGTTGACATTGAATGGGCGCCTTTGGCTTACAAAGTAAAAAGTGTTGAATAATTTCGGCGGGCTGGTTAGAACCACGATAGCTCAATTGGAAGAGCACCTGACCCGGAATGTCAGAAGGGTGCAGGTTCAAATCCTGCTCGTGGAAATTTTTTCAACGTTTGTGTTTTTGTAATTTGTTCGCAACAAAATTTGCTTTAAAAATCATTTTGAACATTTTATAAAATAGCTTGCTTATTTCTTAACTGATCTTTAATATTTGTAAAAATATTATGATCGGATGTTAATGACGGTAGTTGTTGACATTGAATGGGCGCCTTTGGCTTACAAAGTAAAAAGTGTTGAATAATTTCGGCGGGCTGGTTAGAACCACGATAGCTCAATTGGAAGAGCACCTGACCCGGAATGTCAGAAGGGTGCAGGTTCAAATCCTGCTCGTGGAAATTTTTTCAACGTTTGTGTTTTTGTAATTTGTTCGCAACAAAATTTGCTTTAAAAATCATTTTGAACGTTTTATAAAATAGCTTGGTTATTTCTTAACTGATCTTTAATATTTGTAAAAATATTATGATCGGATGTTAATGACGGTAGTTGTTGACATTGAATGGGCGCCTTTGGCTTACAAAGTAAAAAGTGTTGAATAATTTCGGCGGGCTGGTTAGAACCACGATAGCTCAATTGGAAGAGCACCTGACCCGGAATGTCAGAAGGGTGCAGGTTCAAATCCTGCTCGTGGAAATTTTTTCAACGTTTGTGTTTTTTTCAATCTTTAATTTAAATTCTTGTTTTCGTAACTGAAGTAATTTAAAAATCAAGTTCACATACGGAATAATTAAAGACCTCGCATCGGTGCAATCATTTCTTTTTGTCTCTAACAAATCGGCCACACATTTAACCCGAACCAATTTGTATACCATGTTACAAGTATATCCTTTTAATATTCTTTATAAGTAATTGCTGATATTAAACATTCTACGGCCCGAAACGGACGTACAACCTCAAATAACCCTTTTTACAATCCGAAAACATTTGTGAATGCAAAGAGTACCCAAAAACTGAGCCGAAAAATTGCCTCGGGACAGAGATGACAGGTTGATGTGCCCCGCCATGATTTGTTATAGTTTGTTACAAGTTGCCCGTTGATTTGTTACACTTGTTACGTATTTTAATGCTCCTTTAACAAGATTGCGCCCTGATGTATGTGGTATCGGTGTTTGAACGCTAAAAAGATCAACTGGGGCAATTTGTATTTTAATTGGGGAAATGCTTATTTTCTGCTCGTCTGTACATAAAGGGATCGGGTGTTTTGTTCAGAACAGTTCTTAACTGCATCATCTTCATCATAATTATTAAGTGCTTTATATTTATAAAAGTCCATTTACTGCGCTCAGAGCAATTATGGTATATTTTACTGAGGTTCATCACACTAATATTATAAATGCGAAAATTTGTGTGTACATTTGTTGCTTCTTCACGCTGCAACGGATGGATGGATTTGGATAAAATTCGGCATACAGATAGTTTATAACCTGGATTAACACGTAGGGTACTTTTCATTTCGATATTCCCACGGGAAGGGAAACCACGCGGGTGAAATTGCGGGCGGCCGTTGCTATATAAACAGATCGGGCTTTTTTCATATAAAACCTAAGTACGTCAACTTAGATATGGATATTAATTTTTAAAATGCTCTGAACTTTAAACTGCCTAATCTTCATCATCATCGTCATTAAGTTCTATCTGTAAAAGTCCTCCTACTGTTCTCGTTATATATAAAATATCGTTTTAGTTTTTGAGGGAAGTTATAAAAGTTACATACAACCGGAGACAGTAAATTTTATTTATAAGCGATCTGATCCCTGTCTCTATAGATGGGTAATTGTAGTGCTACTTCATTGTATCTTCAATTCACTATTTCACTTCCAATTACCCGCACAGGCGACTCCGAACAAAGAAGTTTAGTAATCGTGTAGTTTACGACATGTGTACTAAATTAACAAGGGGACAGCACTAGCCCAAAATAGGGGTGGCATTTGTTACCTTTCCCGTTTCTTACAAAAAATTGAGCGTATTTCTAGTTTAGAATCAAAGAAACAGAGTATTTTGGCGTATACCTCTTAATAAACACAATCTGGGAGACAGAGCAGTGTATCTTACTTTTATTACATTGAATTTTGCGTTGAATTGAAACGCAATTACAGACCACGGCCTTTTTGCCTCTTCTTCGCTCGCTTAGATACAAGTCCAGCACTCCAGCTCATCACGCTCATCATCATCATCTCTATTGCAGCCTACCAAATGTCCTCTTCCATTTGTGAGCACTTAGCTCATAAAGCGTTTTTAAATTATACATCAGTACTGTTTGATATTGTACAGACGAGATGGCTGCTTATCAGTTAGACTACCCAAAACTGTCAAATATCTTCAATAAATGTTCAACCATATGCCATAGACATAAAGTTCAAAGTCTAATAAGACATTTTGTGGTAATCTGTCATGCAGGCGTGTGTACAATGTTCAGTATACATGCATGATGTTTTGCAAATTCAGGTTTAAAAAAGGCTTTTGCTGAGTTTCTTGCCGGGTCTTCCAGTACGAGATCTCCCGCCGTATACTTATGAACCAAGATGGCGTAGCTATTCATAAAAGCCGACTTCTAGCCTAACATAAAAAAAAATGAAAATTGAGGTCCGTGTATCCATTTCTGGTTGGCAACCCTACCTAAAGTCAACGGCGTGTAATAGTCGTCTACGGTCGTCGGTCCAATCAATTAAGATACGCAGCTCAGACGCCACCCGCGACGCAATAGCCGTTCACGCCTCGATTATTGTAGGCACGCACCTTTTTCTGGTTCATAGTGCTTAAGGTTAGGGAACACCGAACGCGGTAGCAGGCCGTGAGCAGTCAAACAGTCTTCAGTTGTTGAAAAATTTTGCATTTTTAACTGGCACTCAAGTGACACATACAGGTGTATCAATTCTCTTTATTATAAAAGGCACATTTATAACAATTGAACAATCGAAATTGAAAAGTTAACTAACCTATAATAAGTTAATATACAATGGTTTTGAGTTGACTCGCGTCTACCCGTCCTGCGCTGTAGTTTTAATTAGCGGACCACCTTACGTACGACCGTGCGTGCGTACATATGGCGCGCGAGGGTTTAAGTCAAAACAGTTCAACCAAATCAAGTCGTCAAAGTCAAGTCAGTTCACAACATACTAGGAGTGTCGCCCAATCCACCAGGTGTGCTGAACGCGACAGAATATAAGCGCGCATAGAACCGCTCGCACCAAAATTGCATTGCACTATCTTAGAACATGGGATCTCATTTGTTTTTTTGCAGCGCTTAATGGCAGTCGCATTCTAGATGCGTTTTCGCACGAATTGAACTCGTACAAACACGTACGAATACGCACGGCACGATACATTCGGATCCTCCGACTACTATAGCACCTCGGACACAAGTCGTGCGTGTGCCTGCCACAAACTGTAAAAATACCTCAATAGACTTTGAACTTTACGTATATGGCATATAGTGGAACATTTATTGAAAAAAATTGACAGTTTTGGATAGGTTTATGTGCAGGCGTCTGTACCATCCAAAGAGCGGCTGGCCTAATTGAATATTCCAGCGTTTGAAGTTTAACATATCAAACAGCTGCACCGCTCCCGACCCGCAAATGCGTTCGGTGTGGCGAGGGCATTATTGTATACATGCGCTTTTACCTTCCGGTGTTGCCTGTGGAAAAATAGTTTAAAAACAGGAATGTAACCTAGTAAAGTATAATTACAGCACCCAACTGCGCCAAAAACTTTGATTGAAATAGATGTAAATAAAATGTTTGGTGTATTTGTAAGGATTTCTTAGTCTTTTTAAATGTTAATATTATGTGCCAGTGTAGGTATCGAAATGGCTGTATGTGAATACTTTGTAAAATGCTAAAACTATTAAATTAAAATGCAACCGTTTTTGACATAATTATAAAAATTGAGTTGTTATAAGTTGATGAATACTCGCAAAAGTTTTCACCGTTACGCAAAGCATCGACGGCTTGTTAATGCCTTGGTTGCCAGTTGCAAATATCATAAACAGAATTCGCTCGGCATCAGACATTGGTGGCATCAATGTGAAGTGCCAATTAATTTTTACGACGCCTGATAACGGCGTCTATATTTTTGGACATTGTTACGATTACGACCGCTTTTAAAATTACCCTCCGGGTGTTATTGCTTTGCGTACATGCTCTTCTCAACATTACCCTTGCTCGGTTTGTTTACAGAGTTTATTTACCGATTATTTTAGTTGAGAAACAATGCTATACCATAAGGAATTTATTTAGAATTGTTGTGCGAATAGTTTAGGTAAATACAGTTCACATTTTATTTGCCATAAGATAGGAATTCTTATAGTATTTGCTGCGAAACTCGTTTTAAAAAATGCTCCTATTTTCTGGACAAGTAATTTACAATACTAAGAATTTAAGCACGTGGCTGCCTCAAACGTTCTTATAACGCTGATTTCCAATCTTCAAGTATGAAAGAAAAAGAAATCTTCATAAGCTGAGATAATAAGATAAGATAAGATAAGATAAGATAATAAAAAAAGGAATCCTTAAAAATTATATTTATAAATTCCAATAATTTATCCTAATACAACTTGTCAATTACCCGTTTGCTGTTGATAATAAGTAAATCAATATTTCACTGGAAACAGCTCAAATAAAATGTTCAAATAATTTTTAACGCAAATTTTGTTGCGAAGAAATTACAGAAACACAAATGTTGAAAAAATTTCCACGAGCAGGATTTGAACCTGCACCCTTCTGACATACCGGGTCAAGTGCTCTTCCAATTGAGATATCGTGGAATTTTTTTCAACATTTGTGTTTTTGTAACAGCTTAAATGTTAAGTTTAGAAATACCCGCAATCGCATCCTTTAAAAATACTGCCTGCGTAGTCAGGTTATTACTTCATAGTAGTAGACTAATAATAGACTTTTGAAAAGCTACTCGTGTTGCATTCTATCACGTCAACTTTACCGAGTAGCGTTCCCGGGCGATTCATCTCTAGGCTTTATAGTGATGCCGACAAAGTTTAGAGTTGCATAAAAACATATTAATTAACTTGATGTCGGGCTCTTATTCTCACGCAATAGTGATGTAAATGATGTCAGTGTAATGAACTTGTCGTTGTATTTTCAATAAGTTTTTTTATGTCAATGCATGCAGGTTTTTCATGATAATAGTAGCTTGTATAACTTTTGAAAGGTTTATTAATAAAATTTTATGTTATTGTGTCACGAAGTCTCAATTTTTTTTCGCACATACTGTTGTATGGTTCATCTTATAAACACAGAAAACTGATATTGACACAATTATAGATTATGTTTTCTTATCTGGCCTAAGATAGTCCTTGTTACATAAGCAATGTTTAAATACCTGCACAGAAAAAAACAGCACAAAACCGCCCGTTATGGAGATCCTTAGGGAAGGCATTTGTCCAGCAGTGACCATCTATTGGCTGAGATGATTATGATTATGATGATGATGATGATGATGATGATGATGATGATGATGATGATGATGATGATGATGATTATGATCATTCAGAAAAAGTACTGAGCTCTGCAAAGATAATTTAATTAGAAAAGCGTAGAAGATTCTGACTAACATGTAGGTAGATCAAATGAAGTGCTATCATTATCTGGTCAGATAGTCAAAACATTATTAAAGTATATTCAATAAATACTTAAAGTCACACCACGTTCAACCCACCGGTACCGTTTCGTACCATTACCACAAATCACTTGCAGTTTCGCTTCGCCTGCTCCAAAGATTATGATATATCCTATCTGCTGCTGATATACATCAGCTAACGAGCCTTCACGGTTGGCGACGGCAATTAACAGAACCTTACTCGGTTACGCAAAGCAACCACGCCTGCAACTAGCTGGCATTGGTACTGGACCATATGGTTACGCTACATGAAATGTGAGTTTTTTTAACAAATATCTATGTGGTTGGTTATGACGAAGACAGCTTTCAAGCGAATTAAACACTTTTTAATTTGTCTTTATATGTAGCTTAATTGGCATGAACGTAAGAAGAATTTTCTCTGAAAATAATTTAGAGACTGCTCGATATTGTGGAGACGTGCTCTCTTTTAAACTTTGTTACGGTCGAAAACATCAGACTAATTAGATAAATTGAGTCATTAAACTTGAAATAATTCGTAACATCTGCATGCGCTATGGTCATACGGATGTATCTAACCTACATACATCTTTGCGGAAACATCGGATATTCAAAGACAACAAATACATGGTAATAATCCCGATAACCCCTTGAGCGTCGAACGACCAGCAGGTTTACGTCAACAATTAAAATTCTATTATTATTTGTCTTGTTCGATACATGAGCTCTTAATAGTAACTCCAATATTTCTACGACTAGAAGTATGATTGTTAATATGAAAACTACTACTGAAGCAAAATGATAGTGGAATATAATTTTAATACTGTCCCCTACTTACCGCGAGCTCCATAGCTAGAGGCAATTAGCGGAGAGGAATAATTAGTTATCAGTAGTAAACTTTAAGCACCGAATGACCTAGGCAACACGTAAAGCAGCCTGCGAGCTGCCGAGCTAATTAAGCCAAGTGTGGGTGGCAGTGGCAGCCATTTAGAACCACTAAACAACGCTGAGAACAAAATGCCTTTGGACTAATCTACAAGTTGTAAATCGTCTTGTTATTCTGAAATTCACATTGCAGAAAGCGTAAGTAGTATACATACAGAAAAACTAATGTCATTAGACTATATTAAGTGCCGTTACTCCAATGACTTTCATTCGATGCATCTGTCCATCTTTGGCTCTCATACAATTACTATGGCATATCGTATATTACAGTATTAGAATTGTCACACACGTACACAAGTCATAAACGATCAGATAAATCACACACTTTCACTTTTATTGTATTTCAATGGACAAACAAACCATAAATCATGAAATGAAAAGCCATTACAATCAAAGATGCCAACTTAGAGATTGAACTACGGGACTTACTCATAGTTCACCCAGAAGTACTTTAGCGGAGAATATTTGACACCCACGCGGGCCGCGGCGAGACTAAAAGATAAATCATCTATGCACACACGTTTGTATCACCCTTACCACATAAATTAGATGAAGATTATCGCACGCATTTCTCGTAACTTTGTAAATCAGTGTGTTCAGATCAGGTCTTGTCCAAACAAAATCTTGAACTGCAAATCAAAATATAGGTACCAGTTTAAGAGTGCTCCTTCGATTCACTTCCTTAAAGCGGAATATATTTAATCGTTAGACAGCAAAACGCTGTTTGCAAATAACCATATATTTTTATTAAACTATTCGATTAAGCACTTACAAGCGAGCACTGACGGCGAACTAATAAAATGGAAGCAAACCCATAAATCAGGGCTATATTGCGTTCGAGAGGATTGGCGCCAAGACGTACTCGACTTGAATGCGCCATCTTGTTGAAAAATGCGCGCACGCTCCGAGCCGCGCACGTTGCAACACTAACAAGCTGCGTGCGCGGGAACACGACCGCCATCTTGAAATATGGCGCCTATACAACGATTTATCAATATAATTTTCGTTTGTGCTGTATGTTTACTTTGGTGACATAGCAATTTCCTCTGCTCACAATTTAAACCTTTTGCATTAACAAGACCCGTTCGATAAATAAGTCACCAATACTTGAATTAACACTTTAAAGTGTGAATGAATGGTCATTTTGTAACGCTATTGACAGTAATTGCTTATAAGCTTATTTAGGGACTGGCGATTATGCTCAGAATTTAAGTTAATTTAACCAGTCACGAACGGACGACTATATCCGGTACCTTAGATGACAAAATTACATAAATTTAAAGGAAAACATGACAAGTAGAAAACAGAAACCTATAATTACATGTTAATTGTTCAGTTTAAATTAATTTAATTAAAACGTATATCGAGGTAGCTTAAATAAGTGAAAGTAAGTTCTTTCTCATAAACCAAAAATAGTTTTATATAACTTCTATGCAAGTTATATGAAATATCTAATTCCGATAAAGACGGGCTACCCAATGTGCGGTCAAAAGGTAAATGAGATCTCCGTGGCTCCGTCAAAAGCAGAAATTGAATTAGCGGACCATTCGCGACGTGACCTTGCTGATAAAATGGTGGTTCCAACTCCCGCGTCGCGTCGTCGGGAACAAATCGAAAACGAATTCTTTGTAAGCCTTCGATAAGAACGTAGGAATAAGAAATTTTTTTTTTTTAATATTTGGATCGACATTTGGTAACATAACTTGTGATTGTGAATATAATGCAATATAATACAATTCATTGCAGGTACATATAGTTCGAGGTTTACGAAATGGGAAGTTAACCAAATGGGATGTAGCCGGTTTTGCGGTGTACCTCTTTGAGGTGAATTATTATAATTAAGAATATTATTACACCTAAAACTACGTAGATATTAAGACCATAGTATTTAATGATGGCATTATGAAGGCATTAATGTGAGTAGACGAAACGAAAAAGCTATGTAAGAATCATAGCAAGTGGCACTACCTACCTCTATGGAAGACAGGTGTTATTGTATGTGTGTATGAATGTACGTACATTTATACGTAAATCAGTACGTGAATGCTATATAATATACATATGTATTATATATTATGACTCCTTAGAAACAACGTATTAGGGTGTTATGTTTTCGTATTGCATTAATCTCATTTGTTGATCAGTGCAATATGGCTGAAGATAGCTGGAAGCGCACTTCAAATAGTTAATGAGAATTTTAAAATGCTACTAACATTGAAAAATATAGAGGCAGCTACTGGCTAGCTAGTCGGCATAGAAGCCCCTACCACCAACCAAACCGAGTACCTTTTGTTTCATGTACCTACCCTTGTGGGCAATTACACCCGGAAATTCAGGGTCTGAGACCGGTAGTCTAGTCCCCAGACCACAGGCAGTTCAAGTTGAATACTCCTTTTGATTTCGTATTACCGTTTTAATGCGCACACACTTGGTTGTTTGTGGCCGTGGTAGGAGAAGTGGCAGCTATTTCACACAACTCTAGCCACCGCAAATGCTCTTCACTGAGTGTAACGTCATTATGAAGATTGTTCGCTTACTTAGATTACTTTCTAAGAATGTAGAGCTTAAGTTTGTACGTCAACTAAGTTTGATGACTAAGATTAGGGTACAATAACATTTTTAAATATTTTATTAATACGAGTAATGAGGTTTTTGCATCAAAGAGTTTTACTTAACTCTTTTAAAATCCTTCTTTAAATTAATTATTGCCAAGATTATTTACATGCTTTTTATTTTCTTTGTGTCTCTTATAATATTATCGTTAATAATATTTGTGAAGTGAGTGCCCATGATAGTTCATTTAGTTATACTTTTAACATTATCTATTGAAACAGTACCTACAGACCAGACCATATTGAAACAGGTCCGGGATACGGGTGCTCTTAAGCGGACGAATGATTTGTTTGTTTTGTTGTCATGGAAAGTGTCAAAGCGGTACGAAGTCCGCCGGTCAGCTAGTTACATATAAAGTATGAATACGTGGAACAAATAGTTCGAACATCTTTCTTATTAGTACTAATCAGTCACTAATTGGACCAAGATTTGAAGGATGTTCGAAATATTTGTTTCACGTGTAGGGGAAATTAGGTTAAAGTGCATTAGCATTGGCACAGCATGAAGTACGCGCACTCGCGCGCATTTAGGTATAAAACCAAATATATTTCATTAATAAAAAGTTTCTTTATGTCAACCTCTCGTGAGCATTAAGTATTTCAAGCTTCCCTAATCGCACATGCCCGTAACAATACCAAAACAGTTACACACGTATTCATTTTAATCTAGTTCAGTTTTTTAATGATCTATAATTGTAGACAACCATTAAGCTTGAGAAGGTCGGTGGTGCCAATTGCATACATTCCTTACACTAATCGCAAATGTTAATTTAAGTTACCATGGACGATGAGGCTGAAGGTGGAAACGCACTTCACCCGGAAACCTCAGCTACTGGGGCACTGGCTATCTTATCTAAAGCTGTCGGAACACAATGCTAATAACATTGAAGTTATGGCGATATATTTTAGGTAAGATGGTGGTGGTTAACCAGGCGGACAAACAAGCCATACCACCAACCAAACCGAGTACACATGCATGTACCCCCCGCTAGGGGTCTTAACCACTAGACCATGCACAGAGGCTGTTTAATAATAAATGATAGTCAAAGTCAAAGTCGGACTTCTTGGCGGGAAAGTGAAGAGTCATGTCTGCGGTTTTGTTTCAATTTAAAAATTTGTGTTATGTCGAATGTTAATGTGAAATAATGGTGGATTATTAACAGATAAGTGTTCGTGAGTGTGCATGAGTGTTGGCAAATAAAACAAAACAGTGCAACATCACTTCAAATTCTTTCAAGAAGTACACCCGAGGACTTGGTAAAGTCCCACATCTTTACTGAGATACTCGAGGGGTTGGGGGGCATATCATTTCTCACTTCTCATTTCTATTATCATTCATCATCATCATACAGGAAAGAAATATTGTGTATTTATATATTACCTACTTGTAAGAAAAATTACTTTGACACTGGCTAAATGTGCTAATCGGACGAAGCCATCAACTAAAGAAAAAAAAAGTGCTTTTGAATCGTCCATACATTTTTTACCTATAGACAGACTTAATCCCCCATAATCCACAATACAACAGTCCTTATCACAACGAACGTATAGTAATCGCATAGTCTGCAATGCAACAGTCACACAAACATAATTTGTTAGAATTGCGGCATTCTGCATCTGTTGCGCAAACGCACCTGAACCTCGAACCCGGAGCGATCCGCGGTCGCCGATAACTCCTGACCTCGCAGTCTAACATCCAGTACAATAAACGCACCGGGAAACAGTTTACATACAATTTTATTGTATGTAGGTACCTACTTAAGGCAAGCCCAATGCGTTGGCCTGATCTGGTAGGCTACTCTTGACGCAAACTCAATCTCAATACAAATCCAATCCCAAATCTAAAAAATTGAAATGGCACTCATAATAGCTATAATAGCGCTACATTGGAATTAAATTGCGTGGAAATTGAGTGAACAAATTATTATCGAGATGGGGCGTTCCGAAATTGCGAAACTTATCCCAATATCGATACATAATAATCGCATTGGAATTGTATTGAAATTGAGTTTGCGTCAAGAGTAGCCTACCAGAACCGCACCACCCTCGACACCAAATTTTACGATGCCCTCCACGTCAACTCGAACAGAAAAAATGGCGGAACATCGTGAGGGACAAGTTATATCCTGGAGGTCACGACCCTCAGTGTTGAGGAATACGATGCAAGGAGGGACTTAATGCAAGCCTTAGTATAAATATTTACTCGCATATTAGAAATGCGATTTATGAAAGGGTGAGATGACTTTTATTCTAACACTAGTGGCCCCCTTCGAGATCGTCCGCTTCAGCAAACACCCGTATCCCGTCGAAAACTTTTTTTGATACAAACATTGTTCATACAAATACAACAAAAGACAAATCAGCCAAATCGGCCGGGCTGTTCTCAAGTGATGCTATCACATACATGTGGCAATTGATTTTTATTAATATACATTATAATATGAAGTGCTCTCCAATCGCATTCTCCAGAAGTCAACAGTGTTTTGTCACTGGAAATTATTAAACAGTATGTAAACAAAATGCAAGAAAAGTAAGGATAGGATCTGGTTCTGCTGAGCGCTAAGTGCTAATAAGTAGTATTACTAAGTAGTAGTGATTAGATTTAAATATGCGAGATTTTTCACTAATAAAAAAAGTTTCTAAAACATTCAAAACGCAAGGATAAATTAAAGAAACATGTATTTACGTTGAACTACGTAACAGGAGCAGAGAGCACGTAGCTTTTGATTACTTAGTCAGAGTGGTTAAGCGCTAAGTTTGTATCACAAGTTCGTCATTAGGTAGCGCTACTGCTAGTTTAGGTCGTATAAAAAAAAGGAAAGTTCACGCTTTGAACACTATTGTACAAAAAAGAATGCCCAAAACCTACATTCAATACCACAGCAGGATTAAAACAACCAAGAACTACAACTATAAGTTTAACCCAGTGTACTAGACTCAAGACAAAACTTTCACTTACATGTTCTAAAGCCAACAAATAATAAGCTATTAAGGGAACCACTTTGCCTGTTTGTGCAACGTGTAATAGCTACCTTAAACATATTCATCATGTTGCTGTACAACGCAAACATCGCTTGTAAATTGAATGCAACTCGATCTATATCCCGTTGATCAATGTGAGCTTACTCACGTTATTATAATTGCTAGTGGTCGTCCAGTGGCTGCACGGATTGTGTCCTAAGCTATGAAAAATTAAAAAAGATAAAATGTGAGTTTGGATTGGCATTGACAGATGTCGGCCGCATTATAGACAAACAATACGTGTGTGTCAAATACATGGTAGTGTGTGTAATGTTGTTTTTGGTGATTTAATGTATTTTTATGCATCATTTAAAAAAAATATTAACATTCGGATAACCTTCTCTATATAAACTATAAGTGTGTGAAATTTCATACTCCTCCGTCCGCGCAATTTTTGTAAAAACGGGTACAAAGTTTTTGCTTTACGTATTAATATATAGATTATATAACTGTCATTAATTTAACAAAATTGAACAACATCATCATCACCATCATCATCAGCTCTTTTTGTGTCCCCACTGCTGGGGCACGAGCACTGTGGATGGATAAGGAGAACTGGCCATAAACCAACACGCGGGCCCAGTGCAGATTGGTGGTTGTTAACGACTACTAATGCAGCCGGGATCAACAGCTTTAGGTACGTGCTTTCCGAAGCACGGAGGAGTTCGCGATGAAAATTTTTTGGTCACCCATCCGATGACCGGCCTTTGCGAAAGTTGCTTAACCTCAGCACTCGCAGACCGGGCGCGTTAACCACTGCGCTATCGAGATCCTCAAGAAGAACGAGGACAACATCAACCATCATGAATCCTCTTAGGTAGACGCGGTCTAGCCGATCTTTAGTTTTTCGGCAACCAATCTAGTAACCATTTGGGGAAGGCTTACAGTCTGATGCTGTTAGTGTACACAAATTATTTGTTTATTTACTATATGCCAACAGCGTTATATACCTACTTTATCTTTATATATAGCATAACAGCAAGCAGAAAGTAAAAACACACCAATCAAGAACATGGGTAATTGACCACTGTTCTCCAAAAATTAATACATAACTTTTAATGACAATTTAAAATTTATGAAAAACAGATAAAAATAAAAATGATGCTTTTCGGAGTTCTTAGAGAGGCTTCCTGATTAAGCTTTGAAATTAAGTAACATTTCACTTCGCAGAACATTTTTCGTCATCCTTTAACAAAGAAATCCAGTGTGTAAAGATAAAATACGATTGAAGCTGACACCTCAATAAAAACGCTTATAAAGTAGGTAAGTATGTCTTCAGAAGACCACACATATTTGTATGGTACCCCAATATCGAATTACTGCATACTACAAACAGATAAAAATAAAAATGATGCTTTTCGGAGTTCTTAGAGAGGCTTCCTGATTAAGCTTTGAAATTAAGTAACATTTCACTTCGCAGAACATTTTTCGTCATCCTTTAACAAAGAAATCCAGTGTGTAAAGATAAAATACGATTGAAGCTGACACCTCAATAAAAACGCTTATAAAGTAGGTAAGTATGTCTTCAGAAGACCACACATATTTGTATGGTACCTCAATATCGAATTACTGCATACTACAATTTAAAGTATCCCACATGCCAAAGAGTTATTTATGTGAATTGGAAGGAGATAAATTAACGATTTTTATATTCCTTTACAATTTTTTTAACCCAATGGATATAAGTCCAGGGAGTTATAACAATATTATCAATATATGGTGGCACCAGTGTTTTGTGAACACTGGTTTGTGGTTATAGGCTACTACTTACAATACCATAGGATCACCAGTACCTGGTGATAAAATTAATATTAAATTTTTATTTTCAAATCACCCAACACTGTAGGTTCCAATATACCTATCCGGGCCAACAATAGCAATGTAAGTCTACAATACTTACTAACAAAATTAATTACAAAAACACAAATGTTGAAAAAATTTCCACGAGCAGGATTTAAACCTGCACCCTTCTGACATACCGGGTCAGGTGCTCCTCCAATTGAACAAAATTTGCGTTAAAATTATTTAAACATTTTTAACAAAATTAATATTAAGTTTTAATTAATAACTTAAATTAATATTAAATCCCAATGGAAAGGGTTCAATGCACTAAATGCCAAACACTGCAACACTCTAATAGTGTTTGTATACAAACTGACAATTAATATAGAATATGGTTATGTCGACTGTGCTTAAGCAGTTTTCATCGCAAAAAAATTCTATAGAATTTTATTGAAATTTTACTCGAAAACAGTCAGGAATCTGGGCAGACCGCCCAGATTAAATTATCACTAAAGTCAAAAATCGGTTGCTGACCCTATTTCTAATGATTAAAAGAAAAAAAATTTGATCACTAGTTCCTGTTGAGCAATTGTTTTTGATTGCATGGTTTTTGTTAATAAAGGCAGGTATTGAGACAAGATCAAGACAAGATCACTCATCTTTAATTTTAGTCCACATTTTTGGAGTAACAGGGATTGTATTACAGTATCATGAACCAAACATAGGTAGGTAGAAAGATTAAGTGAGACAAATGCGTTTCCAACGATTTCTGATTACGAAATATCTCATTACCGACATTAGTATCGTAATCGGTATGTTTACAATTTGTTAGGCGTAATTTACATTTTATCGGACGGTATCGACCAATTATCCGGTCATAGGCTATCGCGAACAGGTACAGGTACATTTGTAACTGCAACTAGACGATAAGGCCTACCTACTGCTATACACAATGATCAGTTTCGAGCTTGTATCACATAAAAGCAATGCGTTTATTAAATTTTAAATCAAAGCTTTTGCAGTGCCGATGTTAATTTTTCAAATAGTTTTTAGGCAACATCTTCGGCCTCGTTTTGGACATTACACACATCCCTAACCGATCCCGCAGAACTTTTGTTACATACTGTATAATATATATACATGTCTGTTTATACATCATGTTCAGACATAATTATATCTTGTATCGTGACTCCTGTAACGTGTTCCATCCAACGGGAGATTTTTTGAAAAACTGATGTTGTTACAAGGTCCTCGCTATCTGGCGCTACTTCGGTACCATACAAGTTTTAGTTTACTTAAATTTCACATAATAGTAAAACAATTGCACTCTAAGACGGTCACATTACAATGCGCAAGAGATAGAGACTTAAAGAAGTAACAACAATTTCAAATATACAAGAAAATTCGTACAAAAAATGTTCTATCAACACAAAACATCATATATCCACGATCGTCTCTACCATTAAATTCGCATGGCCATCAGAATTAGTCTCAGTTCTCAGATGCGGAGATACAAATTGCAGCATTTTGTGCTAGCAATCAGCGCCATTTGTCAAACGGCCCAACTAAAAACAAGGCACGCCGATACATTCGTCCCCGATTAAGATCTACCAACAAATTGTCACGGTAAGTGAACTTTACGGAGTGCCAGTTCGTTGTTTTGTTACAGAGTATAAACATAAATAGATGGCTAGGGGCGAGACGCGATTTGTTATTGCAAACATCTGTGGTTGCCGAGATAGTTTCAGTCGCAAAGGTTATGCACCTGCATTCTGGAATGAAATATTTTATTATGCTTAGTACTTGCGATTATTTATTGTATTATCGTAATAACACCAGTTTGCGACGTCACAAAATAAAATTTCATTGAAATTTTAGTGAATGACAGCTAGGAAGAAAGTGATCTGTATTCAACTTAGAGCATTAATGCTCTAAGGTATTCAATTGTTGCATAATAATATGTCGAAAATCAGGTCCAGTAGTTTTTAAGTTTTTATTCCTTGCGTTTGCAAGGAAAGTTTACATACAAAAATACAAAGCTTTCCTCTTTATAATATTTTTATTGACCCCTTATTTAAATGATTAAAGGATTAAGCACTGGTTCCTGGCGAATAGTGGTGCCTTATTTTAGTATTGTGATTTTTAAAATTATGCAAGGTCGATAGGATAAAGGGCGGACAAAGCAAGAACTCTGTGGTCACAAAGGAGGTCATGTTGGGCAGTTTTTGTCATTTATTAGATGAAATTACTCGTATCTACGTTCTTTTTTTTTATTTAGTTTTGAGGTTTATGCGAAAAGTTTTTCTATTAAATAACTTATTCATTACACAGACTTAAGTTCTACGAATTAAGCTGTAAAAAGTATTAAAACAAATGAGGTTTCTTCACTTGTTTTTTTTTCAATCTCAGCATGTTCTATTTTTGAGTAGCAATTTTATTGTTCGTTACACGTAGTTGAGCAGACATTTTGGAATATTGTGTGTGTGTGTGTTTTCTTTTTATCGGCGCCAGCGACGTCGATGTTAAACTGCCTGAGGTTACGCTTTCTATTTTGTTCTTCGCCCAACAAATGAGTCAAACAATTAGTTGGCAGGCTCGTTCACGTTTAGTATTGATTAGATTAAAATGCACTTTCGTTGTATTAGGGTCAGAGAAAATGAGTTGCTGGCGTAGTCACTGCGCTAATGTGTATGGATTGCTATAGTAAAAGCTAACTAACTCTCGGTATAACGAGTGGCTGACGATTGAACTCCTTTTTGTTCAGTAAATAAAATACACTGTCCCACTGCTGGGCAAAGGCCTCCATCATTTAAGTCAAGTCATCGCTACAATTGATGGGTATTGGCTTAATCGCCATGCTTGCCAAATGCGGGTTGGTTATCACAATCCCGGGCTATGTATCGAAAATCAGAAACACACTTTGCCTGACCTAGGAATTGAACCCAGGCCTTTCGGGTATCATACCGAGCGCTTTACCACTCTGCCACCGAGGCGATATAAACACCTTTATGTTTTTGAAATGGGAAGGCACAATAACCCGCCATTGGGCCAGGTGGTGGGTTTTAGTGTCATCTCCCCATTATGTCTTACTATTTTCAATAATAATATAAATAGGCCTAGGCTATAGTTCGTTAAAACATTAATGTAGTGTTAAAGTCATTCACAATCGCACAGACTTATTGAAGTCAAAGTCAAATATTTTTTATTCAAATAAACTTTCGAAAAGTGCTTTTGAATCGTCCAAACATGTTTACCTACTACCCATTCACGACGTCTATTTTTTTATTTGTGGAGAAGAATGGGCGCAAGAAACTCCAGCTTTAATATAAGTAACGACATTTACAAAATTATATGCCGTTACCAAGTTATACAAATTTAAAATTACTTAACAATATTTTAAATTAGAAATACCTGTTGGAGTGGTTGGAGCATTTTAAATCCATGCTGTCTTGTCTTCAATGTAATCAGACACTTTATAATAAGCTTTTTTTACAAAGCTTTTCTTTGATGGTGATTTTAAATTTATTAATATCAAGTTTTTAATATTACTTGGAACTTTATTGTAAAAACGTACACACAGACCTCTAAATGAATTATTTACTTTGTGGAGCCTAGTATAAGGTACTACTAGTTTATTTTTATTTCTAGTGTTTACATTGATGAATATCACTGTTTTAAAAAGTTTCAATATTGAAAGTAATGAATCGAAAAATAAAGTTACAAAATCATTATTAGTAAGTACTGACAATTCTTTTGCGTATACTCAACACTAGTGGGATCAAATTGCGTCATTACATACAGTTTCCATGTTCATTTATTTATTACACATGTTCCACTTCAAATTAAGTTTTGACAAATCAACTGTACTTGAATACCGCGTGTCAAAACATCTCGACGCGCTATTCAGTCTCTATGTGCTTCTTGTTTTTACAGTTGCTCATGAGCAGTATGTATTCTTAGTTCATGTTTGATTCTTTTCACTTTCACTTTACATTCTTAAGAATTATTTATAGTAACTAACTTCGTAGCTTTAGCCTTAATGTTGAAGTATAATACGGTAACAGAATGCCATGTTAAAATCGTAGCCTCAGCTAGCTATGGCTAAGGCAGCTAGCGAGCTTACTTGCTTTATTTTCGCTTGTATAATTATTTTTATTTTCTGTAAAATGCTAGGCTACTGTCTCAGAACTTACTGCTGAGTACTGTACCCAAAGACGACAATTAACATTAATGATATGCCATGGCGTCATCGGTGCCTTGTCTAAATTCAACTTAAGTCAATAGTCATCGTGATCAGTCAATAAACCTTCCGGCTTAAACCGCCCGGGATCGAGCCTTCCCAGTTCCCACCTGAAAAATTGCATTAACTACAGGAGCACATAGAAGCTTGAGATATTTAATATGGTCACCTGTGCGGTGTTGCTAAATGCTCAACTTGAAAGATCTCAACTTGAGCATACTAACTGTTGCGCCATCGAGATCCTCAGACTTTATTTTGGAGAGAGTTTGTAGAATGCCTCAGGCAGCATTTTCAGCGTCACCGGACTTTACCACTAAAACTTACGTAAGAATACTCAATACTTTATTGCATTCCATAATATTTATACAACAGATGGTAGGTTTTTACAATGGGATCATTTATGGACCCTGTCGGGCAGTACAGCTTAGTAGGAGAGAGAAAGGGAGATTATTATTTCAGTTATAATTATATCATATTTATTTGTTTTATAATTTATCATTGAATAAAAATTAATTATTAATATTAAAAAATTTAAATCCTGCTCGTGGAAATTTTTTCAATATTTGTGTTTTTGTAATTTGTTTGCAACAAAATTTGCGTTAAAAATTGTTTGAACATTTTATAAATAGGTTGCTTACTTCTTAACTGATCTTTAATATTTGTAAAAATATTATGATCGGATGTTAGTGACGGTAGTTGTTGACATTGAATGGGCGCCTTTGGCTTTCAAAGTAAAAAGTGTTGAATAATTTCGGCGGGCTGGTTAGAACCACGATAGCTCAATTGGAAGAGCACCTGACCCGGTATGTCAGAAGGGTGCCGGTTCAAATCCTGCTAGTGGAATTTTTATCAACATTTGTGTTTTTAATTCATAATGTTATATTGGAACATTATACCTATGTACTTCAACGTCACTTGCCCAGTGGTAGTATCCTACCACTGCTATCGCACATAGAATATTTATTATCTTTACTTTATTTATAATTTACTATTTGTTAAAAAAAAATAAGAGCACCTACTGTCGGTGTTTCACTATGGTTACGTATTGCTCGCTCGCTTAATTTGACTAAACGTGGTGCGCCTGTCGAGTACGCCGGCCATTACGACTAATACTCACGGCTTGACCCACTGTCCACTCAGTCAGTCAGTGGTAGTCTTGTGCTTAATTGGACACTTTTCGGTTTAGTACTATACTAGTACAGTCCGAGTAAAGTACTAGTACACCTTATTAGTACTAATAGTACCTAACAGTACACGGAAATAAAGTCGTCTGTAATGTAATATAGATAGAGGTCAGTGCGCTATCCTCTAAAGACTCACTGCTGTTTTAATCTATTTTGGCACTGTTATCTTATCAGCCAACTAAATAGCTTTAAAACTGTTTTTTGCCAAAAGTAGCCACTTTTATTTCGAAATCATTTTAAAATTATTTACGGTTTTTGAACAATTTCAGTAATCCTAGCGCTAAATACCGCTGAGCAAGATTTTCTATCAATAAAACGCATGGTTGGCGTAAGCGATTGATTTGCTATCTCGCATAATGTGTGTGTATTCGATAGCGATTGACAGGCAACAACTATCTCGCTTTCTATCTTACATACAGTACGTTTGTTCCTTGTTCGTTCTCGCTCGGACATTCGGAGTAATTCGGACAAGCAACATAAGCACTTGAGTTGAGTGTAGCGGGAGACGGTGTACTAATAGTCCGACTGTCCGATAAAGAGCTTGCGTTCTGTAACGTTTCTTTTCGTACAGTGCCAAGTATCGTTACCTATTAGTACTTAGTACCCGTACTACACAAGACTAGTCAGTGGTGAGTCGAGTTGTACTCTTATTAAACTAATATTTTACGCTTGCCAGCAACAAACTCAAAGCGTTGAGAACTTTTTCCCTTATCCCCTCTTTTAGTTTTAAAATAGTCTTATAATAATTAACATAGCTCTGTGCATTTATTTTGTCCTTTGTCCTGTGACAAATTCTCTGTTTTATTAATTGTGGAGACTTTACTTTGTCTATTGTAAAACCTGCATGTATTTTATATTGTTTGTTTCCCAAATAAACTAAAAATAAAAATAAAAATAAAATAAGTCCCTCCTTCGCCCTTCCGTCATAGAACTACGCGTGCTGGTCTGCAGTGTCACCGATTTACTGTGACGACTAATCCGTCGCGAGCGTAGAAATTTAGAAAATCATTTCTTTGTTGGATCACCAAGAAATGGAATGCTCTCCCAGAATACGTATTTCCTCCTTGCTACATGGAGTCGTTCAGACAAGGTGTGAAGAAGCAACTTGCGGATCGGCAGGGTGAGGACGGCTGGTGATGCACAATATCCTGCTTTACTAGCTTTTCTCGTACTCCACTTCGGCTTTACATCAGGTAGAGCGGAGTTATTTACTAACTCTACGAAAAAAAAAACTTGTACTTTTTATGTTATCAAAGTGAGTTGTTTTAGTTTTTGTGTTAGTCTTTGAAAAGATACGAAATAAAAATATTTGACTGCTACAAAATTACAATACTAGTTAGTATAATAAACAGCTTTTTTATGCTTTTGTTATTTACTAACTGAAATGACATAATATTTATAAATATTAGCTATTTTATTTCGCATCTGCCATTACTGGAAATATATCTCAAAACAAGAGCCGAAGAAATTAGTAACCCTTGTATTTGCAATAGAACGCGAACACTTAAAAGTGTTGATATTATACTCGTAACTATAAAAATATAGGTGGGTATTTTAAATATAAAGTAACATAAATACATTATGTACGAATATGTTATGTACAAATAAAAACAACAACAAACAACAACAACTGAAACAAATCATCTGCAGGTGAACTAAACAAAAAAAAAACAAACGATACTAAGTACGAATTTCATTTGACTATACATAATTCACATAATCTCTCTCTCTAGTAGGTAATAGAATATTTATAAATAGAATTAACACCATTTAGTTTCCAATACTATAAAGCTTCCAACATTTAAAAAGATTTATGAAATAGTGCCACGTGCCATATTAGAATATCAAAAAATTTAAATGCCATAGACACGAGTGGATATGGTCGGTCGTAAGTTAAGCTGACATGGTATAATGTGCTATAATAACACATAAGTTATGTAAAATAAGCTGTTTGGCGCCATGCATAAACGGCTATTTGTAATATAATCTGCTTTTTGAGTATCAGAACATTATAAAAAACCGTATCTCTCAGTTATCATCGGTATCACCGGTTTTGTGGACTTTTAATTATATTTGCTATATTATGGGTTTTTTATAAGCACCTGATTTACTCAGATTACACTCACACAAGCTAGCATTACTAAGACAAAATAGTAATGTAATCAATGTATTTTTAATTCCCAAAATTTACAATGTAATGTATCACATATACTTCAATTTTATTGCATATAAACCATATCAACTTTATCTATGCGAACGAAAAATCACACTCCTCCGAGCACGCAAAGTGGTTTTTGCTTTGCGTATCAATATTAGAGATAGTTCTATTTACAAATCCAATTACTGATCGGTACCGTGTGGTACTTACTACCACAGTATAAGGAATTTATGCAATACAACTCATAGGGAATTACTTTATTACATACCTACGTAGTCATAAATAAGTTGTACTTAGCAAACCCTACATCAGAAGCAGCCAGACTTGTCTGCGATATGGTGTTGGTGAGCCGCCGATGATTGATGTTATTACTTTAATATATTGTTATTCATAAATTAAGTTATTTAAGTACCAGTAAATACGTTTGATGTAGAAAGTATAAGTTATGGTGGGACTGATATGGCTTGCTTAAAGTCCCAAAAAAAATAGAAAGAAAAAAAAAGTTATACTTAAGAGGGAATCGTAGATTTGATTTTAACACTATAAGATAAACCACGACGTTCGATGAAACAAAACATGCTTTTGCCTCGGGTCAGGTGCAACAGACTGTGGAGCGTTCTGCGCGGAATAAGAATGTCGTAAGCGCCGAATAAATTTTAGTTCAATTACTCGTAAAATATACATTATTTTTTCAAATCGCTAATATGGTCGCTTGGTAATACAATTTGATATTATGTGTTAAAATATTGCCTCAGTAATATGCATCAAATTGAAAATAAATTGATAATAGTTGAAAAGTAGACGTAAGTTCGTGATTTTTTTTTATCGATAAAATTTAATTATATTATACTTTCACTTAGTACAGTCCCTTTCAAGTATGCTGTAGTATCTATAATATTTTTTTTCGGGTAAATCGTGGTATATCTTCTAGTGTTAAAATCAAATCTACGATTGGCGATTTACCTTTATACCACCTCTTAAGATAACTTTTTAATTGCAAAAAAAGCCTAAATGCTATGTTAATTACAGTGTTAATTACAATTACATTATACATTTAATAACCATAACTCTTTTTCTTTACAGGTAAGTTCGTTGCGCCCCGTCAAAGAGTACTATAATTGGTTACTCCTTCCAAATCCAACTACCTACCTACTATAAATTTCAAGTAATATTTATTACTTTTCAACATAAATCAATACAGTTCAATAGCCCTCATTTGCCGATTTCAACTTAAAGGGTAACTACCATTAAATTATAAGTGATTGTTTTGATATTACTGTTTATGGTTGTCAATGATTTAATGGACTGTTGCAAACAATGATATAGGTACATTTGGACTGCACCTATGTCTGAATCAGGGGGCCTACCACGAACCACGTTCGACGTGTTACCTCCCTGTCACACTTATGCACGAATTTACAAGTGCGACAGAGAGGCAACACGCCGAACGTAGTTCGTGGTAGGCCCTAAGATTTAATTCGTCGTTCGATCGTAATAACGATACCTAACGGCCATTTGTACAGCCTATGAGCTAGACGACCGGTATTAGAACAGTGGTCCTGGGTTCGAGCGAAGGTAGGTAAATGTTGTGCTTGGTTTTGTTATGCGGCTTGTTTTAAGTCCACCTGGCTAGCTACCACCATCTTGTGCTCTGTCAGTAAGAGATAAGCTAGCATGTTATTTTGTGGTGAAGGAATTCGGTGTGTGTGAACTTCCACCTTTGTCCTTATTGTCACTTATCATCAGACGACATGAAAAACAATCACTTTCCCTGGTGTTCGACACGTTTTCGTCACCAAAAAATAACATAGATTTTCGGGATTACGGCTAGGAAGCAGGTTTTTTTAATATATATTTTACCTGTAAGCACAGTGCCTTGATCTCACCTGATGATAAGTGATCATAAGGCCAATGATGGAAGCGCACTTCACCCGGGATCCTCAACTAGTGAGGCACTGGCTATCTTATCTCTAGCTGCCGGAACACAACAACGATGCAAACATTGATGTTATGGCGACATACCTATTTAGATAAAATGGTGGTTGCTAGCCAGGCGGACAAACAAGCCTTACCACCAACCAAACCGAGTACACAAACATGTACCCCCGCTGGGAATCGAACCCGGGACCTCTGGGTCTAAACCGGTGGTCTTAGCCACTAGACCACAGAGGCGGTTAAGTCAGTATTAAGTTGTTTCTAAAGACTTAAATCTGTTGCTGACTTTATGATTTTTATGATTAAAGAGACAACATGTCGATCACTGGTTCCTGTCGAACACTGGTGCCATTAAGGGCAATGGCAACAGATACGGACTGGGATACCAAATAGGGATTTGAAACATTATTTAATTGGAATGGAAGTCAAATGTCAAAATATAGAGTTTTTTTACCTATATCTATAGCATAGTATAAAATATGTACCTATAGTATATCATAACAAGTAGCACCAGTGTTAAAATTTAAAAAAAAAGCAATCAAATTTAATAAAATTAAGTTAAAGTAAGACTGTACAAAGCAGCTATTTTTATTGGTGTACGAATCGTTAGTGAAAAAAAAAAATTAAAAGTGTCAATTCGGACACTGTGTCCGAATATGATGTGTCCGAAACGTCAGCTACCCATACCGTAGTTTACCGGTAACGACTTAAAAAAAACCTGCACATTTTAATCATTCCATTCGTTCACGAACTTTGGCCTATGGATTCGAACTTCTTGTATATTCGAAAAAGATATAGGTAAGGTCTCTGAAGAATATTCGTTTAAATTTCGTATGCTTGTTTTACGTAATTTTCGTTTCGGGGAAAGAGAGTAGACCTCCATTTCGTCGCCAAAACATAATATAGAATTTCATTGAAATACTGGATGACAGCTAGAAAGCATTCAATTGTCAATGGTCTGTATTCTATTCTCAGAATAATAATTCAAGTGTTGCTGGCCATTATTTTAATAATAAAAGGAAACAAGTGTCGAACACTGTGCCACTACTCTATATATCAATGTAAAAGAATAACTACGTTTTCAATACAGACCACGGAAAGAACAGCAAATAACACATTACCGTGCCGGACACCGCTTACGTCAGCGAATTCCCAACGAGCGCCATATAACAACAAAAAAAAACATAACTCACGCACCGTTATTCGGCAAAATTAAAAATGTAATTAAAATAGGCTGCAGGCCCGCGGGCGCGCGACCTCATTAAACGGTCAGGTAATTAGCAATTTTGTAAATGGGCTTATTCATTAATTTGTTGGAGGGCAAATTAAGCAGAGCCTCGAACAAACGGGGCTCTTGTTTCCGTCCTGTATTTGCACCTACCTCCTTGTTACAAGGAATTGTTTAATTTTTTGTTATTTAATTTTTCTCTGGTTTTGTTTAAATACTTATGTAGGTTTAGTCATGCCGAAGTGCTAATAGACATACACTGCAATATGTAGTTTAGAGACACTTAAATTAGTTAATGACTTTTTGATAAAAATCAGACAAATCGGAGTTTTGAAGATATTTGAGAGACTAAAATATGACACACATTATTTACCTAATAAAGCGTATTTTTTGGGTTTAAATAGTGAAATTCCTAAAAACATAGAATCTGATTTCAACGAAACTTAAATGGACAAATATTAGAGTATCTTCGTTGAATCAAAAAAGAGAATCACACAATTTCGTTGCGTACTTTTGAAGTTCTGAACGGGTTTATTATAAAACCAACTCCAGCATCCCCTTTTGAATCTGTACCCATATCCATATAATATAAAAAGAGGAAACGAGGTTATAACAAGCGCGATCGGGTTGCGATCTTGAAGTAAAGAAACTTTCGCAATATCAGATTAAAAATTCTGAAATCAAAGTATTTCGTGCTCCTCCTTGCTTCGGAAGATACGTTGGGCCCCGGATAATAATACGGGAAGGAAGAGTTGTTGCCGTAAGATGACTTTCGCCAAAACCCACAAACCCGCATTGTGGTAGCAATGTTGCATGCTGATCTATGAAGATCAGATCAGATCAGATCACATATGAATGTGCTATTCATGTGGGAAGACGCTGAGCCGATTAAGATAAAGGTCGACCTCTCACTTGAACTACTGCGTCCCAACACACACAAATTTACATAGAGTAGGATGTTAATGGGCGGCTAATGATGATTATGGGGCATAAGCACTATAATTTTTCTGGTCCACGCTAAGTAGCTACAGCGATAAATTGTGATTTATTGAAATCGGAAACCACGACGCGGCTGGATGACGGTACACGAAGCACCAAACCTTATTCATATTCATATCTTTATTGCACTCCATAAGTTACATTGATGTTAAAAATATAAGTAGGTACATTTATGGACCCTGTAGGGCACGGCAAGTAGGAGAGGCGAGGAGTCACCTTATGCTCGTATTCACAAATTTTAAATTTTTTAGTTTATTATATTGATGGATAAAATTGGTCTGAAATAAAAATTTATTATTATTATCTCCTTATTATTACTATTATTATTATTTATATAAATCATGTATAGCCTAATATAATAGCCTAATAATAATATAAATAGCCTAATCATGTATAACCTGTGATAATTTAGACAAAAGCATGGCTGTTGCTTTATAGTATAGGTAGGGTACAGACTCCTGCATATTAACCTATCCATGAATGTCAAATGTCTTCAATAAATGTTCAACCATATTACATACTAGTTGTCGCCCGCGACTTCGTTCGCGAAGACTACACTATCCCACAGGAACCTGTTACCGGAATAAAAAGTATCCTATGTCCTAGTCCGGGTCATAGTCTGTCTATGTGCAAAGTTTCACCAAAATCCGTTCAGCCATTTTTGCGTGATGCGCGGTCAAATAAATAGACAATAAGATAAACAGACAAAAATTCTAAAAACTGTTGGAACGTGTTCTGTTATCGATTCTAAGTATCCCCAGCCACTTTTTTTCGAATAAATATCTTCCATGTACAGACTTTCGACCCTCTTTAGCTTTATTATATGTATAGAAGATAGATAAATACATTGATTTCAAACTCTTTTTAAAAAAAAATTACAATTTGTGCCGGCTTGTGTAGTGCGTTACGTATGTGCAGACACGAATAACTGATATACTCGTAGTATCTTACCATTTGTCCCACATGTCCTCATAATTATGTTAACAAGATGTTACATAATTTAAAAGTGTTATAAACATGATCCAGTATAGGTACAATACAACAGTATAAATTAAATGAACATTTTTAATTACATTAAAAAAGTCGCAACGCGCTTCAAAATAAAAGACGGTAATCCGCCGCGCGCCCAATTATGCGTATAGGCGGGCGGATTGAGTAACGCCGTACGCGGTAGCGTTTGCGGTGCGGGCGGCGCGAAAACTACACGCGGCCACGGTAATACTATCTACAGTATTGTAACTTGGCCCTATCTTTGAAATAAATGCCTACAGCCGCGCGGTACGTGAACACGCATTAGGGCTGGGCGTAGGTATATTTTCTTTGCCTGGGCTGCCCACCTACATAACAGTATTTTAATTACATCTGCCTACTTTGAGTTTCTATCTAGTTTTGTGAATGTATTTTGTGATAGTAAATATGATCCCCCTTATTCCTAAAAACGATTTAAGCATTATTTCGTTTAATATTTTTTTGTCAACGTCACTCAAACGTCATTTTGAATTTGAGAGAAAGAGACAAAACAATGATGATTAACTAAATAAATGACTACGATTAACTAAAAGACTACACTGTTTTCGTTTAATATTGTTTCGTCAACGTCACTCAAACGTCATTTTGAATTTGAGAAAAAGAGACAAAACAATAATGATTAACTAAATAAATGACTACGATTAACTAAATGACTACACTGTGGCACATTCGCGACAGTTGCATGCCGAGCGCATGCCGAGATCCGAGCGCGTAAGTATAGCCCGCGTTTCGTCCGTTTGTATGAAGTTACAATACTGTAGATATTATTACCGTGACGCGGCTATCCTTAAAACGAAATTTTCAACGCGGCAACAAAACTGCCATTTTTCCTCTTGGCCGTACCCCCTCGGGACGCGCCACCGGCTCTGTAAACAAAACCGTAACTTTCCGATAATGTTATTTTGTTATTCCGCGGTACACTCGACTGTGAAACTGTTTATAACGTAATTTTAGAGTTTGCGTACGCGATACCGCCCCCAGGATACCTATACGGGCGGCTACTCTTTCCCTATCTCATTGCGAAACTTTTATTGTGTAGTCCACACGTGTTATTACGTGGGGAAAGCTATCGACATGGCTACAATGGCGGAATAAAATTGTTGCAACCATAGTTTTCGATTGTTGTGAACTGTGAAATTTTACGAGTCTTTCATGTCTTCGTTAGCATAATTACCTTTGATAGTTAGGCAACTATGCTATTAAAACTTATAATATTTTGAATAGCTGTATCCGTTGCGTAATTACTACAATAAGGAAATAATAATTCCTTTGAGGCTGACGTTTTTAGGTGAAACGTGCTTGCTTCCATCCTTATCGTCGAGTGTGAAGCCTCGTTCTGCTATAAAAAAGCAAAATAGACAAGAAAAACTTTTGAGGGTCATCAGTTATATGTTGCTATATTCTTGTTCATAGTAACTTAATACTTAATTAATTATTAAATCTTAAAGAACTCGACTCTTCGTTGCAAGTTGTCAATTGTAAGTTGAGCAATGTTTGCAATGCCGGGTCACGAAATCGGTTACCAAATTAAACATAAAAGTCTCGAGTTCTTCCGCGTTCTGGAATCGTTGATACCGGTTGTTATCGTAAGAAGGCTAACGCTAACCCGAATTTTGTAGCTATTAGTTCATATGGGAAAGCATATGTCCAGTAAAGTGACGTTTACAGGCAAGTGACGATGAAACAGGAGCCGTATGAATACCTGTGAAACTTCAGGTAGCCACAAAGTACAGTGACCCCAGAAGGTAAGCTTACCGCGCACTCTGAATCTGAATCTCGGAAAATCTCAGAACATTCCGAACGCAGTTGATGCAAGATACCGTGTCCGTGAAAGGTAGTCTATGTTTTCTTTTTTATATTAACGGGTAAGCACAGTGCCTTGATCTCGCCTGATGTTCAGTGATGATAAGGCCAATGATGGAAGCGCACTTCACCCGGGATCCTCAACTAGTGAGGCACTGGCTATCGTATCTTTAGCTGCCGGAACACAACAATGCTACAAACATTGATGTTATGGCGACATATTTAGATAAGATGGTGGTAGCTAGTCAGGCGGGCAAACAAGCCCTACCACCAACCAAACCGAGTACACAAACTTGGTGGTCTTAGTCACTAGACCACAGAGGCGGTTAAAATGTGTTAAAATTTTGCAGTCTCATTATTTTGTGAAGTAGCTTACACAATGTGAATGCGCAGACATTATACCTAGATAGAGATAAAACATAGTTGAGTATGACGAAGTGTGCTGTGTTAAAATTTAACAAGCGCTCATAAAAGCTACCAATAGCAAGCAGCGCTACCGTCGATCGATAGAGATTCTCAAATTTAATAACACACCGGTTCTCCAAAGCAATTAGAGATGAAACGAGGGGGCTTCTTAGTCATTTCCGTGAAACAATCTTGTTATACAATACAAGCTTGCAGCTTCACATTCAACATTTTGCTGCTAATGCATTTTGTATTCTATGGCGCGGTAATAAAAGTTTGATGGCGCTGTTGACAACTTTGTCTCGAATTACGCGGGGTGTTTCGGTACAAGGTGATACTCTGCTGCTTCCTATACCATAAAATAGAGACTGTATAAGAGTATAAGATAAGCTTTATACAAACGCGCTCGCAGCAAGCAAATACCGGTTGACTTTTTATCACCGTCCAAACTTCGATCATTGATCGAAGCGTCCAAACCTTCTGAGATGACTCCCGTGATACAAACGAACAACTCTTACTATTGTACCAACTCCCTAACTCGAAAATACAATTCACCTGTTCGTTACAAAACATCAATATTCATTCGACCAAAATGTATGCAACAGCTGAATTTTATTTTCGAGTTAGAGAGTTGGTCCAATAAGAGTTGTTCGTTTAGATTCGGTAAAGACAACCTCTGATGGACACGGAATATTTGCGCTCGGACTGTTCTGAGATCCGCGTCCGTGCAAGCGGTCTATGCGTGAATTGCGAGCGCGATATTAAAAAAAAATAGACACCATCACATACATTGTTCTAAGTAGCTAAAGCACTCATTCATGGAAATCAGAAACGACGTTACCACAACCACCTAGACCCGACACAATATCGAAAAGTTCGTTTTTCGACATTGAACCGACCGGGAGTCGAACTCGGGACCTCACAGTTAGCGCCGCCCAAAGTCCGGCGTGCAAGCCACTCGACTACGGAGGTCGTCAAGATGTATTATGCTTACCATCTGGCTCTCCTTATTTTGTGAATATACATTTGGTATCGTTACCGTAATACCACTGCTCTAATGATGATGCCGTTATAATATCTTGTGTCAATGTATTGTTTTCTTAAGTTTACGCATACCTACCTGCCACCACCAGCCTGGGATCCCATCATACAAAATAATGAATCCCAGCCCCAACACCATACTGCCAGACCAAAAGATACTGTAAGCTCTTTCTGCGTAAAACGGAACGCACCTGATTAAATTTAAATAAGGGTATACGAGCTACTAACTAATTATGAAACGACCAACACCTCAGTCTCCCTGTGACCACAGGCCCTGCAAAGGGTTCGAAACGTCATGATAAACATTAAAAAGTAATGTGTAAAATAAACGCGAGTAGATCCGTAAAAGTTGTTTCATTTCAATCGTATCAATGTAACAAGCATTAACCTTAGTTTGATTGCTGGCTAGATAACCTTTTATTGTAATGTTATAAAACTGGGTGTACTCAGTCTCTCTGTAACAGACCCTACGTGCAGCAATAAGGTTCGATTCAAAACGTCAGAATAAAATAATAAGTTAAGTAAATCTGTATAAATATCGCAACCAACTGGTTAAAATAGCCGTTTAATTGCACCGCTAGCCCTTTAATTGAACAACGCTATTCAACCACACGTCTTGAAAATATTGCTCAAATTTTTGCGAATACGTATAAACTGCGTGGCATTTAGTAACAAACAAATTGATCCGACAATATGGTATCTTAGCAAAGCGAGTGCGCCAAGCTGCAGCTTCCACTTTTCAAGCTGTGACAGACAGAGTCTATCGAACATCTTGTTCAGACCCGCTGGAAGAACAAGGAATTGATGAAAGGAAAGTTGGTTGTGACGTCCCTTCTATAGCTAGGTACTAACTAGCTTTTATTTATTACTGCAACAGAACCTATGAAATAGCACAACAAACGAGTGGTATAAATAAAATTTAGGAACACCTTAACAACTAATCCGTCAGCAGATGAAGAACCACTGACGTCAAAAACTAAGGCAAAACAAAAGACAGTTGAGAGATTAAGTAGAAAAATAAATAAAAAGTATAAATTCATCAAAAAAGTATTTACTCTGTAACAATGAAAAATCGTTCTTAAAACTTATTTTCTTGCTGGTAACTTAATGATGTGATCACAGACTCTGCAATTGAAATGTGCATATTGCTCGTAATTCATTATTATGTCCCACTGCTAGGCAAAGGCCTCCATCGTTGAAATCAAGTCATCACTACATTTGATGGGTAATGGCTTAATCGCCAAGCTTGCCAAATGCTGATTGGTGATCACAAACCCGGACTGCATCGAAAAATTCAAAAGACACTTTGCATTTGAACCCGGACCTTCGGGCATCGGGCTGAGCGCTTTGCCACTCAGTCATCGAGGTTTTAAATTTAATTTACAATATATATTGTAAGGAGTATGCGAGTAGATCCGTAGTGACGTGTTTTTTTTTTCTTTTTGTTGATGGCTTCGTGCGATTAGCACATTTAGCCAGTGTCAAAGTAATTTTTCTTACAAGAAATAAGTACTTAAATAAACAATATTTCTTTCCTGTACTAAGCCCAACCCCTCGAGTATCTCAGTAAATATGTGGGGCTTTACTAAGTCCTCGGGCGGACTTCTTGAGAGAATTTGAAAAGTGACGTTGCACTGTTTTGTTTCATTTGCCAACACTCATGCACACTCACGAACACTTAACGGTTAATAATCCACCATTATTTCACATTAATATTCAATATAACACAAATTTTCGAAAATAAAACAAAACCGTAGACATGACTCTTCACTTTCCCGCCAAGAAGTCGTGACGTGTTTCATTTGACAAAATAGAAAAGTATAAATTAATCAAAAAAGTATTTACTCTGCAACAGCAACCATGGTACGACAAAAAAGCGGTCTTAAAACTAATTTCACAAACTGCTGCCGCCGTCGATGTCCGGTACTCCGGTCGCGAATAATGTTTTGTGTCAGTTGTCAGGTGTCGGGCGCGTTCACACGGCTATCTGCGATCTCCTATAGACCGCGACATAGTGACATTACGGGCCCACTCTCACGTCTTGCCAAGAGGAAATTAACCAGGGAATTATCGTAGCGTCAATCTAACTTGCGACGGATATAAAAATGAACGATTAACAATTAAACAGCTCATTGAAACTGGTGACCAATAAGAAAGTACTGCTGGTTATGGACTTAAATTCCTACTAGAAATATTTAAGATGCAATGTAAATGTTTTTTTTTATTATTTTCTTTTGTTGATATTTTTATCTGAAATTGATGCTTCTTTGACTTGGAAATTCAAATTTTGTCTTTAACATCTAATTATCATTATTATTTAAATTTTTGCATTTACAATGCTACACGAGTAAGTATGTAGTTGCAAGATTATATTTTCTGGCATTTTTTTTTTATATAATTATTTTGAAAGTTTAACTTTAATTTACAAACGTACTAAATTTCTGTAAATACTTAACCAAAAATATATATGTTCGGGGTACTAAAGAAGCGGACGCCTCGTTGGGCATTGCCAGCTTGTTGCTATTCCCTTTCTTATATCCCATGGTGAAAGGCAGTGGCACATTAAACGTACCATCACCAGATATAACCGTAGGGATAGAGACATTAGTTAATCACGGGCACATTCTTGTCATAATAAAACAAGTACTTACATGTTTCTATGAAATTCTTCGTTGTTTCACGAGATTCGAACTCTATTTCATTGATATACGCCAGTAGTATCAAACCAACGCGCCACACGGGCAATAAAAGTTACGCTAAAAATAGACATCATGTTATAAAAAGATGTGATTCATATTTCATTATCTTGTGTTTCTGTGTTTCTAGATAATTGTGTTCTAATTGTAGATGATCGTGAAAAATATTTTCAAAATTTAAGTAATATGAAATTTAAAAGTTAGTTGCCATGCGCCGCCAATAGATGGCGTTAGTATACACGTCCAATGCTATCGGTTATTTCGCCATGTAGCTATAAGTGCGCGTAGCGCATTGGCGTGTAGCTTGTGATCACGTGCGTAGTGTATCGCGGGTTCAAATCCTGTGTTAATATTGAAAGTCTTCTAAGAATATTAAAAATAGTTTATATGTTTTCCTATTATGTTGGTGGTACCGATACTTTAATGGTTCATTACCTACATGGTGGGATAGAGTAATGGGTCGAGCAACAAGTCGATTATGCCATATCTATGGCGTTGACTTCTGTAAAGATCCGCACATTTTTTTTAATAGTTTTAGTACACTTTTTTATGCAAATTTGGTAGTTTCAATGTCAAAAGGAAGCTATTTCGCTTAATTCCGGTAGGTGGCACTACTAACAACTCTGTAACATTGCTGAGAAATGGTGTTCGAGCCGGTTTAAGATAATAATACAACGTATAATAATAATAGAATAGATCTATTTTATATAACGATAAAAACTGAGATGTATTTACAATAAAGACAGTAAAACAACAAAAGACAAAACTTCCATATTTTAAATTTTGACAACCTAGCCTATTTTCTTCATAAGCGGCCAGTCGACATTGAATCTCTTTTTAGAAACTTACACCGACCTTCTTTTTGATGAATTAAGAAAAAAGTGGAAGTGTTTTGTTCATTATTTTGTTATGTGTATAAGATACAACAATGTCTTAAAGTTGTTCGGCTTCATTTCCATTATAATCATCAACTATAGAACATCTTTAAAACGGTAATTAAAATATAGTTAGTAATATAATGCAATTTTTTAAACATACCTATTAGGTCAATGGCACCAGTTAAACACACTTAAAACCCAGTGTCCGACAGAGTTATCGTCTGAAAAAAATGTTGATCACTGGCTCCTGTTAACACTTGGTGCCTACATATTTTTAATTTTCCTTTTATAAATACCGGTAAGATTCAAAAATCGAACCTCATGCTCGATCTAAAGCTTTACTTCAAAAAGTGGAGCATATGGTCTATGTGTACCAATTGTACCATAAACACTATTAGTAAGTTTAAAGGCGTTGCATTCTTCGCACTGTGTTTAGTACTGTTGTTACGCAAGCTTAATTGCCGACATTTAAGCCATTAGCGCGCCCGATGGACCGTCTAATTGTAGCCCTAATGAGCGATACGGCCGCCTTTGTCTGCTGTTTCACCTTAGAGGTTTTAATGGTTTTTATCCTAAAATATTGAGGCTGGCTTACACACAAGCACAACTCCAAAAGTTACCTACTATGTATTATGGAAAACTTTTTTTTAAAGGTTTTTTATAAAAAATAATGTCAATTTTATTTATGTTTAGTCTAAATTAAACACTATTTACGAATCTACTAGCGTTCATAATCCTATAAGAAAACTATTTATAAAAATTACAAAAAAACTACTGTTTTTAGCGGATTGTGCTTGGTGGCGTGCAGTTGGAGAGGCCTATGTCCAGCAGTGGACTAGTATAGGCTGATGATGATGATGATGATGATGATGATGATGATGATGATGATGATGATGATGATGATGATGATGATGATGATGATGATGATGATGATGATGATGATGATGATGATGACTGTTTTTACTAAATATAACAAAATAGCATCATTTGTAACATTAACTTTTAATCGTAGGGCACGGCACTGCCCCCGCCAAGTTGAGCAAAGAGGCCTTTCCATCCTTTTCTCGATACAGTTCAGGCCATTTTCGACCCCCTTAACTATATAACTTCGTTGTAGATAAAACTAGAAGCCTGAATTTTCAGTAACCAAGCAGGCATTGTAAAAACGGTAACCATAGGGAAACCTAAAATATTTTGCAATTTCGGTCCAGTTTTCTAGATACACCAACTACATAAATAACTTTGTAATCCCATATAAATATACAGGATTACAAAGTTACATTTGCAGTTAATGAATCAGTGTACCTGTTTATGTATAATATAATGACGAATAATAGGTGTAGATAACTAGATAGGTAGCTAGATGGTACCGGAAAGGGAAAAAAGTAGGACTATCTACAAAAAGAAATGAGATGCCATCAAAAACAGTTTGTTTTTAAAAACAAGTCTCGCAACTCAGTTCTTCTACTGTAAAAAGTTGTGAGATCCATGTAATACCAAGTCGGTTAATTTATTCAGTCCCTACTTAAGGGACCTTCTGTCTTACGTTATTACGTAATTAGCTAACGTAATAACACCTTATAGTGACCATATCAATATTAAAATTATTTTATGTTTCAAATTTCAAATAATTAGATTGATTTGGCAATCGCACTAAACAATCTAATTTAGTATAATATATTTATTACTTGTGAGATACATCAGGAAACTTCTCGAATCAATAAAAAAGTATTATAAGAAGCATCCTATACCTACCTGCATATGTTTGTTGGGTCTGCTAAGACCCAACAAACATATGCACTTACCGTACGTTACCGTACTTACCGTACCATACTTACCGTAATCATAAAACCCAGATAACCCAATAGGTATCTATCTATCTTAAGATTGATTGGCGTGTTAAACCGGACGGTGTTAGAACGCTTTCATAATTTTAGCGATCACGATATCTCGCTAATTTGATTAGTAGAAGTGAACAGAGAAATTTAAACTGGAATTGGAAACACTCTATAAGCTTGATAGGAGTGAAATTGTATAAAAGAGAATTCCTACAGAGAAATTAATAGATAATAATAATAAAAAATAATATTTTCATACTCTAAAATCGCATGACAAACCTAGTTTTGATTTATAAGAATAAGAAATTATTTATTGACGATCACACATTCAAAACAGAAATATATTCAATTAATTAGGATACATGATAAAAAAAGAAAGAAATAACAAAACAACAATAAGGAAATATGAAAGTGTGTGAAAGCCAACTACGACAAAGAGTTTATTTTATTTATAACGTTAGCTACAATCATCATCATCATCATCATCATCATCATCAGCTCATTTTATGTCCCCACTGCTGGGGCACGAGCCTTCCCTATGGATGGAAAGGGAGAACGAGCCAGAAACCACCACACGGGCCCAGTGCGGGTTGGTGGTTGTTAACGACTGCTAATGCAGCCGGGACCAACGGCTTTACGTGCCTTCCGAAGCACGGAGGAGCTCGAGATGATACATTTTTGGTTACCCATCCGATGACCGTCCTTTGCGAAAGTTGCTAACCTCAGCACTCGCAGACCGGGCGCGTTAACCTATGCGCCATCGAGCTCCTCAATATATATCTGCAATATATAGCTACAATATCATTTTTCAATTTAAACATTTTTATTAAATGTGATAAGTTTCGTAATGGAGATATAGAGCTACTAAAAGGTTCTGTTACATTTAAGAATAAAATTGGACGGAAAACATGCTAGAACAAAATCTTGTTTATAAATAATACACACAAATGTTTTGTTTGCATGTTCTTCTTCTCGCTCTTCATCACACAAACATTTGCCTTTTGTGGGGTTCACACGCGCACGGGTTTCAAAGTTGAATATATACAACAAAAAACCCTTAATAAATAAAAAATCTCGGGAAAAATAATCACCAAACAAAAACAATGCCATTTTATCGTAACTGGATCAGAGCGATCGCTTTTCAATGAAAGTGGTAAACAAGTATCTCTTACTGTTAGCTGAAGCAATATTAGTGCCTTATTGGTGAGACAACAATATAAAAAACGCACAAACAAAGTAAAAAGGAAAGAAAACGCGACAAAAGAAAAAGAAAAATGACGATAAAAATGCCCCTGGTCTGTGGGCTTACAGGTCTCACTCAGAGGTCTCGGGTTGAATTCCCAGTAGGAGTACATATCATTGTAGTCCGTTTATTTGGTAGTAGGACTTATTTTAACAAATTCACTGTCAACAAAATAAAACAATGGTTTTATCAATCGTTACGTCATTGTACCATAGATGGGCTGCGTTCTGCGGGTTTGTGAACCGGTTAAGACTGGCTAGCTTCCACTACCGTATCTGAGTGTGTCGCCAATATAACAACGTTGGTAGCATTATTGTATTGTTTTTTTTTTTAATTTTTTATTTATTGTTCAAATCATTTTACCAAATTCACATACTTACATTACAGTAATCCTAACACGGAAACCACATAAGGTTTATCTGTGTAGGAGAGCCACTCTTAATACTTATAAATTAAGTTAGATGCAAACAAGAGTAGGTATGATTTTTTACAAACAATCTAGTATCCAGGTAGATATAGAAAATTTTGTAAGAAATATTTCTTAAATGTATTCTTGATAATCAAATAAAAAAATAACCGGTTACGCAATAGTTTTACAATTTGTGGCTATATTGCAAATCAGTTAATTTATTATATTTGATTGCTTGCTTGCTACATTGTTATAAAGGTGTTAACATTTCTAAGAACTTGACATGTAGTTCAATGATGTACCAAGAAAGATTAAACAATAATTGAAGATCGCACTCCACGTACGCAGTAGTCTGTTAAGATTGCTTTCTTAATTAATTATATTGCGTTTTACTCAGCTACCTATGACTGCGCTGACCGGAGAACGAACTACAAGTTAAAGAAAAAAATCTCCTTTTCTACGGATCTGTTTCCTGAAACGTACAACATTTTCAAGGCAAGGGTGAACAGGCATTATCTAGGCAAGTATGCTACATCCTAGGCCGCATCATTGCCTATAATAAATGAAAAATAATTTAAAAAATAAAAATTCTCGAATTACTTCCAACTTATGCTGCTGCTAAGAAAGTGTGCCTTCTCATCTTTGCCGGCCAGCCTCATCGTCATATCCATACGCAGACTGCACAGTAATTTCGCAACAAAATCGATAAAAAATTACGTTAAGACAAAAAAGGATGAAAAGCCATAACTTCTGATAAGCGGAACGCACCTTCGCGTTTCTCATTCATTAACAACGTATGCACATACGAATCTTAATGTGTTGGTCGCAAGATAGGGTTGTCTCAATGCCGAAGAAAAAAAAATCCGCTGACATTTTGGCTAACCATTTTTTTTTTATTTGTTTAACCTTGTCAAAGTACCTATTGGCATCTATGCTGCCATCAAATATTAAACCCTATGCACTTCAGATTGAAAAATAACAACTCTATTGCCAGTTAAAAGGCAAATCCGATGGAAACCCTATTTCGAATCCAACCGAAAGTACCGACTTGCATTTTTATTGAGCAGCGGCCATCTTATTAATTACGACAATATTAATTGACGGCGATGCAACATGAGTGCTGTGAAGAATAATTCAACTTCGGCACTAATATTTAGGGTTGCAAATGCATCGGCGTAACAGTTCAAAGTGACCTCTATGCTTGTGTTTATTTTCATTAAGTAGTACATATCAAGCTTGAGTTGCCTTACAAAAAATCACAGTATTTCATATTGTGTTTTAGCGATAAAAACTAGTGTCGAAACCTAGGCTTAAAATATAGAATACTGTGCCACCACGATACTTTTTTATTGTCATTTTAGCAGCTTTTAATTCTAGCGTCAAAAATATATGACATCCTAAGGCGACACACTAAAAAATACACCAACTTTCGTCTAATAGTTTAAGTCTATACTAGTAATCTATACTAATATTATAAAGAGAAACCTTTGTATTTCTGTATGTATGTATGTTTGCAACGAATAAATTCAAAAACTACTGGACCAATTTAAAAAATTCTTTCACCATTAGAATGCTACATTAGCGCTGAGTAACATAAGCTATATTAAAATATATATATATAAAATACTAATAACGACAATTTAATTATCCAATACAAAATGATTTGTTTGTTTTGTTGTCATGGAAACCATTGATATATAGATTTAACTCTTCGATCAACAATACTGTTGATCGAAGATTTAACTCAATGATGGAAACTGTCAAAGCGGTACGAAGTCCACCGGGTCAGCTAGTAAGACTATACTTGTAATAAGACTAACGAGTCTGAAATTTTGTTATAAGTACATTCATGTCTTTATCATGAAATTGCTAGCTCACATACACGTTTGTTTAATTTTGACTCAATCATAATTATTTTGGAAAATACCTCTAAAAATCACTACTGTTGAAATTACTTAATTTATATGCTTGAAAACCACTTAAATACATTGATAACATCAATGTTCGTAATTTAGTAGCTGCATATTTTGATAACCAAAACCAAATAACTTTTTTTAAATATTTTAAGATTCTATTCATTTCTAAGCGGTCTTAATCGTCGCGGGCGCTACCTATTTTCGACCTTATAACAGTGCATGTAGCCGTTTTTGAATGTTCACAAACCGAGGTGTCGTCTTAAAGCAAAAACATTATGATGAAAAACTTTTCCATATGGTAACATGTTTATGCTCGTGACTGTACTGGCCTACCTTGGCTGACTAATCACCGCGGACAATGGGTAGCAAGAGGAGATAGTGGCCTACTATAGAAGGCTGCAAGCTGCAACTAAATTCCTTGTAGCAGACAACAGACAAGGCGAGCTTTTTACTGTCGTAATGCGCACGCGCACCGCTTTTGCGATAATTTTATCTGTTCGCTATTTCATTTCGTTCCTAATTATACATTTGTGATAATAGAATATCACTTGATAAAGACCTCAGGCGGGACTTACACACCTTATTACATCTTGAACATCTAATTTTTATTAATACTTATGATTAGATTATTTTTAAAGTTAATCTTTAAAATTAACATCATAGTTCCTTAGAACATTTCGGAGTCGGACTTCCTCTTAGTGACCATTGTGTGCAGAAGTAACACTCTTTTCAAACCATACACAACAAACTCTTTCCAAAGAATATTAAAATTATGTTTAAATATAATTTTACGCAAATATTGTTGCAAACAAATTACGATTTGAAAGAAAAATGATTTTTCCACGAGCAGGATTCGCGCCTGATCTGGGGGCACGGCCGTGCCCCCACCAAGTCGAGCAAAAAAGCGTCACGGCCGTACCATCCTTTTCTCGAAGCAATTCAGACCATTTTTGACCCCCTGTAACTTCGTTGTGGATAAAACTAGAAGACTGAAATTTTCAGTAACCATGCAGGCATTGTAAAGACACGTATATTTCAAATTTCATTCAATTTGAACTAGTATTTTAAGAATTATAACGGGTCAAATTTTTTAATTTTGTCACTCACTGACTGACTCACCGATCATCAAAATTCTAAGGCACTTCTAGCAGACCTAGAAGCTTCAAATTTGGAATATAAGTAGAGTTTGGTGTATGAATCAAGGAAAAACTAAAATATTTTGCAATTTCGGTCCAGTTTTCTAGATACACCAACTGCATAAATAGCTTTGTAATCCCATATAAATGTATAGGATTACAAAGTTACATGTGCAGTTAATGAATCCACTGATTCATGTATAATATAATAGAATATTAGGTTCAGTTAAATTTTTTAATATTGGCTTTATTCGTAACGAGGTTTTATTTTATTTATTTTACGGCAATTATTATTATTGCGTGCGAAGCCGCGGGTTTAAGCTAGTCCCATATAAATATAGGCGCATGGTAGTGCCCCTGCCAAATCGAAAGGAAAAAAGTAGAACTGTCTCTACAAAATACAAAAAGAAATGAGATCCCATCAAAAACAATACTTGTCAAAAAAAAACAAGTCTCGCAACTCAGTTGTTCTGCGGTAAAAAGTTGTGAGATCCATGTAATACCAAGTCGGTTATTAATTTATTCAGTCTCTACTTAAGCGACTTTCTGTCTTAATACGTCCAGTCTCTAAGACCACGA